>OZ014412.1:9157848-10357848 GCA_963965975.1 Xestospongia bergquistia | reverse complement strand
TATTTGTGGCATTGATAGTGATCAATTTGAACAATGTGGCATAGTAAGTGGCTAAGTGTTGATTTACTTGTTAATTTATACCTCCACATTTCAACTGAGAACTAGAGAGTATTATTATTGCTGTCACCTTTAATTACAACTAAATCATATGCCAAAGCAGTTTTTGTGTCCTTATAAATAAACAGATGGATAAACCTCAAAAGTAGTTTAAAGGCATAGCATCCAAATATACTTTATGTTTAGTCTTGGCAATCCTTCCAAAGAAACATAGGACTAGGGTGAGTCCCAAGTTCCTATTTTCTAGAATTTATTGTCCAACCAATTTTGACAATTTTAAATCTAAAAGCAAGATGAGACAAAATAAGACTTATTCCAGAACCTAAGCTAGGAGCCGAATGATTTTTGCCATTTTAGCATGTTTTCATTATTTTATGCATCTAAGAATAGTAGACATTATATTCAATGTTTTCAGTGGTCATTGATTGCAAATATTTATTAGTCAAAAGACAGCTATCTGTTGAGTTATTAATAATACATCATATGCATCTTAAATTAAATCTATATGAATTTGTGTTATCTCTGTTAGCATCAGCATAAAGTAACAATGCTATAAACAAGTACATCATAAAAATTTAAACATCTAAGTGACCTTCATCAAGAATTAGAATCTCACATGTTCTTCTTATATATATCATTATCTAATCACATATTGGTCATTTTTAATATGTGTTTATTGCTATTTAGATATTATCTAAACTGATTAGTAACATTGTAAAGTCTGTTTAATCTATACTGCTTTTCAATTGACACAATATTATCAAAGTTTTTCCTCTTTTGCCAAGAGCTTTGAAGATCATTGTCGTGATGATCACAACATGTACAACTATATGTACTTTATTCATCATGTCAAGTCAAAGAAACCAGAAAATCATAATGCTATTGAAAAATATGTCTATGATTGTGTAAGTGTTAACTGCATGTGTTTATATATCACTGTGAAATGGATTGGTTGATCCATAGTCATATATGTTACATATACAGGACAAGAAGTAGAGTAGTAAACATCTTGCTACATGTTATTTCTAAATATACTGATAAATAGTTGTGCATTAAGTGTAACAAACACACTATCTAATGTCTACCTCATTAATAAAATAAATAATTTTATTGATGCTGGGCCTATGTGTAAGGGTTGTAATATGTGGTAGTTTTGCTATATGAGTAAGTGCATAAGACTTCCTTACATACTACAGACACATATTCATTAGTAATAAATAAAGCAAATAATACTTTTTGATGTATTTTGTGGGATGCATGCAACCTATGTGACTATAAAAACAACCATTTTTTTGTTTTAACAGTGATATATATATATGTATATATATATATATATATATATATATATATATATATATATATATATATATATATATATATATATATATATATATATATATTATATTATATAAATATTGTATATATTCTTTGAATTCAATTTTTAGATTAGTGGTAATCCTGGTAGTATTAAATTCCTTCCACTTCGTAAAGCAAAAAAGCTTGGAGGAACGGTGTTTACTAAAGATCAAAATGCACAGTTTGATAAAATGGAGAAAACAATATTGAAAGAAATAAGGAGTTTGAAAGCTCAATGAGAAAATCAATAAACTAAAAACAATATAGTGAAAGTAAACTTTTTAAATGTAAACATAAACCTCAAAATAGTTATTGCTTTTTTGTTGTTTTGGTGATTAATGATAAAAATACAATGATTACTCTGTATGTTTTTATAGTTATACATATAATACAATAATACAGTATTATTATAAGATGAATTGTTTTTCTAAGAGTTTGTACACTTAGTATGATAAGTGTTTATTATTTACATTGAGTATATATATATATATATATAATAGAGTAAGAAAGTGTTAATATTTTAATTATATATATGTATAAGGAAATAAAATATTATGCATAATGCATATTGAATTTAAAGTGATTGTTAGTCAGTGAATTGTTCAGTTTGTTCCTGATACTGACAGGTAAAAATTTGTATTGCTTAGATACTGTTGTAAGTTAAACTAAAAGCCATGGGTTTGCCTACTTTATGTGAACGTGACATATAGCATCATTCTTACCAATGTAAAATGGTATAAAACAAAAAGGTTTTATGTTATATAATTTGTACCATCTGTTTGTCTCTTCAAAAAGTAGTAATTTCGTTTATTTGATTTTAAATTAATATCATAATTTCTTATCAACTTGTCATTAAAAGTAGTGGCTTTTCATAGCAAACACACAGGATGTTATCATATAGTTAATTAATACTAATAATCACTAATTAAAACATTAATTTTATAATCAAAAACGTCAGATTATAAAAGCGAAAAGGTTGTGCAGCCACCAACTTTAGTTTAAAATCAATATACATATTGTCTAATAAAGTAAAATTACATTTACAAACACTGTAGGAGTTCACATATGTTTATTACTAGTAACAAGATCTGTGAATATTATGTTAAATGTTAATTATTTGTTTATAGTAAAATCAAACTTGTCTTTGACTTTAGAAACCAGAAGAATTTTTCACAAATATAAGAAGGATAAATGATTCTTCTCTCTTGGCGCATATATTACTAATATAAATATATTGTGTTTATGAATTTGTCATATCATTGTTTAATGTACATTTTTACTTGTTGTATATGTAGGTATGCTTCATTTGATGAGAATCGTCTTCGTTTTGATGTACAATGTCAATATCAACAAATTGAACAAGCTTATCAGAAGCCTTCTTCTTTGCCAAGTAAACCTCTGGTTAGAAACAAAAACTGTCCTTGATGTTGCTCCAATCAGTACTGACAAATCAAAATATACAGTATCTGGATTGAGTCCACATTTACAGGTTTGTGAGTGTGTTTAGTCTAATTTGTCAGGGGATCTCCCATATCCTCATGTGTTAAGTTATAATTGAAGATACTGTGAGTAAATTACTTTACGATCATCATTTATCTTGGCATGTAATATATATTATTAATAATTGTAATCTCATCTCATGTTATAGCCTGTTACACCAGATGAAAATGATCCAAAATCCTTCAAATGTATGAACAATTTATGAAGGTGAGTGTAACCATTTTGTATGTCTGCTGATGCAGGTACATTATCACAGATTGATTTTTTAATTTAAATCTTTTGTTGTCTACAAAGCTTGTTATGATAACCTTGGAAGTATTAAGTTGTTGTATGTACTCTAATTCACCCAATGATGATTATTTTTTCTTCTCTAGTTATTGACACAACTCATGATGGGTTGTTAATTTTTGATAGATAAATTAATTTTTATTACTAAACTTTGTGTTATTCTGATTGTTGATGGTTACAAACACTTCCTGTGAATATAGACAATTAAATGGAGGTGGTAATACTATAGAACACTGTCGATGCTATAGCAGTTTTTGGAGGGAAGGGGCGTATCTAACAGTCGCTATTGCTTTGTAACACGGATCCTCGAGCTCGTCCCTGTGGGCCTCTAACTCAGCTTCTATCTATAGAAGATGGCGTACACTACCTCCACAATCCATGAAGGCAATACTATACTTTTAAGATGTCATGAGACTGGTGATTATGTATTCTCAGTAGCTACCAGGTAAGATAGTACTCTTTCAAAATGTGAATGTTGCAGGATAATGCTGATTAAGGTGTGGGTTTGTGTATAGATATTTAATATATATATCGTCATAGTTGTTGCTGCTGGAAAACTGTATATTTTGTAGGTTTTTCAGAGCTATCAACTATGTCGTCTTGGCTGTGCTTTTTTGAAAGGTTTTTCTAACTTTTCATGCTTGTTCTTTAGTTGGTAGTCGTTTAGCTATAACAAATTCATAGTGTTGAACGTCTGTCGTATTTTGATGATTTTTATAGTTGTAGACATACTTGTCATCAAGTAGAGCCCTTCAATTAAAATGCATTCTCAGTAACTGACACACAGAGCAAGTAGCTGTATAACCCTCACACCTAAAACAGTGAGGGTTAATAATATACTATCGATGATTATGCTTGATTGGAAGCAGATTTTCTTCCTTTTAAATAGATTCCAAATTTGTAATTATGAGTGTCATTTTTTATATTTAGTCAATCAGAAGGTAGATTAGAATTACATCAAAGATCTGAGGGTGACAAAATATATCATGATGATCACTGTAAGTCCATACGCTAACTATTGTAAATATTAATTATATACTTTGTAGTTGCTGCATTTCAAATTCTTTCTGAGCCATGGGACCCTTTTATTAGCAGGTAATTATGTGTATGAAACTTAAGAATTTAAAAGTTATTTTCTTTTAGTCTTAAATCACCACTTATTATTCCAAAGGTATTGTAGATGTTAACAATCTTTCATAGGAGAGTTTATATGTTCCTTGTTTTAGCACGAACCAGACGATGTCAGTATGGATGCCATTTTTACTTCTACAATATATGGCTGAAAGATCAAGGTATGTACACCATTTGTATAGGTTTTGTCTAAATCATATCATTCATATTTTATGCTTGGAGTGTGTTCATGTTTAGTCAGTAAAACAAAGAAGCTGATGTCCAAACCTCAGGCAAGAGCATGATAAAGCTTTTTTAAGACTCGCTCAGTCACCTAATAGTCAGGTCTTTAGAATTCATAGTAGGAGGCAATGTAGCTCAACAAAAAGTATACAATTAAAATCAGAATTTATATTTTAACAGAAGTTAATATATTTATTAGTTTGTATAGTATTCATAGGTGTGACTAATCTTGCTTTGAATACTTGAAGCTTCTGGGTAGTTTGCTTTTGTACTTAGCTTGCCTCTTTGCCTAGTTTGCTTCTTTGTCAATAGTTTACTTCTCTGCATTGCATTTTTTTCAGAGCCACTTTACATGCTCTGCTCATTGCTTTTAGCTTTCTAATCTTCATAACTCCAGTACTTAACATTGACATTAACATTTCAAGATGATTATATATAGTACTTGTATATATAGTTATTATTATTCTTTATCGTTTTATAATCTTGTATAGAATTTTTTCATTATATGTATTAACCTTAAGATCAAGATTTCATACAAAATGTACATTTTCCCTGATAAAATGTACATGTGTGGTGATTAATTTCATGAGCTCTTGTTTTCATATTACAGCTTCGTCAAGTAGCAACAAACATGTATTTATCTGTAGATTCCTCCAGTGATAGTCTGGTATGTACTTATATTAGTACATATGTATAATTGTATTATATGTGATGTTCTTCAAAGAAAATTGTTAAAAAAGATGATGATTCCTGTTTGTTCAAGATTTTACCAGCACAAATGGAGACTTCTAATGAAAAGAGGAGAGGAGATAGTGTGAGTTGCATCATCATTGCATGAAAGGTGCCACTGGTACCTCAAAAACTTCACATCCAGTACATGGCAATTAATCAGCCTCTAGTGCAAATACTACATATAACAGTAAATGACTTCTTGCACTTAGAGGTTGGTAGTCTGTTTGCAGACTCTCAATTTTTGAAAACTTTAATGTTTTACAACAGGACAATTTGTATAAATATAATTTTCATGAGACATTGTGTTTCCCTTTCTCTCATCTATACATCACACATAGTTTGATCTAATAGGTACTATGGTTTATATAGTGTCTGTTTGATAAATTTAGTGGAAGAAGCTCTTATGGAAGTCACATAAATTTTATATTGTTAACTTAAGTAGTTTATAGCACATGTGATAAAGAGGAGTCTTTTATTCCCATCTATCACATTACAAAGTGATATTAAAGTTCAGTCTATATTTGTATTACACTTCAGATAAGTTCTGGTGATAGAGTTATTGTGGAGTCTGTGAAGAAAAAAGGTTATCATATTCTTAGCTGTCAGAAAACTGAGTCTAAAAGGTAACATGTATTGTCTTGCTTAAGAATTATGACTAACATCTGTGGAAAGTGTGCAAATCAATCTTTGAATAATATGAAGTATATATTTGGTGTATCTATGTTACATTTATTGTTGTATGTGAGAATAGATGCTGAAATGAGTCTGGGTCATCAAACATATGCATACTATGACCAATACATTTAATCTGCATTTATTGTAAACATTGTATTATAATAGGCATGACTAACGACATTCTAGAAGCCATTTTTAACAGTACAATTCTTGATAATAGGAAAGCTATAATTATGTAGCCAATGAACAGAATTATTAATTATAAAGTAATTTAGTTACATTATATTAAACTTCAATGTTGAACTGACTTATAGGATCAATATGCTTACTATAGGAATAATTTGAAAATTGCTGTTACTAAGTCCACATTTGTAATTGAGATCCTTTGCAATACTAAATGTCATAAGGCAATTTGAGTAAGTGCCCAACAATAATATTATGTTAATTATTAATGTCGTCTTTGTTTAGGAAGGAAGTGTAATTCGACTTCGAGATATTACAGTAGATGGATTTTTGGTTGGAACTGCTTGTCATACTGGGAAAGATACTAGTAGATACAGAGAATATTATGTAAGTATTTTATTATTATATTGCTAGTTGCGATACGAAGGAAGTGGAATATCAATGGAATGAAAAGACATCCACCTACCTCTGGAAATTGTTTGTGGCAATTAGAGAAAGTAGACTCACTGCAATTTAATGGTATGAATTTGAAATTAGTACTGATATGAAATTTTTTAATTAATTAGGTAATCCTGTACACTTTGAAGATAAATGTTACATCAAACATGTGCCTTCTAAAAAATACTTGCTAGTTTATAAATGGCAACAAGAATATAAGGTATGCCCTTAATAGTCTAATGCAATGATTACAATCTCAAATTACTTTTGAAATCTGGCTTAGTTAAAATTAGACAGTGACCATGGTTCTCAATTTATTTTGTCAAGTAAAGAGGTAACTAAAATCACTAGATAACACTTTAATATGGATTGACTTATTATTAGAAAAATGATGCAGCTGAAGTTGTAAATGAAAAAATCGTTAGACTGCAATATTTGCCATGGGGCATTGATGATAGTAAAGTTGCCAAGACTTTCTTGACAGTTCAAAGTATGTTTGTATTAATGATTTGATAAGGAAATATTCAATATATTGTTTTGTCATAATTTAAGTTATATATATTTATTTAGGGGATAATACTTTGCCAAAACATGTAGACAAGAAAAATCATATTGGTACAAAGTTTTTAAATGTGAGTGCATGCCCTTGTCAATATTATTTGTACTCCTGAAAATATATTTGTATAAGATGGAAGGATTGATTCATGTAGGTTTGTCTAAATAAAGAATGTGACACTGCCAACTTTAGAATTGAAGAAGTAAGTATATTGTGCATAGAAATGAAATCTAATATAAATTGTGGATACTTTTGACATGACAAGGTTTGTGTTTCAGCTGTCCTAGGATTACTTTGGATCAAGCTTGTCCATTTTACATTATCTTGTCATTTTACGTATACACTAATGTTGTACATGACTTTTGAAAGGGACTAACCTACCCATATTATAACTGCTAATAATATTTGACTGATTGTAGCTTCTAACTATACAAGGAAAGTGCCTTTAAGTTTGAGCAGCACAGTAGGATATATTTCTATTATCCAGTCTTTAATGTTTACAAATAATCCCATCAAATAATCTTAAGACATTATTTATAATTATATAATCTTGTCAGTACATGTACTCCTATAGGTTACTCCAGATCATGTTCATAGCCTGTACTTTGTGACTAGTATTCATCATGTATTAGCAGAGTATTCTGAAGTTAGTATCATAATGTGTTAATTACAAGATGACGATTATGTTGATGACTGTATATGTAGCTAGTACTGTGTGATCCAACCTATGAATCTGATGATCTTAAAGCAATCTTGGATGTGCTAGTAAAGTATATTAATAAGAACATCAAAATTGGTGCCAAAATGTTAAGAGTATACCATGTAAGTTGCTACTATATATAACACAAGTAAATGAAAAGAATTCTCTAAAAGTGAAGTAAATGTAGTTATGTCTAATGTTGCTCTAATACAAAGAATGCATACAAGATAGTTGGGACAGTATTGCTACAAATGACTTAATCATAGAATGTTATACGACCATCAAACTCTGCATGTATATATTATTCACATCTTTTAATATAATATTTTTATCTATACTTACATGCCTGTGCTGTTGCCATCACTATTACTTTATATGCATTCTTTGTATTGGATTGACACTAGCCTTCTCTACATTAATTTTATTCCTTTTTAAGAAAACATTTTATATTTACTTGTTAGTTCAATTTTTAAAAGTTTTTACATACATGTATATCAAATCCAAGACAATGATTTTCTAAATGTCAAGATGTAGTCAACATTGGTAGTAGGCAATGTACATTGAGTATGACAGAAAACCCTGAGACTTAAGTAGGAGGAAACTGTAAGATTATTTCAGCATTTATTCACAGCAAAAATAGGGGGAATCAGTATTATTTGATTGTGTAATTTCTTTCAGTATACACTGTCTTGAGTTTTCTATCCAACACAATACCATATTAAATTTATATTTAAATTAATTGTTAAAAAGGAAGATCAAATTTGATTTAATGAAGTGGTACTGATCCAATAGGCATTTGAAGTTTTACTACTAAAATACTAATTGTTGCTTCATAAGTGCTCAAATGAGACTTAGCTCATAAAAAGGCCACATATCATAGATAAGTATGTTACTTCTTAGAATTTGGTGTCCAAACTATTTATGGTTATTGAGTTATTGTGATCTAAAAAGCAAAGCAGAGGTGATGATGAAATCCAACATTTGACTAATTGTATCTGTAATGCTTAAAAACCTATTTTAATCCCATAACTAAGTCATAAATAAGGGATTATCTTATAAAGAAATAGTACAAAGATTTAAAATATGTTGATCAATTTGAGTGAGATACTCATTGTTTTCTACCCATGCATTTCAATGGATATACAATCCTTGGATAGGCGTTACTATCATGTACCTGATTATACATTCTTTTGAAATTTTGTTTGTGCTTATATGTATGATATGTCTTACATAGATCGTTGATATGCTGGTACATATTTTGGCAAAGTCTCAGTAAGTTCTGTATGGTCAATTAATTGACTCTGTTGTGTCAAAAGTCATTCAAAACCTTACCACTAATTACAATATGCATAATTAATAATTTAAAATAAAATACTTACACTATACAGGTTCATTTGTGTAATAAATTATGCTAACATACACTTTTGCTACAACTGTGCCATAATAAATAATATGCTACTGATGGAATGTATTGTGCCATAAAGTATTATTAACACTTTGGTTAGTAGTATTGGAAGAGGGAAGGGAAGCGTCCTACATTACAGTTATATGTCTAAGATGAAAATTGGTTTCTAATAGAACAGCCTATCATTGAAGTAGTACATTTGTGTGCAGGAATGATAGGTACAGTTTGGTGGATAGCTGTTAGTAACCTAAGTATATAAAAATAGTCTAAAAGTATACATAACTGTATTATTTTGAGGAATCTCCCTACCTGTCAGTATAAACAGGAACTTATTATTCTTTGCTGTGGTTATAATATATATTAAATTGTCTGATATTATGTAAGTCAAATGACATAGTAATGTATCAATACAGATCTGTTGACATACAGAAAAAAGTGTGTTTGGTCCTTGAGTGCTATGCTAAAACAACAAGTCATAATTTAAGGCTGTACCTAATTAAAAAAGGCCCTGATCTTAACTTTAGGGAACTGTTTGTTAAAAAGGTAAGTATCCTTTTGGTAAACTGCTCATATGATTTTTTATGTAGTTGGGCAGAGGTCTTGGTGTTGAAAATGTGCTGAGTACATTAGTTTATCATGACAGGTATGAAATATTAATAAATCTAAAGTCTTATGGAAACTGTCAAATCTACTGGTTTTTATTGCTTTAAAATTATGCACTGATAATAAAAGTAGTGAATCTTGTGTTCTGAATAAACCTATCAGTTCTACTCTAACAATAAGTCTTCCAATGCAATGTTATGACTTGCAGTTGATCAGTTCCTACACATCAGATGATTATGTGCCAATGCTTACCATGAAATTTAGATCTGTAATACTAAGTTACAGATGGTGTGTTTGTGGTTGCAGCTTTGCTTCTTGGCTTTGCTTTCTGATAAATTAAAGATTATTAATCTTCAAGCCGCAAGATGTTATGTATTTACTTCTCAACATATTCTGTATTTAGCTACAATTCACCCTAAACCCTCAACTCCAACTCCAATGGGTATGAAAATGTTTCCAACAAAGCTTGCCATATAAGTTTCAGATTATATAATACACAAAAGAAAGGAGAATAACACAAATTGTATTATAAGCACTGTAGTGCTTAGTATGTAGGGATTTGATATGTGTGTGTGTAGTATAACTCTTGGTAGATGCCTATAATACAGAACATGCTCAGAAATATAAGGGAATAACATCACATACAACACATCAAATTAAAATGAAGTTGTCTTTTTATTCTATAGCAAAATTGCAGATTTGTTAGTGTCAGCAATTAAACCTAAGAAGCACAAATTTGTTGTTCATGTTAGTTATCATATTACCATAATAATTATAGTAGTAATAACTGTTTGTAGGATGCAGCAGTTCTTCATTTATACAGTTCACTTTGCTTCACTGAAGGTTTACCCAATAGACAATTGCAAGGTAGATACGTAGTGTAAAGTTGTGTTCTCTCTTTTTGAACTGCATGTGTGTCAGTGTCTAATTAATGTTATTATTTATTAATTCCTTAACTCTTACAGATAAAGTTTTTACAACCATCATTAAGAAAGGACAGGTTAGTTACCAGTCTTGTTATATAGAACTGCCATCCTTACTATATATCTTGTTGTATTCTTTGCAATGGACTCACATTCTTATTGGCTGGCATGCTTTGCATCCTGGGTAGTGCTATAATTGTTTTGAAGCATGAAATATGTACATATATTATACTTGTACATCCATTTGCATTGTTTTGTTTGATTGTTGTATGTGACTATTAAAAGGAATAATAAAAATAAACCGCATCCTTTAACTGCTGATGTATATAAATTTCTTTAGCTCTAACCATTATTAATATAAGTAATATTCTTAATCATTGACTTAAAATTCCTTTAATATATAGGACATATTTTATGAAACCAAAGTCATAAGTGGGGAGGTATACATTTTTATACCCAATGAATTTGAAGCACCCGGACAAAACCAGATGTCACTAGAAGAACATTCAATTCCAGTTAAGAAACCAGTATTAGTTTCTTCATTAGCTTGCACATCTGTAAGTACTAAGTATTTTACTACAGCTAATGGTTATTTTTGTAGGAGAAAAAGGATCTTTGTATTGTTCAACTAAGGCTTATTGCTCAATTAAGGCTATTCAGTAAAGTTTGCAAGGTATGTGTTAGTGTAATAGTTAGAATATTAATAAATGTTTCACTTTTATTAAGATTTTATGTAATATTTATCTTTTTAATGAATGCAGTTTTTAACTTTAAAATAATAACTTTAAAATAATTATATTGTTTATAAAGTGATTAATTTGTATGTTTAGATTTTCATGTTATTAATGTTTCTGATACTTATTTGGAAGAGGTTTGATTTTAAACTTAATTTATTTAAATTATTTTTTTGGTTTGTGAATTTTGAAACAATGAAATTACCATTACACAGAAATTTATTGTAATTGATGTTAAACACGAGTGGCAATACTTCAATGATCTTAAATGTAACTATCATAAGTTTGCCTTAAGTTCTTTGTATGTTTTATTTTTATAGGGCGTTAATGAGACTTCTATTGATGAATTAAAGAAACTTAAAACAGAGAGCTGGTTTGATGAAGCTTTAATTGCTCTTAGAGACAAGAAGATTCCATTAGAAATAAAATCAGCTTATTTGAACCTTGTGGAGTCACTTTATATTGAGCCCAGTATTAATAAAAATGGAAGGCATATTGACCACTTATGGTATTGTTATGTAAGTGACTACCTTTAATATTGTTTTATATATAATTGTTGTGATTATTAAGATTATTTTTAGAACTGAAAAGACTTTGAGTTTTTTATAAAACTTCAGATTGGTTTAATTGTATTAAGAAACATTATGATGACATTGCAGTAAATGCTAATTTTGCAAAATATTGGTAGCCGACTTTACATCTTTAAATTAAACCTTTCAAAAGACTACAGTGTTTTTAAGAGGTGTTATTGTAAAATGATTTATGGAAGGTCTCAAACCCGAGAATTAATATCATTTGTGGTCATATAAAATGATAGTGATTTAATAAGATGTACAATTGTATGATATATAATGAAATGCATAACATTGTTTCAATATTTTTATTTTAGTTATGGGAAAACCTTGTATATCCTGATTCATTAAAAGCCAGTAATGTTAGTAGATATAGTGTAGATACTTTGGAAGATGCTGCTAACATCCGTACATTGATTTCTCACATTGGAAAAAAAGTGAAGAACACAAAGGTAATATTAAAGCATTTGCATAGCTATATATATATATATATATATATATATATATATTCAGATTACTATTATACTATTTTGATACATTTGTTAGTAAATAATATTGCCTGGGATGATCATCATACCAGTCAGTCCTAGGACATTGTCAAGTATAGATTTGGTTTTTTCATCTATATTGTTTAATTGTTTCATCTATATTGTTAATATTAGTTGTATTTGATAATTAATAGCAATATTAGTAAAATTTTAATATACTTTACTTCTTTACAATACAGCATCCCATCAAAGCAATCTTAAAATAGTTTATGATGGTCTTGTTTAATTTTGCACATGTACTATGATAAATATAAATTATTACTTCAAGTAGTTTATAGAAACCTTGTTTTCTCTTTGTTATCTAAGGTGCTAGAACCTAATAAAACACATTCAGCTGATAATGAATTGTTAGCTCAAATGTTAGAAGTCATGGAGCGTCTTGCGGCTTATGCCTATTTTTGGGATGTCAGTGAAATAGAATTTGATTTTTCAAGTCTTGTTAGGATATTGGACACAAGGACAGATAATTATCCAAACAGTAAGTTATATTGGAGAAATGAATAAAATGTTGCTAAAATAGTGAATTGGAACCTGAGGTACACTATGCAATGTACATATTTAGTAGTTTCTCTTTCAAAGACCTTGTACAATATAATGATATGTATCTGCCATACCCACTAGTACACATCAAATACTACTTTATGCAACCACTTGACTATATTATATTAATTACTATCACTGTAGATAACCAGCGATATAAAAAGGATAACAATGAACACATTTTTAAAGTCAAAAGAATGTAAGGCAAACATCATTACACTTCTGCATTACTAGTCCAATATACTGTATGTGCAATTATTGTATCTCATTGTCTTGTTTTGTAGAGCTGTAAAATTGTTACATGTTTTCTTCAAACAACTTTCATACATGGCTTGTGCAGTAAGTTATAAAACTATGACAGTCATTACATTTTCTTTGAAATTAATGTAGAAACTATTGATTGAGTTTAAATGTCGTAAAGACAGTACTAATCCTGGACTTGATCCTTTGTTGAAGGAGTCTTTTAATGTTTCAAGTCTGGAGATTGAGTAAGAACAATGTTCTAATAAAAACATCATCCCATTTTTATAATAAAATTTCATTTTCACACACTTTCACTGTTAGACTGCACTATGTTAAGTTTGCTGTCTTTTTGCTGGCATCTTATGATTTTTATTAGTAAACTTCTGTCTTCCATTTTAGTCTAAATAGGCATCAATCTCTCATTCTACTGCCTATCCAGCTGTTTATGATATTTTTATACCTATATTTGTTTTTTATTTAGTGTCCTTGACAGACAACGTCAAGCATTGGCAAGATTTTTTGAAACAAGAGGTGATTACAAATGCTTTAATGTTGATGATCCTGGAGGTCTTGTTGTAATATTACAAGATTTGATGAGCTATGAAGATGATATACTGAGAATATGCAGTGCAAATTTGTTATATGCAATTTATAAGGTAGAATAATACAACATGCCACATGTAGTAATAGTGCGTATATCATTAAGCATAGTATATAGGAATTGGCAGGGGAAAACTGAATTTTTACTTTCTTTCTTTTACAACTCAAAGATATGATATTGTATCATATATTTAGCTAATTTAAAATCAACAATTTATAAGCAATGATAAGATTTCTCTTTCCCTCTGTCTCCTTCATTATCTATTAGTACTCAGGCTCTATAAAAGATATAATTGGTAGTAAACTATATAACCTACCCTTTGATTTCATCTTTGTCTGGTTTTCGTCTTTACTACTCTCATCTTTAATTTTCTTTGTATCACTCTCATTGTGGGTCACTTTTTTTCTCATCTGCTGCTTTTTTTGTATTTTCTTTTTATTTATGATCAACTTACTTCAGGTTCTTAAATTGTTTTTTCTATTCATTGTTATGTCTAGTCATGTCAACATACCTTTGAAACAAAAATTGGTTTTATCGATGCACATGTGAAAATGTTTCTAGTATATCACTTTTAATACATTTAAAATGAGGTAATTGTGATGAAGTGGATTAATTTATGATTGGTTAAGTCAAATCAAAAAATTATGTGTCCCAAAAAAGAGTGATAACAACTAAATTAAAACTATTTTAATGTCAATATTAAATTCATACAAAAATCCCTACGTAAGTGGCCAGATTTTTATAGTAAATGGCTACAATTTGAATATTAAATACCAATCTTTCAGTGGTAAATATTTAGGATTGAAGAAAAGCATGTATCACTGATTCTGATACTGGTATAGTCTTTCAGAGGCATGTATGTATGAATGATAGTTTGTGAGACTGATACTTGTTGGCTATTTATATAGTGATTTAGTATGGATTTAAGTTTTCACCCATACCTTGTGTCTTTTGTTTTTGGAATTGTTATTCCTATATGTCTTTCATTTTTTAAAAGAAGTTTTTACATTACTATATATAATATATTGACAGTATTTCTTCTATCGCATGTAGAAAGAACATAAACTTTTTGAAGATGCCAAGTGCTCTTATATTCATACTGCTGTTGATCAAAAGGATCCAACTGAACATCATAGTATATACAATTGGTCATTGGGAGAAGGTGCTCTTACAAAGGAATCAGAATTGAAAACTTTTGTAGATGCCACCCATCCCACTGGTAATGTTTTATGACCATTCTGTTTTAATAAACATTAAGTATGTACTGCTATTAGTACAGTTTGGATTAAAACATAGAAAGAGAATTATTATGTAGATTATAAATAGAAGTGATTAATTCTTTTTTCTTCACTATAGAATTGCCAAAGTTTATAAAGAAAGTGAAGAACCTTTTTCTTTTTGTTCAAAATGAAGTCTGTCCAAGGCCAAGCTATCAAAATATTGTTTATACTACTGGTAAATCTAACTTAACATGACTGTTTATCATTGTAGAGATTGTCTCTAGTCTCTCCACAATATTTAATTTTTATCCATTGTTATCACTTTTCCTTTTCAAAAGGTGTTTATTCAGCTCTTCTAATTTTTGTGTTCAAACATTTTTCAAAAGACTACAAAAATCATCCTGAAAAAGATCAAATCAAAGAATTATTAGTAGAAGTTTGTGATGTGCTTTAAAAACTTTGCAGAGGAAATAAACTGGTAGGAATTAATATGATAGTTGTATTACTGTAAAGCTACTTAATTCACATTCAAGGTGCAACAAAAAATGTTTCTACATTGTACTGACTTTTATGATGTTAAGACTGGTGTATCTTCTGTTGCCTATTTGTTGACTGAAGTAAGAGTTTGACTCATCTATCAGACAATGTTAGCTTCATTGTTCTTGGTATTTTCCATAGATTATTACAGATAATGTTACATTATGTTGTGACTTTTCTGAAGGAGAGATTAGACAGTTGTATGTACTGGCTTGTACTGGTGAGACTAAAGAATATTTAGACTTTTTTACTACTTTAAAAGCTGTGATGAAGGTATACGGATAGATCCATAAATATTTATCTAAAAATTTTGTTAGCCCTCAAAAAGTAAACCTGGTCCTCTCCTGAAGAACTATCAAGAAAAAATAGCAAGAATGTTAAATCAAAGTTTTCACTACAAAGACTACTTTATTAGTCTTATGTTAGAAGAAATTATCTTTTTGTTTAAATTTTATTCAGAACCCTAATGATGATGATAAGTTATTGACACTGTTGAATGTATCTAGTTTATTAGCTACATGTGCTGAGGGTAAAGGCAAGTTTGCTGAGATTCTTTTTCATAAGATCTTCACAGTAAAAGAGCTTTTGAGGTTAGTATACACATGTTTTACACATGTTTCTAACAGTGCGCCATACATTTGTGTATATATACTTGAAAATTCAGTTACTTCTTTTATTAATATTGTATTTGACTTTTGAAGCTGATGAATGAAATGAATCCACATAAAGTAACTGGTTGGTTGCATATCCCAAGCTTGGCTTGAGTATCATAATTCAATTGTCAATGTTCATTTAAGTTTCCACTGGTTAATCTCTTTAAGCTTCTGTAGTCAGCTATTTTAAGTGAAAGTTTTTAATGTTGCCTTCATTCGATATTTAAAATGTCTTATCATGCAAATGTCCCAATTTCAACACTAAGATCACACAAATAGAGAGGCTGTAATTATCCAATTACAATTGACTATGATTTTATGAATAATTATTTAGATGAAAAAATTGTGTCACACCTTGTGTGCCACTGTAGGCCCATTCCCTTACAACAATGACTGCACCATTAAAATATTCCTGTCACAATTATTTGAAATTGTAACCTTGTTTCTTTGTTGGATGCAGCAATAGAATAAAAGGACACAAATGGACATATATAAATAGATAGCTACTACAAGGCTATAAAAAATATAGGACTGCCTGGCACATGCAGCATGCCAGGTTGTACAAAATGACTAATTTTCTGACTTTCCAATGAATTCTGTTAAGCAATAATCAAAGAAATTGTATGATATCAAAGTTTACTAATTAGCCACTCTTTTATAGTATTCTTGGTAATGATGATGTACCAAGGGAACGTAAAGTACCTTTTGCTCACCTTCTTAATGAGGCTTGCATCCATAGTGAGAAGTATTGTCATTCATCAATGCATGAGCTTAAGTAAGACCCTATTAACTGTAGGAATTGCTATAACTTTTATATTGATTGTGATAGGAATAGTGATTTCTGGAAACATATTGATGACTGCACTTCCTTTGTCAATAATGATATTGTCACATTACGTGATGAAAGATACACTGAGAAGTTTATGTTTCTCTTTAAGAGGTTGTTCTCTGAACATATTGTAAGTTAAATATTTTTGTCTAACATTTTTTAATATAAGTTTACTGCCATTTTGTCAGAGTTGGACAAACGTTTGGGAACTTGATGATGACTCAAGTACTAAAGAAATCAGTTTTAGTCTATTTTATTTTGTTGATGGAGTAATTCCATTAGTTACTGCATTTTGTAATGAGCTAAATTCTGATGAACTTAATGAGTGGCAACAAGATACAATAAAAAAATTTGGCAATACAGTATTGGTAAGTCAATGACTTATTGTTGTTGTTTATTAGCTTTGTTAAATATGAATTAGCCTTAAAAATTAGATTTTCTGCCTGACACATGCAGTGTTCTAGGCAGTCTTAAGATTGATTTGGATCACATGTTAACTATCTGAGTATGTTTCTCCCATAATTTTATTGTTGTATGCAACTTTCTAAAGTGAACAATAAAATTAACCTGCATACAGTAACTGCCAATGCACATAGATATGTAATTACTTTTACCACAAGCCCTTTGAATTGGGCATGACTGATCTAAATTTCTGAGCTCTGTTACTTGAGAAACATCTTTGAGTAGAGCCACAACTTATGTCAACTCTTCAGTCTTCAATCTTACAATCCACTCCCTTACAACAACAGCAGTTTCATCAAATAATCATAGAACAATTTTAATAATTATTTTCCTGTTAGTATATACATTTCCAGTCCACTTTATTAATTGACTGTTTTTTTTTATTTTGTTGTTAATAGAAGTTAGTTGATAGGAACCTTGCTCCAATATTTTTGACTTGTGAAGCTCATGTACTCTTTTGGGATTCCTGTTTCAATAGCATATCTAACCTATTTCCAAATGAGTTTAAACATAAGGTAATGTAACGCATTAACTGAAATGCTATGAAATTGTCATTGATATGTTAATAATCTTTCCTAAACATTTTGTTGCTTTCTTTGTTAACATGTTTGCAACACACAAACTTTATGTACGAATAACCAATATTGGAGTCATTAACTTTTTTTGTTTAAAGTTGATAGTTAAGTGCGTATACATGAGGCTTAAAAGACATTAGTCAGACTTCTAAGTGTGATTTAAATAAAATTAGATTGAATATCGTTAGTCAAAGAATAGCTTCATTTTGAAAAGGTGTTATATAAACAGCAGTCATATAATGTGCAGATATGGTTGCAATTCACATCATGTTTAGAATTGTAATTGCAAAGATCACTCAAAATAACTCAGTTTAAAGCACATTCATTGTGAACAAGTGGTCTAATGTACATTGTAGGACTCATAGTTAGTAAATAGCCATGAGTTTGATCCATGTAAATTTAGTTTGAACATGTTTTTTTGTAGTGTGGTACATAAATGATTTAGTACCAATTTCATGCGTATCTTATTTGTATATGTACACAGAATGCTGCTAGTAAAATTGAACAAACAAAATATGAATATGAAAAAGCTGAAACTGAAATAACTGATAAGCAAATGAATGAGCATTTTCAACAGTTTATTATAAACTACCAGGAAGCCTATGAAGTTAATGGACAGGAGACACAGGATAGTGATGATAAATCAGGTGATAATGTTTGCACATGTGATAATACACATACATACATGTATGTATGTGTATTATTGAACTATCTACTATATATAAGCTGCAGCAACTAATGATGATGGCACCAATCAAAGTACGAATTGCTTTGACATTTAGAATGTGAAAGCTCGTAATTAAATAGAGTTTGTATGAGATCTGTGTGTGTGATAGTAGTGTTGAAAAGTAATTTTTACTGCCAGGCAGTCCTATAAATGTTTTAAACCACATGATGTGTGTGTGCGTGTGGTTATGTTCACTTCAAGTTATTCTATTGTTGTATGCCTTAATTAAATCACAAAATAAAATTAATATGTACACATTAATTTTCTATTTTCATGGCAACTAATGAATTTTCATTGACATTCACTGCAAATACTACAATAATGAGTGTGATTACTTGAGCTTCCAAGCTTCTTTAGTTAGCTTCACTGCATTCTTGTATTTAATTTAGCTTTCTGTTTTCCAAAATTCTAATGTTTTATAGTAAATTGTCATTGTCAAAACAATTATAAGATGACTAAGTCAATGATCTCTTACTATAGGAAAGTAAGGCTTTGTTGTTAGTACTTCAGTTTGTAGATTTAAGGAATCGAGATGGACCAAAACTGCTTTAGCAATTAATGACCCATATGAAATTATAGTGATAGAGTGACTGCTGTAACACACGTTTATAAATTGTGACTGTGATTGGCATAGTCTTGCATACCTATTTGTAGCTGATATTGGGGCTTGCGACACATTAAGTAAATGTTGTTACATTTACAACTTAAGCATAGTATTACTCTGAATGGAAAGAACCATACTATAAAAGAGATACATTATTGATGTGAAAAGATAAGAAGAGTCTTTTTTGTAGAATCTTCAACACAGCTGTTACCTGGTGGGAGGAGTTTCAAATGTTTAGTTGATTTATTTACTGATGTTGACTCTACAAAATTTAAAAGGTAACAATATTGTATGTTGTATACTGTATATTGAAAAAATTACAAGGTTTCATGATTCCTTTTAAAAACATTTTCATTTAAATACTTCCTGATTATTGGATGACACTTATATAAACCATAAAGTAGCAATGTGTATAGTTCTGGTATTAAGAACAGTCTTTAAGAATGTTCATGAATTCATTTTTCTACACATGACACATCACTCTCTATTTTGTCAGCCAAAATTATTTCATAAATTTGTGTAATATCAAGAAATCAATTTTATGCCTTGACAATATTATGCTATAAATATATATTAATATCTATATTTATATCTATAAATATCTATATTTATATCTATCTATCTATATGTATTTAATGTTTATTATGTTTAATTTCATTGTTATTATGTTTTTTTTTGCTTTAATAGAAATATCAAGAAAGCATCTGATATGCTTGGGTAAATAAAAAGTTAAATTTGTATGTATGGCTATAGCTTTTACTACCTGTCATTTTGTCTGTTAAATAGTAGAATACTTAACCGAGAGAGCAATGTTTAGTATAACCAGATGTAAATAAGTAATATAATATTGCAATATATAAGTATTTATGGAGATATTGACTATACATATTTCCTTTAGAGTTTTATATAATCAGTTATGTCACACATATGATAGTATAAAGAAAGATCAACTTAATGCTGACCTATGTACTACATTGCAGTTACTTCATGGAGTTCTAAGTCAATTCACATGCTCAGAAATGAGGTAAATATGTCAACAATATCTGGTTTTTTAAACATATTTGCAGTTGGAGTATAATTAGCACCTTAGATATAGTTAAGCCCACTGGACTACAAGTAAATTAAATTCAATGGTCATGATAGTATGCTTCGGTAGTTGCTAACTGTCATGATTTTTTTTGCCAAAAAACAATTTAACTATTCACAAGCAAGCACAGATATTGCATGTTTATATAGACTCATAAACAAAAACAAAAATTGCTATATTCAATAAAAGTTAATGTGAACATTAAGAATTATGTATACTCTCATCAATTGCATTCTGAATTTAAATTTAGGTTAAAAGAGAAGATAGAAGATTTAGAGGAAATATATCAAAAGGTAAATATGCTATGGTCTATTATTTCTAAATTTATTATACATATAAAGAAAAGGTATAAACTTTTAACTTAAAATGTAGCCATCATTTATCATGACATAATTGTTCACAAAGTACCTGCATGAATGCAAGTTATTAAAAATTTTTAGAAAAATGAAAAAAAATTGTATTTGTTTACATTAAACTTTATTTCTTTATCAAGACTGCTTCTCTTCTTGTTCATCCTTCTGATGATGTTGCTGTACTAGCATTATATGTCATACTTGACCTCTGCAAATGTAATAAAGATAAAACTGCAAAATTAGTTACTGCTAGTGATGAGAATATTTTCCTAAGGCTTTATAAACTCTTGTCTACTGCTATTTCCTGGTTTAGTGATGACAGGTATATATAATATAATTTGTATATGTCTGGGAAAATTTAGAAATTTTATTTACTGTCAATATGTATTTCTATACTATCTAAAAAAATTAAAATCAGTTTGTGTAAATATGTTTATGTAGTTAAGTAATTAAGTCATTGATTTATTCTCATCTAGTTCAGTTCAAGAAGTTGCTGGAACACATGTAAGCACAACAATTTATAAACTAATATGATTTGTTTTGGGTAATATATTTTCCTTTATAGGTTAAAATTAGAAGTCAATCAGTTAGTTGTTAGTAAATTTGAATAAAATCATCTGTTTGCTCTGATTTAATTGTATTTTATTAACAGGAGGATCTGGAGGAAGAGGAAGAAGAAGAACCAGGTGACTCAATAATATATTGTATTGAATCTGCTGGTCAACTTGTGAGTGATAAACAGGTCATATAGTACAATCTCGTTGTACATTGACAGGAAATAACTGAAAAGGAAGCTGTTCAACATGTCACTGTTGTCTTGAAACTAATTATTACAATATCTGATGGTCAGGTCACAGATATGCAAAATATTTTACGACATCAAGAGCATAATATCTCTGTAAGTATTTGTCTTCACCTCCAAAATAAATGCCAATACATAACATGTACAGATTGATATTGTTGGTGAAGTAACAGAACTATTACAAACAGTTGTTGAGAATAAAAGGCCTAATATATCAGTTATCACAATGACAATTCAGGTAAATATTTCTACATTCATTTTATATCTGTTATCAAAATATATAGGCTCTTATTGAGATGTGTAGTGGTAATCATGCAAATCAAAATGTTGCAATTAATGGTCAAGTTGTGGACTCTATAAACCAAATATTGAAACAGCCTGCTCTGGTATGTAAATTCTTACTGTAGTAATATTATTAGTTTTTTTAAAGATGTAACAGCAAGTTGCTATTAGCTGCACTGTCTTGTGTAATAGTGTCTCTTCATTTATTTATAGGAATGGGAAGATTGCTCTATGCAGTGCAAAGCCTTAGAATTTTTGGAGATCTTGTTGGAGGAAACAAGTTCTGATCCAGCTACTTGTCAAGATACTGGACGAGCAGTAGCAAAGGATATTGATGTCTCGATCATTTTAGCAAAAATGGCTGGTTTTTACATTTACAAGGTGTAATATTCATGCACATTTTTGAGTAGACATAATCATCAAGTTTCAAATGCAATATCAACTTGTTGATCCTTTTATATCATTGTAATATAGTCAGCTGACTGTGATAAGGAAGAAATCATTGATATTGCGACAATTAGAACTTATCATATCCTCAGAAAAAGTGCAGATTACTTAAGAAAACCTCTCAGCGAGTATGGTAATGATGACATTACCTATTTACTTTAGAAAATCAATAATAACAAATTTTAAAATATAATGCAAGCCTTAAAATGTAGTAGTATGTATTGCATGCAACCGTTGATCTTTATTTAAAGGATGTTTTTGAACTTCCAGACAAAAAAAAATAATTTCCAGCATTTGTTTAACATTTGTAGCAATAGCAAATTTATTTGTGGTTTTGCATTGTGAGCTATTGTCTGTGGTTTAATGTTTATGGCCTTTGAAAGACACAGTAGAAATAGAATTGTTAAAGTGGAAAATACATGACATGCTTTGCATACCAGATAGTAAATAAATATGCTGTTGACATAAAATTAACATTATTCTCCTATATGTTGTATTTTTAGTTGGAACAATTTTAGTAATCCTTTAGTTTGTATTCAATCATATTACAATGTTTCTATCTAATTAACACTTTGTTGCTTTTAGTATTGCTTCACAATTTTTACTAACTCTTAATTCTAGTATGTTTCTATATTAAGCATCTTCTAATCATCAAAAAAAGTTTTAAAATTATAATTGTATTCACTTCTGATATTAATCAGGATGTTAAAAAACCCTTTTCTTTTAATAGTGCCTACTTTTAATGAAAAGAATGTTGTAGGAAAATATGTCAAGGACAGTACATGTCACATTGAAGTGAACTATACAGACTCTATTGAAGAAACCAGTAGTGACAAAGCCATATTGACTAGTGTTTATTTTCGTTATGTTTCAGTAAGTTAAACTTTTCATTGGTATATGCACATTTGGAGAGTATCTAAAATTTTAATTATTTGTAGTAGACAATAATTAGCCATTTTATTATTATTTTAGGAAAAGTTAACAGAAGGTCAGAAAACTGAAATACAAGATAATATCAATCGTGACTCATTGGAAGAGAAGGCAAAGGACCTTTTAAAGTGGACTAATTCTGTGCATAAAAATTTAAAATATAGAGTAAGTGTTTTTTATATTAATAATGATGTATCTTTTACTTCAGCACAAATTGTATATGTGTATATATATATATATGTATGTATGTGTATATATATATATATATATATATATATATATATATATATATATATATATATATATTGATTAAAAATGGTGCTAGATAGTGTCTTTCCAAACTACCTATTTAGGAAAAACCGAAAATTAAAAAGATCTCAATAATAAAGAAGTGGTCGTAAGTCATCTTTAACAAATATTTTCATGCTACTTTTTATCTTTGAATCGATAGAGGTCCACTACGATTATTTCTAAACTTTCTGACAATTCTTCTTAACATAATTGTTCTAATTGCATTTAGAATTTCTGACAGGCAGGTTTTAATTAAACTATTATACTACTGATGATACATTTTAGGTCATTTACTATTGGCAGTAACTCATCCCTTTTTATTGTCTTGTATCCGGAGACTAGTATACCTTATCAATTTATATATCGACTGCTGGGAATTTTACATCGGATATTGAGTCTCTTTATGGTCATCAACTACTTTCTTTTTAAGTATCCAAACTTTACATTCAAGATCCACCCATTACTTATGAATCTATTGTGAGACATATACAATTAACATGTAAAATTATCATTATAGAGAGACTAAATATATTTTGTATCATATATAAACTATTTTGACTGTTTTTGGTTCTCTATATTGCAGGTACGAAGCAAAACTTTGGTTAAGCCAGTTTGAGAAGTTCAAGGACAATAAAAAGTTAAATTGGATCAACAAACCTCCAAAAAGCCAATATTTTGACATCAATTTTTGGGGGGTTTATACAATTTATCGTTTGTTCTTTCTTGCCTGTTCCATTTTGGGTTTATTCTTCTCAGGATATTTTTATTGTTTTTGTCTGCCTTATATTTTTATTAAAAGTGAACTTCTTAATCATGTTGTAAAAGCTGTCCAAGGCAAATGTAAGCAATTTATTAACAAGTTATTAGTGAATAAGTCATTTTTTACTTTAGTTGTCCAGTTGATATTAGTCATACTTCTCATTCTGAGTATTATACTGATCTATGCTGCTATCTCATTTGCTTTCATTTCTAACTTCTTTAATCCTGAACCTGGTGACAACTTATTCTGTCAAAGTCTTTTTGAATGTTATATTACTATAATAAGAGAAGGTTTATTAAATGGTTTTAGAGCTGTGAGTTTTGTAATGATCTATAACAGCTATTGACTCCTTTTCTATAGATTCCAACAAATCGAGTTGGTCAAGAATACCCATCTTTTCAAGTTTACTTAGGGCGTTCATTTATTGACTTAACATTTTTTATCATAGTTTCTGTTATTGGTTTAGAGGTTATTGCAGCCATCTTGATAGACAGGTTCTCTGAGCTTAGAGCCAAAAGAGTGAGACTATAATTTTGCCATGTGTTTAAATGTATGTATACAATTGCTCTGTTACTCTAGGATGCAGCTGAAAAGGACAAGAAAGATTTTTGTTTTATTTGTGGCATTGATAGTGATCAATTTGAACAATATGGCATAGTAAGTGGCTAGATGTTGATTTCACTTGTTAATTCATACTTGCACATTCAACTGAGAACTAGATGGTTTATTATTGCTGCCACCTTTTAATTACAATTTAATTCTATGCCAAAGCAGTTTTTGTGTCTTTATAAATTAAACATATTAGTAAAGTAGCTTAAAGTCATAACATGTTATTAAAGCACATATACTTTGTGTTAAGTCTTTGTAATGTAAATGCAAGGAAACATAGGACTGGGGTGAGTCTCAAATTCCTACTTTCTTATTTTTATTATCCAACCAATTTTGACAACTTTAAGTGTAAGAACCAAACAAGAGACAAAACAAGAAGGAGCTAAATGGCCTTTGCTTTTTTTAGCATGTTTTCATTATTTCGTACATCTAAGAATAGTAGACATTATATTCAATGTTTTCAGTCTATGTTTCCATTAGCATTTCCGTGTTCATTGACTGCAAATAGTTATTAATCAAAAGACAGCAATATGTTGAGTTATGAATAACAGACCATATGCATCTTAAATAAAATCTTTAAGTGTAACTTGTACTAAGGGCTATTTGTGTTGTCTCTGTTAACATTGGTCATAAAATAATGATGCTACAAATAGATACGTCACAAAATTTAAAATTTAAGTGACCTTAATCAATAACACCTCATATGTTCTTGTTTATCATCATCTAATTAAGTATTAGTCGTTTTTAAATTATATGAGTTTATTGCTATTTTGGGATTATCTAAACTGATAAATATACTGCAGTCTGTTAAGTTGATACATCTTTTCAATTGCCACAATATTATCAAAGTTTTTTCTCTTTTACTAAGAGCTTTGAAGACCATTGTTGTGATGATCATAACATGTACAACTATATGTATTTTATTCATCATGTCAAGTCAAAGAAACCTGAAGATCATAATGCTATTGAAAAATATGTCTATGATTGCGTAAGTGTTAACTACACATGTTTATATGTCACTACAAAAATGGATTGGTTGATCCATAGTCATATATGTTGCATATACAGAACAAGAAGCTGCAGAGTAGTAAACATCTTGCTGCGTGTTATTTCTAAATATACTGATAAAATGTTGTGTATTAAGTGTAACAAACACACTATCTAATGTCTCCCTCATTAATAACATAAATGATTTTATTGATAATGGACCCGTGTGTAAGGGGTGTCATACATGGTTGCTTTGCTGCATAAGTAAGTGCATAGGACTTCCCTACATGCTACAGACACATATCTATTAGCAACCAAACCAACATATAATAATACCTTTTTGATGTATTTTGTGGGATGTATGCAACCTGACTGACTATAAAAACAACCAGTTTTGTTTTAACAGTGATATATATTATTTGATTTCTATATAGGTTTGTAGTAATCCTGGTAGTATTAAATTCCTTCCACTTCGTAAAGCAAAAAAGCTTGGAGGAAAGGTGTTTACTAGAGATCAAAATGCACAGTTTGTTAAAATGGAGAAAACAATATTGGAAGAATTGAAAAATTTGAAAGCTGAATGAGAAAATCAAAACTAGAAATGACAATATATAGTGAAAGTAACTTTAAAATTTTCAAAAAGCCACACATTATTACTGCAGTCTTTTGTTCTAAAATGATAAAAATACAATTATTACTGCTACAAATTATTGCTGCTTTTTATGCTGTTTTTTGATCTAAAATGATAAAAATACAATTATTACTGCTCCAAATTATTGCTGTTTTTATGCTGTTTTTATTGATAATATTGAAGATATTGTGTATGTTTTTATGTACACATATAATATACAGTATATTATTTTAAGATGAAAATCTGTTTTTCTAAGAGTTTTTGCACTTAGTATAGTTAAGTTTATTTTTTACATAGAGACTATATATATATATATATAAAGAGTAATAAAGTGTTAAAGTTTTAATTATATATATTTATGTATAATGGAATAAAATACATGATGTATGTTTAATTCAAAATGAATGTTAGTCAGTAAATTGCATACTTAACTCAGATGTATAACAACAGATATCTTTTCAGTAGCTATATCTGGCCAGACCATAATACTCATGTCAGTAAAGGGATTTTTGTGTGTAGAAATAAATGTTAGTGGAGTAAGTATGTCAAGCACTAGCTACATTCTTATCACTGCTAATATTGGTGGGTCTTTTTAATTCATCAGTTTGTTATTTGAGTTTCACCTCATTTTTTTTTTTTCTGTTTCTCTTTGGTAATAGTTAGGATTGGTAAATGGAATGTATATAATATCATTCCTCATACTTGTAATTAATTAGTTTTATTAGCAAACATCATATGACTTTAAATTTGATACTGTGTGTGACCATAACAGATACTATAACATTTGCTAGTACATAGATATAAGTAGTATATTTGATGATACAACTACTTGCATATGGCTTGTTACAGTGTGTCACAAGTCTGCATGGACATAGCTATATTAAATCTATACTTTCACAAAACTCACTCAATGAACATAACAATCTATATATATACAGTACCTGTTAGATCTTTAATTTTTTACATCACCACATATACAAACTAAAGGATATCATACTTGTACGTGAAACTCATATAACCATTTTATACATTAAATAACAAATAACCTCTATCAATGACAATCCAATGCAGCATATTATATTCAATATAGTATCTAACATAGCTGTAGTACAATATAATCCAGGTTGTGTTATGATACAAGTTCAAATATAAGGTGAAAGTAGCTCGATACCATTGATGTTCTAAGTGACATTACAATTTAGTATCTTCTGGTGGCAGTGCTGACAAGGCTGTACAATATTACTTAGTTGGAGTTGTCAGTACCTACTCCCTTGGTGATATAATTCTGGCTCTTATTCACTATTCCTACTCCTACCTATAAGTCTTGGATTATAATAGACATATATTCATCTAATGATCTTAAGGGTTTTATTTAGCCATTTTAACATACTTTGATAAGCAATATGTCTTACCTACTGTAACATCATAAGTTAATAATCTGTAGTTCTGCATGCTAAATTAACAAATGTGGTTCTGGAATGTTCATTGTGTATTAATTAGGCCTTATTTGTGTCACGTGACATCAACAAGGTCAAACTTAAACTGTACTAAGAAGCTACTTTTTTTCATAATTTTGTAATCATTGTTGTTGCATTAAAGCTGACTGCTATATAAGTTAAACAGCATTTGGGGATACAGAAGACACTGCAATTTAAAGTACAAAAAATTAACCGTTTTTAGAAAAGGTTTGTGTAAACAAGATTCGAACATTAAGTTATGTAGGCGTGTCACAACCAAAAATTATACCTTCTTATTGAATCTGAGAGATGGCACACCTCTGAGAAGGTGATTTTAAAACATTCTGAGGCAAAAACATACGTTGTTTCAGTTGCTACTAGGTAAAACTACTCTAATATCTAATATTTGGAACTGAAATGAGATATTTCATTGCTGTGAATATATAGTCATCTACACACACACACACACACACACACACACACACATATTTATACATATATCAATTTAATATATGTTGTTGTCTTTCTCAAAGCTTAAAAATTGCAACAGTGAATTTTAATGAAATTATAACAAAATGAGTTAACAGAACACAACAATTTTAAGTAGATACATAAAAACAATGATTAGATTACTATATATGTACTAGCAATAGAAACAATTTATTTTACAATATTAAGACACTATTTTTTATCTATATGTGACCTGATATGCAAAAAAGGACCACTTCTATCAAAACATTTGTGACCTAATTTGTGTGCAAACAACTGTTAAAACATTTTAAACATCTCAGTTTTGTATACATACAGTTGCTATATATGCATAACTATTATATATGTTTGCAAATCTGTTTTATGATATAACAGTTGTTTTTCACAAATCAGGTCACAATACTTTCACAGAAGTGATCCCTTTTTACAAATCAGGTCACACACACACACACACAGATATATATATATATACATATATATACATACATACATACATACATGCATGCATACATACATACATGGATGTTCTTGTAAGTATCATGCACTAAATAATAAGCACAACTCTCCTAATTGCTTTTATTTCCTACAAAAGAAGGAAGACGTCTGAATATACATGGTGTCTCAATATTAATTGTTTACTGTGTGTGTATTGCTGTTTTTGAAAAAGGTAACTTTCAAATTCAACTACAATTTCTAGAAAGTACAATGATCTTTGATGCAAAATATTGTTGGCTTCTATTAAAAACAATTGAGTAGCACTTTGTAGTATAGGACATCTATATATCTTTATTACTTATATCCATCCACAATCCACACACATATTTATATCTATAGTGTGCGATATTTAGCTTGTAAATCGTTTGGATATATGTAAGCTCTCCTAATTGCTGGTCATTTCAGTATTGGTGCTCCTTAGACCTATTTTTAAAAAGTCATTGCATGTGTTCAAGACAAAAGTAGTCTTCCATGATGTCTGTTTGGCGTCTTAGTGGAATTTAATTAGAACGTATTTGGAACTAAAAATGAGATATTTAATTGCTGTGAATATATAGTCATGTGCACACACACACACACATACATACATACATATATCAATTTTATATATGTTGTCATTTTCAAAGCCTAAAAAGAGCAGCAGTGAAATTTTAATAAAATTATAGTAAAATAAGTTAACAGAACAACAAAAAATTAAGTAGATACATAAAAACAATGATTTTATTACTATATATGTACTAGCAACAGAAACAATTTATTTTACAATGTTAAGACACTATTGTTTATTAGTACTGTAAAGAATTATTATAGGATATATATATATACATATATATATATATATATATATAATATATATGTATGTGTATATATATATATATACATACATACATACATACATGGATGTTCTTGTAAGTATCATACACTAAATAATAATTCTCCAAGTTACTGGTTATTTCAGTATTGGTGTTCCTTAGACCTATTTTTAAAAAAGTCATTGCTTGCAACAAAAGGATTCTGTTTGGGGTCTTAGTGGAATTTAATTAAAACCTATTTGGAACTGAAATCAGATATTTCATTGCTGTGAATATATAGTCATGTACACACACATACACACACACACACACACACACACACATATTCATACATATATCAATTTAATATATGTTGTTGTCTTTCTCAAAGCTTAAAAATTGCAACAGTGAAATTTTAATAAAATTATGACAAAATGAGTTAACAGAGCAAATAGATACATAAAAACAATGATTAGATTACTATATATGTACTAGCAATTTGTGTTATAATATTAAGACACTATTATAAAAGAGTGGATTCTGAGTGGATTAAAACATAAACCACAAAATAGTTATTGCTTTTTGTGCTGTTTTTGGAGATTAATGATAAAAATACAATTACTGTGTATGCTTTTTAGTTATACATGTAATACAGCATTACTATAAGATGAAAGAATTTGTTTTTCTAAACGTTTGTGCACCTAGTATAGTAAGTGTATATTATTTACATAAAGAGTATATATATAATGGAATAAGAAAGTGTTAATATTTAAATTATGTATATATATATGTGTGTGTGTGTGTGTGTGTGTGTGTATGTATAATGAAATAAAATATTATACAAAATGGATGTTGAATTTAAAGTGATTGTTAGTCAGTGAATTGTTTAGTTTCTATTTTTAATTCAGATGGTACTATTATATAATAATAGATGTCTTTCAGTAGCTATACCAGGTCAGACAATGCCACTCATGTCAGTAAAGGGATTTTTGTCTGTGGAAATAAATGTTAGTACAACAAGTATGTCAAGAAGCACTAGTATTCTTATCGCTGCTAATATTGGTGGTTCATTTTAACATATCAATTGTTTTTGAGTTTCGCCTCATTCATTAATTTTCTTTTTCCTTTCTTTGTGGTGATGGTTAGGATTGATAAACAGACATATAAAATGTATATAATTATTGTTTCCTCATACTTGTAATTAAACAGTTTTATTATCTGTCTAGAATAACGACTCTTATTAATTGTTTATATGGCATATTAGCAAACATCATATAATTCTAAACTTGATTCTGTGTATGACTACAACAGATAGTATAACATTTGCTAGTACATAGATATAAGTAGTACATTTGATGATAATATTTCTTAACTACTTGCTTATGGCTTGTGTCACAAGTCTGCATGCACACAGCTACATGACTTTTATCATACATGCATGTATTTGTAAGTTTTTTCTCTTTATAATTTGGTCTGTTTTTGATACATCCTACTAATGTATTTATTCCTGATACTGACAGGTTTAAAATATGTATCGTTTAACCAAAGATACTGTTATAACTTAAACTAAAAGCCATGAATTTGCCTACTTTATGTGAACTTGACATATAGCATCATTCTTACCAATGTAAAATGGTATATACTTTTTACCATCTGTTTGTTCTTCTGCTCTTCAAAAATAGTAATTTATTTTTTCAGATTTAAAATTAAATCATATTTGCTAATCTACTTGTCATTAAAAAAGTAGTTGGCTTTTCATATCAAACACACAGGATGTTATCATATAGTTAATTAATAGTAATAATCACTAATTAACCATTGATTTAATAATCAAAAACATCAGATTATAAAGTGAAAAGTTGTGAAATACACCCACCAACTTTAGTTGAAAATCAATATACAAATTGACTAATAAATTAAAATTACATTTTCAAACACTGTATGAGTTGATATATGTTTATTACTAGTCACAAGATGTATGAATATTATTTTAAATGTTAATTACTTGTTTATAATAAAATCAAACTTGTACATGTCTTTGACTTTATAAATTATGAAAGTATGATTTCTGATTCTTTCTTTCACAAATAGGACTACATGCACTCCTAATTGGGTTAATAGCAAACTTGTATAAATGACAATCATTGTCATAGCACAAATATCAAATGTTTAAGAATGAATGTTATTGTTAGTATTATAAATTATACTAATTGTTAAGCTATTTTATGGGTTTAATCTTAGACAGTTTCATCATATCTATTGAGTATGATTCCTGGATAATGGAAACTATCAAATATTATGAACTATTAACTATTAACCAGTATATTAGAATATAAAAGTTTCTATGGTATCTTCAGGACTATTCCACGATATACACATTCCAGGCATTATAGTATACTTTGTATTAGGGAATCTAAAGCTTCTATGGTTTCTTGAGGAGCAGGCATATCCCAGGACGTACTAAGCTTCCTACAATACTTTGTATTAGGCTATGTTTATGTTTCCATTGCACCCTGAGGACCATACCAGACATCCTAGGATACTTTGTATTAGGTTATATGGATCCTTGCATTGTATAATGAGGACCATCCCAGTGTATCCCAGGCATCCTAGGATAATTTGTATTAGGGTAACTGAAGCTTCCATGGTACCTTTAGGCCAATGCACATCCTAGGATGTATTAGAGATCCCAGGATATCCCAGTATGTATCTGGCATCCCAATATACTCTATAGTAAGGGATGTCGATGCTCTGTTGTTACTAAGGACAATTCCAGACTGCTACAATTAGATACAAAATAACACAGTACCCTTAGGACCATCCAACATGGGACACAAGTGTATCCTACGCTTTTTATATTAGGGGCTTCGTGGTATTTTCAGGACTATATCTCAATATACCAATGCTAAGCATTTACAATCAGATGCTCACATCATTCATTCCAGTACAATTAAAGGTAGTGAGTTTGGGCAGTGAGTTTGAACCTGCAATAGTAATGTAATCCAGAAAAGAGCTGTCAGTGCAGACTAAACTCCATAATCCTCTAATGGAGATCTATATAGAACCAAAGAGAAGTCACTACTACAAAGATGAAGTTTATTAGTAGTGTAAAGAATTATTATAGGATATAAATGTTTGATAAGAATTGATATGACTGTTATGTATTATAATTATATAATTATATATTTATATGTATATATACATATATGTGTGTGTGTGTATACATACATATACATGCATACATACATACCTACCTGCCTATTTATCTATCTATCTATCTATTTATATACAAGACACATTGCTAATTCATCAAGTAGTATAGTACACATCATTGCTCCAATGTGAGTAACTATTAATAGTCTTTCTAATTACTAAAGTGCTAAAATGAAAGTTAAAACGTTATATATATCAAAGTCTTTGTAGTGTTTATACGTTTATATAACATTGAACTTGTGATGACTTCTAAATTAATTGAATACATGCTTTATGTATTGATTACTTTGTAATTTGAACTTATACCAGTACATGCGTTACATGTATTTCATGTAATTGTTACACATATATTTGATTACAATAATATATAGTATCACTTTTGAGTCAAAGATTTTTTCTTACCTTTTGGATCTAGATATAGTATTGAGTGACCTATTTTAGACTAGGGAATACATTATATAACTCAATATTAATTAGTCGTTTAGGAATAACGAATAACAAATAAATTAAAAATAAATAAATTTAATCTACATCATTGACCTCTGCAAACTAATTTGCCCACAGCACAAGAGTAAATTTATTAGGGACATTAGCACAAGTACGTTTGGAAGTTTTAAGATCTTTAGATGTTAATAATAGCCTGTGTAGCAAGAGCTATATTAGACAGTTTTGTACTGAACCAAAGTAATGGTCATCATACAAAGACAAACATATATATACTGGTAGTGCAGGTTCTATATAGGACCACAACAACTTTAGATTGAATGAAAATTAAGCTAAACACGCTGTGTATATATGTTTAAGGTTGTAGGAAGCCACATTACTATGGCCATAAGTCCAAGTTTGACATACTGCACCCCAAGCTCTATTAAGACACACATGAAATATTCCCTGATTTGACTTTAAGCCATCAGTGAATCTAACATATTAATCTATAAAGTTAGCTGGAGCTTCAATAGTAACTACACCAATTGTTGGATGAAAACATAATAATAAACCTCCACTTACTTTTTGGCATGAGAGAAATGGAGATCAACTACAGTACCATTGTTGCAAAGCTTCATACATGCCTTTTGAAAAGCTTGATTCATTTTAGTGACAATGAGCATTAACTATTTTAAAAAGATAATTTGCATTTGTCTATAGTTTAGTAGTTGTTGGCAATTTAGTTTTACATTAATAAAAAGTAGCAGATGACAAAAATAGAAAATTTTGTCCAAACAAAGACATGACAGAAACTTCTACCTTTTTGATTCTTATGTCTAATAGCTTAACAAAGCCTGTGGCTCATATAACTAACTGTTTCACCTACCTATAAGCTACACTTGTTCATATCACTTTAATTGCTTTTATTTCCTACAAGAGAAGGAAGACGTCTGAATATACATGGTGTCTCAATATTAAAATGTTTACTGTGTGTGTATATATTGCTGTTTTTGAAAAAGGTAACTTTCAAATTCAACTATAATTTCTAGAAAGTACAATGATCTTTGATGCAAAATATTGTTGGCTTCTATTAAAAACAATTGAGTAGCACTTTGTAGTATAGGACATCTATATATCTTTATTACTTATATCCATCCACAATCCACACACATATTTATATCTATAGTGTGCGATATTTAGCTTGTAAATCGTTTGGATATATGTAAGCTCTCCTAATTGCTGGTCATTTCAGTATTGGTACTCTTTAGACCTATTTTTAAAAAATTCATTGCATGCATTCAAGACAAAGGAGTCCTCTGTGACTTGTGGTTGGGGTCTTAGTGGAATTTAATTAGAACCTATTTGGAACTGAAGTGAGATATTTCATTGCTATGAATATATGGTCATGCACACGCACATGCAGGACAACTGTATTTATCTGAAGTCTTTAAGTTCGTAACAAAAACTCAATGGATGTTTATTGTCATTACAAAATAATGAAGTATAAATTGAGGGACATGTCTCATTTGTCTTATCCTCCTTTAGTGTAGCACCTATAGATTAAAATTAAATTTTCTAATTATTTAATGTGTATAATAAACTAAGCACACTCTGTGTATTGAAATAATAATATGATATGAGCAAATGTTACATATTGTTTACCCTTCATTGATCTTAGTACATATACATAGTGACTGAGAACATCTAGTTCATAATCTAGTTTGTTTACTATATCATATTCATAGTCATTGTAGCTCTTGATGAGCCACAAGATCTATGAATATTATGTTAAATGTTAATTACTTGTTTATAATAAAATAAGACTTGCCTTCGACTTTAGAAAACCAGAGGAATTTTCACAAATAGGACTACATGCACTCCTAATTAGGTTACTATCAAACTTGTGTAAATGGAAGCCATTTTCATAGCACAAATATCAAATTTTCAAGAATAAATGTTCTTGTTAGTATCATACATTAAATTAATAAGTTCATATATCTAATGTTTAACAATGGATGTTCTTGTTAGTATTATAGATTACATTAGTTGAAAATGGTAACATCCAAATTCAGCTAGAATTTCCAGAAAGTGGAGTGACCTTTAATGCAAAATGTTGTTGGTTTCTATTGAAAACAATTGAGTAGGAACACCTATACACTTTTATTACTTGTTGGATATATGCAAGCTCTCCTAGTTGCTGGTCATTTCACTATTGGTGCTCCTTAGACCTATTTCTAAAAAAATTCATTGCATGCATTCAAGACAAAGGAGTCTTCTGTGACTTGTGGTTGGGGTGGTATTGGAATTTAATTAGAACTTATTTGGAACTGAAGTGAGATATTTCATTGCTATGAATATACAGTCAGGTATATATACACACACACACACATGCACAGATACATATATAACAATTCTATATATGTTGCTGTCATTCTCAAAGCTTAAAATGAGCAGCAATGAAATTTTAATAAAGCTATGACAAAATGAGTTAACAGAGCAAAATGATATAAATACATACATAATAATACATGATTTAAAACAATGATTAGATTGCTAGCACTATATATGTACTAGCAACAGAAACAATTTATGTTACAATGTTAAGGCACTATTGTATAAAAGAGTAGTTTCTGAGCCACACCCAATTAAATATCATAGATGTGTATGACATATTAACTGTTGAAATTCAATTTAATATGACAGTACATGATACAATATGCACTTAGTACTACACTTTTACAATCTTACATGTCAGACCCAACCCCTATAATTAAATGATGGAGGGTCTAGGGAACTGTAATAGAGTAACTGGTCTCTCTAATTAAAAATAAAATTAGCAATGTTATAAAGTTGCCTTAGTGATATGATCGATGGCTCTGATTTACTATTTCTACTCCTAGCTATTAGTCTTGGATATTTTTATCAGTAATATATAGACTAAGTAATAGACAAGTAACATTCAACATATTTACAAGCGCTGTACTCTTAAGGCTTTATTAATTAGCCGTTTTAACATACTTTGATCAGCAATATGTCTTATCTACTGTAACAGCGTAAATAATAATCTATGGTAACAGCTATCATACCTCTGCATGCTAAATTAACAAATTGTGTTCAGGAATGTTACTTTTGCACTAAAATTGAAAATTTTGTAAATTTGGAAGTTACATACATGTGCAAATAGTAGTTACCAGGCGTTCTTTTCTTTTCCCAACGCCTGGGTACAAAGCTAGGGCGAACCAAACTTTCGAAGTCACATCGGTCTTTTCAATTCTTAAATGCAAAGATAATCATCCATATTTCACAAAGCATTCTTGATCCAACAATAAAATGCATATGGACCTCAATAATTCACTAATAGTTTGAAATAGCATTGCCATTTAGTTATTAGTGTAATTAAATGTGGGCGTCGCCCCCTAAGGGAGAAACGAATGTTATTTGTAACCTTGAAATCGACGCGATCGTTGTCCCTGTGGGTTTATAACGTAGTTTCTATCTATAAAAGATGGCACACAATATATGCACGATCCTTGAAGGCGATACTGTAATTTTAAGATGTCATGAGACTGGTGATTATATATTCTCAATAGCTACCAGGTAAAATAATACTCTTTAAAATGTGAAATGAATGAAAACTGAAATTGTCATACAATAACGTTGATCAATGCGTGTTTGTATATATATGTGCTTGTATATAAATATATATATATGTGTGTGTGTGTGTATAGACCAGAATTGAAGGACAAAAGAACAGAGCTCTCGCTTTGTTACTGTTACTCCGAGAAAATTCACTATAAACTCTAGCGTTTTCATGAAATCACTGGAAATAATACCATAGCTTTGATGACTACTCTGAGGATTTATTTTAGTTCACTTCCTTTAATGTAGTGTTACACAGGGAGAGGTGTCAATATTTATTTCAATCAAAGACACCTGTGTAATCACATCCATAGTTTTAATAACTACTCTGAGGATTTATCATAATTTAGAGCAGTTCACACTTCCTTTTATGTGTTGTAATTCAGTTTAGCTTAGCCTTCACCATATAAGAGGCAGCTATACACCATATTATCCACTTCATTCCTGAATTTGAAACAAAACAGTGCAGCATAATTTTGAGACAACATTCAAAGAGGCTTTGTTCAGGAAATATCTCATTCCTAAAGAGGTGTACTACAAGACCATTGACGATCTGAAAACAGCAGCTGAAGTTTCCACTACCAAGTGACATCACCAGTACTACATCCTAAAAAAGTATGAGGTACATCAGTGTAGTGATGTGGAGAAGTTTATCAAGAAGAGAAAGTCATCATCCAGTCTAATATGCCACCATAGAAGACGCCTACAACATGAATGCTCACATTGCAACTGGCTGCGGTGGTCTTGACATGATGCTGAAACATTCAGTGATTTCGCAAAATAACTGGAGCCTCATTTCAGTGATTTCATGACATTGCTAGAGTTTTTAGTGAATTTATGAAGTCCATAATTGAAAAAGTGATTTCATAAACTCCCTGAAAATTTCAGGGATTTCACAGAATCCCTATAAAGTGCAACTCTGATAGTAAGTACCCCCTAGGGTAATGCAAAATAGTACTTATAAATTGTGGTACTTTGTAACCAAACCTTAATATTTAAACACATGCAATAGTTTTAATAATGATAACAGAACCAAACAAGAAGTGCTGTGTCAATGTTCTTGTGAGTAGAGGAACGAAATCTCTTGGTATTTGACAAAAATTCAGACGACTCAAAGTTGCGTTTCAATGTCTCTCTACTTCTCTAAATGGTACTTACAGTCGACTTTGATAGGTTTAAACAGATGCCTGAATTTCCCTTTTTTCAATATCAGTGATAAATATCTAGCTTTTGAGATTGACTTCTTCGATTTTGCCATTTTTTCCTCTCAGGCACGTGACCGTAACCCTCACTTACACTGAAAGCAGTGAAAATTAATAACTTACTGTCAAAAATGAGTTTCATTAGAAATTAGAGTTACTGTCTTTTACATAGTTTTAAATTATTATTCTTAAGTAATTTTTTATATTTAGTCTATCACAAGGTAAAGTGGAATTACATCCAAGATCTGAGGGTGACAAAATATATCATGATGATCACTGTAAGTACATGCAATAGCTATTGTAAATATTAATAATATCACTTGTAGTTGCTGCCTTTCAAATTCTTTCTGACCCATGGGATCCTTTTATTAGCAAGTAATTATTTGTATGAAAATTAAGAATTTAAAATTTATTTTCTTTAGTCTTAAATCACCACTTATTATTCCAAAGGTATTATTGATGTTAACAATCTTTCATAAGAGAGTTTATATATTCCTTGTTTTAGCATGAACCAGACAATGTCAGTATGGATGCCATTTTTACTTCAGCAATATATGGTCGAAAAATTAAGGTAGGTATAGAATTTGTATAGGGGTCTTCCAAATCATATTATACCTTATGATTGGAATTTGTTCATGTCTATCCAGTGAAGCAAAAAACCCGATTTCCAAACCTTAAGCAAGAGCATGATTAAGCCTTTCTAGTTAAGATTCACTCAATCACCTGATAGTCAGGTCTCTAGAATTCGTAGTAGTTGACAATGTATCTCATATAAAAAAGTACACAATTAAAATCAGAATTTATATTTTAACAGAAGTAAATAAATTCATTAGTTTGTATTGTATTCATAAATTCTGCATTGACAGGTGTGACTAATCTTGCTTTGAAGACTTCAAACTTCTGGCTAGTTTGCTTATGTACTTAATTTACCTCTTTGCCTAGTTTGCCTCTTTACCAATAGTATACTTCTCTGCATTGCATTTTCTTTCATAGCTACTTTGCATGCACTGCTCACTGCTTTTAGTATTCTAATCTTCATAACTCCAGTGCTTAACATTAACATTAACATTTGAAAACAATTATGTATAGTACATTATAATCTTGTGTAGAATTATTTATAAGTATGTGAATCAACCTCAAAATAAACTTTTCATCAATACTAAAGTACAAAATGTAGATTTTCCCTGATAAACTGTACATATATGCTACTAACTCTCTAATCTTCATAACTCCAGTGGACAACATTGACATTAACATTTGACCACATATGTACATTTTATCTGGGAAAATCTACATTTTGTACTTTGGTATTAATGAAATCTTGATTTTTAGGTTGATACTCATAATTTTAAAAAATTCTGCACAAGAGTATATAAAGATTAAGGATGTACTATATATAATTGTTTTCATGAATTTCATGAGCTTTTGTTTTCATATTACAGCTTCGTCAAGTAGCAACAAACATGTATTTATCTGTAGATTTCCTCAGTGATAACCTGGTATGTACTTACATTAGTACATTTATATAATTGTATTGAATGTAATATTCTTCAAAGAAAATTGTTGAGACAGATGATGATGATTCCTGTGTGTTCAAGATTTTACCAGCACAAATGGAGTCTTCAAATCAAAAGAGAAGAGGAGATCGTGTAAGTCACATCATCAGTGCATGAAAGGGCCACTAGTAGCTCTATGCTAAAATGAAAGTACTTCACATCCAATACATTGCAACTGTAATCTGCTTTACTGCAAATATTACATATAGCAATAAATGATACTAATCATGCTATAGAAAATCTAGGCTGGTTAACTGGCTTTATGCCTATTAATGTTAGTTATTTTTAGTCTGTTTGCTGACTCTCAATTTTCAAAAGTTCTATTTTGTAACAGGACAATTTTGTAAATAAATATAGTTTTCTTGAAACAGTACATGTATGAATGGTTCATATAGTGTCTGCTTTATAAATTCAAAGGAAGGAGCCCTTTTTCTGTCGCACAAAATTTATGTTGTTAACTTAAGTAGCTCACAGTGCATCTAATAGTGAGGACCCTCTTGTACAGAATGATATTAAAGTTCAATCTCTATTTGTACTTTCCTTCAGATAAGTTCTGGTGATAGAGTTATTGTGGAGTCTGCTAAGAAAAAAGGTTATCATATTCTTAACTGCCAGAGAACTGAGTCTAAAAGGTGATTTTGTATATATGTCTTGGTTAAGAGTTATGACTGATTACTGTGGGAAGTGTGTCAACCAATCCTTGAACAACATTGAAGTATTTAGTATATCCATGTCACATTAATTGTTGTATGTGAGAATAGATACTGAAGTAGTCTGGGGCATCTAACACTGACGCAAACTACAGCAAATGCACTTAATCTGCATTTAATGTAAATGCTGTGATATAATTGACATGACTAATAACATTCTAGAAACCCCTCTTCAGCAGTACAATTCTTGATAATAGGAAAGCTATAGTTATGTATCTGATGAGCAAAAATTGTTAATTTTTAAAACATTTTAGTTGCATTACATTAAGCTTCAATGTTGAACTGACTTATAACATCAATGTAATTACTATAGGAATAATTTGAAAATTGCTGTTACTAAGTCCACATTTGTAATTGAGATCCTTTGCAATACTAAATGTCATAAGGCAATTCGAGTGAGTGCCCATAATAATGTCATGTTAATTATTAATGTCCTCTTTGTTTAGGAAGGAAGTGTAGTTCGACTTCGAAATATTAAAGTAGATGGATTCTTGGCTGAAGCTGCTTTTGATACTGGTAAATAACAGTAGATAGAGACAGTATTATGTAAGTATTTTATTTTATTATTAGTTGTGATACGAAAGACATGGAATGTCAATGGAATGAAAAGACTTCCACCTACCTCTGGAGATTGCTTGTGGCAACTAAAGAAAGTAGAGAAAGTAAACTCATGCAAATTTAACGGTATAAATTTGAAGTTAGTGCTGGTATGGAATTTTTTGATTAATTAGGTAATCCTGTACACTTTGAAGATAAATGTTATATCAAACACATTCCTTGTCAAAAGTATTTGCTAGTCTATAAACAACAGCAAGAATATAAGGTATGCCTTTAATAATCTAAAGTAATAATTACAATTATAGTTTACTTTTTAAATCTGGCTTAGTTAAAATTGGACAGTACCGGTTCTCAATTTATTTTGTCAAGTAAAGAGGTAACTGAAATAACTATAACATCTGGATATGGATGAACTTATTATTAGAAAAAAGATGAAGGTGAAGTTTTGAATGAAAAAATTGTGAAATTGCAATGTTTGGAATTGTGCATTGTTGATAATAAGACTTTCTTGACAGTTCAAGGTATGTTTGTATCAATAAATTGATAATGATATAATCAATACATTGTTTTGTAATAATTTAAGTTATATATATTTATTTAGAAAATAATACATTGCTACAACGTGTTCACAAGAAAAGTAATATTGGTACAAAGTTGTTTAATGTGAGTGCATGCCCTTGTCAATGTTATTTATAGTCTTTTATTTATAATATATTTGTACAAGATGGAAGGGTTGATTGATAAACAGACTTCTATGTATGTATGTAGGTTTGTCTAAATGAAGAATGTGATGCTGCCAACTTTAGAATTGAAGAAGTAAGTACATTGTACATAGAAATAAAATCTGGTATAAATTGTGGATATTTTTTGACATTGGAAGTTTTGTGTGTCATCTGTCCCAAGATTGCTTTGGATCAAGCTTGTATGTATATAGTTATTTCCATTTTGCATTAATTTTACATATACACTAATGTTGTAAATGACTTTTGAAGTGACAAATGAAATTAATCCGCACATAATTGTCAATAATATTTGATAGATTGTAGCTTCTAACTAATAGAGAGAGAAAATGCCTTTGAGTTTGAGCAACACAGTAGCATGTATTTCTATTATCCAGTTTTCAATAATTACAAATAGTGCATTTTTATAATCACTATAATTACATAATCTTGTCTGTACATGTACTCTTATAGGTTACTCCAGATCATGTTCATAGCCTCCACTTTGCAGCTAGTATTCGTCACGTATTATCAGAGTATTATGAAGTCAGTATCAAATTGTATTAATTACAAAATGACAATTATATCGATTATTGTATGTATAGCTAATACTGAGTGATCCAAACTATGAATCTGATGAACTTAATGAGATCTTAGATGAACTAGTAAGGTATACTAATAAGGATGTCAATATTGGAGCCAAAATGTTAAAAGTATACAATGTAAGTTGCTGCTATATATGTCGCAATTAAATTAAAAGAATTTTCTAAGAAATCAGTTAAATGTAGTTATGTCTAGTGTTATTCCAATACAAAGAATGCAAGATAGTAGAGATGGTATCACTACATATTATAGCATAATCATAGAATGTTATATATCTATCAAATTATTCATGTATATTATTCAACATATTTTAATAGCATATATTTTCTATAATTGTATAGCCATACTATTGTTATCACCACTACTACTTTATTTGTGTTCTTTGTATTGGACTGACATTGGCCATTACTTCATTTATTCCCTTGTTAAGAAAAGGCACTTGTTATTTTAAATTTTTACATACATGTATCTCAAATTCAAGACAATCATTTCTAAATGTGAAGATGTAGGCAATATTGCATTGTAACTCACATTGTGTAGTAAGTGAGTAATGCAGAAAACTCTGAGACATTTCTGAGATTTAAGTAACAGGAAAATACAAGATAACTAAGCTTTGACTCAGAACATAGATGGGGAGCTAGTATTGAGCAATTACTTTCAGTAAATACTCTTGAGTTTCCTTATCCAACTCAATACCACATTTAGTTTACATCTTAATTAATTGTTAAAGAGGATTATTAACTTTAAGTACCACAATTTATACAGTGAAAATTGTGTAGACTCAAAACATTGGTTAGTGCTCATTGCGCATATATACACAAAAACCATACTTAATAGTTAAATATATTACTTCTGAGAATTTGGTGTCCAAACTCTTTATGATTATTGAGTTATTGTGAATGAAAAAGCAAAAGCAGAGACAGAGGAAAAATATTAAAATCTAACATTAGATTAATTGTGTCTGTGTGCATATAAATAAGTCATGACAAAGGGATTATCTTACAAAGAAATACTGCAACAAATTAAAAGTTTTTGATCAGTTTTGAGGGAGATACATATTGTTTTCAACTATTACATTTCACTGGTCAATCCAGGCACTGGTATCATGTACCTGATTATACTTTCATTTGAACTTTTGTTTGTACTTGCATTCATTCATGATATGTCTTTTATATAGATTGTTAATTTACTGGTAAATGTTTTGGCAAAGTCTCAGTAAGTTTCACATGGTTAATAAAGTGATTAATAATTTAATGGATGCAAATGTTAAATACTTTACATTACACAGATTCAAATGTGTAATAACATACACCTTTAGTACAATTTTGTCACAATAAATGACATTATGCAGATGGAATGTAATGTGCATTAGTAAATCTGTTGCACCTTGGTTTGTAGTACTCATAGAGGGAAGGCAAGCCTCCTTACAATTATACCTAAGATGAACATTGGTTTCTAATAGAACAGCCTAGGATTGATAGCTACAGTTTGTGCCATAAGTAATAAGTATATAAAAATATTCTAAAAGTATGCTTAACTGTATTATTTTGAGGAGCCTCCCTACCTGTCAGTATGAAACGGGAACTTATTATTCTTTGCTGTGGTTATAATATATATTAAGTTGTCTAATATTATGTGAGTCAATTGACATAGTAATGTATATATACAGATCTAATGACTTAAGGAACAAGGTGTGTTCGGTCCTTGAGTGCTGTGCTAAAACACCAAGTCGTAATTTGAGGCTGTACCTAATCAATGAAGACTCTGATCTTAACTTCAGGAAACTGCTTGTTAAAATGGTAAGTTCTTTTGGTAAACTGCTCATATGATTTTTTGCATAGTTAGGTAGAGGTCTTGGTGTTGAAAATGTGCTGAGTACATTAGTCTATCATGACAGGTATGAAATATTAGTAAAACTAAAAGTCTTACAGAAACTGTCAATCTACTGTTTTATATTAGTTTAAAACTGTGCACTGGTATTAAAAATAATGAATCTTGCATTGTGAATAAACCTATCAACTAAGACAGTTCTACTGCAAGTGCTATAATGATAATACAAATTAAGTTATGAGAGCTGACCACTTCCTATAAATCAGACGATTGCATACCATGCTTATCATTAGAGTATATAGTACTAAGTTACAGAGAGCAGGTTTGTGATTCCAGCTGTTCTTTTGTTGTAAATTAAAGGCTAAAAATTATTTATTTTCAAGTTACAATATATAATGCATTTGTTTCTCAATATATTCTGTATTTATCTATAATTCACCCTAAACCCTCAATTCCAAAAACTCCCATCAACATGAATCTTTTACAATAAAGCTTTCCATATTTGTAAATGAGCATGTTCAGAATAATAATGGATTATGTCATATACAACACATCTACTTAAAATAAAATTGTCTTTTTTTTATTTTATAGCACAATTGCAAATTTGTTAGTGTCAGCAATTGACTCTGCAATTGAATCTGAGGAGCATGAGTTAAATGTATTTGTTGTCAGTTGTTATACTATCATAATAATAATAATAATAATAATAATAATAATTTGTTTGTAGGATGCAGCAGTTCTTCATTTATACAGTTCACTCTGCTTCACTGAAGGTTTACCCAACAGAGAATTGCAAGGTAGATAGGTAGTGTAAAGTTGTGTTCTCTCTTTTTGAACTGCATGTGTGTCAGTGTCTAATTAATGCTATTATTGATTAATTCCTTAACTCTTACAGATAAAGTTTTTACAACCATCATTAAGAAAGGACAGGTTAGTTACCAGTGTTGTTATGTAGAACTGCGATCCTTACTGTATATCTTGTTGTATTCTTTGCAATGAAGAATGAACTCACATTTTCATTGCCTGGCATGCCTTGCATTCTGGGTAGTGCTATAATTGTTTTGAAGTATGAAATATGTACATATATAATCGTACATTTATTTGTTTTGTTTTTTGATCGTTTTATGTGATTATTGAAAGCAATGTATACAATTAAGCAGCTATTAATGTATATGAATTTCTTTAGCTTTAACCATGAGCACTGTTATGATTAGTATGACTGATCATGATTTGAAGGCTCAATTTCTAGCTTCTGTGTCTATCAAGTTATATTTCTAGCATTCCATGGTTGTCCACAGATAATGCTAATTTTATAATATTTGTAGATCTAGTTAGTGTTTTAGTGTAAAATCAGTATCTTCCAAAACAATTATAGGACAATATTCCAATTATATCTTAATTGTTTTAGAAGTCTTAGCAATTTTTTTTCATTTCTAATGCAACAAATTCACAATGACCAATATATAAAGTTACCATCATGAGCAGTTCTGTTCTAAAAATGATTTGTTTGTTGACTTTCGTTGTAAAAAACAACAAGATTTGTATGTTTCAAGATGTTTATAATATAAACTTTATATTATATTTTTTAGGTCCAGTACATGCCTCATTATTAATATTAAGAATATTCTGAATCATTGACCTAAAATTTCTTTAATATATAGGACAAATTTTATGTAACTGAAGTCAAAAGTGGGGAGGTCTACATTTTTCTACCAAATGAACCAGGACAAAGGACAAAAGTATTGGTTTCATCACTAGCTTGCACATCTGTAAGTACTAAGTAAATCTGTAAGTACTAAGTATTTTACCAGAGCTAATGGTTATTTTTGTAGGAAGAAAATGTGAAACTACTTTTTATTGCTCAGCTAAGGCTATTCAGTAATGTTTGCAAAGTATGTGTTAATGTAATAGTTACAATATTAATAAATTCGTCACTTTAAAGATAGTTAGATATTATGTAATAATTATATTTTTAATGAATACATTTTTAATGTGTAACTTAAAAATATATAGTTTATGAAGTGATTAATTTGTATGCTTAGATTTTCATGCTATTAATGTTTCTGATACTTATTTGTGAGAAGTTTGATTTTAAATTTAATTTACATTATAAAATTATTTTGTTGTTTGTGAATTTTGAAACAATGAAATTACCATTACACAGAAACTTATTGTAATTGATGTTAAATGCAAGTGGTATTAATTCAATGATCATAAATGCATCAAACATATTTTGCCCGAAGTTCTTTGTTTTATTTGTATAGGGTGTTAATGAGATTTGTATTGATGAATTAAAGGAACTTAAACAAGAGAGCTGGTTTGATGAAGCTTTAATTGTTCTCAGAGACAAGAACATTCCATTAGAAATAAAATCAGCTTATTTGGAGCTTGTTGAGTCACTTTATATTGAGCCCAGTATTGATAAAAATGGAAGAGATATTGATCACTTATGGCATTGTTATGTAAGTAACTGTATTTAATACTGTTATATATACATGATTATTGAGATTATTTTTAGGACAGAAGAGTTAAGCTTTGAGATATTCATTAAATTTTGGATTGGTTTAATTATTTTAAGAAACATTATAATGACATTATAATGACATTGCATTATATCTATATTAAATTAAATATGTGAAAATGGTATGGTATTTTTAAGAGGTGTTAATTATGGAAGGTCTCAAAACAAAATGAGGTGCATCATTCTTAGAAGAGAATTTAATTTCATTTGTGGTCATATAAAGTGATAGTGATTAAATTAAGATGTACATTTGTATAATGTATAACTAATTGCAAAACAATAGTATTTTTATTGTAGTTATGGGAAAACCTTGTATACCGTGATCCATTAAAAGCCAGTAATGTTAGTAGATATAGTGTAGATACTTTGGAAGATGCTACTAACATCCGTGCGTTGATTTCTCACATTGGAAAAAAAGTGAAGAACAAACAGGTATTATTAATAGCACTTCCATAGCTTGGATATATATACATAGTTTTATTTGCATTGGTAAGTATATAGGATATAGGATATAGATGTGTATATATAGTATTACTATTGACCTATTGACTGCTAATACATATCACAACCAATTAATTAACTTGCTTTCACCTTAAGTGCTTTGTTGATTCGGTCAAACTAATTAAATTATGTTCTTATCAGCACCAAAGTTTCCATAAATCTTCTAGTATTCGACATTAGCGAGACTTTACTATACCTTACTTCTTTACTATAATAGCATCTCCATCAAAGCAATCTTAAAATGGTTTATGTAATATTATAATCTTGTTTATTTTGCAATGTGCTATCCATTTGCTAATAAATCTAAATTGTTACCTCAAGTAGTTTATTGCAACCATGTTTTCTCTTTTTAATCTAAGGTGCTAGGACCTAATGAAACACTTTCAGCCAATAATGAACTTTTAGCTCAAATGCTAGAAGTCATGGAACGTCTTGCTGCTTATGCCTATTTTTGGGATTCCAGTGAAATAGAATTTGATTTTTCTAGTCTTGTTAGGATATTGGACCCGAGGACAGATAATTATCCAAACAGTAAGTTATATTGTTGCAAAAATAGTGAATTGGAGCCATTAGGTACACTATACAATGTATATATTTAGTAGCTTCTCTTTCAAAGACCTTTACAATAATATTATAATGATATATATCTGCCATACCCACTAGTACACATCAAATACTACTTATGTAACCACTTGACTATATTATATTAATTATTATCATTGTAGATAACCAGCGATATGCAAAGGATAACAATGAACACATTTTTAAAGTCAAAAGAATGTAAGGCAAACATCATTACACTTCTGCATTACTAGTCCAATATACTGTATGTGCAATTACTATATCTCATTGTCTTGTTTTGTAGAGCTGTAAAATTGTTACATGTTTTTTTCAAACAACTTTCATACATGGCTTGTGCAGTAAGTGTATTTTTTATAAAACTATGAGTCATTACTTACATTTTCTTTGAAATAATGTAGAAACTATTGATTGAGTTCAAATGTCGTAAAGACAGTACTAATCCTGGACTTGATCCTTTGTTGAAGGAGTCATTTAATGCTGCAAGTCTGGAGGATGAGTAAGAACAATACTCTAATAATAACATCATCCCATTCTTATAAAAAAATTTCATTTTTACACACTTTCACTGTTAGACTGCACTATGTTAAGTTTGCTGTCTTTTTGCTGGCATCTCTAGATTTTATTAGTAAACTTCTGTCTTCCATTTTAGTCTAAATAGGCACCAATTTCTCATTCTACTGCCTATCCAGCTGTTTACAACATTTTTATACCTATATTTGTTTTGTATTTAGTGTCCTTATCAGGCAATGTCAAGCATTGGCAGGATTTTTTGAAACAAGAGGTGATTACAAATGCTTTAATGTTGATGATCCTGGTGGTCTTGTTGTAATATTACAAGATTTGATGAGTTATGAAGATGATGAACTGAGAATACACAGTGCAAATTTGTTATATGCAATTTATAAGGTATAATTATACAATATGCCACATGTAGTAATAATGTGTATATTATTAAGTGTAATATGCAGAAATGGGCAGGGTAAAAGTGGCTGCCACATATTATCTATTGAACATCAAAAGTTTAAATCTCTGTTATAACAAAAAATATGTTTTTATAAATACTTTCTTCACTTTATTTTGCTTTTGAGAGTTTTCACAGTTGCTGAGGCTTCTAGTTAAGCCAAAGTTTTGCTAAAGTAGAAAACCACTGGGTATAACCCAACTGGCTGCCAAATCGTTCTTTCTTATTCAGATTCTGCAGTCATAAGAGTGAGTTTTATTTCATCTATGCCGACATGATTTTGCTATTAAGATGCAGCAATTTAACCAGGGTAGGTATTTGGGAGTACACCTTTTTGATAAATTTAACATGTTCTGCAAAAAACAGCTACCTTCTACTATGATGCCATTGTCAGTTATTTTTCATCATGCATTATAAAATAATTATTAGCAGTTATTATTCATTCATTAATCAATTATTCACATGCCCTTATCACTTTTGTTTGAAATAATCAAGTCTCGGACCTTAAAATTCTTACTGAAGTAAAGTTAAAGGAAGAGGGCTATATATTACAGTGTCAAAAATATGACACTGTAATATATATTTTGCTAATTTTAAAATAACAATTTATATGCATTGATAAAATTTCTCTTTGCCTCTGTCTCCCTTATTATCTATTAGTACTCAATTTCTGCAAAAAATATAATCAGTAGTAAACTATGCACCCTTTGATTCCATCTTTGTCTCGTTTTGATCTTTACTACTCTTATCTTTTTTAAATTTCTTTGCAGTGCTCTCTTTGTGTTTCCCTTTTTTTCTCATCTGCTGCTTTTATTTGTTCTTTCTTTTTATTTATGATCAACTTAATCATGTCAACATACTTTCAGAACAAAATTGGATTGATTGGTGTATGTTGGCATATAGTTATGAATTAAAGCTTGTGGGATGATACTTGTTCGCTATAAAGATTTTATATAGATTTATGTTTTCACCCTTACCTTGTCTCTTTCATTTTTGGCATACTATCCTTTATTTTAAAAAAAATATTTTTATATTACTTTATAATGACACAATTTTCTTTCATTGCATGTAGAAAGAACATAAACTTTTTGAAGATGCCAAGTGCTCTTATATTCACACTGCTGTTGATCAAAGGGATCCAACTCAATACTGTAGCATATACGACCAGTCAATGAGGGAAGGTCATCTCAGAAAGGAATCAGAATTGAAAACACTAGTAGATGCTACCCATCCCAGTGGTAATATTTAATGACGATTCTGTTTTGATGAATATTAAGTATGCATTAGTGCAGTTTAGATTACAACATTGAAAAAAATTATATATGCTTAGATAAGAATTGTCAATTCTTTTGTTCTTCACTGTAGGTGATTTGCCAATGTTTATAAAGGAACTGAAAAACACTTTACTTTTTGTTAATAATGAGGTTTGTCCAAGGCCAAACTATCAAAATATTGTTTATACTACTGGTAAATATAACTTAACATGACTGTTTATCATTGTAGACATTGTCTTTAGTCTCTCCACAATATTTGTTGTTATCCATTTTTATCACTTTACTTTTCCATAAGGTGTTTATTCAGCTCTTCTGATTTTTGTGTTCAAACATTTTTCAAAAGACTATGAAAATGGTTCTGAAAAAGATAAAATCAAGGATTTATTAGTAGATGTTTGTGATGTCCTCCAAAAAATCTGCAGAGGAAATAAATTGGTAGAATTAATAAGATGTATTACTGTAAAATTAATTAATTTACATTCAAGGTGCAGCAAAAAATATTTTTGCATTTTACTGACTTTTATGATGTCAAGATTGTCATATCTTCTGTTGCATATCTGTTGACAGAGGTAACTGTTTGCTTATCTATCATTGCTTCATTGTTTTTACTTCATAGATTATTACAGACAATTTTGAATTATGTCGTGACTTTTCTGAAGGAGATATTAGACAGCTATATATACTGGCTTGTACTGGTACTTCAAATGAAACTAAAGAGTATCTAGACTTTTTTACTACTCTCAAAGTTGTGATGAAGGTAGATTATTTATATAATCTTCTCTAATAAACACCTGTATTCATATTTCTGTAGCCCTCCAAAAGCAAATCTGGTCCTCTTCTGATGAATTCTCAAGAAAATATAGCCAGAATGTTGAATGAAAGTTTTCAGTACAAAGACAATTTTTTTAGTCTTATGTTAGAAGATAAGGCTAATGAACGACTTGCTGTACTATCAAAAGATGTAAGTAGTATGTGTATACTCTTATACAGAAATTATCTATTATTTCATATAGACCCCTAATGATAATGTTACGTTATTGACACTGTTGAATGTATCTAGTTTATTAGCTACATCTGCTGAGGGTAGGGGAAAATTTGCTGAGACTCTGTGTCATAAGATCTTCACAATAAAAGAACTAGTGAGGTTAGTATGCACTTTTTTCTGACAGTGTGCCATACATGTGTGTATGTATACTTCAGTTATATCTTTTCATTAATGTTGTATGTGACATTTGAAGCTGACAAATGAAATTAACTTACATAAAGAACTGCTATTCCCATACCCCAACTTGGGCCAGGTATCAAATTTCAATTGTCAATGCTTATTCAGATCCCAACTGCTTACTCTCTTTAAGCTTCTGCAGTCATCTATTTCTACTGAGCATGACTGATGAATGTTTGGAAATGTCTTTGAGCATACTATAACTATCTCAGCTTTCCAGTTTTGTTACATCCTTATATAACAACAACTGCACCATTAAAAAAATCTTTTGAATATGTAACCTTATTTCTTTGTTGCATACAGCAATAAAATTAAAGAAAGAAGTGGACATATATAAATAGATAGTTATACACAGCTGTAAGACAATCTAGAACTGCCTGGTATACACAGTGTGCTAGGTCACAGAAGACAACTTATTTTTTGACTTTTCAATGAATTCTGCAGTAATCAAATACATTGTATAATATCAAAGTTTAGTAATTATTAACTCTTTTATAGAATTCTTGTTATTAACAATGTACCAAGGGAACGTAAAGTACCTTTTGCTCGCCTTCTTAATGAGGCTTGCATCCATAGTGAGAAGTATTCTCATTCATCAATGCATGAGCTTAAGTAAGACTCTATTAACTATAGGAATTGCTATAACTTTTATATTGATTGTGATAGGAATAGTGATTTCTGGAAACATATTGATGACTGTACTTCCTTTGTTAATCGTCATATTGATACATTTGATGATGAGAAGTTTATGTTTCTCTTTAAGAGATTGTTCTCTGAACATATTGTAAGTTAAATAATTTTGCCCCGCATTATTTAATATGAGTTTTACTGCCATTTTGTCAGAGTTGGACAAAAGTCTGGAAACTTGATGACTCAAGTACTGAAGAGATCAGTTTTGGTCTTTTTTATCTTGTTGATGGAGTGATTCCATTAGTTACTTCATTTTGTAATGAGCTAAGTTCACATGAACTTGATGAGTGGCAACAAGAAAACCTAAAACAATTTGGCAATTCAGTACTGGTAAGTCAATGACTTATTATTGTCTATTTATTACCTTTGTTAATTATAAGTTAGCTTTTAAAAATTAGATTTTTTGGCCTGGCACATTCAGTGTACTAGGGAGCTCTAAAATTGTTTTGGACCATGTGTTAACTATACGGGTATTTTATTGTTGTGTGTGACTTTTGAAAGTGAGTAATAACTGCCAAAGCACATAACAATATGTCATTTCTTTTATCACATGTGATTTGAATTGAGCATGTCTGATCAAAGCTTCTGAGCTTTGTTAGTTTAGAAGAACCTTTGAGCCAATCTATAGCTTTTGCCAACTCTTCAGTCTTTGAAGTTGGAAATAACTTAATGATGTAGTACTGGTAAATAAATGACTTATTGTTGTTTATTAGCTTTGTTAATTACAAATTAGCTTTAAAAATTTAGATGCCTTTGTCTGGCACACACAATTATCTTTAGTCATGCATGTTCAAGGGTGTTATCTAAGCAGTATAATGTGCAAATATGGTTGCAATTCAAATTATGTTTATAATTGTAATTGTATAAGATCACTCAAAATTAATCAGTTAAAAGTACATTCATTGTGAACAAGTTGTCTAGTATACATTATGTGACTTATTGTTAGTAAATGGCCTTGAATTTGATCTGAGTAATTTTATTAATTCACCTATTGTTTTGATTTTGTTGTTATCAATAGAAGTTAGTTGATGAGGACCTTGCTCCAATATTTCTGACCTGTGAAGCTCATGTACTCTTTTGGGATTCTTGTTTTAATAGCATATCTAAGCTATTTCCAAATGAGTTTAAGCATAAGGTAATAAAATGCATGAAATGTACTACTATGAAGTGGTCAGTGATGTGCTAGTAGTCTTGCTTAAAACATCTTGTTTCTTTCTTTGTTAACATTATTGCAGTGCACAAACATGATTTTATATATAACCAATAATTATGTTGAAGTCATTAATTTTTTTGTTTAAATTGATTTATGACTGTAATTGTAAAGATCACTCAAAATAACTCAGTTGAAAGGATATTCATTGTGAACAAGTTGTCTAATGTACATTGCAGGACTCAGTTAGTAAATAGCCTTGAGTATGATCCATGTAATTTTAGTTTAAATACTTTATTTGTAGTGCAGTACATGATGTACTTCATTGATTTAGTACCAATATTTTATTGCACACAGAATGCTGCTAGTAACATTGGACAAAGACAATCTGACTGTCCAAAACTTGAAATTGAAATAATTGAGAAACAATTGAATGAGCTCTTTCAGCAGTTTATTCTAAACTATCAGGAAGCCTATGAAGTTCATGAACAGGAGACACAGGATAGTGATGAAAACTCAGGTTATATATTTACACATGTGATAACACGCATGCATACATGTATGTATGTATATTATTGAACTGCATGCTCCATGCTCCATATCATAGTATGATTTACTTTGATATTTAGAATATGAAAGCTCATATTAATTAGAGTTTGTATTATATGTGCTGTATGTGACCGTAGAGTGTTGAAAAGTAATTTTTACTGCCAGGCATTTCTATAATTGTTTTAAGCCACATGGTATGTATATCTACATGGTTATGCCCACTTACTTGTTGCTCTATGGTTGTATGCCACAATTAAAGTCTCCAAATAAATTTAATATGTATACATTAATTAGCTATTCTCATAGCAACCAATGAATTTTTATTGAGATTTACTGCAAGTGCTACAATAATGAGTTTGACTAATTGAGCTTCCAAGCATCTTTAGTTAACTTCATTGCCTTGTCTTCTTACACTTAATTTAGTTCTTTACTGTCCAAAGTTGTAATGTTTTCTAATTTAAATTGTCATCATCAAAAGAATTATAAGATGACTAAGTAAGTCTGTGATCTAATATAGCAAAGGAAGACTTTGTTAGTACTTCATTTCATGGTATAAACTACTTGAGATGGATCAGAACTACTTTAGCACATGATGACCTGACATTGTAGTGACAGAGTGACTACTATAATGTGTCTATTAATTGTAACTCTGATTAACATAGTCTTGCATACCTATTTGTAGCTAATATTGCAGCATACAACACATTAAGTAAATGCTGTTAAATTGATACCTTAAGCACAGTATTACTCTGAAAGGAAAGAACAATACTATAAAAGAGATACATTAGTGATGTGAAAAGATATGAATAATCTTTTTTAATAGAATGTTCAACACAACTGTTACCTGGTGGGAGGAGTTTCAAATGTTTGGTTGATTTGTTTACTGATGTTGACTCTACAAAATTTAAAAGGTAACAATATTATATGTTGTATATTGTATATTCCAAAAAATTACAAGGTGAAAATTTCATGATTCCTTTATCAAAGCATTTCATTTAAACATTTCCTGTTTATTGGATGACACTTATATAAACCACAAAGTAGCAATGTAAATAGATCTGGTATTAACAACAGTTTTTAAAAATGTTTATGAATGAACTTTGCTCACAAAGTGTCATTCATTTTTCTTCATTAAAGTAATAGCATACTAGTAATGTATTTAAACCAAATTTTGCCTCAACATTAATCTTCACCTTTTTACTTGGAACTATTGTAAAATATCTGTCCTACATAAGTGTAAACCTGAGTCTATTTGAATGTTAGTGAAGTGATTTTTTTTGTTTACTTTAATTGGCATCATATTATTATTATTACTAGTAATAAAAGACATTTCCAAAAAATTGAAAGATTATGTAGGAATAACAATGTCGAAAATGGTAGGGATGAACACACAAATCCATATTAAAATCTCTATATAAATAGCCACTTAGTATGAGGTGATGAACTTTATATTTAATTATTCAGTCTTCTGTATAAGGGAGTGATACAGTATATAATGTTTATATTGAAATTATACTATACTGCCTTTCCCTGGCTACATATGATATTTTTCCAGAGGCACCCTACATAATGAACATAGTACACACCTATTTTTGGTTAATAATTTAGCATATTTGTTATGTAATGTTCCTTATGATATAGCAAACCATATCCCTTAATAGCTAAATTGTAGTTGCAAAATTCACTAAAATACTACTTTGTACAATATAATTACTACTTTTATTTTGTGACAGATTACATGACACATCACTCTCTAGTTTTCGAGCAAAAAATATTACATAATTTTGTGCAACATCTGAAAATAAATTTTTATGCTCGAAAATATTATGCTATGTCTATCTGTCTGTCTGTCTGTCTGTCTATCTATCTATCTATCTATCTATCTATCTATCTATCTATCTATCTATATTATGTTTTATTTCATTGTTATTATGTTTTTTTTGCTTTAATAGAAATATCAAAAAAGCATCTGATATGCTTGGGTAAATAAAAAGTTAAATTTGTATGTGTAGCAATAACTTGTGCTATCTGCCACTTTGCCTGCTAAATAACAGTACTTAACTAAGAGAGCAATGTTAGTATAACCAGATGTAAATAAGTAATATAGTATTGTAATGTATATGTATTTATAAAGATATTGACTACACATATTTCTTTCAGAGTTTTATATAGTCAGTTATATCACACATATGACAGTATAAAAAGAAATCAACTTAATGCTGATCTATGTAGTACATTGCAATTACTTCATGGAGTTCTAAGTCGATTCACATGCTCAGAAAGGAGGTAAGTATGTCAACAATATCTGTTTTCCTTAGCAAATTTGTAATTGGAATATAATTAGCACCCTAGATATAGCCAAGCCCATTGGAGTACAAGTAAATTAAATCAATGGTCATAGTACTATGCTTTGGTCATTACTAACTGACATGGTTATTTTTGCCAAAGGACAATTTAGCTATGCACACAAGTAAACATGATTATGACATGCTTGTAGAGACTTACACACAAAAAAACAGAAGTAGTTATGTTCTGAATCACGAGAGGCAATAAAAGTTAATGTGAACATTAAGAATAATGTATGCTCTCATTAACTATATTATTGATATAATTATAGGTTAAAAGAGAAGATAGAAGATTTAGAAGAAATATATCAAAAGGTAAATATGCTATGGTCTATTACTTCTAAATTTGTCAGAATAGATTCATATCTTATTATACCCATAAAATATAGTATTAACTTTGCATATAATAATATGTAGTCACATTTTATCATAGTCTAATTGTTTACTAAGACCTGATTGAAAGTTATTAGAACTTTTAGAAAAATGGAAAAATTATAGTTGTTTAGACCGAACTTTATTTCTTTATCAAGACTGCTTCTCTTCTCATTCATCCCTCTGATGATGTTGCTGTACTAGCATTTTATGTTATACTTGACCTCTGCAAATGTGATCAAGAAAAAACTGCAAAATTAATTGCTGCTAGTGATGAAAATTTTTTCCTAAGGCTTTATAAACTCTTGTCTACTGCTATTTCCTGGTTTAGTGACAACAGGTATATATATATATATATATATATATATATAATATAATTAGTATATGTCTTGGAAAATTTAGTAATTGTATTTACTATCAATATATATTTCCATACTGTCTGAAAAAGTGAAATCAGTATGTGTAATATATGTTTATGTAGTTAAATAATCAATCCATTGATTTAATCTTATCTAGTTTAGTTCAAGAAGTTGCTGGAACACATGTAAGCACAATAATTTATAAACTAGTATGATTTATTGTGTGTAATATAATTTCCTTTATAGGTTTAACCTATAAAGGAAATTATATTACCCACAATATTATTGTATTATATGACATGTTTTTGTATGTACTAACAAGTTACTGATTGACTTCTAATATTAACTTATTAGGTTAATATTAGAAGTCAATCAGTAAGTTGTTAGTAAATTTGAATAAAATCATATGTTTGCTCTGATTTAATTCTATTTCATTAACAGGAGGATCAGCAGGAAGAGGAAGAAGAAGAACCAGGTGACTCGGTAATATATTCTATTGAATCTGCAGGTCAACTAGTGAGTGATAAACATGTCATATAGTACAATCTCGTTGTACATTGACAGGAAATAACTGAAAAGAAACCTGTCCAACATGTCACTGTTGTCTTGGAATTAATTATTAAAATGTGTGATGGTCAGAACACAGACATGCAAGTTATTTTACAACATCAAGAGCATAGATATGTAAGTATTTGCCTTCACCTCCAAATAATTGCCAATACATAACATGTACAGATTGATATTGTTGGTGAAGTATCAGAACTATTTCAAGCAGTTGTTGAGAATAAAAAACCTAATATACCAGTTATCAAAAGGACCATTCAGGTAAATAATTCTAAATTCAATTTTTATCTATTATCCAAATATATAGGCTCTTATTGAGATGTGTAGTGGTAATCATTCAAATCAAAATGTTGCAATTAATGGTCAAGTTGTCGACTCTATAAACCAAATATTGATATTGGAACAGCCAAATCCAGCTTTGGTACGTAAATTCTTACTGTAGTAATATTATTAGTTTTTTAAGATGTAATAGAAAAGTTACTATCAACTGCACTGCCTTGTGGAATAGTATCTCTTCATTTATTTATAGAAATGGGACCATTGCTGTATGCAGTGCAAAGCTTTAGAACTTTTGGAGATCTTGTTGGAGGAGACAAGTTCTGATCAAACTGCTTGTCAACATACTGGACAAGCAGTAGCAAAGGATATTGATGTCTCAATCATTTTAGCAAAAATGGATGGTTTTTACAAGGTGTGATATTCGTGCACGTTTTTGAGTAGACATGATCATCAAGTTTTGAATATATTATCAACTCTTTGATTCTTTTTATATCTTTGTAATATAGTCAACTGACCATGATAAGAAAGATATTATTGATATTGCAACAATTAGAACTTATCATATCCTCAGAAAAAGTGCCGATTACCTAAGGAAACCTCTCAGTGAATATGGTAATAATGACATTACTTATTTACTTTAGAAAATCAATAATTACAAATTTTAACATATAGTGCAAGCCTTAATGAAATGCAGTATGATGAATTGAATGCAACCATGGATTAGTACATAAAGGAATCTTTTTAATAATAATAATAATGTTATTACCTATTTACAGTAATAACAAAAAGCAGTATTAACAAATCTAACATAATGCAAACCTTAATAGAATGCAGTATAATTTATTGCTTGCAACATAAAAGAATGTTTTGAGTTTTCAGGCCGAAAAAATTTTTTTCAACATTGTTAGCATTTGTAGCAAATTAATTGTGGTTATGCATTGTGAAATATTGTGTGTGGCTTGATTTATTTGCCTATGGCCTTTGAAAGATGCAAGTAGCAATAGACTTACTAAAGTAGAAAATAATTTACATGCTTTACCATTCAGTAAATTTGGTTGATGTTCACACAGAATTAGCTTTAATAATTCTCTTCTGTTATAATACATCTGTTTGTTTTGCCTAGTGTTGGGATAATTTTATTTGTCTTTTAATTTTTATTCAATCATGCTACTATCTAGCTGGCTTCTTAATCTCTTTTGTCATTGTTTCACAACTTGTAATAACAACTTCTAGTATGTTTTAATAACTTAGGCATCTTCTAGTGATCAAAGTGATTTTTAATATTGCAATCTTATTCTATTCTGATGTTAATTAGCATATTAAAATAATACCTTGAAATTTGTTTTAATAGTGCCTGATTTTGATGAAACAAGTGATCGAGGAAAATATGTCAAGGACAGTACATGTCACATTGAAGTGAACTATACAGACTCTATTGAAGATACAAGCAATGACAAAGCCATATTGACTAGTGTTTATTTTCGTTATGTTTCAGTAAGTTAAACATTTCATTGATATATATACATTTAGAGAGCATCTAAAATTTTAATTATTTCTATTAGACAATAGTTATCCATTTTATTGTTATTTTAGGAAAAGTTAACAGAAGGTCAGAAAACAGAAATACAAAATAATATCAATCGTGACTCATTGGAGGACAAGGCAAAGGACCTCTTAAAGTGGGCTAATTCTGTGGATAAAATTTTAAAATACAGAGTAAGTTGTTTATTTGGTTAATAATCATACATCTTTTACTACAACACAATTTTGTGCCATACTTTACAGTTATATGTATTGCACTCTCTGTTAAAAATGGCATATTTTCTACTGGAGATAATGAAATACTGCTATATGTTAATTTATATGTATAATTGCATTTGTATATATTTTTCTGATTAAAAGTAGTACTAGTTAGCTCAGTCTTTTCAAATTACCTATATAGGAAGAGAAACTGGAAATTAAAAGTACCTCAAGAATAGAGAAGTTGTCGTAAGTCTTTTTTACCAAATAATTTCATATTATTTTTATCCTTGAATTGATAGAGGTCCACTACGTTTACTTCTAAACTTTCTGACAATTTTGTTGAACATAATTGTTCTAAGTGTTGTTAGAATTTCAGACAGGTAGGTTTTAATTAAACTATTATACTACTGATAATACATTTTAGATCAATTACTATTGGCAGTAACTCGTCCCTTTTTTTTGTCTTGTATCCGGAGACTAGTAATATACCTTACCAAGTTATATATCGACTGCTGGCAATTTTACATCTGATATTGAGTATCTTTATGGTCATCAAATACTTTCTTTTTAAGTATCCAAACTTTACACTCAAGATCCCATTACTTATGAATCTATTGTAAGATATATATAATTAACATATAAAACTATCATTACAGAGAGACTAGAATATATTTTGTACCATATAAAGACTATTTTGACTATTTTTGATCTCCTATATTACAGGTATGAAGTGAAACTTTGGTTAAGGCAGTTGGAGAAGTTCAAGGACAATAAAAATTTAAATTGGATCAACAAACCTCCAAAAAACCAATGTTTTGACATCAATTTTTGGGGAATTTATACAACTTATCATTTTCCCTTTGTTTTATGTTCTTTTTTGGGTGTATTCTTCTCAGGATATTTTTATTGTTTTTGTCTGCCTTATATCTTTATTAAAAGTGAACTTCTTAATCATGTTATAAAAGCAGTCCAAGCGAAACGTAAGTTATTTATTGACTATGTATTAATGAATAAAAGTCATTTTTACTTTAGTTGTCCAGTTGGTATTAGTCATACTTCTCATTCTGAGTATTATACTGATCTATGCTGCTATCTCATTTGCTTTTTTTTCCAACTTCTTTAATCCTGAACCTGGTGACAACTTATTCTGTCAAAGTCTCTTTGAATGTTATATTACTATAATAAGAGAAGGCTTATTAAATAGTTTAAGAACTGTAAGTTTTGTAATAATCTATAACAGCTATTGACTTCTTTCCTATAGATTCCAACAAATCGAGTTGGTCAAGAATACCCATCTTTTGAAGTTTACTTAGGCCGTTCATTTATTGACTTAACATTTTTCATCATAGTGTCTGTTATTGGTTTAGGGGTTATTATAGCCATCTTGATAGACAGGTTTTATGAGCTTAGAACCAAAAGAGTAAGACAATAATTCTGCCATGTGTTTAAATGTATTAATACAATTCCTCTGTTGTGTAGGATGCAGCTGAAAAAGATAAGAAAGATTTTTGTTTTATTTGTGGCATTGATAGTGATCAATTTGAAAAATGTGGCATAGTAAGTGGCTAAGTGTTGATTTTACTCGTTTACTTTGATTTTTATTTTTGATTTTTTTACGTTTGATTTTACTTGCAGCCACCTTTAATTACAACAAAATCATATGGTAAAGCAGTTTTGTGTCCTTATAAATAAACAGATAGTAAAGCTCAAAAGTAGTTTAAAGCCATAGCATCCAAGTATACTTTGTGCTTAGTTTTGGCAATGCTTCCAAAAAAACATAGGACTAGGGTGAGTCCCAAGTTCCTATTTTATAGAGTTTATTGTCCAACCAATTTTAAATCTAAACAGCAATCTGTTGAGTTATGAATAACACATCATATGCATCTTAAAATAAATATTTGAGTGTAATTTACATTAAAGGTCTATGTAAATTTGTGTTATCTCTGTTAGCATCAACATAAAGTAACAATGCTATAAACAGGTACATCACAAAAATTTAAACATCTAATTGACCTTAATCAAGAATTAAAATCTCTTGTTATATATCATCATCTAATCACATATTGCTCATTTTTAAATATGAGTTTATTGCTATTTAGATATTATCTAAACTGATTAGTAACATTGTAAAGTCTGTTTAATCTATACTGTTTTCAATTGTAACAATATTATCAAATTTTTTCTCTTTTGCTAAGAGCTTTGAAGATCATTGTCGTGATGATCACAACATGTACAACTATATGTACTTTATTCATCATGTCAAGTCAAAGAAACCAAAAGATCATAATGCTATTGAAAAATATGTCTATGATTGTGTAAGTGTTAACTGCACATGTTTATATGTCACTACAAAAACAGATTGGTTGATCCATAGTCATATATGTTGCGTATACAAAACAAGAAGCTGCAGAGTAGTAAACATCTTGCTGCGTGTTATTTCTAAATATACTGATAAAGTTGTGTATTAACTGTAACAAACATACTATCTAATGTCTATCTCATTATATATAATTAATAAAGTAAAAGATTGATGCTGGGCCCGTGTGTAAGGGCTATCATATATGGTTGCTTTACTGCAGGAGTTCCCTACATATTACAGACACATATTCATTAGCAATCAAACCAGCAAATATTAATACTTTTGTTATATTTTATGGGATGCATCCAACCTGACTATAAAAACAACCAGTTTTTGCAATTGTTTTAACAGTGGTATATATTCTTTTTTCAATTTCTAGGTTAGTGGTAATCCTGGTAGTATTAAATTCCTTCCACTTCGTAAAGCAAAAAAGCTTGGAGGAAAAGTATTCACTAAAGATCAAAATACACAGTTTGATAAATGGAGAAAACAATATTGGAAGAAATAAAGAATTTGAAGGCTCAGTGAGAAAATTGAAAAAAATAAAAAATAATAATATGTAGTGAAAGTAACATTCTTTTAAATAAGCCACAAATTATTGCTGCTTTTTATGCTGTTTTCTTAAAATACAATTATTACTGTTTTACACATAGAATAGGAAAAGTGAGTACACTCAATGTTATACAAATGCTTGAGTATATTTCCTATGTGAATAATAATTATTAAACATATTAGAATAGTTATACAGTGAATGTATAGTTTTCATTCGTTCGTAATGATAATAAGTATAATTACATTGATTATAATTATTATAATTATTATGTACAAAAACTCAGCAAGTCTAGATGGAGATCTACACATACTGTACAATGTCTTCAAACTACATGAATTTTCCTACTAGTAGGAATAATATTAAATGCTATCTTGCCCAGTCAAATAGAATTTTTTCTGAAATAAAAGCACACCTGCACATAATACAACTGAGAGGGATGAATGAAGAAGTTCCTAATGATTTGAAATCAGGAGACACAACAAGAACAGGATTTACAAACCAGGAATCTCCAGAATGTTGATTAGACCAGTGTGCATGAGCAAAGATATGATCACATAAACTCTGAAGAAAGTACACATTTTTGGCTATTGTAACAATAAGCTTCCTAATTATACATTTCACATCTTCATCTGAAAATAAGTAGGTAATCCAAGTAAGGATGGTATGAAAAAAATGAAAGCAAAAAATTTAGAGCTTGATCTGAAACATGATAACACAGCCAAAGTAAGGTAAAAAATTGACAAATAAATCAAGCAATTTTGGACATTTCACTGTCAACTACATGTATTACTGTCATAGTGTCATTTGATAGCGGCCTAATTTCTTCTAGTTGTTCAAGGTGGCTGATATGATCATCGCTTGTTATGAGAACAATATCTTCATCATCACTAGTAAGATCATCTAGATCTAAATCATTAGTATCACAAACTGATGACTCTAAATCATCAGTAGTAACATCAGTTACTGTGTTCTCCATTTGTACACAATCAACACCATCTGTAGCACTAGAAGTGTTTCTTGGTGGATGATAGTCCATCATGCTGGCACTGACATCATGGTCAGCTTCTGCATCATCACTTGTGTATTGTTCAAAGAATGACTAACAATTTCTGATGCATCAAGAGAAGGTGATTTAAGTGTCTGATTGCACACAAGTAAACTCTGATGTCTCAAATAAGCCGAATAGGATAGACTTTCACCACATTTTAAACATATCTTCCTTTGACATTTTTTCGAGCGTGATGACATGATGATTATAATGTTAGACCTACAAGAAAAGGTAAAACAGCAAGATTTAAAGATCGGATACTTACAGTACTTTGATTGACAATCAAGGCAAAGTCCGTCCTATATTATGCCACGCCCAACTAGCAAATTGGTTGTCTGTGATCTTCAGTTCTGCTGTGATAGCTCTAGATCTCATACTGTGGCTCTCTCTCATAAGAGCTTTTATGGGAGAAGAACTCAGGTACATGTACAGGTAGAGTAAATTGGTAAGTGCTGGGCTTACCAGCGGTGGCCGGTGATTGTAGTCCTTGTCTTAGTCACAATTAACTCATGTATACCATTAGCGCCTATTTTTATGTAGAATAGAACATCATGTAGAAGAAGAAGCTTGTTTGAAAGGCCAATGACGGAACAATCATTTTATGGGTCAAGACTGCCACAGCGATCACGAACAGCACACACTGATGAGGAACCAATGGGGACCAGGGGAAATTTTGCCTATTGTAAATTCTATACCAACTAATACGGTAGATTTAATATCGTCTGTGCAGTCGTCTGTTTCATCAAAATTTGATGAATTGTCATCTCTTTTATCTAACCTGACTGATCGAGTTAATTCTCTTGAAGAGAAGTATTTGAATAGTGTTCAAACAAGTTTTTCTTCACCATAAAGTTCTTCTGCAGAGTCTTCCAGAGAGTGTTAAGAAAGATAGAAAACGCAGGTTTCCAGTAGAATTACAAGTAATTATTTTACATTAATACATATATTGTGTTCATGCAAGCAGTGTGTTAATATGTTTGTTGTTTAGAGTTTGGTGCATACAGTACATAATACTTTACTAGCTGAAAAGAAATTGAATCTCCATGAAGGGTATGCTACATATATGTAATAATTGCAATTGTTAATGTTTAATTAATTTTCATAGAATTGACAGAAGCATAACAAACATGTTGTTGCTTGTACAAAGGAACTAGAATCACATGGCTATACTGTAGCTCAAGTTAAAGGTATCATTGTGATATTTTATAATTGTTATAATTATATAACCAGAAATTATAAGGCGTTCTTTACTAAGGCAACCAAAAGATGATGAAAGAGAAAAACTGTAGATCAAGACAGCAAAGAGTATGATGTATTAGTGGTTTTGTAGCATTTGTAATGATGTATTATAGATTTGGGACAGATGTTGAAAACAAGTTACAAAGGACGAAGAACACCTTTGGGACGATGTAAGAGCATCAATGATGTCTGATGAGGAAGCTGTTGAAGATGGATCCATGAAACGAAGACAACCTGAATGGAGGTCACAGGTTTTTAACGAATTCATGGATAGATTAGATGAAAGGGCTACAAACTCAAAATTTGCTAGGAAGAAAAGGGTAATTGGCACACCAGTAAAGTCAGATTTCCCTGCAAACATCAAACCATGGATGATATGCTAATTCAGTATGTGACAAACATAAGCACAATATTACACATATTATCATTTATGTATCCATATTATCACTTATCTGTACAAATTTTCTGTTATCACTTATTTATAGAATATTCTGTTTTCATTTATTTTTGAGTCCAATCATCTTTTCATGTGAAATAATGATACAATAATTTACTAACAAAAATAATTCTAAAAAGTCATGGAAGTTATACAATAGAATATACAGTGGTGAGTAGTTCACTATGGGAGCTATACATCTGATATACAAGTATTTTACTACCATTATACAGTATGAATACACAAGTGTATAACGTGGAAAATACTTTAAGAATACAATAGTATGCAAACTGTTCCAACACATATATAATACATAGCATGTATTTCATGTGTATACACTAGAATACAAAATAATGTATAACAGTAAAATACACAATGTATACAGTAGAGTATAACAGTGATCTAGCACAGTGAAATGTTGTTCTGGAATGTTAATTGTGCATTAATTAATAGTAAAGTGTCACATGACGTCAACAAGGTCAAACGTCAAAGTTAAAACACTACTTTTCATAATTTTTGTAATCATTGTTGTTGCATTAAAGCTGACTACTATATATGTTAAACAACATTTGGGGATACGTAAGACACTGTAATTTAAAGTACAAAAAACTAACTGTTTTCCAGAAAAGATTTGTGTGAACAGGATCTTAGCATCATCCAACATAGTCATGTGGGTGTGTCACAACAAAATTGATACTGCTGTGGTGGAGTAAGACTGTAACCTTCAATTTTTAACCCTTTCTTCAAAACTGGCCCACGCATGCGCAAGACCAAACAATGCACGTTTATTCCCGGAAATAAAATTATAGCCATGTTATTTTATATAGCATTACATAGGCGTAGGAGGGTGGGGGCTGGAGGTGCTCAGGCACCCCCAATAATTTGGTGAGGGGTGCAGAGCACCCCCAATATAATTATTCTTCAGGTGAATTCACGTTGCCAAAGCACCAAGTTAACAGCTTTGCAATGTAACAATGTAGACCTATACATGTAAATGTTCTGTGGTTTACATGATGCTTGTAAAATTCAACTACAAATACATTGTAAATAGTGTGACTCAGCTGCCAGTGCTCAACGGCTCAACCACTGTCTTCTTTTACACATGCACAAGCACATAACTGACTCTCTTGATATAAAGAGCATTGCTAAAGAGTTTATAGCTACTAGCGAAGAACGTAGAGCTCATTTTGGAACATTTTAACAAACCACATGCATTTACACCTGTCATACACAAGTATTATACATTTAACTATTATTGTTTACGTTTAAATGTTTTCTGCATGCACATAATTGTTTAATTAGTAAAATATAAGCATTATAATTATAGTTGCTTTACAGCAGTCACACTGCTTACAATGAGAAATAAAGCAAGATGCAATTAATTAGGTAAGTAAAGCTTATCATTATGGAACCTCAAATTGTCCTAAAAATAGATAATAACCACACTCTGAAAGCTTCAAATTTCAAAATTTTCCTGGGGGCATGCCCCCAGACCCCCCTAAGAGCCTGCGATTACGGTACTTCAGTGTTGATGAGCACCCCCAATAATTTTTACCCTCATACCCCTATGCATTACAGCCTCCTGGTGTCACTAACACAGCTAGCAATTGCTATGCTAGTAGTGTCCTCCAGTGTCTGCTGAATCATCCTATTTTTTTTAGAATTCCTCCAATCAACCAGCAAACATACATGTTGTGAATGTACATAATCAGGTATAATATATATATTATTGTAAATTTAAAGTTAAAAAATTCAAATTAATACAAACTTATGCTGTTACACAGGAGTATGTTTATTAAAGGTATTGCGAAACCTATACAACATGTACAGGTATAGCAGTGGTACAACAACACTTCCATCAGAATCTCTTGTTCAAACTCTATCAAGTAAAAGAGAAAAAATACAATAAATATAAGAGTTTATTATTGCAAACAGATATGCATGAATCATTTGTTCCTGATAGATACCAAGATGCTCATGAGTATTACATTCAACTAGTCAATAATTTAACTGAATTATTTGATGCAAGGTAAGGCCTTGTATCACATTTTAAAATGTTTATTATTGACTACAGGACAAAACAACTAGCAGAACAAGTTTTTTTTCATGACTGGATGGAAACAGGTTACAATTCAGTAATATTTTTATCAGCTATCTGACTCTTTTTATCACAGTGATATGTAACAAATGTAATTACAGCAACAGTAAGACACAGACTAGTAGTGTGTGTTTGTATTGAAAATACATGTTAGTAATAGTATTAAGAGTGATACTCAATATTATATTGAACAGGGTAACAAGAAAATCCACCTTCAGGACTTGATTTTTGATGAGTTAGTTAATTCAGACAATATTATAGACTACATTTGTGAAGGGTATGCACCTATAATCCTTTTTATTTTACAAGACTGTCCCTAAGTTTAATATAATACAAATTTAGGTGTGGAAGCTGTGGTGAATCTTTTCAGACTTTTGATGTAACAAAACATGCCAATGTATTCACATAACAAAGACTTCAACATTGTTAGTCAAACATATTGTAACAAATAACATTTATGATATCAATTGTTATGTTTAATAGAACTGAATGTCCAGTTGTACAAGTACAGGTATAAAACATTAGATAAGATATATGTAGCTAACACATACATCTGTATATTAACATTGCATGTATGTTTATTTGTATCACATTCAGAAAACTACATTAAAAGTAGGCAGTGCTATTTATAAACTTGTGGGGATAGTGAAATATCAAAATCGACACTACTCTTCATTTATATGCTCCACAGAAAACAATATATATCAGTGACACTAATGTGTGTGCAAAATTGTATTTGTAAATATTATCAATTACTAGTAAATTACTAGTAACGTAAGTTACTCCTGTTAGTACAGTAACAATCATTCAACAAGATCCATTTATGCTTTTCTATCAATTAGATGAAGGTACAAATGTACATGCACATTTCATATAGAAACTGCAAAATTTACAGGCAATAGAAACAACACATTGTCTATGTCATCAATTATGTGTCTCACTACAATGGACTATCTAACAGATGAGATGAATACTATGTGTATACTACTATATATGGTATGTCTGGACAAAACAATGATTTCAGGTCATTCAAGCATACATGGACATCATAATGACAAAGGCATTAACAACAGTATGATAAATCTAACTTACTATTCTGTATTATATATATTGTCAGAATGGAAAAAAGGTTTATGTATTAGGCTCTCAGTTTATCAGGAATTACATGGATACAAGTCAGTTACAAAATTACATCGAAATGTATGTAAACAATTTTTTAAAAAGTCAAAATGGGCATTTACTGATACATAGGTCAACCTCACAGAACAAGATCTACTATTGTGTATTATTAACAATGCTGAATGTCATTAGACACTACTAGTACAAAAAATCAGTTGCATATTATTATATTAACAGGTTATAGACTTCAACCAGAGACAAGCAGAATATTTTGATTCATAGAAAAAGGATCTGTGCAAAGTTATTGGACAAAATTAAAGTACTATAGTCCTAACTACAAGAACATTCTTTCAAATTCAAATCAAGTTATTCTTGGAACAAAGATACATTGAAAGAAACATACCAGTACCTAACTGGGATCAGTGGAAGTACATTCATAGAATGGTACGTAATAGAAATGAGGTATGTATTATGACAGTTTGATTATAGGATCAACCTCTCCAAACTAATGGAGTAGACTGTGGTGTGTTTGTCACACAATTTGCTTATTGCTGTGTCTTTGATATGACTTGTGATTTTGATCAGGTTTTTATAATTACACAATGACCATACTTAAACTTCCTTTAACTATAGGAACATATGGGACTGTTAAGGAAAAATATTAATAGAAGTAATTTTGTGTGGACAACTGTTGTGAGTTTTCATGATGAATACTTTGATCCATTTTCAACTATAAATTGCAGAGAATGTAACATCAGAGCATCGCTACTACAGTCACCAATTCCTTTAAGTGGATTCAACTACCAACCTGTCTTTCTAGAACCTGAAGATGCTAAATGCCTACATAATCCACTAATTAGTAAATCAGGTGGGGCTAAGCCATCCTTAACATCTAAAACCTCTCTTTCTTTGAAAAAAAATAAAACATTTAAATCTGATGCCTTTGACACTAACTGTCTGAAGAAGGCAGCATTATTTCACGCTACATCAAATAAGACAAAAAATGATACAGAAGCTCACACAAAGTGTGCAGGTAATACTGAATACAAAGTACACATATTATTGTTTATTGATTTGGTAATAGTTACAAAACTTCCAGCAAATCTATCTAAGTCAACTAGTGAAAAACACACATGTTCAATCTGTGGAAGGGGTTATTCATTTCGAAGTGGTCTCTCAAAACACATGAGGAGTGCACAAAATGATGTGGAAAGTGGTCTAGTTACATGTACTCTATGTAATAGGTTTGTGATAACATGTGTTTATTACCTTTTTTAATTAATATCTTTTACCAAAGAGTGCCAAATCTTCAAAAATTACTCCTATATCTTCAATCAAACCATCAGCTGTCTATAGAAGAACAGGAGATAAGTTTTGATACATTAGAAGAATTTTATGAATGAAAGGAAGAGTTTGAAACAACTACACGTTCCTTATTTGTTCTTAAGTGTGTACCACAGGTCTCCAATGGTACAAAAGTGTTTTACTATTACTGTAACAGAGTAGGTACATACAAATCTGAGGGAACTGGAAAACATCAATTAAAAACACAAGGAACAGCTAAGATAGGATCTCAGTGCTCAGCTTATATCAAAGCAGTACAGGACATCAACACACACAAAATTCATTGTTACTATTGCCCAATTTGCCCTACACACTATAATGACACACAGTTAGCTTATTTACGAATACCTTTGACAATTCGACAGATATTGCTAAAAACTTAAAGAGGGAGTGAGTATGGAACATATTTTAGATAATATTCACGAGTCAGTAAACTCAGTATACAACAATATCAAACGAGAACACTTAATTACCAGACAGGACATCCACAACATAAAAACTCAATACAACATCGAGGGTGTTTAATTGTCATGCCAACGACTTAATTAGTGTCAACACCTGGATATTAGATATGCAAGCACTTCCTTATAACCCCATTTTAATTTATAAAGAGCAAGGAAGACCACAACCTGATAATTTAAATAATTTGGCAGATGATGATTTTCTGTTATGTATTCAAACAGAATTTCAGAGGGACATGCTATTGGCTTTTGGGCATGACACAGTATGGATAGATACCACACATGGTACCAACATGTACCATTTTAATCTAATAACTCTGGTTGTGATTGATGAATATGGGAAAGGAATACCAGTAGCTTGGATGCTTTCTAACAGAGAAGATGCAATATCATTGATACCTTTCTTTGCAGCCATTAAAGGTAGTAGTGGTGTGGTTTCTCAATCATGGTTCATGTCAGATGACGCTGACAATTACTTTAATGCATAGAAAGCAGTGTTTGGTGAAGGAGATACTAAGAAAATTATTTGTGCCTGGCACATAGATAGAACATGGAGAAAAGCATTAGCAAACTGTGAGAGACAAAGAAGATCAAATAAAAATATACCATCAACTAAATATTTTACTCAGTGAAAGAGACGAAGCTAAATTTAGAGTTACATTGCAGAATTTTCTCACTTACTTACAAACAGAGCATGCTCGTTTTTTTGCCTACTTTACTTCAAATTACTGCTCACGGTTACCACAATGGGCAACATGTTACCGTACTCAAACAACAATCAACACTAACATGTACTTTGAATCATTTCATAGAGTCCTAAAAATATTGTACTTAAACCACAAACAAAATAGAAGAATTGACAGTTTACTTGTTACTTTATTAAGAGTAGCAAGAGATAAGGCATTTGAACATTTTCGTAACCAAGAAATAGGAAAAAAATCACATAGAATATGTGAGGTAAACAAAAACCACAAGAGAGCTCTTTTGTTAAAATTGTCTTCTGCTACACAAACTGAAAATACAAAATGGAAAGTACAATCACAATCATCTCCTGGACACAAATTATGTCATTGAGAAAGCTCAAGAAAATTGTGGATGTAAGCTTTGATTTACAGAATGTGAAATTTGTCCCCATAACTACACTTGCACTTGCTTAGATTCTATCTTACACGCAACAGTATATAAACATGTTCAACTTGTACATATGAAATATATGCAAAAGGACACAAACAGTATTTCAGAAAAATCCTACTCTGCTAACTGATACTTACTCCTACTTTACCAGCCTGTTATCTAACAAGAAACCTGACACATCTTTGACACAAACTAAAACAAACATAGAAAATTCAAAAACTTGAAGCACTAGTTACTAACTGTCAAAATATAGATGCTATACAGACTGCTAACAGGCATGTTCAAGCTGCTATCTCTGTAATAACTGTTATAAACCAACAAAGCACTGAAAAAAGCTACCTGTTAAACAAAAGGTGTCACCAAAACAAAACTGTGAACATCAACATTTTTTTACAAAAAAGAGAAGGTACAGTTCTACTCCAACTCTGTCTGAGACCTACTGTTAGAGAAATAAATAAAATTGAAAAAGACCTTGAGAGTGCTGACATAAAATTCTGTGGTAGCTGTTTGAAAGATGACAAAACTACTGTTGATGTTGTTGAATGGATACAATGTGACATATACACAGTATGGTTACATCTCTATTGTACACAACCACAACTAACTACTATACCAACTAATTATATATGTCATTTTTGTAACATCAAAGAAATAAAATGATTTTAAAGTGTATAATATTTCTTTCTTACTTATAAATAGTGTTGTTGTTAATATCCTCTCAAATTTATACAAATCCAAGCCATAAGACTCTTTTTCATTATCTTTTGTTTCCTTGGTTACAACAGGTCTTTATCTTCTTAACAGATCCTTAGCATCCTTCAGCCTCTTAAGTGGCTCAATGGCTGTTCACAATGTGGTTGATCACGTGCGGTACTACTCACGAGAAAACGAGGGGTCAAATGTTTGGATAACCTTCTCGGCTAATAGCTATCGAGATGGCGCACCCCTCTTGTATTCGAGAAGGTGATACTGTGCTTTTAAAATGTTCAGAGACAAAAGCTTACGTAGTGTCAGTTGCCACTAGGTAAGACAAACATATGTTTTAAGTAATAATGTTATAAACTATATAATGTTGTGAACTACAGTCCAGCTACTGATATGAATGCCCAGTAAGGTTTATCTCTAATGTGTGTTTGGAAATCCTTATCTTAATATAAGATATAATGATTAAATGTATTAGACTATGGAGATGGAAACCTAGTGTCTTCCCCAATTCCCTGACTTTCAGTTTAGGAATGAGACCATAGAGCAGTAAGATATTGGTTAATTAACATTCCTTCATACAATATAATGTTGTCTTGTAAATGACACCCTCAGTAAAAAGATTAAATCTGGGGACAAGACAATACCCTTGTTGTGTAAATAGAATTTAATTAAATTAATTAGCTCCTATAATGTTTATGATAGCAGATTATCTTGCTTATGGTGCCAACTAATCTCTACATTGACCAGGTTAAAAATTACCTCACTATGACAGAAAAGTAACACAATAACTTGTTGCAAATATGGACACCTAATATTATTGTCATAATATTTCAATTTAATAGGATCACAATTTTATATCTTAGTGATGTCTGTTAATGTTATCACTTAATAAAAGTGCATACTAACAATCCTGGATCTAGGTATCATAATTATACACTGTATAATTATAATTTTATTACAATTACAATTGTAATTATACACTATACAATTGTAATTTTCTGCTTGTGTATTATGTTGTAATCTGACCCTCCTTTGTTTTTTAACAAGACTAGACATGACACACTTGTACATGTAACAATACATTGTTAAATTCAATGAATGAATAAAAGTCTGTAAAAAATTGATTAGTTGATTCAACCAATTCATTGTTGTTTATATAATACATGTTGAGGTGCTACAAAGTGTCAAACTACAGTCATTACTAAACTATACTAATTGATAATTGTATAGTTTATTGTCATAGCAATGAAGGTCTGTTTAACAGCTTTGCTTCTCTTATTTTGCCTATTAAGTTAATAAATTAGTGTCATTTTGCCTAAGACTAAATTATTGAAGTTAAGTAATAAATAAATATATAACAAAGTTTTGCATTAAAGATTGGTATAAGATATTCCTTGTACATATCCTTTCCAGTTACTTGTGATGGCATGTCTTGTCCTTCAGGAGGGGTGTGAAATTAAAGAGTAACTTTAGCAGTAATTTCTATGCTTAGTAGGCATAATGTGAATAGGCAAAGTGGAGTAGAGGAACCAGTATCAATCTTGTTTAACACTTACTAACTAGACATAACTCCATATTCTAGGCATTCAATGGGGTGGTAAGCCTAGTTTGTTTGTGCTGAAGGGACTAATTAATTCCTTAGACTAATGGAAAGTTTGCTGTGTTATTAGTGTAATGGCTGTCTCTGTGGTATTTACAATATGCTTGTACTAGAGAAGCCATTAATTTTCCTTAATTAATTACATTGCTGTGCAGTTTTATAGTAATTTGTAATACACACAATGCATGATTGATAAGATGCAGCCAACCAATTGTCAGTTAAAACAATGTATTTTAAATGTCTATATTGTGCTCTATAAATTTATAGTGCATACTAAATGGCAAAATTTATTAACTGTCAATTCTATTAATATTGTAATATTGTTATTGTAAATGTTTTGTTAGGCACATGATAAATATTCATTAATAAGTTTTATTATTTAACAAATTATATGGATTTCTGTGTAGTGAAACTGTTATTTTTACAAACACTGTTGTACATCATTACTACTCATATTACTTGCTTATCTGAACATTTAAATGTACAAGAACATGTTTCTAAAAAAACACTTAATATACAGTATAATATTCAAAATGTTCATTCACAAAATATCTATACCTACAATAACAAAAGAATATATATATACTTATATATAAAAAATAACATACTACACATATCAATAATATTCTCCTCTTTAAAGTTTATGTATAAACAAATTTTGTTCAAAAATGAAGCTAATCAAAAGTAAAAGTGGATCTTGACAATGTAATCAAACAATAAAGGCACAACACATTACAAATTCATACCAAATGTTTATATAAGTCTCCTACTCTATATCTTTTTACTTTATAGTCTACGTATGTAGTAATTATGTGTTTCTGCACATCTGTAATGTACAATGTATGTACCTTAGATTGTTTTTTACTTGTAAACCAGGAACATTGTTATCTAATTAACATACTCAAATCAAAAAGTACTTTTAGAATTTTATTCAACAGAGTATACATTATTGTTTCCAAGTAAGCCATATATCAAGTTTTATTTATATTCAAAGTGGTATGCATTGATGAATTATGGCTTCATTTGGTTGTTTTTTACCTAACAAATGACTACATTACACATTATTACTGAATTTGTAAATGTTAACAATGTTGATGTTTAGAATATGCTATATTAACACAATAATATGGTAACTAGATTTTGCTATTTGTTAGCTCAACAAATACAGTGCTAAAAATGGAATTATAATCTACTGAATTATATTTATCTTTTCTTGGAATAAAATACATCATCAATGATTCTCTGTAATATTGATTCTTTATGATAATGATTTTATATCTCTTTCTGTAGTCTTTCTAAAGGTAAGGTGAGACTTCATCCTGATCCTAGAGAATGTCATCCTGAAAGTGATGAACCAGGTGACCAAATATTTCGTAATGTTCATTGTAAGTTCATAATTATTTAAGCTTAATTTATTTATAATATTTAATGTACAATTTAGTTGCTGCCTTTCAAATCATCTCTGAGCCATGGAATACGTTTATAACCAAGTAAATATATAAACACAATTCAAATGTATATCATTTTAATGCTTTCCTTGTAGTCTTCCGTCACCACTAATGTTGCCAAAGGTAAGAAAATGATGAAGGGAGGGAGTCATGCTTTCTTGTTGTAGAATGAACCACTCATCAGTAGTAGCAAGCATGACATTTTTACATCTGCTATATATGGTCGAAAAATCAAGGTACTGTATACATTAAGTGGTATCATATGATTTTATTGTTTGTCTTTGCTGTTATAGCTTCGTCATGTTGCCTTAGACATGTACCTGTCAGTAGATGACAACAGTGATAACCTGGTATGTATTGACATGTACATGTACACATTCATACTTATTATATTATAATTATATGTACATGTCAATTTGATACTCTATAGATTCTTGTCAAAGAAGATATGAAGGAAGACATTAGAAGAGAAGATGATGCCTGTGTCTTTAGAATTTTACCTACTCAAATGGGACAAGCCAAAGGAGAGATTTCCATTGGAAAGAAGAGAGGAGACACAGTAAGTACACTTACATTATTATCATTATCATTACCATTTCCTGGTTCATATTTCAAAAGTTATTAGCACATTTGCAGAGAGGAAGTTTATGTGTTAATTGTTTATTACCTAGACAATGCAACTATATAAAGTAATTAAATACATTAATTAGCTTAAAATCAGCAGGTAGTGGCTACACAATTTAGTTCCATGTGGCTGTTTTATATTGTTACTTAGTGATAAAATATATATAGGTTAAAACACTCAGATGAGTTATAAACATGATGGCCCACAATGCAGTGTTATTTCATTGCTGGCTAACATGTTATAAATTTTTAAGCAATGTTATATCAATGCTATTACAATTCAGATAACCTTTTGACCTTAGCTTAATTTTCCTGACTTTAAGCAAGATTATTGCATATTTTACAATACTAATCTATAATAACCATAATAGCTGCATTATGTGATTCTTTTTGATTGACTTTATTGCTGATTCAACTATTATAGGTAAGTTCCGGTGATGAAGTTGTTCTTGAGTCAGTGAAAAAGAAAGGCTGTCATCTTCTTAGCTGTAAGAGTACAGACCCTCAAAGGTAAGATTGCTTTTTTTTTCGTATATAATTTGTTGATTGATTGGTTTTATTTATTTATTTATATTATTTTTTTGAATCTTAAGTTTCTGTCTTAACAAGTAAATGCTATATTTTTTCAGAAATGACTTAAAAATTGCAGTTGCCAATTCTTCCTTTGTCATTGAAAGATACACTGATACAAGTTCATTCAAATCAAGTGAAGCAATTAGAGTAAGTATAATACATAAGACTAGTGTATTTACATGTAATAATAACTCTATATAGGGAGGAAGTGTGATTCGCTTTCGAAACATTGAAGTAGATGGATTTTTAGCTGGAAGTGCAGCTGATGCTAGTAAAAATACTTTTTTACATTAATATTATGTCATTTTATTTTAATAATAGTTACTGTGAGAAAGAAATGGAGTTTTCATGGAATGAAAAGACTTCCACCTGTCTCAGGAGATTGTTGGTGGCAACTAGAAAAGGTTGACTCTGAGTGTTTTTATGGTTAACTAGAAATTATTAATTTAAGTATTATTATATTTAATTAATTTGTAGGTGGTCCAATTTACTTTAAAGAGAAGTATTACATAAAACATGTACCTACACAAAGGTACTTGAAAGTGCAGATATCAGAACAATCTATATCACTAGAAGAACCATCAACGGTGGACAGAAAATATAAGGTAATTTATTATGACAAATGGACTTCATTATCAACATACATAGCTAATATTAGAGAAGTCTTGTGGCTCTACATTTCTCATGATTTCAAGAGATGAGGTATATTTAACATTAGTACATGTGTTGTAGTTTAATTCTATTTATTAATTATAGGGTAGTGACTCTGAAGTTTTGAAGGGGAGTCTAATGAAATTGCAATGGTTTAATAATGACATTGATTCTGACAATGGTGACAGTAAGCCTGACTTCTTCTTGTCAATTCAAGGTAAAAATTATATGTGAAAGTACATTAAATTTCAAAATATAGGGTTACTATAGTTACTTACATACTGGCTAGTATGTAGGAATTTTATATTTTCATTTCTAGTATGTGTCACTTGTTTCAAATGTTGCACTACTATCTCTACAGTTCTTTAGTTTTTTGAAGTGTGAATTGCCTTTAAAAACACTTCTTTTATAACAATGTTACTACGATTTGTACGCATGTGTGTGTATATATGTACAAGTAGGTAACTTAAATACATGTAATTGAACTAACATTGGAGCCATCCAATACTCTTTAACCACATGTTCAGCCAAAGATCCTGTCTTTATTATTAAGATTATTAAAATATTTTGTTGACATTTTCTGAAGGTTATGCTCTCTATAGAATAGAAAATAAAAAGATGTACTAAGAAACACTTGATTGAGTTCAATAGAACCTACTGTTCACCATTTCTTCTCATGAATAATATTTAATTAATTTAATTTAATGAAATTGCATCTTTAGGAAGTAGTTATGAGCTCAGTAACATCACTACTTTTATTATTAAAGTTCTCTAAGATTTCCAGAAGCCAATACTTCATGTTAAAGCTTTCAACAATTCTTATCGGACTACCGTATAACGGGTATTATTAGCAGTAAATTTAATTTGGCGTATTGACGGTATGCAACAAAATCATCAAATCAAAAACCGTTTTCATGCCTCCCTGCACGTGATTCCCATCTGCTAGCCGCTACGTAATGGCGTTACTTATGATGGAATTAATAACACAACTTATGCTGACATTTCTTTTAACGAAGAGATAACAACCAGCAGTTATTTTTCTAGGGATATGGCCAACAACAATATTTTCCCTCAGTATAGCAACTGCATATTGATCTTTTACATTACCTTCTTCAATTTGACATTTCAACTCTTCACCAAATACAGGTCTCTATATGGTGACCTCGCACACAACTATTAATCTCATAAGTATCCATCGATCTACTTTCACGAGAGTTCACATGGCATTATATAGTACACACAGTACCACCCACTGTTAATTACAATAATAAATCGCCAAATTTTAATTTTGCTTATTTTTATGGCAAACTGTCAAATGTTTCAACTGCCAATAATACCTGTAGTTATATTCTGATTGATTATTATATTATTCTGACTTATGTCTATTGTAGTATTATGTCATTGTTTACTTACCTCAGTCATCTTTTAAACACTTACTTTGTATAGATATTGTGTTGCCTAATAGTGATTGTTTTTTTAATTAATATTATTAAAAGGAAACAGCATTTTTATTTAAATGAATACATTATTAAAATTATTAATTCACTCATGATTAGGCTTGTTACACTAAATGGTTAGCATTTTTCTAGTATAAGGGACTCTAAATAAATAGCATTGATTGTATTAACATTATATTCTATACTCCTTTAGGTGGTCGCATATTGCCAAAAGTATTCAGTAAAAAACGACAAATTGGTGGAAAGTTGTTCAATGTGAGAATGTAATATAAAAATTTCCATAAAATTTTATAACATATCTTTATGCATGGATAGACAAACAGAAGGTTTTTAGTTACATGTAAATGAGAGGTGGAGAGATCAGACAAATAGACACACAGGTCAATTGTTGTTTGAATAAAAAGTAGTAATAATTACAATTCCATATTATGTTCATGTTACTAGTATAAATAATTTTTTCTATAGCTTTCTCTAAAAGAAAAAAATGCTGATGATTTCAGAATTGAAGAAGTAAATATAATTATATATTAACCCTTTATGCACACAATTCTATATTACAATGTGATTTTAGTTTAATGTTATTGTCTATGCTATTTTTAGGTAACCCCAGATCATGTGCATAACCTGTACTTTGTGGCTAGTATATCTAATGTACTACAAGATTATAACAAGGTGAGTATACATATTAGATTAACATTTAATAATAATCATATTGATGACTGTAGTCTATACAGAGGGACTCATCATACAAATCTGATGAGCTTAATACAATCTTAGATGAATTAGTAAGGTGGATTGACAAGGACATCACAACTGGTTCAAAAATATTAAGAATATACTGTGTAAGTTGTTAATATTACACTATTTTTAATAATGTTAATGTCATTAACTATATTCTCTATTAATATTGATATCTCTTGTTTAGGTTGTAGATATACTGGTCAATATCTTAAAAAGATCAGTGTAAGTCAGGTTTGAAGTTGGTCCAATTTTGTGTTACTAATTATAAAACATATTGCTACTATTATTTAATTTAAATATTGCCTAACATAAGTGCTATATAGTGTACATATCATATATTTCTGATTCAACATGTATGTAAATAACTCAGATAGAGTTTGTATCTAAATTTAGAATAACATGACATATTTGGATTAAACACATTTGTGAACTATACCTTAAAATTGCATTACTCTAAGTGTTATAGTACATTACTATCTATATAAGGTGAATATGCTATTTAATGTTCATACATTAGCTTAGATCTAACAGTAATTGATTTATCATGTAATTGTATACACAGATCTTCAGACATACAAAGAAAGGTCTGTATAGTTCTCGAACACTATGCTAGAACGCCAAGTGATAAATCAAGAAAGTATTTAACAAATGAAAACTATTTGTTAGTGTTAATTAGAAGGGTAAGTTATTTTCTATATTATTTGTTCAGTTTTTACTCTATAGTAGCTTGGTGACAACATTCATGTTGAGAAAGTTCTTGGTACATTGGTTTATCATGACAGGTATGACATTTACGCATTTTCAGCACAATTTATTAAAGACATTTTAACAAATTTACATGGATTTTAATTGTGTAGTTGTTACTAAAAAGACTAGAGGTTTAATATTTTCTAAGATTGCAGAGGTTTATGTTGCTTTTCAGACTTTTTGTTGAGTTGCAGAAGCTTACAAACCACGATCAGTCATGCCTATTTCAAAGTGCTTGTAGTAACAGTTACACTATGATAAACTATCTTTTAGTTGTAAAATTTGTATTGCACACATATAACCAAGGATATACAATATAATCATTACTTGTAGTGAATGTTATAGCAGAAGTGACTTCACACAATGCCATATATGTCAGTATTGTCACTTTATTGGTTAAAACAACCAATCAATTTTCACTGTGTCGTGTGTAATCTTTTATTTTATTTTTTTCTCTATTTTTATAGTGAAATTGCTAATTCAGTAATGTTAAAGATCAAAGAACTGCTTCCTGATAAACTTGTAAATCATCTATACATGAAAAGTATTAATTACATTATTGTTACTATATAGAATCCAGCTGTTCTTGAATTATATAGTGCCCTCTGTTTTACATCAGATTTGCCTAATAGAGAACTACAAGGTAAAATAGTAGTCATCTTCTCAGTAATACAATATTTATAAATAATTTTAATATTGACTTTAAAATTATTTTTTCAGATCAAGTTTTCCAAACCATCATTGAGAGAAGACAGGTTTGTTTTCACTACATAATTATGAATATGTTGAAATAAGCAATCATTTCACTGACTTACAGAAATCATTTTATGCAACTGAAATTAAAGGTGATGAAGTTTATTTTGTTTCACAAGAAGACCAAGGACTTGAAGGGCCTTCACTAGAAGTTCAAGAACCAATATCACTGATTTGTCAATCTGTAAGTATAAAATCTTCATATATATAGCTGACTGACTACCTGTTTCTTTATACAACAGGATGATGACAAACGGTCATTTTTTATTGCTCAACTAAAACTATTTAGCAGAGTTTGTAAGGTACACATATCTAATTAATAATATTTGAAAGAAAAAGATTAATGTACATTCATCATCTCTTTATGTCAGTACTAGCAGGAGCCTATAGCATGACAGGAGAAGGACCTTGCAACTATTCGATGCAGTATCAAACAAAAACAACTTGAGAATGGCCATATAAGAAAATGTTAAATTATGTTTATAGTGTAGCTAATTACACTCATAATTGTCAAATACTTAAAGCTTCCTAATATGATGATCTAATTACTGTGGTTTATTTGATCCTTCAAGTGGTAGTTCCTCCATTGTGAGGCTTGGGCTAGTAACAGTCTAAGCATTTTATTAACTAGATTTGGCTTACTTTTATTAATTTCGTGTTTAGGGTATGAATACAACTTCGATTGACAAAATCAAGATATATAGAGGAATTGAGTGGCCTATCTTCGATGAAGCGTTAATTGTTATTAAAGACTCTAAAGTACCATCAGATGTAAAATCTGCCTATTTAGATCTTGTGGAATCAGTTTATATTGAGCCCAGTATTGATAGAAATGGAAGATGTATTGATGACTTATGGCACTGCTATGTAAGTTTCTTGCTAACATGTTAGTAAGGTATGGTCAAATGTTTCAGGTCATGTATAATTGTTGTGGACTACAGATGTATGTGACATGCTTTTATTTTCCCACTAACAATTAAAATTGATTAATATAAAATTAAAACAGCATAGTTAACAGCCAATGCCTATTACAGACATTAATATTTAAATCATGACCTTACAGTGATGTTTATATCTGATAGTCATTGAACCTTGCTAGATTTTGTCTATGCTTTTAAAGTTATATGATCATGTACCTTCCATTTCAAGCATTGTATAAACTCTTTATAGATACGATACGTCTACTTAATATTTTATCATCATAACTCCAGTTTTTTTGCAATGTTAATTGTTAGTTATTAATGTTTTAGGTTATGTGTATTTTTAATGTCTAATTGGTTTTTATTGACTTTGCATGTCAAATAGTTCTATAATTATTGTTTACTACAAGTATATGATATCCTTATAGGTTTTTACTGACAATTCAATGTGAATTAAAACTGCATACATATCAGATAACACTGGGAGACTTCAAACTAATATCATATATAAATTAGAAGCCAAATCCAGGCACCTATACAATTTATTAACCCAAAGTAGTCTAATGCAGATATGAAACATAAGCATTTATGGGTTAATAAATTGTGTGGATGCCATTGGCTGATGTGTCTAACTAGCAACAGCATAATGCTAACTATTAAGCTAGTAATAGAATCATATCAATGAAAGACTTAGCTTGTTCAGTCAATCTATGAACTAGCTGGCAGGTAGTACATATCTCTATATAAGTCCAGGTGGTTAAGTAGATACAATATGGACTTTCATGAGTTAATAGATTGTTTAGATCCCGTTTGTTGTGGTGTTTGACTATTTTAGACTACAGCAACGATATTCAAGTAACTAGTGAGCTAGCAACAGAATGATTTCAATGAAAGATTTACTTGTTCAGTCTATTTTATAATTTGTACTGTCATGATAATTATTAAATGCATGAACATGATGACAAAATTACTATCAACAACTTTGGAAATATGAGCACAAGAACATCTATAGAGCAACAAAAAATAAGTGGAGTCCCAAATTGACTTTATCACACCCCAGAATCTGATTGTAACTGTAATGTTAACTCTGAGAAGCTTTTGTCACAATAATTATTATTTAGCAATTAAAGAGATGTCATCATACAAATATGCAATAAATACATTACCAAATTAGTTATTATTTCAGTCCTAGGCAGGTTCACAAACATGGCCGAGCTCATATGATGTTACCCTGGGAAATAAAGACAGATTAATATTTAGTTTATAAACTTTAAGTAACCAATATCAGAATGCTCCAATTGTATAAGTTAGTATCAAAATCAATTTATTATTTTTGCTTTAATAAGTCACTATTCTACTAAAAGTGTCAAATATAATGTAATTTGTTTCATGTATTTCCTGTTTCTCGTCTACAAACGTAGACTAAAACAGTCTGTTACAGACAGTCATGGACTTTATATTAGAAATCCTTTTCATTCTTACTTTAGTTATGGGAAAACCTCACCAACACTGATCCATTAAAAGCTAGTAATGTCAGTAGATATAGTGTAGATAGTTTGGAAGATGCTACTAACATTCGTGAACTGATATCTATCATTGGCAAGAAAGTTAAGAACCCACAGGTAACAGCAGTCAAACCATTAGTAACACTGCCTATGTAGAAATGCCACTGTGTTCAGACTTTCTAAGCTCAGTTAACTAAGCTGTTATTAATTGTTGGCGAAAATTATTTCTTATTAATTGATTTCATCATTTTCTACATTAGTTATAAACACTATTATAGCTACTATTAATTTCAATTTATGGATTTATAGTAGCACATGTATTGGTATCCAATGTTAGTCATACTCAGTATATAAACAATGGTTATTAAATTAATTATCCTAAAATGTTCCTATTAAAAGAAACTAGGAATGACAGTATAAAATATGCAAACTATATATAAAAAAGTAGTCAGACATGTACATGTATATAATTTGATTATTGTTTTGTTTGATCTAAGGTGCTAAACCACGAAAAGAGTGATACTGAACTTTTAGCTCAGATGTTAGAAGTCATGGAACGTCTTACTGCTTATGCCTATTGTTGGGATGTCAGTAAAGATACAGGATTTGATCTTGCTAGTCTTGTTGTAATATTAGATAGGACAGATCATTATGCTGACAGTGAGTTATATACACATATTATTGTTTGTATGGCAATGATAATATGGCCAATTTTAAAGTTTAATTTAGTGTCAGTATTGTTTACTTAATGTATACCACAAAATACTTGAGGAGAACTATTCAGTAAATGTTTTGGACATTTGCACATATATCACTTCTATTAACTGGGTTTCATGAATGGATTTATATATGTGTTGACCTTTTGACCTTTTTATTATGTAATCATGCATATCATCTGTAACTATAGTTGGAATTATAGTTACGTTCAATAGAGAGTCATCTGCTTTCTGAAATAAATACATAAACTCATTTACTGTCATTAATTTCTATGACACTGCTACTAACAATGTCTATTAATTATTATCATTGTAGATAACGAGCAAAATGAAAAAGACAACAATGAACACATTTTTAAAATCAAAAGAATGTAAGACAAACATCATTGCACCTTTTTATTGGTCTTGTTCTGGTCTAATACATACTATGACAAAATTTCTGTCCTAATCTTTTTGTGTTCTTTTGTAGAGCTGTAAAATTGTTACATGGTTTCTTCAAACAACTTTCATACTTGGCTTGTGCAGTAAGCGTCTTTTTCAAAGAAATATTCATCCTATTTCCTCTAACATTAATGTAGAAACTATTGATTGAGTTCAAATGTCGTAAAGACAGTACTAATCCTGGACTTGATCCTTTGTTGAAGGAGTCTCTTTTAATATTTCAAGTCTGGAGATCGAGTAAGAACAATATTTTAATAATAAAGTCATCCCATTTTTATAATAAAATTTCATTTTCACACACTTTCACTATTATACTGCACTATGTTAAGTTCACTGTATAAAGTATGCTTATTCCTGGATATTGATTTGTTAATTACTGTCTTCCTCGTTAACCTAATTATTTGACATTCTCTCAATCTACTGCTTGTATTGTGTTCATAACACTTAATTGTTTTTTATATAGTGTCCTTGACAGACAATGTCAAACATTGGCAGCATTTTTTGAAACAAGAGGTGATTACAAATGCTTTGATGTTGATGATCCTGGAAGTCTTGTTGTAATATTACAAAAGTTGATGTGTTATGAAGATGTTGAACTGAGAGTCTGCAGTGCTAATTTGTTATATGCAATTTATAAGGTAGAATAATACAACATGTCACATGTAGTAATAGTGTGTATATATATATATATATATATATATATATATATATATATATATATATATATATATATATATATATATATATATATATATATATATATATATATATATATATATGACACAATTTTCTTTCATTGCATGTAGAAAGAACATAAACTTTTTGAAGATGCCAAGTGCTCTTATATTTACACTGCTGTTGATCAAAAGGATCCAACTCAATACCGTAGCATATACAACTGGTCATTGAGAGAAGGTGCTCTTACAAAGGAATCAGAATTGAAAACTTTTGTAGATGCCACCCATCCCACTGGTAATGTTTATGACCATTCTGTTTTAATAAACACTAAGTATACATTAGTGCATTGTGGATTATACCATTGAAAGGGAATTATTATGTATAATTATTATGTATGTGTAAATAAGAATTATCAATTCTTTGTTCTTCACTGTAGATAATTTGCCAGTGTTTATAAAGAAACTGAAAAAACCTTTTCTTTTTGTTCAAAATGAAGTCTGTCCAAGGTCAAATTATCAAAATATTGTTTATACTACTGGTAAATCTAAATTAACATGACTGTTTATCATTGTAGACATTGTCTCTAGTCTCTCCACAATATATGTTGTTATCCATTGTTATCACTTTTTTTAATTTTTCAAAAGGTGTTTATTCAGCTCTTCTGATTTTTGTGTTCAAGCATTTTTCAAAAGACTATGAAAATGGTCCTGAAAAAGATAAAATCAAGAAAATGTTAGTAGATGTTTGTGATGTGCTCCAAAAACTTTGCAGAGGCAATAAAATGGTAGGAATTAATATGATAGTTGTATTACTGTAAAGTTACTTAATTCAAGATACAACAAAAAATGTTTCTACATTTTACTGACTTTTATGAAGTCAAGATTGCCATATCTTCTGTTGCCTGTCTGTTGACAGAAGTAAGAGTGTTTGACTTGTTTATTTTTCAGTGCTAATGTCATTGCTCTTAGATTATTACAGACCATGTTGAATTATGTCGGGATTTTTCTGAAGGAGATATTAGACAACTATATATACTGGCTTGTACTGGTACTTCAAATGAGACTAAAGAATATCTAGACTTTTTTACTACTCTTGAAGCTGTGATGAAGGTAGATTATTATATATAATCTTCTCTAATAAACACCTGTATTCATATTTTTGTAGCCCTCCAAAAGCAAATCTTGTCCTCTTTTGAAGAACTATCAAGAAAAAATAGCAAGAATGTTGAATGAAAATTTTCAGTACAAATACCACTTTTTTAGTCTTATGTTAGAAGATAAGGCTAATGAACGACTTACTGTACTATCAAAAAATGTAAGTAGTATGTGTATACTCTTATACAGAAATTATCTTTTATTTTATATAGACCCCTAATGACGATGTTAAGTTATTGACACTGTTGAATGTATCTAGTTTATTAGCTACATGTGCAGAAGGTAGAGGCAAGTTTGCTGAGGTTGTGTGTCACAAGATCTTCACAGTGGAAGAGCTTATGTGGTTAGTAATAAGTCAATACTTAGATATTTAGAATTTAAGATACAATTGCTAATGTTTACTATTATTCTTGACAAGCTAAGAGATCAAAGTAATTATTATAATTAACTCTAGCTTTTAACTCTGTGTCTACACATTTTTCTTATACATTACTACACATACACAACATTGTATCCTTGTTGTAGTATCAATACATTACATTTATTGGTTAGCATATAGACATTAAATAACTGCTTGTTTATGATTTCATATTTTAAATTTTAATTTTTTAAAATTATGACTAACTATTAACTCTCTATAGTATTCTTGTTAATAATGATGTACCAAGGCAACGTAAAGTGCCTTTTGCTCGCCTCCTTAATGAAGGGTGCATTTATAGTGAGAAGTTTTCTCGTTCTTCATTGCATGAACTCAAGTAAGGCCACTAACTGTAGGAATTACCATAAAAGTTATATTATTGTACATATAGAAATAAGGATAGTGATTTCTGGAAACACATTGATGCCTGTACTTTCTTTGTTAATCATCATATTGATACATTTGGTGATGAGAAGTTTATGTTTCTCTTTAAGAGATTGTTCTCTGAGCATATTGTAAGTTAAGTATTTTGTCTAGCATTATACTGATATGGGTTTTAATTGTCATTTTGTCAGAGTTGGACAAAAGTTTGGAAACTTGATGATGACTCAAGTACTGAAGAGATTAGTTTTGGTCTATTTTATCTTGTTGATGGAGTAATTCCATTAATTACTTCATTTTGTAATGAACTAAATTCTGATGAACTTGATGAGCGGCAACAAGATAAGCTAAAACAATTTGGTGATGCAGTATTGGTAAGTAAATGTGTTATAACTTTTTAAATATTTTGTTATTATTGAATTAACTTTAAAAACTAGGTTCGTAGAGTACCGTTTAAGTCCACTTTTCAATTCACTTATTGTTTTAATTTATTTTCATCAATAGAAGCTACTCAATGAAGATCTTGCTCCAATATTTCTAACCTGTAAAGCTCATACTGACTTTTGGGATTCCTGTTTCAACAGTATTGACAAAGTAGTTCCAAGTGAACAATATAAGGTATAGTTTGTGTCTTGTATTATGTGTGTAGTCAGTGGAGGTTTCAGTGGAATGGCTAATTGAACTTCAACAGTTAGTGCCCAATCTCCAATTGTATTTTTCCTAGTATATAATTAAACTAATTCAGCACTTGTATCTGCAAATGCTTGTTTTAAATGAGACTTGTAGAGTGTATTAACTTTACCTAAAAAAATTACTTAAGAAATAAGTGCATGTAATGAATTCTTTGTTGTCTTTTACAACTGTATGTTTAAGGCTGTTATAGAATCATTATCAATGCCATATAAACAAACTGTAGTGATGGTCCAATGTATGTATTTGTATACTTGATTTAATGTAATCACTTTTATATATAGACTGCAACTGCCAAAATTGGACAGCAATACTTTAAATTTGAAGAGCTTGTTGAGTATGAGGCTGAAGTGGCTGAAGAAGATGGATTAAATTCCTTATTTCACAATTTTATTTCTAACTATCAGAAAGTTTATAAACAAGGAAGTGATAATGGTAATCAAGACAATGATGATACAGGTATTGTATTTACTGATAAATTACTTTCTTTTGTTATTGTTATAGGATGACTAATTAAATTTGTTTAAGTTTCATTGGTTGTCTTGGAAAATTGCATGCAATAATATAATATAAAATATAAAAGTAGACATATAATTAATTAATATTATAATTATAGGTAACTTGTAGTCCAAGACAATTTAGGGACTGTCTGGGACATTTTGCATGTCAGGAGGAAAAAATACAATTTTAAAAATTTTTCATAATTTTTCCAATTATAGAATTACATGAATGTCAGACACAATTAGTGCCTAGTGGGAGGAGTTTCACACGGATTGTAAAATTGTTTTGTGATAATGACCCATCAGAAGAAACTAAAGGGTAACATGACAACTATAAATAGCATTATCAGTTAATTATGTAAAGTACATGTTTTTTGTTTAACATTGTCATGCCTACCAGAAGACAATATGCACATTTATCAATGAACATAACAATATATGTCAACTCTTAATAATCATTTTGATTACAATTCCAGTTATGCACATATGCCAATACATGTAGAATGTTCTTTTTTAATCATGGCAGCCCTAAATGTTGGACTAACATTGTGTTGCCACTATTGACCTTTGACCTTTGATTATCACATGGATATTATGTATTGGATTATGCATGTACTGTACATGTGCATTTAGTTTCTATTGGGAATGGACACATTACTAATGATAACCCATTCAATGATATTTTAAAATCACTTTCTTATATTAACAGACAAATTAAGATGACAAAACCACTCTCTGATATGCTTGAGTAAGTGGAACAGTTAACATGTTTATCAAATCACAATAAGGCATGCAATGATAGAAGATAATGTAATAATAATAAGATTATATTATTGTATTTGTCTTTGCCAAGCCTCAGTTATTTTATGTTGTTTCTTACAGAGTTTTATATAACCAGTTGCGTCGAGTAAATGATTGTATTAATAGAGATCAACTTAATGAGGTCTTATGTTTTACATTACAAATATTGTTTGGAGTTCTTAATGAAAGACTGGAGAGTGTTAATGCATTAAGAGAAAAAATGAATGAGTAAGTTTATTATGTGCTGTCTGTTTTGACACTTGGTGTTTGAAGGAGTAAGAGAGTTAACTTTCTATATGCATGAGCAGGGTTATGGAGTTATTAAACTAAACTTTATATTCTTAACTATACAATGTCCTATGTAGGTCTGAAGTTCCAGAAGAGGCAAAGAAATATGAAGAAAATTTGATAGAAATACAAAATTATTTAAAGATGATATATGAAAAGGTTATTGTAATTATTTTAAAGTTATCATTAAAGTGATATTACTTAAAGGCTAGTTCCAATGATTACTGGATAACAATTACATTGAGTGAATGTATTAAAAGAAGTGCTGAACTTTCAGCTGATATATTTTGATTGAGTCCTATAGTTTTAATTAAGGTCTTGCATGACGTTGTGTTAGTAAGTGTTGTGCTCAACTTCTAGTTTCTTTAATATGCACATTCACTTCATTATGAACCATTTATTTCTTTACAAACACTACAGGTGGAATATTTTGTTACAGTAAACAGCAAAACATTTATTACATTAGTCAATAAATTCATAATTTCTTACAGTCTCCACTTAGACAGTAGTCCTAATACTATGTTGGTCTTTGTTAATAACTTAGACTTGTGTATGCATTAACGTATATTTTTATTCTCTACATAATGTTTTTCTTATAGGCTGCTTTTCATCTTGTTCATCCTGATGATGATGTTGCTGTACAAGTACTGGGACTGATATATGTCACACTTTGCAAATGTGATAATGAGATACAAAAGAAAATGGCAACTTGGATTTCTTATGGAGATGCTAATTTTTTTATAAGACTCCACAAACTCTTGGCAACAGCTATTTCCTGCTTCAGTTATTACCGGTAAGACTATTCTAGTGAGCACTTCTTTTTATTGTTGACAGTGCTAGTAAAGAGTTAGTATACTTTACATTGTCATGATTGTAAGGAGATTTACCTGTATAATCATTAATGCAACAGTTTTCTTTTACTTCTATAGCTCTGTGCAAGATGTTACCTCTATTTCTTCAGGACCTCATGTAAGCTGATCTTCGAATGATCATAAAATATTCAGTACAATATTTCTTTCTCTAGGTTCAATTTAGAGATCAGTCAGTAAGTGTACATTATTAAAAACAGCACTTTTCATTCTCGACAATGTTACACTAGTTCAATTATAATAAATGCTTATTGTGTACAGGTCCAACAAACGCAACAACAACAAGATGACGATGATAATGAACCTGAAACCTCCAAAATTTATTCTATTGAGTCTGCAGGCCAACTTGTAAGAATACTTGCCAATTCTGGACAATCTCATCATATATTGATATAGGAAGTTACTGAAGAGGAAGCTATTAAACATGTCAATGTTGTCTTAAATCTGATTATTAAAATGTGTGATGGTCAAGTCAAAGCAATGCAAAATATTTTACGATTTCAGGAGCATAATATTTCCGTAAGTACTGTAGATAAGTTACTGATTTCAAATGTTTATATAGATTAATATTGTTGGTGAAGTGGCAGAACTACTGCAAACTCTTGCTGAACATAAAAATCCTGATATATCTGTTGTAATAAGATCACTTCAGGTGAAGATATTGTTTGTCATTTAATTTTAGACTTCACTTTTTCTTCCAATGTAATAAATCCAGGCTCTTATTGAATTGTGTGGTGGCAATCATAAAAATCAAAATGTTGCTGTTAATGGTCAAGTGATTGACTCACTAAATCTTATCTTAACTAAAGGACCAGAGCAAATGGTACATAATTCTGATACTTTCATGATGACACTCAAATTTGAACTCTCTGCTTAAATACTGCTATTTTAATACTTACAGAATTGGGAACATATCCATATGCAATGCAAAGCTTTAGAATTGTTAGAGATTTTATTAGAGGAAACTTCTCCTTGTAAGAAGGATTGTCAACGTGTTGGAAAGGCAATAGCTAAAGATATAAAGAGAGAAATTATTGAAGCAACAATGCGTGAGCTTTACCAGGTAAAATAATGTTTAATTTTTGTAATGGTTACTTTAGTGTACTTAACTACTGAATGGTTGTCATGGAGATATAGTGTTATCATAGTGATGATGCATGTTTTATACATAGTAACCATGGACTTTGACCTTATGTTGTGTATAATATTAAAAAAAATAAAATACTATAACAATAAATGAGGAGAGAAATCTAGTGACAGTATACCATAGTAACATAGTCTATTAGTTGATATATATTATATAAATGATGAAATATTGTGTATAGACATGGTAAATTCATTAAAGACTTGCTATTGTTTTCTTTAGATTAAAGAAAATCCTGATGTAAGTTACATATACTGCATATGACTTTGTACTATTCATGATATATACTTTCAGATAACTGGACTCAGTAATGATGACAAAGTCAAGTTGGAGATAATAGATATAGCAACAGTCAGAAGTTATCATATTATCAGGAAAGTAGCTGATTTTCTTGTCATTCCTGTTGAGAAATATGGTATAGTTTAGTTTTATCAAATAGTATATTGTATCCTAACACATTTACAAGTATGTCAGTAGTTCTAATTTTCATTCACACAAGTCATCAATGCTAAACACAATAGACTACTTTTTATGTCACTGAATTATTTGACAGCTCCTCGTGATACTGATGACAAGGTGTGGCAATATGTAGAAGACAAGACCTGTCATATTGAAGTGAACTATACTAACTCAATGAGTGATAACAGTATAGATGATGATGCTGTATTAACTAGCGTTTATTTCCGTTTTGACTCAGTAAGTTCATTAAAAATACACATATTGTTTAAGATGTAAGTATATTTTGAAAAATGTGTGCTTATAAGCCACTGTTTTGGGGTAATTTACTGGCTTAGATCCCTCCCCTTTGGGCACTGTTATGGGCCTACTATTTGGCAATTTTCTGGAAAATTCTTACATAAGATTGTGGTATTATTGTTTCCTATATAACTGTAGATTTAGTACCCAATAGTCTTTCATAAGATTGTTATATTGTATTCATTTGCTATAATGCATATGTACAATTAATATGTTTTATAGGAAAAATTGACTGAAAATGAGAAGCATGAGTTGCAATTTAATATTAAGCGTGACTCTCTAGAAGATAAAGCAAAGGATCTCTTGGTATGGGCTGAATCTGTTCATAAAAATTTGGAATATAGAGTAAGTTATCATTTTTGTGATGAGGTCTATATGCAATTATTAACAATCCTGTATCATCACCAAAAAGAAACAAATTTTCTGAATGGATTGTTTAGACCATGTGGTATTTTCTGTTGTATTTATGTATATAACTATTGTGTGTGACAAACAAAATTCATTGCCACTAGGGCCTATAGAAACCAATTAATTTTATTTAATTTACCTCAAGTACTACTATTTTAGACATGACTATTTGAAGTGTTAGCTTTCTTTAACTCATGAAAATGCTCTAGCACCACTGCAGCCTATGTAAACCCTTTATTTGTTATATACATAATCTACAGCATCTAAAGAATCATATGAATTTTTTTACATTTTAATATTGTTTAACATGTGTTCATACTAGTCTCACTTTTGTAGAAAAATCTCTGGTTCAGGGACATCATTAATAAGTTGTCGTAAGTTTATTTAATTCCTTTGTTTGTTCTTATTTATTGAACCATTAGTGCTCCACTGCATTATACATTGTGCTTTATGACACTTTTACTGAGCCTGATTGTACTCTTTGTCTTTAAAATTTCTGACAAGTACGTTATGAATATGTGCATTATATTATAAAATAAGAATATAATATAATAATGAAATTAGAATTCAATTCTAAATTGTAACACTCCTTTCTATAGTTCCATTACAATTGGTAACAACTCTTCATTCATTATTGTCTTATTTCCATCTCCAACTCTATCATTCCAAATTGTGTATCGTCAACTGGCAATATTTCATGTTGTATTGAGTCAATTGATGGTGTTTGAGTACTTTTATTTGATGCGTCCAAATTTCTATTACAAAATTCCAATCGTTAACAAGAAATTGTAAGATATTGTTTTAGAAATGAAGTAAACTGTAGCATGTATATTACTATAAGAGTTAGTCTGAACATATAATGTACACTTTATTCTGCCTGGCCCACAGCATGTGCCTGAGAGTTTGAAGATTAATTTGAACCATGTGTGTGTGTGTCCACTTTCATAACCTATTGTTGTATGTGGCTATCAATAGCAATGGATGAAATTGACTAACCACCAATGCAACATATTTAATTAAGCATTATAATTGAAGCTTCATAACTCAAGAAAATATCTTTTTGCACTTTCATAGCAATTTGCTAACTCTCCAGTCTTAAAACTTAGTATTAATCCAATCCCTTACAATAGCAGCAATTCATCAAAATAATCTTAAAACAATATTTATGATTATAATTTAGTTTTTTTCAATTTTCTTGTAGGATGGAATTAAGAGAATGGTGTAGGAAATTCAAGTGGTTAAATGATAAATGCGAAAAATTGAAGGAAAAAGGATGGTTTAAAAAAATAGATGAAAAAGAGGGTTTTGAGATCTATTTCTTTGGTTTATATACAATTTATCGTTTGTTCTTTCTTGTCTGTTCTTTGTTGGGTCTGTTACTCTCTGGATACTTTTATTTCCTTTGTTTGCCTTACATTTTTATTAAAATTGATGTTGTTCATCATGTTGTGAGAGCAATTGGAGGTGCATGTAAGTAAATGAAGTATTTGCATTTCGGTTGTATCTTTCATACTACAGGTATCTCAATATTCTATGTTATACTTCTCATTCTGAGTATTATACTGATTTATGCTGCCATCTCATTTGCTTTCATTTCTACCTTTTTTGAATCTGACCAGTTCTGTCAAACACTGTTTGAGTGTACTATTACTGTAATGAGAGGAGGCTTAGTAGATGGAGCTGTGAGTATATCATTAGCTATGTATATTTTCAAAACTGATTCATTAGATTCCAGTTGGCCAGCAATCCACTTTTCGAGATTACTTTGGACGCTCACTTATCGACTTGACATTTTTTGTGATAGTGGGTGTTGTTTTTTTGGAAGTTATTGCAGCTCTCTTGATAGACAAGTTCTCTGAGCTTAGAGCTGAAAGAGTAAGACTAACATACTAGCTTAAAATGGTATTTTATGTTACTGTAGGATGCAGCTGAAAATGATAAGAAAGATTTCTGTTTTGTCTGTGGTATTGAAAGCGATCGTTTTGAACGAAGGGGCAGGGTAAGATTGTAATAACTACAACTATATGGATAATGTCACAATTTCTAATAGTCATAAATTATTTGTATGCCTATGGATATTGTCATAATGGTAATGATTGTATGGACAACTAAATTGGTAACACACACTTTACTCTATTTTATCTCTCATGATAATATTATTATTTTTTCTTTCTTTGCTTAGAGTTTTGAAGATCATTATCGTGATGATCACAACATGTATAATTACATGTATTTTATTCATCATGTCAAGTCAAAGGAACCAAAAGATCATAACGCTATTGAAAAATATGTCTATGATTGTGTGAGTATACTTGTTATACGATAACTAGTATGTAAAAACGACAGAACCATTTTAGTTACTTTTTTTACTAGAAGAGTTAGTACTTAATAGTAAACTATGCAAGTCGATGAACATGTGTTAACCAATGTATTGTGTTGCAGTGAGAACACACATATTATTAATCAGAAACCTAATACTAATTATTGGTTGATTTAATCAATATGTGGGACTATAGATTACATGTAATTATTTGATACAAACTGAAAATAAACATCATATACTGCCTTTGCTACTAATATATTATAATATGGACTATAATTTTGTAGTGAATCAATTTCATAGTATATCAACAGTCATAACAGTTTATGTTTGCTTTCAATTCTTATCAAATAATTTGCTACATACATACAATCTACATAACCAATTATTTTGTTAAATGAACCAGTAGATTTAGATAAATTGTCAGCAATAACCCCTAAGTTAGCCACAGACGATATATGTCTAACACACCTAACAAATACTAATGAATGGTGTTGTGATTCATAACAGTCCTTACAATTTCTACTTTGTGCATAGTTAATATCCTCCAATAGCTGCTGAGAACCTTTTTTACTTTATAAACACTCAGCACTATTGTTAAACCTTAGTTTACCATGCTCACATGTTTAATATTGACCTTTTGACCACCAATTATTTTAGAATCATGTACAGTACACTGTATTAATATTTAAAGATAGCACAATGTAGAACATGTAGCTAAGATATATAATGTCTCCTTAGTGTTTTAGGGTACTTGTGTGATTTAAAGTTTTTGTAATATAGGATGTACATAAGTTTTATCTTGTTTTTAATTATGACAATAGCTTTTATTTATTTTAGTTTAAGAAGAAGGATTACAAGTTTCTACCACTTCGAAAAGCTAGAGCACTTGGGGGAAAAGTGTCCACAAAATATGAACAAGATTTTGTTAAGCTAGAGAAGAAACAACGTAGTCATTTTACTAAGTTGGAAAAAAACCAGCAAGAAATTCTTGAGAAAATTGACAACTCCACTGACCGTCCATAACTATATTTTTCTAGTGTTAGCATACAAACTTTGCTGCTTTTTATGTAATTAGTTTGAGTTGCTTAGTATGATATGAACTTTTACTATATAGTAATGTTAATACACAAACTTTGAGCATACAAACTTTGCTACTTTTTACATAATTAATTTTAATTGCTTTGTGTGATATGAGGTTTTTATAAAATTGTGAGGCAAGAATAAAGAGAATTGAATAATTGATCATGAATTTTTCAACATAGAGCCAAAAAAGAGAGGTAACATTAAGTGCAAAGCTATCACAACAATGTGAATACTTAGAGTCATTATTAGATCACAATATTATGCTAATTGCAGATGTATTGATGTAGGTTGGATCAGAGTTGATGTATGTGGTATCACACTGGTTGGGACTACTGGGATTGTTACTAATAATGTTAGTGCAAGATAGATCTGAAGGATGCTTCTCTATAGTTAATTGTCCTTGTTGTAGAATCTTTCATAGATTCTTTTGGAGCAGTTCACTTCCAGAACCTTTACAAATATCTTAATTATAAGGCCAAGATTATGGGTAGTAGTAGTCACCTGGATGACTACTACTACCCATAATCAATGCAAGCACTGTTCACAAGTGGTGATTTTTTCACAGAATAGTAGAAACTTATTGCCCTTTGACAGCAGATACATTGTTCCTGACAATAGTAGACAGCAGCAACTTAAGGCTCTACCCATAAATCTCTCAGTGCTCTGCCGCAGTTGTTAATAGATTTTTCTCGACTGTTCTCCGATTAACCTGATCTGATAACAGGTTCTTGACTGACCTCGTTTCCTCTTTTCTTGTTAGTATAGCAAAACACGTGACAAAACTATTGAAACCACAAGTATTTAATAAGGCACTGCATCTTGTTGCTGGTGAATGTGCTGGTAACTTCAACAGAGCGTAATAGAGGGCGAGACCGTTTGTTCTTTACTAAAACCGTCTGCTCGAGATTATGTAAGTCATTAAACTTACTGTGGCAGCGAAGTTACAGTAATTTAATTATTGTAGCACTTTAAAAACAGTCATATTTTGTAAACTGTAGGATTTACTAAACTGATGGACTTTTAACAACTCCAATTTGTACACTACACAAATTACTTTATATCCACTAGTACATATATGTACATGATTACAATGTGATTTAACCTCCAACCTGTTTGTTATACATAAATGTATTCACTATAAAGGATGATCTAACCAATCCATTTTAATTTATATATAATTATTGTATACAATACAAGATGAGTGTTGGAAAGTAGTAATGGTTACGCTATTGTTATTGCTAATATACTGATTAACAGTGTGTATGTATATTTAGTTAATTGTCAAAGCAATGGAGATTCTGTTGTTTGTTAATTTATGTATGCTAGTCCTAGTGCTGTCAATATGGAAGACATATTATATACATGGCTTTTTTAATATTTTCATTTGTTAAAGTACATAAAGTAAACCAGAGTAATTAACAATCAAAACAGTGTGTATTTATTGGATTCATGTAATCCAAGTGTCTACAAATCAGTCAAAACAACCAATTTTTTTCAGTGAATACTTTATGAATATGACATTTTTGTATAATAAGTATGATATTTTATTAATAGATATCTTGCTATTGCTTTAATCTGAATCTTTCATGTTTATAGAAGGAATGGCTCAACCATTTTCCATATGTGAAGGTGATACTGTGCTCTTAAAATGTTCTGAGACAGAAGACTATGTGTTTTCAGTAGCTATCAGGTTTGTAGATATACAGGTACTATAAATGTAAATAATAAATCAAATTGTAAGCTAGTACATACCTGTTGTTCATAGTCAAAAATTAGACAACAACTGACCAATGTTTTAGCCAGAACATGTACATTTTCTCATGACATCCCAACTAAATTAAACATTTGATCTTTTTTATCATACATGTTATTTTGTAAGAGATGACAAAGTTTTAGACAGACACTGCACAAACAATAACTTTTTCCTAATTATAGTTGTTTATGTATCTCTTTCAATTAAACTCCAGTCTACAATTTGTAGTCATTAGAAGTACAAAGTAGATTACTTAGCTACAAGTTTGTACATTATGATTTATCTTTCTGTAGTCCTTCTGAAGGTAAAGTGAGATTACATCCTAATCCTAAACAATATCAGACTCAAAGTGATGAACCAAGTGACCAAATATTTCGTAATGTTCATTGTAAGTTATCAATTATTCAAACTTAATTGGTATATTCAATGTACAATTTAGTTGCTGCCTTTCAAATCCTCTCTGAGCCATGGCATACATTTATAAGCAGGTAAATATGAAGCATGTTCAAATATAATTAATTAATCCACTTGTTTTAGTCTTTCGTCACCAATAATGTTGCCAAAGGTGAGAGAATATAAAAGGATGAAGGCATATCTTCTCATTTTAGGAAGAACCATTCATTGGTGATAGGCGTGACATTTTCACCCATGCTTTATATGGTCGAAAAATCAAGGTAGTGTGTACACACACCAACATGGTGTTATAATTGGTTTTCATTTTTATTTTTTAGCTACGTCATGTTGCTTCAAACATGTTCCTGTCTGTAGATAACAACAGTGATAATCTAGTATATATCTATGTTGTGTCATTTATATAGATTATATTTTTATATAATTTATATATATATATATATATATATATATATATATATATATATATATTGTATACAAACTAAATATTTGATTTTGTTCTCTATAGATTCTTGTTAAGAAAAAAGATGTTAGGAAAAGAGATGCTAAAAATGGCATTATAACTATAAATGATCCCTGTGACTTTAAAATTTTGCCGACTCACACTAGACAAGCTAAAGGAGACATTTCTATCCTAAAGAAGAGAGGAGACACTGTAAGCCTTTTAGAATATTCCTTTTGTTTAAAAATATGTATTCTACTATCTTAACAATGATAGTCATGATGGCTGATTCATAAACAAATAATACAATGTTAATTCTCTCAGTTATTAAAGTTAATGAATAATTATGTATATACCAACCTCTGAATCGTCTAGTATGATTTTGTTGATTTACAAATAGAATAATGAAATAATTCCAAATGGAATGTTTTGTTTATATTATTTTTAATACAAGTGCCTCCTTGAATGTAGACACTCCTAAAAATTTTTTAGCTGCTATAGTTGTTGTTATATGTGTTATGTACATTGTATTGTATCGATATTGCAAACAGATTGATTCTTTATGGAAAAATTATACACATATATTTATATGGATGGTTATCAAAAGGATGCTTTAAAAGTGCCAATCGTCATGAATACTATATATCATAGAACCACATGTGAGTGGTCATCAAAATTAAATATTTAGCAAACAGTATTATGGTAAAGCTATGTTTAATAATCAATTCAAACCAAAAGGCATTTAGTGTGATGATTGATTATAAGATTAGCCAGTTTTGTTCTTACATGTAGTTATTACTTGCAAATTTAAACAAATGCCTCAAATCTATACTTAAGTAGTGTATTAATTGGTCTTGGTTATCTAATCACTAACATTATCTTGAATCTTATTAAGCATTTGTAATTGCGTGGCTTAGTTGTAAATTAATGTATTGAACTGGAAGTAAATAAAAACATTTTCTAAAAAACAGAGTAACTGTAAGATGGATAATGTTATTTAGTAACTTTTTAGTAGTATACTTGGTCATTGTTAAAGTATTGTTATAGAAAGATAGACTATGGATATGGAAAGTTCTGATGAGATATTAAATGTTTTTTTTGTAATCTATAAATACATTTTTATAGACAAGCTGTTCCATTCCTAGATAGGCATTGCTATGATTACCTAAACACATATGTTCATACCTTCATAAACAATGTTATGACAATTTTTATTACACTGTTCCTATAAAGGCCTCTAATAATTTCTTATACAATGTATAATATGTATTTATATATATTGACTATTAGGTATGTCCTGGTGATGAAGTTATTTTGGAATCGATGACAAGGAAAGGCTATCATATTCTTAGTTGTAAAAGTGATGACCCTCAAAAGTGAGTTGTTGTAGTTTAAAGACTGTTGTCAGTAAATATGAACCTTCTCAGTGTAGACATAACAGTTTGTCAATCTGTCCTAACATGTAAATTCTCTTTTTTATTATTTATTAGAAATGACTTGAAAATAGCAGTTGCCAATTCGTCTTTTGTCATTGAAGTACACACTAATACAAGTTCATTCAAATCAAGTGAAGCAATTAGAGTAAGTTTAACACATAAGACTAGTGTATTTACATATAATAATAAATGTTTATAGGGAGGAAGTGTGATTCGCTTTCGAAATATTAAAGTGGATGGATTTTTAACTGGAAAGGCAGCAGATACTGGTAAAGATATTTCTTTACATTATTGTTATATTATGTTATTTTATTTTAATAATAGTTACTGTGAGAAAGAAATGGAGTCTTCATGGAATGAAGAGACTTCCACCTGTCTCTGGAGATTGTTGGTGGCAACTAGAGAACGTTGATTCAGAACATTTTGATGGTTAACTAGAAATTATTATTTTAATTATTATTATACTTAATTAATTTGTAGGTGGTCCAATTCACTTTAAAGAGAAGTATTACATAAAACATGTCCCTACACAAAAGTACTTGAAAGTGCAGATATCAGAACAGTCTATATCACTAGAACCATCAACTGTTGAAAGAAAATATAAGGTAATTTATTATGACAAATGGACTTCATTATCAACATACATAGCTAATATTAGAAAAGTCTTGTGGTTCTATGTTTGTCATGATTTCAAGAAATGAGGTATATTTAAAATTAGTACATGTATTGTGGTTTTAAGTCTATTTTAAAATTATAGGGTAATGACTCTGAAGTTTTGAGGGGGAGTCTAATGAAATTGCAATGGTTTACTAATGACATTGATTCTGGCAATGGTGACAGTAAGCCTGACTTGTTCTTATCAACTCAAGGTAAAAGTAGATGTACAATTACACTAAATTTCAAAATGTGCAGTTGATGATATAAACATCCAAAGCAAATACAAAATATGAATGGCAGCATAAAAACAATTATATATAGCACATGTATTGTAAGTTGTACAATGTATTAAGCTAATGATTATTACGTCAATGATAACAGTGTGCATGATGTGCTCTTGTCAATTCAAAGTAACATTACATGTGTTACTTATTATATTAATAGTAGCATTAGTTGTATCACTTATTATATTAACAGTAGTATTAGTTGCATCACTTGTTATATTAACAGTAGCATTAGTTGTATCACTTGTTATATTAACAGTAGTATTAGTTGCATCACTTGTTATATTAACAGTAGCATTAGTTGTATCACTTGTTATATTAACAGTAGTATTAGTTGTATCACTTGTTATATTAACAGTAGCATTAGTTGTATCACTTGTTATATTAACAGTAGCATTAGTTGTATCACTTGTTATATTAACAGTAGCATTAGTTGTATCACTTGTTATATTAACAGTAGTATTAGTTGTATCACTTGTTATATTAACAGTAGCATTAGTTGTATCACTTGTTATATTAACAGTAGCATTAGTTGTATCACTTGTTATATTAACAGTAGCATTAGTTGTATCACTTGTTATATTAACAGTAGTATTAGTTGTATCACTTATTATATTAACAGTAGTATTAGTTGTATCACTTATTATATTAACAGTAGTATTAGTTGTATCACTTATTATATTAACAGTAGTATTAGTTGTATCACTTGTTATATTAACAGTAGTATTAGTGGTATTGAAATATTATTTTATACTGGTTTAGGTGATCACATATTGCCAAAGGTAGTTAGCAAAAAACGACAAATTGGTCAGAAGTTATTTAATGTGAGTACATATTACAAACGTTTATGTATTCTGTGAACGTATTTTATGCTATGGACAGATACATGGATGGATGGGTAGGTGAATGGATGAGATGCACTGATGGATGGGTGGATGGATTTTGAAATACGTGTAAATGAAGAGGTAGAGGAATCAGACAAATGGAAAACAGGCCAACTCTTATTTGAATTAAAAATAGCAATGATTACAATTACATCTATCTTATGTCTGTTGTAAGTAAAAATAATACTTTTCCTGTAGCTTTCTCTAAAAGAAAAAGAGACAGCTGACAATTTCAGAATTGAAGAAGTAAATATAATTATATATTAACCCTTTATGCACACAATTCTATATTACAATGTGATTTTAGTTTAACGTTATTTATTTATGCTATTTTTAGGTAACTCCAAATCATGTCCATAACCTGTACTTTGTGGCTAGTATATCTAATGTACTACAAGAATATAACAAAGTGAGTATACATATTATATTAACATTTAATAATAATCATATTGATGACTGTAGTCTATACAGAGGGACTCATCATACAAATCTGATGAACTCAATAAAATCTTAGATGAATTAGTAAAGTGGATTGACAAGGACATCACAACTAGCTCAAAAATGTTAAGAATATATCATGTAAGTTGTTATTGTTACACGGTTCAGTAATGTTGATGTTGTTAATTATACTATCTATTAATATTGATGTCTCTTGTTTAGGTTGTAGATATACTTATTGAAATATTTGAAAATACACAGTAAGTCTAATGACAAGATTTTCTTACTAAAGCTTCTCACCACTATTGTTTGATTATATGTTCCATAAACAGCTAATAATGTTGAGTCATTTAAACACATCAAGTTATTATTTAAGTATCCTATTACTCATTAGTTTTCCTTTTCTATGTGGTGATTAGGATTGGTAAATGGGAATCATTCAATGTGCAGAATTATCATTTCCTCATACTTGTAATTAATTAGCTTCATTAGATGTCTAGACTAATGACTTCAACTAATAGCAATCATTATAGTTTGGTTAGCTTGGTTTTGTGTATGGCTTAAGCTTTCACAAGTATTGTAATAAGTAATATATTTGATGGTATTTTCTTGTAACTACTTGCATACAACTAGTGTTAGTATGTCATAAGTCCATATATATTTTTTATTATTATAAATCTGTAAGTTTACAAAATTCATTCAGTGAATATAACCTGTGCATATATTGTACCTATTTAGTGCTTTATACAATCACCACATATAGAACTATTGAATATCATATTCATGTGTAAAACTCACATAACAATTTTATATATCTTTTTTAACAATAATGTAATTAACTATATCTAGATAGAGTCTAGGTCATAGAATAGCATGGTATAGTATATACATGTTGCTATTATTATTTAATTTAATTATTTGCCTAACATAAGTGCTTTAATACATATCATATATTTCTGATTCAACATGTATGTAAATAACTCAGATAGAGTTTGTATCTAAATGTAGAATAACATGACATATTTGGATTAAACACATTTGTGAACTATACCTTAGTACTGTAAGTGTTATAACACAGTACTATCTAACAAAGTCAATGTACTATTTAATGTTCATGCATTAGGTGATGTATTAGTCTTAGATTTAACAATAATCTATATATCATGTAATTGTACATGTACACAGAGAGCTAAAGCTACAAGAAAAGATATGTACAGTTCTTGAACACTATGCTAGAACACCAAATGATAAATCAAGAAAGTACTTATCACAAGATAGATTTTTGGAGTTGTTTCTTAAAAGAGTAAGTTAGAGTATATAATATATTATGTACATGTATATTCTATGCTCAATTGTACTTTATGATAGCTATGCAAAGGTGATGATATTCATGTTAAGAACGTGCTGTGTACATTGATTCATCATGACAGGTAAGACCATTAATAATTTGGCTTTTATATATTACAACACTTGAAGCATTGTAAAAGTGACTGTTTTTGTAATAATTGTCACTTTGTTTCTTCATACTTGTATCTTAATTTTCATTTTGTCTTGTTATCTCTTTGCTAGTGAAATTGCTAATTCAGTGTTGAAGATTAAAAAAGAAATTCCTGATTTTGACAGAAAACTTGTAAATCATCTATATATGAAAAGTATTAATGACCTTATTGTTACTATATAGACTCCAGCTGTTCTTGAATTATATAGTGCCCTCTGTTTTACAGCAGATTTACCTAATAGAGAACTACAAGGTAAAGTGTTTGTTATCTTCTTAGTACTACAATAATTTATAAATAATCTGAGTATTGATTTTGAAAATTCTTTTTTCAGATCAAGTTTTTAATACTATCATTAAGAGAAGACAGGTTTGTTTTAACTACATAATTATGAGTATGTTGAAGTAAAAAATCATTTATTGACACACAGGAGTCATTTTATGCAACTGAAGTTAAAGGTGATGAAGTTTATTTTGTTTCACAAGGGGACCAAGGACTTGAAGGACCTTCACAAGGAGTAGTTCAAGGACGATTATCAGTGATTTGTCAAACTGTAAGTGTAGAATCTTCATATATATAGCTAACTGACTACCTGTTTCTTTATACAACAGGATGATGTCAAACAGTCATTTATTGCTCAACTAAAACTATTTAGCAGAGTTTGTAAGGTACACATAGCATTGCTGTAAAAACGTGATGCTAAAACTATGAAGTTGATATTTGAAAGAAACAGATAATCATATGTTATATCAAATACTAACAGAAGCCCACAGCCTTACATAACTTTGTAGTTACATTGTACAGTAGTAAGCAAATATAAAGAACCATTTAATTGTATTCATAGTGTGGTTAATTATGCTCATAATTGTTAAATGATTAGAACTTTCTAATATGGTCATGAGTTAACTACTGTGGTTTATTTAATACTACAAGCAAAATTGTCTTCGTTATTGTGAGGCTTTGGGCTTCAAAAATTCCAAATATTTTATTAACTAGACTTACTGCATTTATATTTATTTCTTGTTTAGGGTGTAAATATGACTTCAATTAATGAAATCAAGAAATATAGAGGAAATGACTGGCCTATCTTTAATGAAGCATTAATTGTTCTTAAAGACTCTAAAGTCCCACCAGATGTAAAATCAGCTTATTTAGATCTTGTGGAATCAGTTTATATTGAGCCTAGTATTGATAGAAATGGAAGATGTATTGATGACTTATGGCACTGCTATGTAAGTTCCTTGCTAACATGTTAATAAGGTATATAGTCATATGTTTTAGGTCATGTGTATTATAATGAATTATTTGTTTTTTTGCCTAGTTAACTTTGCATGTCAGGTAGATAGAAGCTAAAATGCTAATTCTGACAAACTTTTTTTCTCTGTAATACTGTGATTTTAAAGCCATCATACAAGTTTAAATTAAACTCATTACTAAATCAGTTATTAATTCAGTCAAGTTCATAAACACAGGATTGGTCATAAGTGAGCCTGAGAAATAAAGACAGTTTAAAACTTATTTAACATGAACAATTGATTGCTCCATTTATATTACCTTGAATTTATTAGTTCATTTATTCTATTGATTCAGTAAAATGTCAAAAATAATGTAATTCATGTCAAATATTTATAGCATTTAAATAGACTGAAAACAAACTGTTAAAAAGTGAAAATTAATGTGATTAATGACTGTGGACTTCATATTAATAATCCTTTTCATTCTTATTTTAGTTATGGGAAAACCTCACCAACACTGATCCATTAAAAGCTAGTAATGTCAGTAGATATAGTGTAGATAGTTTGGAAGATGCTACTAACATTCATGAACTGATATCTATCATTGGCAACAAAGTTGAGAACACACAGGTAACTATAGTTAAGGACTTATATATTTTGAAAATATATCAGACCATTGACTGTACTATATATTTAGAAATATCACTGTGTTCTGAAATGTTTTCAGCCCACTATAACTCAAACTACATGTTAATGCTATTTTTACATTGAAGGTTATGAATTGTTTGAGTTCTATATGTATGTATGTGTGACTTTGCTTGACTGCTTTAATAACCACTGTAGTAAAATATATGTAGAAGACAGTCAATGTTTGTCAGCAATCAATTTAATTATATCAATTTGTATTGTTATGGAGTACTTGATTCATTTATATTGTCTGATGTTGTTATATTTAAAAAGCTGTCTCAAGTATTCCATCTTTATATTATGCACGTTATAAGTGTCATTATAACAATTTTCAATTTCAATTTATGGATTAATGGCAACACATGTATTAATATCCAATGTTAGTCATACTCAGTATATAAACAAAAGTTATTAAATTAATTATCCTAAAATGTTAAAGAAACTAGCAATGTTGGTATTGCATATGCAAAGTATATATAAAAGAGTAATCAGACATGTACATATATATGATTTATATGTTGTTTTGTTTGATCTAAGGTGCTAGACCCTGAAAAGAATGATGATAATGAACTGTTAGCTCAGATGTTAGAAGTCATGGAACGTCTTACTGCTTATGCCTATTGTTGGGATGTCAGTGAAAATACAAAGTTTGAACTTTCTAGTCTTGTTAGAATTTTACGTGGAAGTGAGTTATATACATATAGCACATCATTGTATGGTAATTTGAAAACTTAAATGTTGTAAATCCTGAGCTATAATATGCATTTTTGGTAGCTTCTCTTTCAAAGACCTTATATAATATAATAGTATGCATCTGCCACACCCAATAGTAAACATCAGAGCTAAATAATGAGTGGTGACTCAAGATGGTCAATAGTTGCAAACCTCAATATATGTATACATATACTTGATTTGTTCTTAAATCCTCTGAAGATCTTGTTCCTCAAATCTGGAAGCTCTAAACTCAATTGTAACAATAACATGTACTTGTATTGTTTACATATTGGTTTGCCATTGATCTTTTAAGCCTTTATTATTACATTATTATGCACACATTGTCTGTTAGAAGTATATTTGCAATAGAGGCTCATCTACTGTACTAATATTAAAACTCACTACTATACTATATACTCTCAATTTTATACTCCTACTTAATGTGTAACACTTAACAAACAATATATATTAATTGCTATCACTATAGGTAAAAAGGAAAACAATGAACATGATTTTAAGGTCAAAATAATGTAAGACAAACATTATTACAGATTTTATATTGCTCTTGTTCTCTAATAATAATGTCCAATACATACTGTAGCAACATGTATGTCTTAACGAACTGTACCTCCTTGTCTTATTTGTAGAGCTGTAAAATTGTTGCATGGTTTCTTGAAACAATTTTTATACGTAGCTTGTGCAGTAAGTATAATTTTCAATAATTTTGACAGTTTAATTTATTTTCTACATTTTATAATATTAATGTAGAAACTAATGGTTGAATTCAGACATTGTATAGACGGTACCCGTCCTGGACTTAATCCTTTATTGAATATGTCATTTAATATTGAAAATCTTGGCACTGAGTAAGAACAATATTCAATAACTTAAACAATATTCAATTAATAACTTCATGCTATTCTTATCTAGTTAAAATTTCATTTTCATGCATTTTTATGCTTATTGTGCACTGTAAGTTACTGTCTGGGGTATGCTTGTTGCTAGTTGATTGCTATCTTCATAAATTGGTACCACCCTCTCAATCTATTGCCATTCATTTTCATGACTTTTTATGTATTTTTGGTTCTTTAATATATTTAGGGTCCTTCGTAGACATTGTCAAACATTGGCAGGATTTGTTAGAGCAAGAGGTGATTACAAATGCTTTAATGTTGATGATTCTGGAGGTCTTGTTGTAATATTACAAGATTTGATGAGCTATGACAATGATGAACTGAGAATATGCAGTGCTAATTTATTATATGCCATTTATAAGGTAATATAATATATATTAGTGATCATATCATTTTTATGTGTAACAACACTATTGATATAATTTATTCAATTGTAGAAAGAACATCAACTATTTGAAGATGCCAAGTGCTCTTATATTCACACTGCTGTTAATCAAAAGGATGAAACTGAACATCATAGTATATACAACTGGTCATTGAATGAAGGCTCTCTTAGAGGTGGAAAGCAAAAATCGAAAGATGATCCCACAAGTGATGTTTCTGTGGCAGAAGATTCTAGAAAGTTAGAATTGAAAGACTTAGTAGATGCTAACTATCCCACAGGTAATGTTTTATGACTATTCTGTTTTTATAAACATCTAGTATGTACTAGTATTAGCACAGTTTGGATTAAAACATAGAAAGAAAATTATTATGCAGGTAATAATTAGAAGTGATTAATTCTTTTTCTCTTCACTATAGAATTGCCAAATTTTATACTGAAACTGAAAACTAGCCCTTTTCTTTTTGTTCAAAATGAAGTCTGTCCAAGGCCAAGCTATCAAAAAATTGTTTATACTACTGGTAAATCTAACTTAATATGACTGTTTATCATTGTAGAGATTGTCTCTAGTCTCTCCACAATATTTAATTTTTATTCATTGTTATTGCTTTTCCTTTTCAAAAGGTGTTTATTCAGCTCTTCTGATTTTTGTGTTCAAGCATTTTTCGAAAGACTACAAAGATCATCCTGAAAAAGATAAAATCAAGAAAGTATTAGTAGATGTTTTTGACGTGCTTCAAAAAATTTGCAGAGGCAATAAAATGGTAGGAATTAATATGATAGTTGTATTACTGTAAAGCTACTTAATTCAAGATACAACAAAAAATGTTTCTACATTTTACTGACTTTTATGAAGTCAAGATTGCCATATCTTCAGTTTCCTATCTGTTGACAGAAGTAAGTGTTCGATTTGTATGTTAGCCAGTATTAGCTCTATTGTTCTTTTTTCCACCTGACATGTACAGTGTGCCAGGTGGTCCTAAAGTTGTTTTGAATCATGTGTTATATACACAGATATGTTTGTTTTCATTATTATATTGTATTGTTATATGTGACTTTTAAGAATGACGAATGAAATAAACCCACATACAGTTACTGCCAATTTACATAGCATCTAATAAATATCATTACTTTTACAGTGAATACTTTAAATTGTGTATAACTGTTTTAAGCTTCTGATTGAATAAATGCTTACAAGCAGTTTCATATCTTATGCTATTTTCCAGTCTTCAAAGTTAGCAATTATCCAATTCCTTAAATAGAAATAGCAGCAGTACCAATAAAATAATCAATTGTAATATTTATTTTGTTGTTATAGATTATTACAGACCATGTTGAATTATGTCGGAATTTTTCTGAAGGAGATATTAGACAACTATATATACTGGCTTGTAATGGTACTTCAAATGAGACTAAAGAATATCTAGACTTTTTTACTACTCTTGAAGCTGTGATGAAGGTAGATTATTATATATAATCTTCTTTAATAAACACTTATATTCATACTTCTGTAGCCCTCCAAATGCAAATCTGGTCCTCCTCTGATGAATTCTCAAGAAAATATAGCCAGAATGTTGAACGAAAGTTTTCAATACAAAGACAATTTTTTTAGTCTTATGTTAGAAGATAAGGCTAATGAACGACTTGCTGTACTTTCAAAAGATGTAAGTAGTATGTGTATACTCTTATATAGAAATTATCTTTTCTTTCATATAGACCCCTAATGATGATGTTGAATTATTGACATTGTTGAATGTATCTAGTTTATTAGCTACATGTGCTGAGGGTAGAGGCAGGTTTGCTGAGGTTGTATGTCACAAGATCTTCACAGTGGAAGAGCTTATGAAGTTAGTAATAAGTCAATACTTAATTTATGACTAATATCTTGCAAATGTTTTCTTTATTGCTAAATGGCTTAGTGCAAGGCTACTAATCCAACTAATGTCTTAAATGTCACTTTAGTATTTATATAAATTTATACATGTGGTTTAGTCACAATAAAGAATATAATAATTTCCTACTGGAATCCTGAATCACAAGTTTGTGATAGATATGGGTTATTCATGTCCTCAAAGAATACATTACTCAACATTAGGTGGTGAAAGAAACATAGAAAAAAACAAAGAGGAAACAAGCTTAAAAAACAATTAAAAGAGCAAAATATGTATAAGATGTTTAGAGCAATGTGAAAGTGAATGAGATCACAGACTTAGTTTAAAGCTAGATATTTAGAATTTAAGATACAATTGCTAATGTTTACTTTTATTCTTGACAAACTTAGAGATCAAAGTAATTATTATAATTAACTCTAGCTTTTAACTGTGTGAGGCAAACCCTCTGTATTTACACATTTTTCTTATACATTACTACACATACACATCATTGTATCATTGTATTGTATTGTTGTAGTATCAATACATTACATTTATTGGTTAGCATATAGACATTAAATAACTGCTTGTTTATGGTTTCATATTTTAAATTTTAATTTTTTAAAATTATGACTAACTATTAACTCTTTATAGTATTCTTGTTAATAATGATGTACCAAGGCAACGTAAAGTGCCTTTTGCTCGCCTCCTTAATGAAGGTTGCATTTATAGTGAGAAGTTTTCTTGTTCTTCATTGCATGAACTCAAGTAAGGCCACTAACTGTAGGAATTACCATAAAAGTTATATTATTGTACATATAGAAATAAGGATAGTGATTTCTGGAAACACATTGATGCCTGTACTTTCTTTGTTAATCGTCATATTGATACATTTGGTGATGAGAAGTTTATGTTTCTCTTTAAGAGATTGTTCTCTGAGCATATTGTAAGTTAAGTATTTTGTCTAGCATTATACTAATATGGGTTTTAATTGTCATTTTGTCAGAGTTGGACAAACGTTTGGAAACTTGATGATGAGTCAAGTACTGAAGAGATTAGTTTTGGTCTATTTTATCTTGTTGATGGAGTAATTCCATTAATTACTTCACTTTGTAATGAGCTAAATTCTGATGAGCTTGATGAGTTACAACAATATAAGCTAAAAGAATTTGGTGATGCAGTATTGGTAAGTAAATGTGTTATAACTTGTTAAATATTTGTTATTATTGAATTAACTTTAAAAAGTAGGTTTGTAAATTATACTCTACAAACCGTTTAAGTGATTAAGTCCACTTTTTAATTCTTCAATTCACTTATTGTTTTAATTTATTTTTATCAATAGAAGCTGCACAATGAAGATCTTGCTCCAATATTTCTAACCTGTAAAGCTCATACTGAGTTTTGGAAATCCTGTTTCAACAGCATTGCCAAAGTAGTTCCAAGTGAACAGTATAAGGTATAGTTTGTGTTGTGTAATATGCGTATAGTTAGTGGAGGTTTCAGTAGAATAGCTAATTGAACTTCTACAGTTAGTATTTTTTGTTCAGTGCCCATTCTGCAATTGTATCTTCCCTAGTATATAATTAAACTTATTACTAATGCTTGTTTTAACTGAGACTCTTAGAGTGTACTAACTCTATCTAAAAAAATTACATAAGAAATAAGTGCATGTAATGAATTCTTTGTTGTTTTTTACAACTGTATGTTTAAAGCTGTTATAGAATCATTATCAATGCCATATATACAAACTGTAGTGATAGTCCAATGTAAGTATTTGTATACTTGATTTAATGTAATCACTTTTATATATAGACTGCTACTGCCAAAATTGGACAGCAATACTTTAAATTTGAAGAGCTTGTTAAATATGAGGCTGAAGTGGCTGAAGAAAATGGATTAAACTCCTTATTTCACAATTTTATTTCTAACTATCAGAAAGTTTATGAACAAGGAAGTGATAATGGTAATCAAGACACTGATGATACAGGTATTGTATTTAATGACAAATTACTTTCTTTTGTTATTGAAATAGTCATTTTGCATAGTTTGAGGAAAAAAATTTTTCCAATTAGATTTATGTGAATGTTGTACACAATTATTACCTGGTGGAAGGAGTTTTCGACAGTTGATTGAGTTGTTTTGTAATGATGACTCACCAGAAAGGTAATGATAACTGTAGAGAGAGTGCTTGCTATGAAAGGTTAAGACTTATTAATTGTATATATTTCTATTGCATCAGTATTAAACTAGGTGCTAACATTAAATACTGTGTCAACCTGTGTTCACTGTTGACCTTTTGACCTTTGATTATTATGTAATCATGTATAATTGTCTAATGGAATATGAATATGAAGCACATGTATGTATGTAACCATTATCATGATTTATGAATTTAATAAATAAAAATTTTAAAAATTCTATGGTATTAGCACATTACTATAATATATATATTTTATATTAACAGAAGTGTCGAGATCACTAAGCCACTCTCTGATATGCTTGAGTAAGTTGAAATGGTAATATGTATGACAACATTGTTCTTTTAGGCCATGCTATAATCTTATCAAAACAATTGATCCTCACTTCTCCATATGCCAAGAGACTAAGCTACATTTATATTAATGAAATATTTGGATTGTTGAAGCTTTTTAAATATTGCTATTATTTATGAACAAATTCACAGCTCTAACTGTACTGACATTTGTGCTAAATAGCTTGATGTTAGAAGTTCTAGTAGTTTTTTACAAAACACTTTCCACTAGTGGATTCAAATTACATAAAAAGAATCAGATTAACAATATTTGGATTAGTGAGAATCCACAACATTTAAAGAGCAAAAATTAAATAGTCAGTAGTAAAAATTACAAGAAGGTAATACATTGTTTTATTAAGAAGTTATTGGATTTGCCAATCCCTGTCATTTTTTGCACTTTTCTTTGTAGAGTTTTTAATAACCAGTTACATGTGTGTCAGGCTTATGACAGTTATAAGAGAAATCAACTTAATGAGGTCTTGCTTTTCACACTGCAAACACTGTTTGGAGTTCTAGACAGAAGAATGAAGAGTGTTAAGTAAGTTCTTTTTTGAATAATTTTTACTAGAAAACATTAGTAACTCTGAGAAGAAAGAACCTATTTTTCATTTTGTATATTGGCATCCCTTTATAACAATAACTGAACTATTCTGTAACATTTATATCCTTTCTTTCAGCTAATGAGATTGTTACCACTATATTATATTTATATTATATTTTTACATTTATATAATTATTTCAATTTTGTTCTTAACACTGGTATTTATCACTTAAAAGCAATTCCCTTCTGAGACTTAAGACCTATCTACATGAAAGTACATGCAACCACATCAAGGAGGAACAAAGTCCCAGCTCTCTATCCTCTTAAATGCATATGGGGCAATGAATGTTATTAAACAAATCTTTACGGAGTATGCATATTGAGTGTTGTGTGTCCATTGTAGGCCTATAAATTCAAAAGAGATTGAAAATGATTTGGAGAAGATGTATGAAAAGGTATTATAATTAACTAGTTATTGCATTAATTATGACACTATTTGTGTTTATTACAAGTAAATGGGTGATTTAAAGTAATGCAGCTGGATAATTATAGTAAGCCCTGCATGTAGCTGAATTATCATGTTTGACTACTAAGGCGGCACATGCACTTACTTTATTATAAATCACTTCTGTCACCTTTCTATGACATCTAACTTACAGATTGTGCTAAGTATTAATTGATTCTAATTAAACCCTTGTCATCCCTCATTAATGCAATATTGGTACTGTGTTTTGGAATGTCTTGATTTATATTAACTGTAAATCATAATGGTGCTTTATTGTTATGTTAAGATTAATTGATAAGTCTTGTTGTAGATAATGGTTCCAAAACTTTGTTACTCTGTATTTTATAAGTTATTTTGCTGTCTTTCCATATATGGAAGTTCTCTTTTTCTGTTTAGGCTGTTTTACATCTTGTTCATCCTGATGATGATGTTGCTGTAACAGTACTGGGACTGATATATGTCTTACTTTACAAATGTGATTATAATATGCAAAAGAAGATTGCAGCTTGGATTTCTCATGGAGATGCAAACCTTTTTATAAGACTTCACAAACTCTTGACAACAGCTATCTCCTGTTTCAGTTACTATCGGTAATTTTCTTTGCATTATTGACTGTGCTAGTAAATTAAGAGTTAGTATACATTTAAATATGTTGATTTTTATGTAGCTCTGTCCAAGATGTTGCCTCTATCACTTCAGATCCTCATGTAAGTTAACTATCAAATAATTATAAATAATATAAAATTATGTTTTATTGCTATTTTTTTTCTCTAGGTGGAATATAGAGATCAGTTAGTAAGTTACTAATTTATTAAACTTAAATTCTTTATCTTTTGTTTATGTTTGGTAACTGTGTTGATTTTTCTCTTAAATCTTGTATACTTCCAATAGCAACAACAACAAGATGACAATAATAATAAACCTCAAACCTCCACAGTATATTCTATTGAGTCTGCAGGGCAACTTGTAAGAATACACGCCAACTCTAATATAGAGAACAATCTCAACATATAACATATATTAATATAGGAAGTTACTGAAGAGGAAGCTGTTAAACATGTCAATGTTGTCTTAAATGTGATTATTACAATGTGTGATCGTCAGGTCAAAGAAATGCAAGATATTTTACAGTCTCAGGAGCATTATATCTCTGTAAGTACACAAGATAGTTTACTGATTCACTTCTTGTTAAATGTGTACAGATTAGCATTGTTGGTGAAGTGTCTGAACTATTACAAACTCTTGCTGAGCACGAAAATCCTGATATGCATGTATCTATTATTGTGAAAGCAATTCAGGTAAAAAAATAATTACTTGTGTAATTTTTTGGACTTTCTTTTTCTTGTAAAGGCTCTTATTGAAATGTGTGGTGGTAATCATAAAAATCAAACAGTTGCAATAAATAGTCAAGTGATTGACTCATTAAATCTAATCTTACTTAAAGGACTCAATATGATGGTAAGAAATCATGATGCTGATTATACCATCAGTTAGATTTTGATCTACATTAATTTTTAAATGTATTATTAATGTGTTGGCCAGGTAGTCCATATAATTGTTTTGAGTCATGAATTATGTGTATTAATATCAAATTTGTCCACTTACATTATTTTATTGTGCATGTTGTTGTAAGTGACTATTAAAAGTACACACATAATTATCGATGTATATAGTAACCAATGAATTTTATTAGCCTTTACTATGAGTGCTATGATGATAACTTTAACTGATTGATCTTTGAAGTACCTTTATTTTTGTTAGCTCACTTTTCTGCCTGCCTGTATTTTGTATTCACTCTGTTAGATGTTCAGTTTTAAACCTATTGTCAATTGTCATTTTCAAAACAATCATTTTTATTATAATTGGTTTTGGTTTTAATATTTGTAGAATTGGGAGCATGTCCATATGCAGTGCAAAGCCTTGGAGCTATTAGAGATTTTGTTAGAGGAAACCTGTTCTGATCAGAATGCTTGTCAGCGTATTGGAAGAACTATAGCTAAAGATCTAAAGAGAGAGATTGTTGAAAAAACAATGTATAAACTTCGTGAGGTAAATAATCAATCCAGTTTTATCTACTTAGTCTTTAATTACTTAATCTTAATGTGGTTGTCAAACAGCTTATTATGAATATATCTGTTAATTTAACATAACCTACTTCAGGAGCAGGCATATTGTCATGACAATCACTTGTGAAGTAATCAAATCTGACAACTTATGAATAATTTGATAAAGATAGTTATACTCTTACTGTTTTAGGAAGAAAGATTTGATGATGTCAGTGATCACAAAAAGGAGGTTGATATAGCGACAGTCAAAGCTTATCATATCATGAAAAAAGTGGCTGATTATCTTGATATATCTGTTGGAAAATATGGTAATTTTTTACAAACTTTATTAATACACATTTACATCTATAAGTAAATGGCATTATATTTATCATACAATGCTAACTGTACATATGATAACCATGTTAATAACTCACATACCAGATTAAAGTTTTTTGGGAAACTCATCATAATAAGCAATGTTAACTATCTAAAGCCTTATATATGCCTCTATGATCTATGAACTTAGCATTGTCTTAATATATACTGAACTCTTTAATAGCTCCTCATGATGTCAATGACAAGGTGTGGCAATATGTAGAAGAAAAGACCTGTCATATTGAAGTGAACTATACTAACTCAAATGATGATACTGTAGGTGATGATACTATATTGACTAGCGTTTATTTCCATTTTGACTCCTCAGTAAGTTCATAAATACACATTTAGCCCTTACATTTAATACTACATAGGATAATAATGATATGGTATATCAAAAGGAACCATAGTGTAAATAAATGGATTAGTTACAGCTCTACCTTGTAGTTGTGATGTTATAGCTGTTTATATGCCATGTATGTTGACATATTACTCCATTTTATTCCCTCTTCCCATTTCTGAGGATTCAACTTATAATTTTCTAACCATCTTTATGAAATAATTATCTATTGTATTCCATTAGTTTGTTAGTATCTTTTTATGCTTGTTTGCTTTTTATGGTATCTGCAATGAATGCATATGTATTTTAGGGAAAATTGACTGAAAATGAGAAAAATGAGTTGCAATTGAATATTAATCGTGACTCTCTAGAAGACAAAGCAAAGGACCTCTTGATATGGGCTGAATCTGTTCATAAAAACTTGAAATATAAGGTTAGTGATTTTATTGTCCTGAGGTCAGTATGCACCTGCCAACAACTTTGCATTTCTAAAAATACAATTTACAACATTAATGTGTTATTTATACTTATACTTGTATGTGTTAATTCAATTTCAATTATGTAGAATGATCTCAAGTACAGGAAGCTAATAGAGATTATGTCGTAAGGTTTACTTTATTTGACTGCTTGTCCTTCATTTATTAAAATTTTAGGACTCCACTGCATTATTCTTTGTGCTTTATGACAATTTTGCTGAACATACTTGTACTTAGTATCTTTAGAATTTCTGATAAGTATGTTACAAATGTATTTATTATTAATTACAATATATAACTGTAATCTGAAGTATGTGATGATAACATTACATTTCAAATTCTTCTTTATAGTTCCATTACAATTGGCAGTACCAACTCTTCGCTCTTCATTGTCTTATTTCCATATCCAATTCTATCATACGAAATTGTATATCGTCAACTGGCAATATTTCATGTTGTATTAAGTCAATTGATGGTGTTTGAGTACTTTTACACAATGCACCAAAACTTCTTTTACAAAATTCCATTTGTTCTCAATAAAAGGTAGGTGTATTGTCTTAAAAGTAAAAGTATACCTTCTGACATGTGTATTATCATTACAGTTAGTCTGAACAATAACATCTACTTTCTTTTTATTAAATTTCTCTTACAGGAATGAAATAAAAGAGTGGTTTAGCAAGATTAAAAGGCTTCGTGATAAATTTGAATATTTGAAAAAGAAGAATGAAAAACTGATTGGAAAAAAGGGTTTTGAGATCTACTTTTTTGGACTATATACACTTTATCGTTTGTTCTTTCTTGCTTGTTCCATTTTGGGCCTGTTACTATCTGGATACTTCTATTGTTTTTGTTTGCCTTACATTTTTATTAAAGTTAATGTTCTTGAACACATAGTAAAGGCAATTCGAGGCAGAAGTAAGTAACTTAATATCTTATACTAATTACAATACAATTACCAATGTCATTACTATTACATTACAGTTATCCAGTTATCCTGGGTTGGACTTCTTATTCTGAGTATTATACTGATTTATGCTACCATCTCATTTGCTTTCATTTCTAACTTCTTTAATCCTGAACCTGGTAGCAATTTGTTCTGTCATACACTTTTCGAGTGTTATATTACTGTAATGAGAGAAGGTTTATTAGGTGGTTTTAAAAATGTGAGTTTAACATTAAGATATGTATTTTCACAAACTGATTGATATAGATTCCAGTAAATCATGCTGGCCAAGTGCAACCATCTTTTCAAACTTACTTGGGACGTTTATCTATTGACTTGTCATTTTATGTGATAGTATCTGTTATTGGTTTGGGAGTTATTTCAGCTATCTTGATAGTTAGGTTTAATCAGCTCAGAACTGAAAGTGTAAGACTGTATACTACAATAGCTTAAAATGTGTTCAATGTTACTGTAGGATAAAGCTGAAAAGGACAAGAAAGATTATTGTTTTGTTTGTGGTATTGAAAGTGATCGCTTTGAACGAAGAGGCAAGGTAAGACTGATAAATACAACTTTATGGAAACTGTCAAAATTGTCACTCATAAGTTTATTTACCCTCTTTTGGCCTGTGGATAATGTCCTGATATAATAACTATAAACAACTAATTGCCAGCTCTTATAATTACTATATTTAATAAAATATTTTCTCTTTATCTTAGAGTTTTGAAGATCACTATCATGATGATCATAACATGTATAATTACATGTATTTTATTCATCATGTCATGTCAAAGGAACCTAAAGATCATAATGCTGTTGAAAAATATGTCTATGATTGTGTGAGTATACTTGTTATATTACAATTAGTATGTATAATTGGGATAATCATTTTAGTTTTTTTTCTCTGGATAAAATGCCAGGAATCTAAACCAACCAAAGGCTATCCAACAAATGATATGCATGTAATACAGTTGCTCATTGAGATTTGCCAAATATTTCTGAATTGAACATTGAGACATAGTCTGATTTGGATCATATGCTGTGATGTCACTTTATTAATTATATGATATTGTTTGGTTTATTTGAACTTTAGAGTTGAATAATTAATATATTTACAATAACTTTGTTTATTTTAGTTTGAGAAGAAAGATTACAAGTTCCTTCCACTTCGAAAAGCTAGAGCACTTGGAGGAAAGGTGTCTACAAAATATGAAGAGGATTTTGTTAAGTTAGAGAGGAAACAATATGATCTTTTTACAAAGTTAGTGAAAAACCAACAAGAAATGAAGAAAAGCCAACAAGAAATTCTTGAGAAAGTTGAATCAGTCTAGACATAATTATTTAGTTTTTAATAATTGCTATTAAGTAGTATTAGCATACAAACCTTTGCTGCTATACATACATATATACATTGCTGAGTTTATATGAAATCTTTAAATAAACACTATGTATCTTTCCTATACACCTTTTTTTTGCTGTATTAGTAATAATTATATAAATGTAGTTAGTGTTAATGCTATAATAATATTGTGCTAGTCTTTTTATATGCTTTTATCATATTATATTAGGTAAGAGCATTATTAATTTGTGTAGTACTACAGACAAACATTTGTCAAATTTTATGATGCATTACTTAGCTCAGTAATAATCCACAATATAGTAGTAGCGTTGATAAATTCATCAACCTCACCTGCTTTCCTGCACTTGTTAGTATGCATATGATATTAGTTTTTATCATTGAACCCTTGCTATTGATAGTAAGTGAAAAGTATAAGTTCTGCTTAAAGTATATGCATATATGTACATAATGCATAAACAAATGAACAAGAAATCAAAATGGTATTTACAATTTGTTACGAGGTTCAGACATACCTAACTAATAAATGCTGTAAATCAAATTAAGAAGAAAAAAGTTTGATAATGTATAATAATAGACACACCCCAGCCACATGTGGGTGTGTTATAATTCATGTTGAGGTAAGTGAAGTGAAGTGGATACAATATCTTTATTTATAAATCAATATTTAATAGAGCCACATAGTTATATGTTTAAAAAGATGAGAATCAGTTAGAACAGAAAAATATTGTCTTTTACAGGTTAGTTTATGATGGGTGTGGTTTATATCATACACCACTTTTACTATTCCTATACACTTTGTTCTATTTTACCTACTAATATAGCATTTACATGCTGTGTATAAGATATATTATGTTAGTATGAATTATAGCTTCGATGTTGGATGATGTATGTATTTAACATTTTTATTCGGAGGGCATATGTTAGCATTGCATAATCTTATATTGTTTACCTGGACCATCTTGTAAATGCATGACTAGATTCTTAATTCTTATATGTTGTTGGTTGAAGTTAAGATCATGATTTATAATAACATGAAATGTGAGCTAAAATAAATCTAGGGACACTTGAAATCTGTTTGTGCTAACTTAGACCTTTGAAGGTTTCAATGTGTGACAATTTATATGTCCTCATATGCCATTACTTAATACAGTTAACTTTGGAATCACTTAGAAATTTTGATTTAAAGAAGAAAAGAGAAAGTATGATTGAATAAGAGAATAGCCTAAGATTGTAATAATATTACTGATGTTTACGTTAATTCTAAGACGTTTCTATTATTGAAGTTAGATTACTTACTTGAATATGACTCTTGAATATATTGAGAACAACTTTAGAAACTCATTCTATGTAGTGAACATAGTTACGTTTATTGGTATACATTAGTGATAAGTGACAGTAATTTATCTGCTTTAATCATTGTATTAAAATATGTACATACAAGCTAACATGAATATACTGGCTTGGCATGTAAGGCGGTAAACATGGTCAAACTTATGAAAATATTTTAATAGTTTCACATTAGATTATCCCAAACAACATGATTTATATGGTATATATAATATATATATAATAAACACTATATATATAATATATTATTTACATTCATTAACATTCATGTTATATCTAAAAAAAGTATTTAAATGAAATCTATTGACAGTACTATCACTATGGTTTTCTTACTCCATAAAATACATACCAATTAAGGTAGTTTAGTTCTTAGGAGGACATGAATATAGTTATCACAATCCCTAACACATTATGACTAGTTCCTCTAAGATATGAATACACTTTAGATGGTACACACTTCCAAGTAGAAGAACCTTATAATTCTCAACATATTCAATTAAGTTCATATTAAATTTTGAATTTAGTCAAGCTGTTTTAGTTACACAATTCTTGAGTAGTATGTTTCAAACTTAACTCTACAAATGATTGTGTATAGATATAAGTGATTGGATAATCTTAGAATGACCATTTACTTGTATACTATAAACTCTTTTTTTGCTTGTCTATTAATTCTTGGTGTTTCTTTTCCAAACATATGTTAATCAAATTTTCTTAATTAGTATTGCGGGAATATCCCAATTCTCCATCTAGCAATTGTTGAGGTTATTGTGAGAATAGTAACAAGGGTACTTCCCATCACATGATTACCATACCCAGTAACTAAAAAAGCTTCATATGTTTTCTTTGTTATATGCTAACATCAAATATAAGCTAAAAATAATCTAGGGATACTTGAACTATGTTTACGCTAACTTATACCTTTGAAGGTTTCAATTCATCACAATTTATTTCTCCACATATGCCATTACTAAATACAGTTAATATTAGAATCACTTACTAATGGATTAAATAAGAAAAGAGAAAGTATGATTAAATAAGAGAATAGCGTAAGATTGTAATGCTGATGGTTACATTAATTCTAGGACTTTTCTATTATTGATATTGGAAGACTTGGATATGGCTCATGTATAAGTTGATGACAAGCTTACAAACTCATACTAATCATTGTAAATAGTGCTTTTGACAAACATGTAATTAAGTTCAATGATTATGGCATACATTGAAATATTGACATACAAGCTAACTTACCACATGATTTTTGGATCACCTGGTTAGCTTGGCAAATAAGGCAGTAAACATGCTAAGAAAACATATTAATAATATCACATTAGATAATCCTAAACAACATGATTTATGTGGCATTAAGGCGATTTACATGGTCAAAGTTAACAAAAGTAGACTATAAATGTGTTCCTGGAAGAATTGATTAGTTCTAGATTTTTTATGCCCATGTGTTCTAATACATCAGAATATTGTTATAATGCTATTGTTGAATTGTGTGGTTTCAACTTTTTTTAATTTTAACATCAATTTTTTTGTGTTTGGTGTACCCAGTCCTGAAGTTTGAAATCAATCAGATCTTATATGATGTAATAGTTGGCAAATTAGGAGTAGGCCTACTCAGAAGTAACTTGGTTAAGCAAGTACAATGAAGTATGATTGGTTGGTCAGTTGATTCATCAACAGTACACTTTAAAATCAATGACCTCCATGTAAACAATATAGTATATTGATAAACAAATGAGAGAGATTGATAGCAAAGTCTATACTCATTGATTGTTTACTATTTTAAATCTTTTATTTTTGACAAGGGCACAATATGTATATGAGTTAGTTGTGAATGAAGTTAAAGTTGATATAATAAAAGTGAAAATAACATCTATATCTCTCTAAGGACCCCTTAAATAACAGGTATTGTGTGCACCTGTCAATTATTATGTTACATGTACATGCATATATGTACTTATACATGTACATGTATAAATATACATATACATATACTCTAACCCGCTCTGTCTAAACGACATCGAGCACTCTTCAACAGACTTAGATACTTCAGTATACATATACATGTATATAATATATATATATATATATATATATATATATACATGTAAACGTACATATACATGTATATGTATATGTAATACTTAATAGTGCAAATGTTATTAATAGTTTGTAGTTCTAACGAGGTTAGTAAATTATAAGACAAGTTTCCACTATAGTAATTCCATTAAAGCATACTAAACTAGATGTACTAGTTATTGTTATGTACAAAGGATACTGAGTAATATTATTTTTAGGCCCATTAGTCCAAAAACATATCAGGTGACTTTAGCTATTGTTGAGGTTCTTGTGGGAATACTAACAGAGGGTATGTCCCATCACATGATTACCCTACCAGTAACTAAAAACCTTTATATGTTTTCCTTGTTATTCACTAACATCAAATGTTAACTAAAAATAATCTAGGGACACTTGAACTATGTTTAAGCTAACTTATACGTTTGAAAGTTTCAATTCATCACAATTTATATGTCCTCATATGCCATTATTAAATACAATTAACATTGGAATCACTCACTAATGGATTAAATAAGAAAAGTGAAAGTATGATTAAATAAGAGAATAGCCTAAGATTGTAATGCTGATGGTTACATTAATTCTAGGACATTTCTATTATTGATATTGGAAGACTTGGATATGGCTCTTGTATAAGTCGATGACAAGCTTACAAACTCATACCAATCGTTGTAAATAGTGTTTTTGACAAACATGTAATTAAACTCAATGATTATAGGTCTGCAAAATATTTTGTATACAAATGCAAATGCTATTAATAGTTTGTAGTTCTTAAGAGGTTAATGAATTATAAGAGAGACTTCTACCTTAGTAATTCCAATAAGGCAGACTAAACTGTTTCCATTATGTATAAAGGATGGAGGAATTTTAAGGCAGACTGTCTGGATGTGTGGGTTATTGTTATGTACAAAGGATACTGAGTAATTGTTATTGTAGGTTATTAGTGCTGGAATATATCAGGTGACTTTAGCTATTGTTGAGTTTGTTTGTAGGAATACTAACAGAGGGCACTTCTCATCACATGATTACCATACCAGTAACTAGAAAGCCTATTTGTTTTTAGAAATTTTAAGGCAAACTGTCTGGATGTGTTGGTTATATTGTTGTTATATCTCTAATATAAAAGCATTTAGCTAAAATCTATTGACAGTACTATGATATGGTTTTCCTGCTCCATACTCAAAAGTAACTTACTTGAGCAAGTACAATGATGAAATGTGGTTGCTTGGTATGTTAGTTGATTGGTTCATCAATAGTACACTATAAAACAAATGACCTTCATGTAATCAATGTAGTACATTTATTACTAAATGAGAGAGATGGACACTGAAGTCTATAATCATTGATTTTTCACCATCTTATATCTTTTATTTTGGCAAGAACACGAAAAGGTATGGATTAGCTTAAGAATAAATTACTCTAGAGTTAACATAACAAAGGTGAAAATAACATCTATATTTGTCTAAGGATTCCTTAATAAACATATGTGATGTGCACCTGTCAAATATTATGCAATATATATGTACACATACATGTATATGTACATGTACATGTAGCACTTAACAATTCAAATTTTAATAGTTCATAGTTCTTAAGAGGTTATGAGAGAAAATTCCACCTTAGTAATTACAGTAAGGTAGGCTAAACTGTTATTTTTTATGTACAAGGACAGAGGAATTTATGGCAGACTATCTGGATGTGTTGGTTATTGATACATACAAAGGATACTGAGTAATTGTTATTGTAGGTTATTAGTGCTGGAATATATCAGGTGGCTTTAGCTATTGTTGAGGTTGTTTGTAGTAATACTGACAGAGGGCACTTCCCATCACATGAGTACCATACCAGTAACTAGAAAGCCTTTTTGTTTGTTATACACTAACATGAAATGTTAGCTAAAAAAGAATGTAGGGATGCATGAAATCTTCTTGCGCTAACTTTGGCTTTTAAAGGACTCAATAAATAATGATTTATATGTCCACATATACCATTACTTAATACAGTTGACCTTAGATTCACTCACTAATGTAATAATTTTAAAATAAAGAATAAAAGAGACTCTTACTAATCATTGTATGTATTGTTTATGACAAACATATAATAAGTTCATTGATTGTGGTATAAATTGTTAGTAAGTGACTGCAATTTATTTGCTTTAATCATTGTACAAATCAGTGTGGGAATGTGGACATACAAACTAATATACAACATGATCTTTGGACCATTTAGCTGGCTTGGCATGTAAAGCAGTAAACATGGTCAAGTTCTGAAAGCATATTAATATTCTATGTTAGATTGTCCTGAACACCATGATTTATGTGGTATATTGGATTATATACTATTTATATTATCTTATTCACACTCATTAACATTCATATTATATCTAATATAAAAGCATCTAGCTAAAATCTATTGACAGTACTATGATATGGTTTTCCTGTTCCATACTCAAAAGTAACTTACTTGAGCAAGTACAATGATGAAATGTGGTTGCTTGGTATGTTGGTTGATTGGTTCATCAATAGTACACTATAAAACAAATGACCTTCATGTAATCAATGTAGTATATTTATTACTAAATGAGAGAGATGGACACTGATGTCTATAATCATTGATTGTTCACTATCTTATATCTTTTATTTTTGGCAAGGACACAAAATATAATGGATTTGCTTATGAATAAATAACTCTAGAGTTGACATAACAAAGATAAAAATAACATTATTAATTTTGTCTAAGGATTCCTTAATAAACACATATGATAAGTATGTTACAAATGTATTTATTATTAATTACAATATATAACTGTAATCTGAAGTATGTAATGATAACATTACATTTCAAATTGTTCTTTCTAGTTCCATTACAATTGGCAGTACCAACTCTTCGCTCTTCATTGTCATATTTCCATATCCAATTCTATCATACGAAATTGTATATCGTCAACTGGCAATATTTCATGTTGTATTAAGTCAATTGATGGTGTTTGAGTACTTTTACACAATGCGCCAAAACTTCTATTACAAAATTCCATTCGTTCTCAATAAAAGGTAGGTGTATTGTTTTAGAAGTAAAAGTATACCTTCTAACATGTGTATTACCATAAGTAAATGGTATTATATTTATCATACAATACTAACTGTACATATGATAACCATGTTAATAACTCACATACCAGATTAAACATTTTTTGGTAACTCATCATAATAAGCAATGTTAACTATCTAAAGCCATATGCCTGTATGATCTATGAACTTAGCATTGTCTTGAACTCTTTAATAGCTCCTCATGATGCCAATGACCAGGTGTGGCAATATGTAGAAGACAAGACCTGTCATATTTAAGTGAACTATACTAACTCAAATGATGATAGTGTAGGTGATGATACTATATTGACTAGCGTTTATTTCCGTTTTGACTCAGTAAGTTCATAAATACACATTTAGCCCTTACATTTAACACTAAGACACATTACAAAGGATAATAATGATATGGTATATCAAAAGGGACCATAGTGTAAATAAATGGATTAGTTACAGCTCTCCCTTGTAGTTGTGATGTTATAGCTGTTTACATGCCATATATGTTAACATATTACTCCATTTCATTCCCTCTTCCCATTTCTGAGGGTTCAACTTATAATTTTCTAACCATCTTTATGAAATAATTATCTATATGTATTGCATTATTTTGTTGGTATCTTTTTATGCTTGTTTGCTTTTTATGGTATTTACAATGAATGCATATGTATTTTAGGGAAAATTGACTGAAAATGAGAAAAATGAGTTGCAATTGAATATTAATCGTGACTCTCTAGAAGACAAAGCAAAGGACCTCTTGGTATGGGCTGAATCTGTTCATAAAAACTTGAAATATAAGGTTAGTGATTTTATTGTCCTGAGGTCAATATGCACTTGTCAACAACTTTGCATTACTAAAATACAATTACAACATTTATGTGTTATCTATACTTATACTTGTATGTGTTGATTCAATTTCAATTATGTAGAATGATCTCAAGTTCAGGGAACTAATAGAGATTATGGCGTAAGGTTTACTTTATTAGACTGTTTATCCTTCATTTATTGAACTTTTAGGACTCCACTGCATTATTCTTTGTGCTTTATGACAATTTTGCTGAACATACTTGTACTTAGTATCTTTAGAATTTCTGATAAGTATGTTACAAATGTATTTATTATTAATTACAATACATAACTGTAATCTGAAGTATGTAATGATAACGTTACATTTCAAATTGTTCTTTCTAGTTCCATTACAATTGGCAGTACCAACTCTTCGCTCTTCATTGTCTTATTTCCATATCCAATTCTATCATACGAAATTGTATATCGTCAACTTGCAATATTTCATGTTGTATTAAGTCAATTGATGGTGTTTGAGTACTTTTACACAATGCGCCAAAACTTCTATTACAAAATTCCATTCGTTCTCAATAAAAGGTAGGTGTATTGTTTTAAAAGTAAAAGTATACCTTCTGACATGTGTATTATCATTACAGTTAGTCTGAACAATAATGTATACTTTCTTTTTATTAAATTTCTCTTACAGGAATGAAATAAAAGGGTGGCTTAGCAAGATTAAAAGGCTTCGTGATAAATTTGAATATTTGAAAGAAAAGAATGAAAAACCAATTGGAAAAAAGGGTTTTCAGATCTATTTTTTTGGACTATATACACTTTATCGTTTGTTCTTTCTTGCTTGTTCCATTTTGGGCCTGTTACTATCTGGATACTTCTATTGTTTTTGTTTGCCTTACATTTTTATTAAAGTTAATGTTCTTGAACACATCGTAAAGGCAATTTGAGGCAGAAGTAAGTAAATAAATATCTTATACTATTACAATACAATTACCAATGTCATTACTATTACATTACAGTTATACAGTTATCCTGGGTTGGACTTCTTATTCTGAGTATTATACTGATTTATGCTACCATCTCATTTGCTTTCATTTCTAACTTCTTTAATCCTGAACCTGGTAGCAATTTGTTCTGTCATACACTTTTCGAGTGTTATATTACTGTAATGAGAGAAGGTTTATTAGGTGGCTTTAAAAATGTGTGTTTAACATTAAGATATGTATTTTCACAAACTGATTGATATAGATTCCAGTAAATCATGCTGGCCAAATGCAACCATCTTTTCAAACTTACTTGGGACGTTTATCTATTGACTTGTCATTTTATGTGATAGTATCTGTTATTGGTATGGGAGTTATTTCAGCTATCTTGATAGTTAGGTTTAATCAGCTCAGAACTGAAAGTGTAAGACTGTATACTACAGTAGCTTAAAATGTGTTCAATGTTACTGTAGGATAAAGCTGAAAAGGACAAGAAAGATTTTTGTTTTGTTTGTGGTATTGAAAGTGATCACTTTGAACGAAGAGGCAAGGTAAGACTGATAACTACAACTTTATGGAAACTGTCAAAATTGTCACTCATAAGTTTATTTACCCTCTTTTGGCCTGTGGATACTGTTCTGATATAATAACTATAAACAACTAATTGCCAGCTCTTATAATTACTATATTTAATAAAATATTTTCTCTTTATCTTAGAGTTTTGAAGATCACTATCATGATGATCACAACATGTATAATTACATGTATTTTATTTTTCATGTCATGTCGAAGGAACCAAAAGATCATAATGCTGTTGAAAAATATGTCTATGATTGTGTGAGTATACTTGTTATATTAAATTAGTATGTATAATTGGGATAATCATTTTAGTTTTTTTTCTCTGGATAAAATGCCAGGAATCTAAACCAACCAAAGGCTATCCAACAAATAATATGCATGTAATACAGTTGCTCATTGAGATTTGCCAAATATTTCTGAGTTGAACATTGAGAAATAGTCTGATTTGGATCATATGCTGTGATGTCACTTTATTAATTATATCATATTGTTTGGTTTCTTTGAATTTTAGAGTTGAATAATTAATATATTTACAATAACTTTGTTTATTTTAGTTTGAGAAGAAAGATTACAAGTTCCTTCCGCTTCCAAAAGCTAGAGCACTTGGAGGAAAGGTGTCTACAAAATATGAAGAGGATTTTGTTAAGTTAGAGAGGAAATAATATGATCTTTTTACGAAGTTAGTGAAAAACCAACAAGAAATGAAGAAAAGCCAACAAGAAATTCTTGAGAAAGTTGAACCAGTCTAGACATAATTATTTAGTTTTTAATAATTGCTATTAAGTAATGTTAGCATACAAACCTTTGCTGCTATACATATATATATATATATATATATATATATATATATTTATACATATACACATTAATGAGTTTATATAAAATCTTTAATAAACACTATGTATCTTTCCTATACATCTTTTTTTTGCTGTATTAGTAATAATTATATAAATGTAGTTAGTGTTAATGGTATAATAATATTCTGCTAGTATTTCTTTATGCTTTTATCATATTAATTTAGGTATGATGAGCATTATTAATTTGTAAAGTATTACAGACAGTCAAATTTTAGGATGCATTACTTAGCTCAGCAATAATCCACAATATAGTAGCATTGATAAGTTTATCAACCTCACATGCTTTCCTGCACCTGTTAGTATGATATTAGTTTTTATCAATAAAGCCTCACTATTGTTAATAAGTGAAAAGTATAAATTCTACTTAAAGTATATGCATACGTAGTCATCAAGGTACTTGATGTGCTCTTAAGATGTGTATGTACATAATTCATACAGAAATGAACAAGAAACCAAAATTTATTTACAATTTGTCATGAAGTTCAGACATTCCTAACTAGATGCATCACTAATAAATGCTGTAAATCAAATTAAGGAGAAAGAATAGACACACCCAACCAAATGTAGGTGTGTTACAATTTACATTTGTGTATATGATGTAAGATAGTAGTAAAGTGGATACTATATTTTTATCTATAAATCAATATTTAATAGAACTACATAGTTATATGTTTAAGAAGATAAGAGTCAGTTAGAACAGCAAAATCTTGACTTTTACAGGTTAGTTATGATGGGTGTAGTTTATGTTATACACCACTTGTCTTTTACTATTCCTATGCACTTTGTTCTATTTTACCTACCAATATAGCATATAAGATATATTATATTATGTCAGCATGAATTCAAGGTTAGATAATTTATGTAAATAGCATTTTTATTCAGAGGGAGGAACCAACATATGTTAGCATTGCATGACCTTGTATTGTTTACTTGGGCCATCTTGTAAATGCATGACTAGATTCTTAATTCTTATATGTGGTTGATTGAAGTTAAGATGATGATTTCTGAAGCTTCCTGTCCTCAATATTAGCATATTGATTAATGCTTTACATAGTAAAGGTGTAGCTGTTGCGATTGATTGGGAGTTAAACATTTACTTATTTTTCTTTCTTACATATGACTATTATAAGTAACAAATAAAATTAGCCCATTTATGATACTGATCACAGCACACTTAACAAACACTTAGTTATAATTATTCAACATTGGGTATAAGCTCTAGAAAACAGTTCTAAGCATTATCATTGTTTTTGTTTACTAATCTTAGTTACTTATTGTAAAGAATCCATTATCTTAAGACAATAATTAGCAACACACTTTGTTCTGTTTTACCTACCAATGCATGCTGTGTATATATAAGATATATTATATTATGTCAGCATGAATTCAATGTTAGATAAAGTATATATTTAACGTTAACATTTTTATTCAGAGGGAGAGAGGGACATATGTTAGCATTGTATAATCTTATATTGTTGATCTGAGCCATCCTGTAAATGCATGACTAGGTTCTTAATTTTTATATGTGGTTGGTTGAAGTTAAGATCATCATTTCTGAACTGTTGTCCTCCAATTAGCATATTGATTAAGACTGTAGACGTAACTTGTTGCAATTGAATGGGAGTAACTTTTACATGTTTTATTTCTTTCTTAAATAAGATCATAGTAAGTAACAAATTAAATTAGCCCAGCTATATAATACTGACCACAGCACACTTGGCAAACACTGAATTGTAATTACTCATGCTGTGAGTACTACAACATTGGGAATAAGGTCTAGAAAACAGTTCTAAGCATTACCGTTGTTTTGTTTACTAATGTAATAGTTCCATTATCTTAGGACAATAAACAGCGATGTCTATGTAGAGAATTTTAAGCTAAAATAGTTGACATGCAACTTTTACTTCATCTATATCCTCATTGAATTTTCAATAATAAATTACTCCAAATGTACGTGTAGTTCAAGTTCACAAGCAACTAAGTTATCTGTATAATTTAAAGTAAAGTATAGCCATAAAAATATGTATACATTTGGTGAATTGGTCAAAATTTGACAAATATAACCTCAGCACATATTGCCAATTGCATTTCTATGAATAAAAGTTGATATAATATAGGTGAAACAGAAACATCCATATCTACTTAAGGAGTTCTTAAATAACATATATGATGTGCACCTGCCAAATATTATGTATACATACATGTATATGTATATGTTGCACTTATAGTGTAGATGTTATTAATACTTTATAGTTCTTAAGAGGTTAGTAAAATATGAGAGAGACTTCCACTTTCGTAACTCTGGTAAAGCATACTAAACTGTCATTGATATTTATAAAAGGCAGAGTAATTTTAAGGCAGACATCTGCAGGTGTTGGTTATTGTTATGTACAAAGGATAGTGAGTAATGTTATTTTAGGTTCATTATATCAGGTGACTTTAGCTATTGTTGAGGTTTCTTGTATGAATACCAACAGAGAGCACTTCCCATCATATGATTACCATACTACTATAAAAGAGAGAGGAATTTTAAGGCAGGCTATCTGCAGGTGTTGGTTATTTTTATGTATATGAGTAATGTTATTTTAGGTTCATTAGTGTAGGAACATATCAGGTGACTTTAGCTATTGTTGAGGTTTCTTGTATGAATACCAACAGAGAGCACTTCCCATCATATAATTACCATACTAGTATAACAAAAAGAGGAATTTTAAGGCAGGCTCTCTTGAATATATCAGATAACTTTTGCTATTGTTGAGATTTCTTATCTGAATACCAACAGAGGGTCTTCCCATCACATGATCACCATACCAGTAACTAAAAATGCTTTATATGTTTTCCTTGTTATAGACTAACATGAAATGTGAACTAAAAATAATCTAGGGATGCTTGAAATATGTTTGCACTAACTTATACCTTTGAAGGTTTCAATGTGTCACATTTATATGTCCTCATATGCTGATACATAATACTATTAACTTTGGAATCACTTACTAATGAAGAATTTTAAATTTAATAAAGCATGATTGAATAAGAAATAGCCTAAGATTGTAATAATAGTGCTGATGGTTAATTTATTCTAGGACTTTGCTAATATTAACTTCTTTTTTATGCCTATGTGTTTCAATACATAGAAATATTACTATGATATTATTCTTGAACTGCATGGTTTTGACCTTTTGGTTTGGTTTCAAACTATACCAGAAAGCAGTAAAACTATCTTAGGCTATACATTTTCTATTGTTAACATAATGCTTTTGGTTTACCCAGTCCTGAATTGACCAATGCAAGTTAAATCAAACAGATATTTAAGTTAGTTGTATAGCCATCAGCAAATTATGACCATAAGAACACATGAAAATTAGGGTATTTAAAATGCTAAAGGCATTAAAGTGATTTAATTGAATAGACTTGATTGTGTTTCAAAGAGAATAGATTAGTTCTTGATTTTTTAATGCTATAGCTATTCTTGAATGTTATAGTTTCAACCTTTTGGTCTGGCACTAGAGTCACTGAGACTTCTTTGTACAGAAGCCAAAGGCAGCCATCCATTTCTATTTTGTAATTTCATATTCTACTTTGAAATTTTCCATTTCTATTTTTTATCCTTCAATGGAATATTTAACAACTAAAATCCTATATCTCCACCCTAACTGGAAGGATAAAAAATAGAATTGGAATTGGGAAAACTACAAAGTAGAATTAGAATATTTTTGGAAAACTTCAAAGTGGAATATGAAATTACAAAGTAGAAATGGATGGCCACCTTCGTCTTCCATAACTTTGAGCTATCTGTCTTTTTCTATTTTTAACTTTAATTTTTTCTTCTATCGTATATAGTGAAATATATGTTGGTATCGATAATTATAAATGAAATTACATCATGTGAATAGCATAATGCCAATTGCATTTCTATGAATAAAGTTACGATGATGATATGACTGAATGTAAAAGTGCATATTATGTGGAGAAATGTGGTGAATTGGCCAAAATTTCACCGAGAAAATCACAGCTAAATTCATATGTTATAAAGTATAACTAAAATTTATGATACCACATTTATTGTGTAACATATAAGTTAGGAAATCAGGACTAGGCCTACTTAGAAGTAACTTGATTGAACAAGTACAATGATGAAGTGGGATTGGTTTGTCAGTTAGTTCATCAAAAGCACACTATAAAATGAATGATCTTCATGTAACCAGTATAGTGCATTGATAAACAAAATAAGAGAGATGGACCTCAATGTCTTCACTCATTGATTGTTTACTATTTTAAATCTTTTATTTTTGACAAGGGCACAATATGTGTATGAGTTAGTTATTAATAAAGCAATGGTAAAGTTGATATAATAAAAGTGAAAATAACATCTGTATCTATCTAATGAGTCCTTAATAAACATATATGATGTGCACCTGCCAAATATTATGTATACATACATGTATATGTAACACTCAATAGTGCAAATATTATTAATAGTTTATAGTTTTTAAGAGGTTAGTAAAATACGAGAGAGACTTCCACTTTCGTAACTCTGGTAAAGCATACTAAACTGTCATTGATATTTATAAAAGGCAGAGTAATTTTAAGGCAGACATCTGCAGGTTGTTGATTATTGTTATGTACAAAAGATAGTGAGTAATGTTATTTTAGGTTCATTATATCAGGTGTTAATGTTGAGGTTTCTTGTATGAATACCAACACTTCCCATCATACGATTGCCATACTAGTATAAAAGAGAGAGGAATTTTGAGGCAGGCTATCTGCAGGTGTTGGTTATTGTTATGTACAAAGGATAGCGAGTAATGTTATTTTAGGTTCATTAGTCTAGGAACATATCAGGTGACTTTAGCTATTGTTGAGGTTTTTTGTGTGAATACTACAGAAGCCTAACATCCAATTCTACTTCGTAATTTCATATTCTGCTTTGATGTTTTCTGAAAATATCCAATTCTACTTTGCAGCTTTCTCCAAAAATTCCAATTCCAATTCTCTTTTCTATCCTTCAATGGAATATGTTCAATAAAATTCAACACACCCAGCCTAACTGGAGGAAACATGTACCTATGCTCTATTCTAAGAGGTAGCTCACAGTGCTCATGCTCTGTGCTTTACTTCATTAAGACTTCATTGAGTGATGGAGAATAGAATTGGAATTTTGAATTAAAGAAGAAAGGAGAAAGTATGATTGAATAAAAGAATAACCTAATATCACAACAATAATGCTGATGTTTGAGTCAGTATAAGTACTTTCTATTATTTACGTTAGAAGACTAGCTTGGACATGACTCTTGTATATGTTGATGACAAGCTTAGAAACTTGTTTAATCATACCACTCATTTATGTATTGCTTATGACAAGCATAATTAAGTTTAATGATTATGGTATACATTAGTGGTAAGTGACAGTAATTTATTAGCTAAAATCAAAATATAATACACATCAGCAAATTATGTGTGAGAATATGGAGATGCAAACTAACATATAATTTTTGGAATACCTATAATTATTGGCTTGGTAATCCTATTAGATTATCTTATGCAACAAGATTTATGTGGTATATTTGATTATGTGGTATAATGGATTAGATTCTATGCATATTATCTTATTCACATCCATTCCCATCCAGCTTAGTCCATACCATTGACTCCAGTCTTATATACAGCTATGAGTAAATTACCACAACAAACCAATCGAAGCTATATTATGATAATTTATTATGTCACATTTAAAGTTTCATGTTTAAATAAAAAGTGAAAAATTAAAAGTTATACTATATAACATGCTATCTAAATTGGTTATTTAATTTTTGTGTAACATAAATCAGAGATAATTTCCAACTAAGGTCACTCATATATCACAGCCGGTCCAGTCTAATTTAGTGAACCTGATTCCTATTAGTACAGCAAAACATTGACATTCTTGAAATTAGTATAAATTAAAAATTAGCCATAGTTTGTAAAAGCTATGTTTTTCTAATCAGTACTAAATGATTTGACAGCTATATAAACTATAGTGATGGAGGAAGAATGTGTTTTTATCTCAGAATCTATGCAATTGTAATTGAATGGAATTGAACATTAGAACTTTAAAAGTGCATTAATATATTTGTTAGATTATAGGATGTAGAAGTGTTCCTCGTTATATGATTATGATAATATTATTATTATTAATATCACACAATCTAGTTATCACAATTAGTTCATATAATGTCTTTCTGCATTTGTATAATCAAACATTGAACTATATCATATTGAAAGGTAAGAAGGAACAAAATTTTACAATTAAATTTCTCTTGCCATTACATAGTATGAGTCAAGTGAAGAAATGTGCAAAGATATGTTTAAAAGATTCACAGCAATAATGAATAGTATTTTATGAAGCTCTTTGATGTCTACAGTTGGCAAGATAGTTAATTAGACAAATTAGACAGGACAGGACAACTACATTAGGACATAGTAGACAGGAGAGTTACATTAGGACACAGTAAACAGGACAGGTACACTAAGACACAGTAGGCAAGACAGATGCATTGGGACAAAGTAAGCAGAACAGGTACGTTGGGACACAGTAGACATGACAGTTACATTAGGGCACAGCAACATCTTTATATGCAAGTGAGCATTTTTTAGTATTTCTTACAAGTGATGAGTTAATTTATTGCATGTGAGAATATTATTGTCCCTGATAGTAGTGTCTCTTCTTATGGCAGTATAAGTTCAGTTACAATGGATATGGAATTAGCAGCACCACTTGCATCAAGATCAGATTTTTTACAAACATATCTTATTTATTATTATGTTGTTGTTTGATTGATTGCAATAATTATCATCATTAAAGTTAAGAAAGTATATGTGCACATCAAAGTTTAATTGTTTATCACAATAAGAAGATTCAATTAAAGGCAATGGTGTTACTAACCACTTAATTCCTATTGCAATATAAAATGAATGCATTTTCTGAAAAACAAGCCAACCTTTTCTAAATGTTCTCTAGGTTTACTTGCATACAGACGGACATGAGATCTTGCTTTATTGAAATACCCATTAGCTGCTCCAAAATACTTAGCTGAATCTAACTTCTTGTTTAAATCATTTTCTCGATGGCTCTTATATCCATACTCATCAGCAAGAGCACTGTATGGTTGATATTAATACTATATGAGAGTTTATTATCATTACCCATCCAGAGGACTGTCCATATCAGGACACATTAGTAGTCCATAAATATAACATAGAATGTCACGCATACTAGTAGATGGTGTGTAGGATTCACCAAGAATGCTGTGACATATCCGGCCACTACTACTACTGATGTTACAATGATAAATCTACAGAAATGGTACAATTAAGTTACATATTATGGTAACTATGATGTTATTCAGCTTACTGTAGTCAAAAATCGAATTTCAGGAGGTAAAAAAGGATACTTTTCAAGAAAATGAACACTTATAACAAATGTTCCTATGTAATTATGCATGACATTAATAAATTAAATGACTTTATACCTCCTTTGTATTCAGAGAGTTCAGGTGCATGCATAAGAACTTTCCATTTGTTATACCTATGTATAATGCCTTAAGCTAATGTATGACTAATATGTACTATAGTTAACATACTCGTTTTGGGAAGGAAAAACTGAAATGTGATCATGAGGATTATGCATAAACTCCATTATCTCCTTCATTATTCGCCTCTGCTGAGATGAATCATTGGGTTTCCCTTTCTGATGGTCTAAATATCTGAAAACAAATATGCACATTAGTATTGTTAATATTGAAATAACTTTTGTGTTGAGAATGTTTTCACTTGCTGGAATGTCTGAACATAACTAGATTTAAAGCTTTCTTCTGTTTGATAAGGAAACATTGTCATATCCTCAAAGTAGTTAATACTAGCCTAAGAAGCAAAACATTTGTTATTGTAACTGTACTATTATATACTGTTAAATTTGTTTGCCAAGGGATCCTTTCTTTTGTAGATAACATGGAATCCATTTCAAAATAACGTAAAGCTTCTTCCATTTTCCTAGGAAGAACACAAACTCCACCTACATTACAAGAATAATGAACCAATGAAAGGATTAATTTAAGCTCACAAAAATATTTTGAAAATATGTTAATATGTTTTAAAAAGCTTCCTCATCAAAATATTAATTGTTTGCAATGGATCATATCTATTGCTTGTTTGTACCTGTGGCATGACAGAGTGCTTTTTGTGTAGCATTATGATCTGGCCAAGTCAATAGCACTGTGTCTACAATGACTCCATTATTCTAATGTAATATAAGAAGCTTAATAATCAGTGCAAATTCATTATAAACATAGGTATTGCTACACCTTACCCTGGCAGTGTCTAATGCTGTAGAATATGGTATACTTGAACTGTTATATCCATCTGTTAAGCAGAGTATTCGTCTGACAAAAAATCCATTGTTTAATATGTTATCATAATAATAACTAACTAACTTTCGACAAGGGTAATTTTTTAGTTGATTAACACCATTAACTACTGCCTCTGTTAGAGATGTTAAGCCACGTATTCCCACATCTTTCAGACTTGTCTATAATTTGTTTAATTAATTATTATCAGAATATAGCAAAGTTAATTCACACATTAAAGATTTTTGACACTTAAGTTAATATCAAACGTGATTTTAATATACTGTGTTTTAATTTATAAAGCATGCTGTATATATAACAACGTTATACATTTTTATTGTCTTGTAAGCTTACTTCAAACTCCTCCAAGTTTTTTGAAATATTAAATTTTATAGTAACTTCACTTCCAAATATTGTTAGTCCTAATGAGTGGTGAAGTTTGTAAGCTTGTGTTCGTGTTGCAAATGCATTGAACAACTCTTTAGCTGCATCAAGTCTTGTTAGGTTCTCCATTCTATGATGTTGATGATGATAATTTTTAAAAAAATATGATTATAAACCCTCACTCAGGAAAGACTGTTGAAGACATTGAACCACTTTGATCAAATAAAACCTATCTATTTATAGAATGACTGCATGTTCATACTACATCTTACAACAATGGCTTCCTCTGTTTCCCAGCCTATGCTATCTTTAGGTTGAATGATTGCTGATGACCTTGATGTAGTTATGGTTAAAGACATTATTACATAGAATTATTGATTTACCTTATAGCATGTGATTTGTTAACATATTGAGCAAATGAAGTGACATCTTTAAGATGGCTTGCAATGTCACATGTAATAGTTCCTTGATCAACTTGACTGTATTTATTAATGCACAAAGATAAATGTGAAGTTATCTTGTATATGTACCATCCAATTCTATAAAGCTCATCCTTTGAGACTAATTGTAAATAATCATCTTCAGTAGATTGAGGATTATAAATCCGTCTATGCTCATCAGTACCTTTAGCAGAACCCACAAAGTAGACAAGTTGTCCTTAAGTATACAGTAAATAATAATTTTAACATTTTCTGTTGCTGAAGTTACTTTACCTTTGCTGTTATATGTAAGGCATTCAGATCCAGCATACAAACCACGAGGATCAACAATACAAATCTCTTGTAGAGAGTTCATCATATCAAGCCATGAGAAGGTCACCTCAATCTTTCTACAGATCCTAAATAATATATATATATTCATATACTAAAATAATTGTATGCTAAAAGTATACATAGGAATAACTTCCTCTGGTGGATTAGTCCAAATAGAGACTTTTGTATCAGTTTCCCAAGGATAATACATTAGAAGTCGAGCTATCAGTGCATCAGGTTCCATCACTTCAATTATATTGTCTTTAAGTCCAAACTCAGAGAAATCTTCACCAGCTATAATCATTGTAATGCTTTAATAATTACACCAGATCTGAATGTTTATACCTGCAATCTTTGCCAGAATGTTGCATTTATCAAAATTGAATTGTTCCAAGTTACTTTGTGATGATGAGATGCGAACAGGGTTACACATTTTAATCCCAGAAAGTGGACATACGAGTGAATGTAGTTCAGATTTTATATTAGAGATATCTTCATTATTCTATTTTTTAAAGCATAATGTAATCAATGTGGTATTAATAACTTACATGAGAATGATAAATAAGAATAGACCATACATAATCAGAGTATTCAAAAATTTTATTTTCCTCAACTATTTCACATATGAATAAAGATAAATTCCAATAGGTTTACCAGTTGCAAAGTAGTTAATAATTCTTTTAAAGAGATAATAACTTCCCTCTACAAGAGCAGTCTACATAACAAAACAAGTTCTAGTAATCTTCAATTTAGATATTTCCACAGTATTATGGTGTACATAATTTGTTTGTTTACCCATCCTGCTAATGTTAGGAATGAATGATCTTTCAGAGATCTAAGAGCATGGACTAGTGGTGGAAAATTGGTGAAATTCAGGAGGTGTGAAAGGAGTTTCTCAAAATCATATGTTTTGTTGTGCGGTTGCGTTGAGCACTGCATAGTAAGCTGATTGCATGGTTATATGAGTTATAACTTAACTAACCAGAAATTTTAGAATTGAGTAGAATTTCGATATACCTACTTCTGATTGAGTTACAACAGGGTTAAAACTACGGCAGCCATAGTTTGGAGAACGAGGGTGAATCACTTCTTGTGGGTTTCGCAAAACAACTCTTATGTTGTCTTTGTCCTCCAATTCAGTAAAAGCACTCATTCTTTCATATGTGTAGCCTCGTCTAAATAGATCATGTACAAGAAACATAATTGATGTTTATCATTGACTTTACCTAACAAACAAGGTAATATAAGGAGCTGGTATATCAGTTATACTATAGACTTTCTGTGCAATATCCTCTGGAGAATCACAATCCATGTAAGCATTAATTGGAAAACAGCCATGAAATGGAGTTTCTACTGTGAATGTTTCCTGACCTGTAAAGAATTTAATTTATTTTCTGCATACTAGTTATACAGTTAACTGTTGTTACCAGTGTCGTGATCTAATTCTGGTAATGTTACAAACTCCAACATTCCTGGTTGTTCTTTTGAACGAATCATCACATAAAATAGGTTACCATCAGATATTCCCCAAGACTTTAATGGGGCTACAGGGATAGTTGTATATATAATACATTGTTGTACTTGAAATAAATAAAGGCTGGTATACCTTTGTTTGTGATTTCATTGTTATGCAAAGGATACCCTTCACTAGAATACATTTCAATAGTGTGGTCGGGACATATTTTATCATCTTTTAAAATACGATTGGTGATATCTAAAAGTGTCACCGTAGTCGGGTCAATGTCCTTCATGACAGTCTGCATGATGTCATTTGAGAAGAGGTTACTAGCACAGAAAACATAACGCAGATATATATTAGTACTCTCTTCTTCTTGGCAGAGATCACTATCAATAGAAAATGCAGAAGGTCGATTAACAGAATGGACTAGCCTCCATATCCTTCGTTTGGTTAAATCATCAAATCCTAAAATGTTAAAAAACTTGTGTTGAACAAGATACGTATTTAAATATACATCAGTACCATCTAAATCTGCTTCCTCCAAATCTTCAAGATCACCAACTGTCTTAAACCCTTTGTTGAACAGATGAGGAATAATTTTATCGTTTAAAGTTTTTTCGTTTACATTGGAAGGAAGGAGATATTTCAGCAGGTCGTCCATTATACTACCGTATAAAATTGAAGCAGAGGAACGGACTTTATGTATAGTTCCCGAGTCCACCCCACGCACAGAACTTGTTATATACAATCTACGATTATCGCAGTCGTTATTATCACGTTAGTTTCCAAAATGTCGAGTGATAGTGGTGGTCGCCGTGACAAAAACTTAAAAGAGGTAATTCAAAAAGTCCAAAGTCATCATTATTATCTTATTCACAGAGGCAAACACATGGTCGATCTTTGAGCGAAAATGGTAGCCATGGCAAAAAATTAATGGAGATGCAACCTTCAAAAACGAAAACCAAGAGTAACGAAACCTGTTTCAGCAGTGACGAGTTATACGAGGTGAATTGAAATTACAGTCTTTGATATAACCATGCTATTGTCTTTACAATTATATGCAAGATTCAAACAGTAGATGGTATTCTGAGTTCTATTCCTGAACTATCAGAAATGTGCCAGAGTGTGGTAAGTAAATACGCGGACTGAAAGCAAATGTATAAAAATTGAGATAGAATTCAAGTGGTTTTGTTGACTTAACAGGGTGTTCATAGGATATATTTAGTGTATTGTTGTTTCCCTAAGTTAATATAAAAACTTTTGCACAAGACTAATATTATGTAGCAATGTATGTTGCTAATCAATGATCCTTTTTTCATATAAGCAGAGTAATTTGACTTAAAACTCTAATTTCATAGCTAATCCAATGTACAACATGTATTAATTGATTTTTGTTTTCAGAGTTGCGACCAACAGACTGGCTTTGAAGGAAGTCAGCGGCAACTGTGCAATTTTAAGGATGAGTTGTCAAAAATATTACAAAATCTTGAAAAACCAGGCATGTTCAAAGACTTAGCTCAGTTGTTAAACAAAGACTTCAAAACATTCATCACTAATGTCTTGGTAATAACTAAGGTAAATTGATACAATGTACTGCATGCCTAGTCAGTCTATATATATTTATTTTAACACCTCCTATTGGTGGGATAAGCTGGAGAGCATATCCCCAAAGGTTAAAACAGTTTTAATCTCAACAAAGAGTTCCATAACCAATGTAAGTCATATAAATATTGAATTAAGGTTGTTCCCTCTTACTGCCTACTTGCAAAAAGTATTCAGGAAAGAGGATTAAGGGGATTTTATGCATAGTTGCTATTTACTGCCTATTATTAGATGGTTGGTCCGCTTTTACTCACCCCCACATACATTAACTGTGGTCTGCATCATTATTATTAGTAACGTTAGAATTAGTTCGTTTTACTACATAAATATCAGCCCATATGCATGCATGATAGGAGTAGATTACGATGTTAGACAGCAGTATCCAGGAGGGCAGAGTCTTCATCAAATCCTATGAACTTACATACTCAAAGGTGGACAACAAGTGTTGAAGATATTATGCAAAAAGAAAAGAAATAAAGAAAAACTTTTCCACATCTATACTTCTGTAGGCTTGCATCAAGAAGGCCACGGTGAGACAGCATTATAATGGCCACAGTTCCAGCTAATAGAAGCCCTGCCCAGCAACCCAATCCCTATTCATCTTCTTTAAGTTGTTATTAAATGTCATTTAACATAGAATTGGTGCTATTACATTTGACTGCTTATTTGCATACATAGGAAGGAGGGATTGATGATGGATTCTGTGAATAGGGCTGTTAGGTACTGTTCATTACTGGGATTAGGGAGAAAAAAGTCTTTACCCAACCTTGCATTCAATTCAATTACTTTGTCAGCACTGTTATTGTTAGTAGTGTTATAATTAGCTGGCTTCTCAATGTATTAACCCTATATGAATGCAACTAGACAGTTAGCAAGTAGATGATGATGCTAAACAGTAGGACCAAGAAGGCAGAGCCCTTCAGTCCAAGTTAACCTTTGGGCACTCCATAACTAATCTTGTTACTTAAATAAATAGACTTCTATTCAAGAAAACATATATTGGAAAGAATATATAGTGCCAGTTATAAATGAGGTACACCAGACAAATAGGTAATACTGTGTTTTTATGTCAGGGGGACTGGAAGAACAGATCATCTACCTTTGACAACTGTTCTGTTGGGGTTCTAAAGTGCTTCATGTAGGCAGCTGAATCATTTACTTTAATTACTTTGCATCTATGGTTAACTCAGGATTGCCTATTTTGCTGCTGTTGTAACAGCCCTGATCCTAAACCTATGATGACCTTTGTATGAGGCTGCATTGTGACTAGGAATAGAACAATCTTTAGTTCTTGTATATTGAACAAATCTGAGCTGGGCCTCAACCTAAATATATGGTGTCCTTCTGGTGAAATGTGTTTTTCTTACTACTGGTCCTGATCTATAGTCCACTGTTAAATTGGCTACAGTTAGGCTCGAAGCCTTGTCAGGCTTGGGCTGGTTGGTAAATTCACTAGACACTAAGGAAGGCAGAAAACACCTAGTTGACTTGCTCATCGTGGCTTGGCTCCTGTAACAGCTTCGCTCAAGTAAAAGGCATCTCATCATGGAATATACATTAAAGAGTTACAGAATGAGATAGACACCAAAGTAGGACAGTATTGACACTATTAAACAAAACTGCGCTGCACCTCAACCTAAATATATGGTAACCCATGGAGGAATAGAACTCTCTTGCTCTCTGTCAGGATGATAGGCAATACTGTGGGTACTGATCTATAGTCTACAGCTTTTAAAGTCTTTTAGTAATGATGAATCAAACAGAGACACAATAGGTACAAACATCAGTCACAATAATATAACAACTAAAGAGAGTCTAGATCTAGCAACCAGAAAATTCTGGAAGAGTCCAAAAAAAAACAATTAACACCTCTAAATAACATTATGCAATAGATTAATGTCTTATGTATAAAATCAAAAGTGTCATGTTCCAATACTCCTTCTCACTTGTAGACTGTTTAGTTCTTTAAGGGTACTATCCCAGTCATCGCTCTCAATTTCTCAAACTTGATCCTTCCGAGTCCTTTTGTTAACATGTCCACGATCATTTCACTTGTTTGACAGTATTTCAGTTCAATGTTGTTATTGTTCACCTGTTCTCGTATGAAGTGATACTTGAGGTTGATTGCAATAGCAGACTGGTTATCCTCATAAATTACTACAGGCTCACTTATTCCAGTTAGATCTTGATTAAGCTGCTTCAATCAAACTGCTTCCAGTACAGCTCCAGATAAAGCTACGTATTCCCCTTCTGCTGTGGACAGAGCAACACATGATTGCTTTTTACTCTGCCATGTGATAGCTGTACCATCAATCTGGAACAAGTAACCAGTCATAGACTTACAGTCAATAGTATCACCACCCTAAGCAGCATCGGAGTATCCAATGATGTCTTTGGATCCATTTCTCTTGAACAGCAATCCATAGTGTGTGGTTCCTCTTAGGTATCTAAAAATACGCTTGACTGCCGTCAGATGTTGAGAGGTAGGTTCCAAACAAAAACGTTCAGCAAGGCTTACTGCAAAAGTAATGTCGGGACGTGTTCTCATCGACAAATACAACAGACTTCCAACTGCTGACTGATAGTGTGTCTTGTCAACATACTCACTATCTTCTGTTCCTTTTGTCAACTTCGAACCAATTTCTACAGGGGTCATCAGGGGTTTACAGTTCTCCATACTGAACTTCTGTAGGACTCCTTCTGTATAGGTCAGTTGACCAATCCAGATAGTACAAGCTCTGTGATTCTGTACTATCTTGACACCTACAAAGTAGTTGAGTTCTCTTAAGTCCTTCACATCAAATCTCTCCGCCAGGGCTAACTTGACTTCACTGATTCGCTTATCACTTTTACCGGCTAGTGAGATATCATCCACATAGATCACAATTATGAATGGCTCTCCACTTTTTGCAATGTATATGCAGGGATCACTGTTTTCTTGAGCAAATCCCATTTCTTTCAGTTTTTCGTCAAGGATGAAGTTCCAACATCTTGGGCCTTGCTTTAAACCATAGAGACTATGCTTGAGTTTACACACTAGGTTTTCTTTTCCTTGTATTACAAATCCTTCAGGTTGATCCATATACACCTCCTCCTTTAGTTTTCCATTGAGAAAAACAGTCATTACATCCATTTGGTGTACATGGAGACCATCTTGTACAGCTAGTGCAAGTAGTGTTCGTAAGGATTCAAACCTTGCTACTGGACTAAAAGTTTCATCATAGTCTAATCCGTACTGCTGAGAGTAGCCTTTAGCAACAAGACGAGCCTTCTACTTTTCCACAGACCCATCAACATCAACCTTCCTTTTGTAGACCCATTTGCGCCAATGGTCTTTTTACCCTTTGGCAGTTCAACTAACTCCCAGACCTCATTTGCTTTAATGGACCTTATATCCTTCTCCATTGTGTCTTTCCACTTTTCTCCTTCAGGATTGGACATTGCTTCTTTCACTGTTACAGGTTCCTTTCCTTATTCTTTAGCTGTGTAGATCCATGTTCCATAATAGTCAGGATGTTGTCGAGTTCATTCTGAATGACGAAGCACTGTTGAGGATTCTTCATCAGACTGATTTGGGTTTGTCTCGTCCTCATTAACAGTCTGTTCCTCTTCAGCTTCAGAATGAGATTCCTCAGTGCTCACATCAATTTCAACTACAGGTTTATTAACACCTTCCAAATCTTTTATTTGCTCCTTCTCAAATCCTAAACTGGTTTCATCAAATACTACATCTCGGCTGTGAATCAAACGAGCTTTAATTGTGTCATAGAGCCTGTATCCTTTTGTGACATCTCCATAACCAAGGAAGATACACCTTCTTGCTTTTGGGTCCAATTTCTTCCTTTCATCCTTTGGGATTTGGGAATATGCCACGCATCCAAACACTCTCAGATTATTCATGCTTGGTTTCTGTCCACTCCAAGATTGAAAAGGTGTCATTCCAAGGACATTTTAGGTTGAGCTCCAATTTCTCAGAAAAACTGTAGTTGAGAGTGCTTCTGCCCAAAACTTGTGTAGCAGTTGAGTATCAGTTAACATCGATCGAACACTTTTGACTAGAGTTCTGTTAAGCCTTTCAGCCACTCCATTCTGTTCAGGATTTTTCGGAACAATTAATTGATGTCTGATCCCTTGAGCCTTTAGGTAGTCACTGAACTGTCTAGATGTGTATTCTCCACCGTTGTCTGTACGGAAAATCTTCAATTTGTAGTCAGACGTTTGTTCCACAAGAGATTTCCACTCCAGGAATTTACTAAAAACTTCACTTTTGCACTTCAGAAAATACACCTATGTATAGTGAGTTTTGTCATCCACAAATGTGAGAAAGTATCTCACTCTAGTCAACCATTCAGCACCCAATGGCCCACACACATCACTATGAACCAAACCAAGAGGTACTTCAGCCTGTTTTCTACCTCCACTTGGAAAAGGAGTTTTGTGTAATTCACCCTCCACACAGGACTTACAAAAGGGCATTTGCTTGGATGTGTTGTAGTCAAAATCATAGACTAACCTATGACGTGGTAAGGTGTGGAGACTCCTCTCGTTCAGATGACCAAATCTTCAATGCCATATGAACTCCTTTGACTCGGCATTCAATTGAGCATCACTCACATGGACTTGATCATCTTTCACCTGTTGACAGCTCAGGTAATAGAGGTTCCCACTCCTGATACCAACAGCAACCACTTTGTCATTCTAATCCAAAATCTGACAGTCATTGGAATAGAATTCAACTCTCTTTCCCAATTTGGTTTACCTTCGATACACCTTGGTCTTGCCATTTCCTAATACAAGCTCTAGAGTAACATTACTGGCTTCAGTAGCACTTAAAGCATGTCCATCACCCAACATAACGTCTTGTGCCTTCTTCAAGGTGTGAATCTCTACAAATGATCTTCCCTTTGCCTGCAAGTGATATTGATATGCCCATATGCTCACAGCATTTTATTCTAGGAATAGAATGTCCTGTCTCCTGGTTCGTTCTTTGGGTGGAGGCTAGGAAACATTGGAGAAATGGTGATGGTTTAGGAGACAGCAAGAATAGGAGCCAGGGGTGGCGCAGCCATAGTAGTGTGAAGTATACTGTGATGTCTGGTCCATTTTATGGAAATGAGTGCAGCCAGGCCCTGCATTGGTGTAAGAGACCATCACAGTTCTGGCTAAAAGTCTCAGATTGAGTTAATTCCACCATGTTCCCACGTTAATGGTTACATGTTCTCTGAATGTTTCATTGTAGCTCAACCATCCTATTACTTCATGATATGTGGCCTCACTTGTAATGAGATGGTCATTGTGCACAAATGAGGAGATCAGATGTGTGCATTACTATGTAGATTAGAAAGCAATGAATCCAAGTGAGGGGTGAGTCAACTCACACATCTTTGTTTTGAGGGAACCAGTTATGGGTGCTGGCAAGGCTCAAAGTCTGATACAGCATTACATTGTCTGCGAGCATCTCTGTCATCTCTGTGACTGAGCTAAGCATATCTTCAGGATCACCATACATGGGATGGATACCAAGGCAAAGGACAGTATAAAAGGTGGTTATTGTGCTGTGGGTGTGCTAGGTACTATCAGGTTATGATTGGGACATGTCTGAGTCATTGCCATATCACTTTTGGTAATCTCATGAACCTATGAGATGATAAGGACTGTTGCCAGAGAGAAGATTGAAATCAGCTGCACAGAGGTAGGTGGAAAGACTGAATTCTGTGTCCACAAGAGGTTGGCTGGACACAACTAATGTCAAAACAATGCTGTTATGACAACACAGCTGGGAATATGATTACTACCTAATATATCTGGTAGAAGTGGCAGAGGTAGTGGCATGCTGATATCACCCCATGACATTGCACCTCAACTTCCCAGATTGGTCATACCACCTCCCCCTAACTGGCCAACCGCTGGTAATGTAGGGGAAAGGCAGGGTGCCTGGTTAGGACAGTGCCATCCACTACCTCTGGCCAGAGTGCTTGGACATGATAGCCCTCCCTTATGCATTGGGCAATCCAAACCAAGTATGGATTTTTATCTGCAAAATACAGTTTATTTACCACATATTGTTATTGCACTGGTGATATATGAAAATTCTCATTGCACCTTTGAAGGACTTAAACAATTTTATTCCCTCATTGAGCACTTAAACATAAAAGGAAACACACACATATATAGTTAGTCATCATATCCAACAAGAAACAATAATGTTTGGCTTTTTGAGAGATTCTCAGCAATTAACCTGACATGCAAATTTGGCCCATTCTCTGATATTGCATTTCTGATTGTCATTTTATACTTAGCTATTCTTTTAAGTTTACTGCTTAATAGTTTGTTCAAGGTGAATGAGTGAGTATTAGATGACATAAAAGTAATATGATCATAAGTAAATGGCTGGAATGATTCATTAACAGAACTAAATCATGGATGTCTAACCATAATGACAACTTTAGGTGAACCAGTCTCTCACTATAGCTATTGTTGTAAGACATGATAGATTCTGAAACACTACCTTGAAGTTTTTTTAATGGTCTTGTGTCCCTTTAGATCATGTTTATCTTATCCAATTTTGATTCCATCTTGAGTATATCAAATTCTATCAATAACACTCTCATTTCATTGAGTCTTAGTGATTGCTTTGGCCTTAATGATGTCAAAATAATCCTATCCTAGTGAAGTTTACAAATACTTGTGGATTAAAGACCTGTTTTGCCTTAAGAAAGCTTTTTCTATAACTATCATAGCCTATTAGGCTGTTTGTGACTTTCATCATCACAATGAGATCTAGTCTAAAAATAGTAACCTTAATCCAGAGAGCTTTACCAGGGATTTTAATTAATTGTGTGAGAGTTTCATGTTCCTACTGTCTTTCTTATTATATGCTACAGAGATTATAGAGTATGACTTTGAAATTGTTATGCGTATCCATATAATTTGGCTACTAAATATGCCTTATTTAGAAAAATCTCCAATGAGTTTCTTTGTGTTTTATTGACTCTCTGTTATACTCACTATATTGATATATGTCTTTAAAAACTATATATATATATATATATATATATATATATATATATATATATACATATATATATATACACACATATATTTCACATTTTAGAACACCTCCTCTAGATCTCAACAGAACAACTCTAACCTTTATTTGAACTTAGCAGCTTTAATAAACCACCTTAAGAAGCTAATAAATGTTCTGTTACATGACAAGAACCATTCTGCAAAAATCATTGAACCACGTCAAAATCTATTGACCAATTTGAGTACTATATTTAGTAGTTGTGAAAAAGAAGTAAAGGCTATAAAAGACTTTTTTTCGAAATCTTGTAAGACACTCAAGGTAATTATCAAACTAAACTAATAAGTATGTATGTTGTTAATTTTTAAACTGAATTTTTGAGATGCAGCATTAATATCTTGATACTTTATAGCTCACTTTATAGTTATGATTTTCCAACATTTCACTTTCAGCTACCTTCTCACATGGATGGACTGGGTGTATGAATCTTACTAAACAAAAGTCTAGGGGGGGGGGGGGGGGGGGCTGATAGTCTACTTTTAGTAACCTTGGAACTAGATCCAAAATTAACCACTTAGGATTTTCTAATGGCTTCCTGAAGTACTGATAATCAAAATGTCACTGAAATACATGGAACATTAGTTGTCTATTTTTTGATAGCCACAATCTAGGACTATATATCATACATTTTTCAAGATGTCATATTACCACTGTTGTAATCAGCATACCAATTACATTTAAAGTCTTCTCAATTTTTCTCTTACAGTATCTAGAGGATAGCTTTTCATTTCCAGCTGAGTTGTTATGGTATACTAGTAATGATACAAGATCTTACCTGCAATGCATTGAATTTGCAGCTGAAAAACTACAGGTTTGTAAAATCTAGTATAGTTGCTTTGTGCTACCAAATGCAGGAATATTGCAGTCTGCAAGTTTTATAAGAATTATCAGTTACCAGCCCAATAAGTTCCTCAAACTTAAACAATTGGTTATCTATAGAATCAGACAATGATCCCTACTGCATATGCATTTGATGCAAATGTTGTTCATTTGATATGTCAAATATTTTAAGATTAGTCATGACTATAATAATTTAGCCTCTTTTTCAATATATAGAGTTTTCAATTATCGGTGGATAGTGTCTGTCAAATCTCTGTTAATTTCCTAGACTTTAATAAAGCAATGATGCAATTTCTAGATATATTTCGTCATGTTTCAGTGTCAGTTTCTCAAGTTAGTTAATAAACTTTTTTTATGTTGGTATTCGTATCTTAATTTACATCAGTTACTTCTGTTGTTGTGTATATTTACATAAAATGACAATGCATTATTCATTAAAATATCATAATGTTATTTTTTAAAGCTGTTACTAAACTAAATTGCCAAAGAATAATATTAATACAATAATAATACATCTTGAAATATATGTGTCTAATAGTAGTATGTATATGTATGTAAGAAGAGCCCTTTGATTAAATAGATCATACTTGTACTCTGAGTTTTATTTTTTATAATTAACCTTTGTTGTTCTTAATTAATGGAATAACTTGCAAGCATTGTTTGCTAAGTGGTTATTGCTTTTTTTAATTCTACTGTCTTATTTATTGCATTAGGCAATAAGACAGTGGATTGATTGTTACAATTTGTTAATTTTAATAATTAGCTGACAACGCAGATTCATAATTTTAAATATTTGTTTCAATGTGATCTTATTTTATCCAGTGTCTTAATATGCACAAATGGGGAATTGACGCACATGATGAGTATGAAGAAATGTTGATGCTTTCAAAGTTTGTGGATGTATGCTTTTCCATTGAATATTGGCTAGAAAAAAGAGAGAGAAAAAAGGTGTTGATGTATTATGATATATAAGTTTTCTATTTTGCCCATTCATTAAATGTAATAAGTTGAAAATGCATTTATTAAATTAATATTTCACAATCTATACATAGATATCTGAAAGGTTTGCTCAAGTTTTAAGTTTGACACAGAGTAGACACATTCTATCTGCTGATGTTGTTTCACTGGTAATGGTACAAAATTGTTTTATTTTGGTTACAAATCATTTCCTTATTGTTAGGCAAATCAAGTGAAAGACATTCTTTTATGGAATGATGGAAAAGTGACCATACCTTTGAGTCAACTAAAAAAGTCCCTCACAAAAGACATTGTTCCAAAGTTTACTACAATGAATGTTGGAATTCCCAAATTCTCTGAGGTATGTAGCTAACTATAGTTTACGTGCATGCATGGTACACTGTTTTTGTCTGCGGTTCTTCATGTTATGGGACCATGTCTTACATATACATCCATAAACTATTGACTACTTACAAAAGTCACAAGTAAATCATGACTTGAGTTTACTCTCACAACAACCATTACAACTTGGCCTTCATGTCATTAGCATGCCATAACCACACATGGGACAAATGGTGGTCATTAAAAAGCATTGAAAACTGTTACAGATTCATTTTATGCTTTGAAAAACTATTTATCAATTATTGCATCTTTACATTTTTGAGGTGCTGACTATAATGAGCTTTTCAAATTTAGTCAAACAATTTAGAAATGCTCAAATATTACATTCACATTGAGAAGTTACAAACATTCACTATTGTAACTCTCTAATTCTACATTATATGAATATGCAAAAGTACCATTGCATACAAACTGTACCATTTTACTTATTTTGAGAAATTTTTGTAATATGAAACAGAAATCACTGTATAGGAATACCTGAAAGAAACCACATAGAATGTATACCAGTACTCAAGATAATTGCTAATAGTTGGACAATGAATTAATTTACACATAAAGCAAAATAAATAAGGCAAACTTATAAATGTACTCGTACAAATTAAAGATATAAATGTCCAAAACTTTGTAAACAATAATATTATTAAACAAGTTTTTTTAATCATCATTACTGCTCTCACCATCACTAATACTAAAATCTAATTCATTCTTACTTTCACTTAATTTGCAAATGATCAACCTCCTAAAACCAATTTTTAATCTTCTTTCCAACACGATCAAGATTTTTCTTCCATTTTGTATATGTTACTTTCTTAAATCCTTCATTTGTCAACTTTTTAATAGCCACTAGATTAAACATTTTGTTGTACTCCTTGATGAAACCTTTGAACTGAGACTAGTGATAAGATGGAAAATGCAGGATTCATGACATGCTACCGCACCATCTCCTTTACTGCATATTTGCCTGTGAATTACTGGAACAAATTAATGCCAATAGTTATAATGTATATTAACACTTTTAAGATATGTAATGCCATGTGTGGTCAACCAGTCTTTTAGCTGTGCCTTTCTTGTACTTTGTGTCAATATTGCTTCTAAATGTTGGCTATTATAGGATACATTATCCATCACAATCAAACTATTAGGTGGTATATTTGGCATTATCTTTTCTAATTCATTATAAGTACTGATGTTGATATAAACCAATCCTTGGCTGTTTATACATAACGTTTGTCATTAACCTTTTTATAATGATAAAAAATATGCTTCAATAGCTTGTATAAAGAAATACAGCCACAACAAAAGTCCCTTCTCTTTAAAATCACTCAGTAGCTTATCCAATGTTAGATACTTTATCCTGGTATAAAAAACATAAACAGTACAATGAATGGCATCAATTTCAAAATCATCCACAGTCACATGCTACCTAATTTTGCTGTAACACATTGGGGAAGGTAATTATGCCTCCTCAAGTTTTTCACACACTTGTCTGTACTCATTCAATCATATGTTTAGTACACCCCATAGCTTCTGCTGTCTTCATGCTTAATTTCAACACTTTCCCATATTTTTCTTAGCTTCCTTGCTGAAAAATCATATACTTGACAGATAATTTTCTTAGTGATACTGTTAATGCTTTTCCTTTTTGATATCACAAGATTAATGAGGGTTGAAAGAGTAATTGTATTATATAAGCAATTTTAAAATTATTTCTATGTTCTGGTAATTGTTACTTTCCATTTTCATATAGGCATACATATGTCTCCTTCAATCAGTTCAGTCATTTTTCAGTGAACGTAGAAAATCTTGGCTCAATGGGGAAAGTTACCCTGCAAATAATTCTAATGTCATAGCATATAGTTTTGACTTCTGTGAACAAATCAGGTATCTACATGCTTTAAAATTAAATGAATTGGTGAATTGTAATTATTGTGACTGTTTTTAGCTTTCGATACTAGCACTCTCAAGCTGCATGACTGTACATATCTTAAAAAATTACTATTGTGATAATTAACTGAAACTATATTTGTATTCTTTAGATTGGACTATATTCAACTAAAGATTACAAATTTTGAACATAGTTTAGTACAAAGTTCAACATTTCAAGAGGAAAATGTGCAGATTGATATATATTCTTGCCGTTACATATGCATTCAGCAATTGCAACTCCTTCAAGATTTTATGAAAAAAATGTTACCATTTCAATGTGAAGATCTTAGAAATTATTCAACTCAGGTAACAGTATATTTATTATTAACACTAAATTTATGAACCAGCAAGTCTGTAATGCATTAATGTGTGGGATAAATTATAAGCTGGTAAATGTTGGTTGATTATAATAAGAAAACAAGCATGACTGCAATAGAAAATATAAAAATGAATCTAGGGAAGTGTTTACAATAAAGAGCTACTTCTGAATATAATATGTAGGATATGAAGATATACAAAGCCATTTTTAGAAAGCATGGCCTAAGGAAGGTTTATTGTCTAAGGAAGAGATATCTATTAATGATCAAGTAATCCCATGAACCAGTCAATCATTTCATCTATAACAGCTCTGTGCTTTAGTGAAATAGAATTTTAATAGACACATTTTATTTCATTTTTACAATGAAATGTTCAAACTAGATTTTTTAAAATTGTTCTAAGATTCATTTGATGATACTGTTGTTGCTATAAAAAACAATTGTTTTTGGCTAATTCAGAGGGCTAAGGATCTATGGTCCTGCTCAAAAATATTTTCTTGATTATAGAATTTATTCCATTCAATTATGCCCAGTTTGAAATGATTGTGATAACAACGGTTAAAAATCATTGGTGGCCATGTGTACCAGTTTGTTGCTTTAACTTTATATGGTTAATTTCATTTATTGAATATGCAAATAGATATAACACATGATCCAAAACAATCTTAAAAAGTTAAATTGGTTGCTAGTACAATTCAACTATTTTATCACAGTCAATTCAATGTCTAACCTTTATTTGTATTAGTACCCCCAAAACAGCACTACAATTTTCCAAACAAAATATCATGAAAATACTTTATGTAAGGTGTAGTAACTATTTACTTATTTTAACTTCTATGTAAGAACTATTCTATAAAAAATCTGGCTTATGTTGCAGGTAAAAGAATTTCAGAAGTTAGCAACAACTGTAGTCATTAACTTGGTGAATTTTCTCAATCTTGGTTTGACTGACAGGGCACAAGACAGCTTTAAACAAGAAACAGAGCATCTTAAAAATAATCTGATGTTAAGCTTAAAAGTTGAACAAAATGACCTTGAAGGTTATTTGGAAGTTGTCAGCACACATGCAGCTAGTATTATTGGAATGCTAAGTTCAACAGGTTTGTGTTTGTTAGTTTTTAGTATTTGTATTTGTATTGTCATCTCATAGAATTAACGATTTCACCCAAAGCAAATGTAAGTTTGTATGTTTATCAGAAGTCTCATCAACACAAAAATACTATCATATAAATGTGTCTATAATTAATAGCAGATTTAGGTTATTTAATTAGTGCAAAAGTCAGTACATGGTTATTGCTATATGAGCTTGGTGTAGGCAGCCTACTATTATCTTAAGTTAATTATAAAGCTAGCCTGCTACCCACTTGTGATTTTTATTAATTATTTTAACTTCCACTTAATATACCAATAACATTTTTAACTTACTTTATTTAGTATTCTCACAAGCAAGATTTAATCATCACACAACAAGAGTATGTAAATATATAAATAATTATTATTATTTCATACAAACTTTATCTTGAAGTCCTAGTCTTCATGAAACCCATGTATTTATGAACTTTGATGTAATAGTGCCACGTAAAGTCTGGAAACTTGTATCGAATGCCCAAATTAAAATGGGAATGTCATTTTTCATTCCTACTTTTAATATGCAGATCTTCTGGGAGCATTTAGATTGCAATCCAAAGAGGTAATAATGTGAGATAAATAAACATAATTATAACTCTATACTATAGACATGGCAATGATTTTTCAGTAATGACTTGTGGTCTAGCTATCTCCAACAATCTACGTGGTAGAAAATTGTACTACAAATACATGGTTTTTCAGTCTTCTTTTATTTCACCGGAGGAGATGATCTATTTAAATAAGCCTGTAACAGATGAAGTGAATCACTGTTATAGGCTATTTAGTATACCCACCACTTCTTCAGGTATGCCATATTTGTGCTACTTTAAGTTAGAAATATAATATAAATAAGCTATTCAATGAATGTATCAGCACATCAGCCCTACACTATAACTTTAGTGACGTATGGTACTGGTGTCACTTGTAATATTGTACAATTGCATTTGTTTTCCCTTTGACTATTTGGACATGCATGTTTTTTGTCTTATAAGAGTTCATATATTGCAAACTGAAATCATTTCTTTATACTTTCATTTTATGTCCAGTGGTGAGTATATATGACTCATGTATATATCCACAAGAATTAGCCAGTCCTTCCATCATTGGCTGGGTTGTGAGCCATTTTACATCAAACAACACTCTGCAAAAGCCTGAGATGCAACAAAATGAACAAGAGTATTGTATCAAGGCTCATCTTTTAGATGTATATAAACAAATATTTCAAGGTGAAGTTTCTTCAGAAGATGATCTAATTGCCGTATACCGCACAATTACAATGGTCTTCTCAAGTTTTAGCAATGCCAAAAAAGTCAATATCAAGTCATCACCACCTAAAGAAATCGCATTCTTTAATGCCAGTTGTATTGAAGTATGGATATTAACAGCTCATTTAAAATTTTTGTCAATTTGTAGATATTTCAAGAAGATTTAATGATGTGCATAAAAAAGCTGAAGTGTATAAGTTCACCCCTGAAAATTATTTCTAGTTTGGCTCTATGTAGATGTTTTGCTGATATATCAGAAGTTTGTTGCAGTGAAAACATGTTGAAACTTTTAAGTGTTCACTATGATGAGGAAGCTAGACAGTGTCATGAATATGACATTATTTTATCAGTTTTGCCTAACTTTAAGTATGACTATTGCTAACACTCTTCTTATCAATATTAAATAAATAGGTTAAGGGATCCATTCATTCAAAGTATTCCTACATGCATACAAAATGTCTTGCTGAATTCAAAGCGAGGATCAATTCCATGGATATCGATCATACAAGCTTTGCCTCTTTATCATCTGTTCTCTACAGATCCGCCTAAAACTCCTTTTTGTGTTCTAGATATAGCTCCAAAACATCTTTCTTTGGAGATACAGAAAATACAAGCTCTTGATCTTTTCACTTTAATTAAAAAAAGGTACAAATGAAATAATTATTATGTCTTTGTAATTGTTTTGTTTATATTTGCATTTTTATTAAAGTGTTAATAAGATTATAATAAAGTCAAGTACTTTTATTTTACAACTTGGATCTAAATTGATACAATACAACTGTTAATTATACTAATCAGTCAATACTAATATAATTTGCAAAGCAGTGTATGAAAGTGTCCTTTGAGATATTATTATTTTATTTCCATTTTAGTGATATTGTTGAGATAATAAATCATTTGACATCGATTGAATTGATAGGAGATCCATTTCTACAATTGACTCTTCTTGCAGCATGTTTAGAATGTAAAGAGATGGCATATTCTTTGTTACTAGGTTTTGTTGCAATACCAGCAATAATCTGGGGTCTTGCTATAAAAATTGCAAATACACGCAAAATTTCAAGTCAGGTATTTGCTTTGCTACTATACATATCCACACATCACAATATGAATAAAAGGAAGTATACTCTTTCAATAATCCATACTCTGAAAGATATACCAATGATGACATTATTTTTTGTAGTTTTTTGAGATATCCAATTTGATGGATGAAATTTGGAAGAGAAAAGAAAAACTTGAATTTGACATGTGAGTATTATTCTCCAGTGTTTTTTCTTTAATTTAAAGCTATAGTTGGCTTCCTATAGTTGATAATTATAAATAATAATATGTTCAAAATGCAAACCTGTTGTATGTGTGTTATAGTGAAACACTCACCCTTACTTCCAGCAAATTCTTTTCTTTTCATATTTTGACCCTAAAAGAGTGCAAACAAGCTAATATATTAGAAATACTCTATATATTTATACAATAGCACATAATTATAATGATAGCTACTTTGTTGTGTACAAATTTTTGTTTCTTTATTTTATGAGTGTAATTATGTTAGACAATTTTCTTATTTAAGAGATTCTGAATGGAATATATAGTATAGTTGTTGTTAGTGTATTCAGACACATCATAACAGGGCCTATGTAGAGATAGTCCATTGAAATGTATTGTCAAAGACACAGAATATCTCACCAAAAATACATCAGAATATCTCAATACTTGTCTATATTCCTCCATAGGACAATGCTCATGTTTTGACTGATTTATAAGCTAAAGCAATATTTCTAAGTATAACAATAGAAGTTGGTGAAAATGTTGAATTGTTCATCATTCTTCTTTTTTGTCTACAACAATAACTAAAAAGTAAACGAACATGGACCACCATTTCCACAGATGCAACACAATTTGAAACCAGCTATCTGCTTTTGCATTTTGAGCGCTTTTGAAATGAAATGAAGTAATTTTAGCAGTTACTGTCAAGAGTTCATCTTCGAGAAGCCATTTTTCTGAATAATTAACATTAACGAAAAAATGGACGAAAATAGGGAATATTAGCCTCCGTAACTGTAGACTATTTTCAGTTTAGATCTTTAGTTTAAAAGAAGATACAGGATAACTATTGTATGACTTATAAGCTAATAACTGTAAGCCTAGATATGATTTTATGGATTAGGTATCATTATGACATTTTTATTGTATTCTGAAGAACTTCCTTTTTAATTGAACAATTCCAAGCTAATTTCTGGGTGGTTCTTGGTGTAACTCAACTCTGATGACATCATCATTAAATGACACCTAGTGATGTCATCATATATGATGACATCATCTAAATCCATCACCTAAACCCTAAACCAAAACCTTATGACACATAATGATGTGATCATCATAGTACAAATGACATCATCATAGAAGTTACACCATGAAGGACTCTAATTTCTTGTTATCACTATAGTCATAATGATTAATATTTCATCACAATATGTAAGATTTCTTTTTTGTGTGCTGGTTGAACGTGGATGTTCACCACCTTCCAAAATTCTACGAAATACTATATTGGCTATCAAAATATTTCCCTTTAAAATTAAAACAAATAAGTAAATAAAAAAAATAAAAAGATGATGTAAGGATGACTAAATCATTACAATACAAGGAATTCAAACAAGATAGTAGGAATGTCAATTACATCATTCCTACATAACACATGTGGCATAATAATTAAGGATATTCAACAACTATATAAATTACTTAAATATTATTGTCAGTGATATATTGTTGCATTCCCAGGCTTTACCTATACTATTAGGCAGCAATTGTTATCTCTACTATCTTGTTTACATTTTTTGTATTGGACTGGTATTAACCATCCTACATTTACTCTTTTTTTAATAAAATATTTTTTATTTACTTGTACTAGTTAGTGTTAGTGTATTTGTAATTAATTAAAATGATGTTTCACTGTCTGTATGCAATAACTCTACCTCTTTCATTTGTCAATTGCATGGATTATTTATTTATATCTTTTTCTTAACTAGGCATCATGATAGTAGCATTGAGTCTTTAGTACTCTTAATGACAGAACTGACAAATAAATCTAAAGAAGTTTGTTTAATGGAAAGTACTTGGATGAAAGTGTCAACTAAATGTATCCAATTGATATTATTTTTGATCAATGACGTAGAAGACAAAAAGAAACAGGAAATACTTTGTTCGACATCTCCATTTATCACAGCATGGGTGTCTTTATATGTTGGTGAAAATTTTTCAAGTGGTAAACAACAAATATTGGATAAAGAACTTAAGGTAATTCCAAATTCTAAATATTATTTTAATTTTCAAATTTACTATAGTTCTGGACAAACTTGTATACACTCTGTAACAACTCTTTAGCATGGAATAGTATGCTAAATGAAATAGTTTCACAGAGATTTGAAAAAGTAAAACAGTAGACATATACAAAAATGTAATCATTATTTCAGATTTCCAATTTTCATTCTCAAATCACAATTTTTGAATCCTTGATATCAAATTCAGAAGCCACTGATAGTGTTAGAGAAACAACAAGAAACGTTCTAGAACAAAAAGTTCTTTCTGCTTCTTTAAAGGTTAATCATATACTATTTTAATATAATAATAATTTAATATATACTATTTTACTTATATAATATACTTCTTTTGAAGGAATTGAGAGATCTTGCTAATACCAGTCATTCAAAAGAATGTAGGAGCATTATATGTAGATTGGTTGATGATAAATTTCCTTCATTGCCAAGTTCGTTGGATGACATACTTGTCTGGGATCAGTGGCCAATTGTTCTCACAGCTCTTGGTATGTACAATTGCCATGCCTATTATTTTTATCTTAGTAATTCTTAGTGGATATCCCGTCTAAACATCCTGAATCTATTTGTCATAGTGTCAAGCAAATACTCGAACAAGCCCAACAAAAAATTGAGTCAGGTGATATCACAGTCAGACAATTGTACCGTATAAGAAAAAAATGGGACTCACAAATCATCCAAATTTTTGCATCTTTATCTTTGGATCAATTTTCCTTTGTAAAATGTCTTGAAGACAACGAGAACAAACTTCTGATTTTTAATTTTTATTTTCATCTGTTAAGTCGCTTTGCAAATAAATGTGCAGAAAAATTACAAGGTATGCAATGATCCTACATTTTCTTATATTTTTATTTTTACATTTGCCATAGTATCACAGATTTTGCTAAAAAAATTGGAACAACTTGAGAAACAGCAACCCCAAATGAATGTAAACTGTCTTTGCTCTTATGAAAACGAATCATTGACTTTTCCTGAATTTTTTGAAGCAGATTCCATTATCCCAATACTCATTCCTTTTACAATAATGTCTTCAGACAAACTACAAAATGACATTTTTCATCAACAATGGCAAAAGCTCTTCAAAATTGCTGCTGAGGATTTCACCTTCTCAGACGTTTGTCAGAAGATATGGTATCCTCTTTTTGATTATTGCAGTAATTTGATGGATAGCTTGAAAGATGAAACCATCACTTTAGCTGAATTAGGAAGATTATTTGGAAGTACTGAATCTGCAGACAGAGAACAAACCATTACTAATCTTTATCTTGCTATTATGAAGTGTCGCTCCGCGAATGGTGAAGATATTATTCCATTAATAAAAAGATTCACACAATTTTGGGATCAAAGTGTATCAACTGGTGATAAATTGGTAGAGATAGTTTCAATACCTACAAGCATTGATACTACATGGATAAAAGAAATATCCAAGAAGATTGATCAATGGAATTCCCTTCGTGACCTGGCAAATGAAGCTGATCAAGTTATAGACACTCTAGCAACATATGGTGTTAATGGAGACTGTTTTCATATTTTCTCATCACAGGTATGAATGTGATCTTAAGAGTATACTGTTATCTGTTACATATAGACCATACAGGCTTTTCTTCATCAAAAACTTAATACAGTCACTGAAGAAAATGAACAAGTTTTAAGTTTTCTGAAGGCAAGTAAATGTCAAGCTAGAGATGTAAAGGAGTCAATAAAAAAGTTGGGACAAAGTAAGGAACTCAGACAATGGATCAAGACTAAAAGTAAAGGTATGCTTTTCATACAATCAATCAACATTGAAAGGATCCTTTTAAACAGATGTCAGTGAAATGGAAAGATTCATTGGAATTGCATTGGACACAGTTGCTGGAGAGGGCATTGATGTTCAAGATCGTTTGATTGATTTATCAGAATTATGTGCAAAATTTTCTCCTCTACTATACCTTTTTGACGACTCAATGAAATCTCTCTTTACTTTTTTGCAGTTATTGCAACAAACTTGGGAATCCTTAAAGTCTTGTGATGACCCACTAACTTTAGTTGTGAGTACAGCAAGTTAAACACATACATGTGCATGTGTGTATAATCAAACACAGAAATCAAACACAGAATAACAGTGCCTATGTAGTAATGAGCTGGATTGCCCATTGAAATATATTGCCAGAAATCACAGAATATCTCACCCAAATCATGTTAGAATATATCAATATCTGTCAGTCTTCCTCCCTAGAATAATGCTAATGTTGTAACTGATTTATAGGCTAAAGCAATGTTTTTAAGCATCGAAGTAGAAGTTTGTGAAAATGCTGAATTGTTCATGTTTCTTTTCTTTCAATAATTCATCAAGTAAAGAAGATTTGCTATCATTTCACAGATGCGTCACAATTTGAAACAAATTATCTTCTTTTACATCTTATATTTATGAACTTTCAAAATGAAATCAAGTAATTCAGCTGTTTAGTATCACAAACTACTCTTAGAGATTTCATTTTCTTATAAACAGTTAATACTAATCTGCGTTCTATCTACAATTTTTCTGGTGGGGGGGGGGGGGGAGGGGGGGGAGGGGGGGGAGAAGTTGACTTCCAATGCACTTTTAGCTTTATTGAATAACACGTTGCGAATAACTAAAGAGAATAAATAATAATTATTAATTACAATGCTATTTTTCTTTTTTTGACTTTTTTGTAATTTTCAATTATTTCTTCCAGTGTTTCATTTGTTAAACTTTCAGGTCCTTCAATACATATTTTCATTGTATGCTCTAATGTTTCTTCTTCCATCCTGCTTCTCAATCTTGTTTTTATTAATTTCATGCTACTAAATCACTATAATTTTTTGGAGGGAGTTACTGAGTTTGAGGGGGGAAGCATCCCCCCCACCCCCAGTAGATAAAACCCAGCTAATGGAAGGAAACAAATGAGAAGGGAGAATACTAAAAGCATAGTCTCCTACTTCTGCAGTAAATATTTTTTTCTGAGTAATTAACATTAATTAGAAAGAAATAGATGCAAATGGAGAATATTAATTTTTCTAAGTATCTATTTGACGATTTCCTTCTTTGATGCTCAGCTTAAAAGAAGATTAATGATGACTATTATATGACTGATAACTAATTTCTGTAAGGTTAGATATGTTGCCTTGTATCATTGCAACTTTCTTATTGTATTCTGGAGAACCTCCTTGTTGATAAACCATTCCATGTTCCCAGCTAATTTCCCATTATCTCTGTAGTCGTAATTATTATTTCTTCATCACAATATGTAAGAACATTTTTTGTAAGCTGGCTAAACATGGAACTTCATTGGCTTCCAGTAGGCCACAGCTTTCTCTGTTGGCTATCAACACACTTGCATTTTTAAAAAGTAAGCAAACAAGCAAATAAAAAATACATTTTCTAAAGAATGAAGTAAATGTAGGGCTGTCTAACATCTGTTCAATACAAAGAATGCAACCAAGATAGTAGGGATGGCAATTGCATCATTCCTACATAATTGCATAAATACTGAATGCAACAGTATGTCACTAATATTATTTTAGTAATTTAGATAGTTGGTGAATATCTTTTAATTGTTTGTGCAACTTGTACTATTATGTAGGGCTGACATCCCTATTCTAATATTATATATATATATATATATATATATATATATATAATATTTATAATGATATATATATATATATTACATTCATATTTACATTTGTTACAGGATACCTGTATAAGTAATTTTGCATGGTTTCAATTTATTGGACAACTTCAAGGTGCAGGAGAGCAGGGAACAGTGAAACAGCTTGAAGATATTAACTCAGATGGCGAGTACACTATTGAAACCAATGAACATTCATTAGGCTGTTTGGTTTATTTAAGGATTATTGTTTCAAACAATGATCAAATATCTAAAAAATACTGGACTTTAGATGATCTTCATGAATTGGAGAGCAAGCTGGTATTAATAACTCGCCAAACATCTCCTTGGGTAGACAAAAAGCAAACTTTTCAAGAGGTATAAAATAACTGCAAAAGATTTATGAAGTTAAACATGGGCAAACTTAGTGAAAAAATAACTATTATAACTAGTTGAAAATTACTACATCTATTGTAACCTTAAACTTTAATTTAAATGTTAATTATGTTAGCTTAATTCTTTATTATTCAGATACTTCTTCGAGTGTGTCAAATGTCTGACGCTATCCAAAAGTTAAAAGAGTATGGTCACATGGCCTTTCTTAACTGGTCTACTTCAATACCTTGCTCTACGTACTTAAATGATCCTAGTCATTTAGATGAGATGATTGATGAATTTGAAAATGTTCTTATGGATTGGATTTATAATGTCTGGAGTTGTCGTTACCACTACTCTGAGTTGAACTTTTACACTACAAATCAGCTTATTTTGTTGAGAAAAGAGTTTACACTCATTCAACAAAACAAATCATGTGAAATTAGCCCTCAAGTATTTCATCTTCTATGCAGTGCTGTTGGCAAGCCTGTAGATTCAACCATGCTTATTAAAAAAGCATTGACAGAAGATTGGAATGACTTTAAAAATAGTGAGGAAGATATTTTAGATCTTCCAATAGCTGATACTTCTCAAGATGTAGTTATTCAAAAAGAGGAAAAAACACAGATTGTAACAAAGATATCTCAAGCAAGAGACCAGCTAACTAATGCTCAGATGGAGGTTTTTGATGAATTGACAAGTTGTGGATATGATGACTACATTATTCTTGAAGCTATTAGTCTTGGTAAATCAGATGTTTACACAGCAATGGATTGGATTGATGAGCTTTCTAATGACCAATTTACCATCTATAAGAGTCAATGGATTGAAGAACAGAGTAATTGTACTCTTAACATCCCGGAAAATGTTCAACCAGAAGATTTTACAATAAACACTCCACAGCTTCCTGAAGAATTTGATATTAGTCCTATTGCAACCTCATTCTTTAAAAAGAATAAAAGAGGAAATCTTATTAGGTAACTTAATTGACTTAATACCTAGGTAGCAGAATTGCCACAATGTGTTTTTAAATTATCAAGTTAGAATAAAATATTTGCTTTTGAAAATTTTAATTTAAATCTAATATTATACATGACTTTTAACGTTATAGATCTTTGAGTGTTGATAAAGATGACTACATTTCACTTGAAACATTAGGAAAATGTCTCAAGAATATCACTAAAAGAAGAGGTAATGTTATCCTGATAGATACAAGATTACAGTACCTTTACTTGCCCTCAAAGTTATAAAAAGTGTTGATGTAATGTGAAATTCTGTAATTTCTACATGTACACAGGTTGGTAATAATAACAAAGTAAAATTGATGAAGACATTTAGAAGGACATTTGCAAAAGAATAGAGCTTACTTGTATCAAATGTATAGTGAATAACCACACTTTGCTTGTACATCTCAGATATTATTTAATGCTATCTGTTACTTACCTTTTTGATTTGAAATATGCAATTTAATTTCATGCAAAAATTTTCCACTGAAATATTTGAAGTATTCTAAATGAACATTTTGCTTTAGGTAGTGCAAAAATGGGAGATGTCAGACAGCTTCCTGATTTTTTTGAAAGAGGCACTCCTAATTTGGTCATTACAGCTGCTGGTAAGCTTTATGCCTATTTTCATGATATGTTTGTTTTTTTGCTTTACTTTGCTATTTTGGTATACATATTTTTTATTGTTTCTATTTTAGACACCATATTTCTTCGTATTTTGCAAATCTATGCTCAAGATAGTAATAAATCTCTTCCAAGTTATGATGAAATTCTTCTCTGCTCTGAATCCACAACTCTTGAACAGGTTATTACTGTCAATGTAACAGAATGTGTCACTCCTGTTTATTAGGTTATTATTTTTTTAATGAGGGCTCTTTATAGCAAAGAAAACAATAGAATATATTGTTTAGTTCATGCTGAAAAGCTGACTTACCTTATAGCTGAAAAGGCAATGGATTTACTGAAATATCTTTCTCATGGAATACAAGGTATGTATATTCTATGTTGTGTATTGGACTGCCACCAATAATTTCACATATTCTTTTCAGAATGCTTAACAATTCTCGGGAAGAATCATTGCAATTTATTTATTATTTATTGTTATTTCTTAAATCAGATAATACAATAGAACAATAAGCATTATCAGTCTTCAAGTCCTACCACTAGTGCTGTAGTAATTCCATAATTATCACTTTTTGTTAGTCTTAAGATAGATTGTTCTTAACAATATTTGTAGATATGAAATCTCCTTTTGATTTCTTTAAAATGAAAGTAGCAAAGTTTAAGAAGATAAAGATGACATTGTTACTTTCTTAATTATTCTTTATGAGGAATCAATGATACATTTCATTCTACCACAAGGCCTTAAATCTGTTTTAAAACATTTGTTACTTTTTCTTTGATTTGACAATGACATTAAGATTTTCCTACCATCTTTGAATAGTAACAAAGTAAGTTTGTACTTATAAATAGACTTAGACACTTTGTTTTTTTAAAGTACAAGTAAGGTTTGTGAACTCTTTGCTAATAGGGAAGTAAAGTGTATAGTGTTTTTTGATATCACTTTAATAAATAGTGCATAATAATCAAAAGTTCTAAGTTATTAACCACTGTAATGGTTATCATGTAGGGATTTAGTGACTTTGAGTTAAATACATTATCTATATAAGCCTAGCTTCAATGCAGTAAATTAAGTGTATCTTGTTGTCATCTCCAACTTATCTCATGATGGAATAATTCCAAGTTCCCAACAACTTTCCTGTTATCAAATATTACATCCAATATATATATTTCAAAAAACATTTTTGTGAGCTAGTTAAACATGGAATCTCATTGCCATGCAACATGCTACAGCTTTAAATATTGACTATAAAAACACTTACATTTCAAAAAAATAAAAAGTAAATAAAAGATTTCATTAGAAATTAATTAAATGTAGGGATAGCTAATATCAGTTCAACAGAAAGCATGCAAACAAGATAGTAGGGATGACAATTGCAAGATCCCTACATAATAGCACAGGTTACTCAAATAACTAAGGATATTAAACAATTATCTATCTCACTTAAATATTATCAGCATATATTGTTATACTATGTGTCTGTGCTGTTTTGTAAAGATCATGCAATAGCCATCCCTACTATCTTGTTGACATTTTTGTATTTGTATGATATTATAGCCATTTCTACATTTACTTTGTATTTTAGAAAATATTTTTATTTACTTGTATATTTTTAGATTATCAGTTGGTTATCATATGCAGTAATGAAGGAGAAGAAAAATCACACATAGTTTCTCGACTCAATTCATATCGCAGAGAATGGAATCTTCCTTCTGAAGAAGACAAGGAACAATTAAAGCTATATCTGAAGCAACACATAACTCAACAGGAACAGAATGCTTCATTTGTTAATGCTTCAGTGGTTGATCCAGATGAGTAAGTATTTGTTTTCTATACCATTACTTACTGTTACATTAGTTCACGTATTCGAATTGTCATGTCAACACAATCAGGAGTAGGGAAATCCCTTTACATTCGTAAAATGAAAGACAAATTAGTGAAAATATTGAAGCAAAAGGAAAAGCAATCTTCACGAGCAATGATTACAGTTCCTCTTCATGGACCAGTAGTTACGTGTGATGAAATACTTTCAATGTTGCTCAAAGAAAAAAGTGACCTAAAATCTTGCATTATCCATATTGATATTCCACAAAAAGTAAACTTTTTGTGTAGTACTTGTAATTTTCTAATTGATTTTGAATTTCTTTTAGGTTTTAAGAACTGTTGATGATATTTTGTTTAGTATCCTCATTCTTGGAGGACTAAGCAATTCTAGTGGACATGTATGGAGATGTCATCCTTCTCAACTGTATACACTTGAAGTGACAGTACCAGACATGAAGGTATTCAGTCTTTACTCAAATCACTTTAGGCCTCTCTCCTTTGTTGTTTACTTCTGCAAAATTAGCTTGCATTGGCCTGCTTTAAGCAATCTATGAGAATCATCCAGGCATGATCAAATATTCATAGTTCATGGCAATAACTTGTATGCTGTATTACATTTATTGTACGAATGCCATAAAATGTTTATGTTAAATAATAACAAAATTATCAAGTTACACTATCTTTTTTTCAATCAATAGACATATATTTGGAATTTTGTTGAAACAAGGCGAGTTATGAATCTTATGAACCTGTTGCCCAGTACACTATGTTGTTCACCACAGGAAATGTTGCAAAATATGGATGAAGGTGATTTTAAAATTCTATAATAGTATAGCATATAATATTCTTAAACTTATAGACTCTAAGATGCTAGAGCTTCGTACACCAATGTATCAGAGGGTGTATCAATATTTACAACTGTTTGACGAAAAGAACTACTTAGGTTTGGACAAGTTTATTTTTCTTGGTACCCTTGTTGGTAAGGATAAGGAATGCCTTCAAACAATTATAAGGTAGTATTTGTTTTAGTTATGTTAATTTATACTTTTCAAAAGGCATACAAATATTTCAAACCCAACCTGGAAAGAAATTCGCCACTTTGTTTTGTTTCTGAACATTCAACTAAGTGCCTGTGAACAATCCAGTGTCATTAGAAGAGTAAAGCAACTCAAGCAATTCATTGTTGAGTTTATGATTATTATGTCTAGGGTAAGAATTATTATTATACATAAAATTTTTCGGAAAATTCATGAAATCTAGGGATGACAGTGCAAACATCTGAAAACCAAACCATAGTAGAATGATGGACTACAAATAGTAGCCACACAGTTGAGACTCACTGAAAGCGTGTGAGGCCTTAGTTTATGGCTACTATGTATATATTTTGATACTGTCATTCCTACTGTTGTTGTTTATACTGCCATCCCTAAATTTCAAAAAATTTTTAAAACGTTTGTTGTATTTCTTTTTTATTTATTTTTATAATAGCTTTGATAACATTTGAGTGCATATGTGTATAAATAACTTAAATGATACTAGAAGGTTATTGCCTCCATGATACAAAAGAATAGGAAAAATGTGCTAGAAAAAACAGGAAGCACATAATGAAGGTCTATGATAGGATAGATACATACTGACTATCTTCCATTTTTCTACAGTGAAATTGGAATGTCTATACAATTTGTGCACTTACAGACCTATACATGCATACTTGTGTGTGATAATTGCATGCAGTTGGCCACTGTTAACTCCAAACCTTTTATTCTTTACACCAGATTGCCCTAAGATTGTTTTGATCATTTGTTAACTACATTTGTATGTCTATTTTCATTGTTTTATTATATTGTTGTTTGCAACTTTGAAAACTGACCACTATGACTGAATCTTTGAAACCAATGAATATAATTTCTTTTGTCACAAGCACTTTGAATTAGGTTTGTCTGATCAATCACCATGCACACGATAGAATTCACTGCCTATGTAGTGATGGCACAATGGTCTTTCTTTTTATGCTTAAGTGACAGTTGTGTTTTTAAATGAGGTGCTTTAACACTAAAGAAAGTAGCAACGTATAAAGAGCTTAAAAGTAGCCTTTATGGAAGACATTATTTGTGTTTGCATCTATAATTTTATCAGTTATAATTGTATTCATGAGTAAATAATGGAGTTCAATAAGCCAGTATTCTCTTCTGGAGTTCAGCCATTTTCATGGCCTTGTTTCTTCTGGTAAGATCACATTTGTCTTCTTTCCTGGTAATAAAGAAACATGTATATTGCTACTAATTTGTTTGTTGAATTAGCTATTTTTTTCTTGATTTTGCATTCCTTCCTAAATCATGGGTATACTTATAAATCCAACGGTCCATACTTTGCTGTATATTGAACTAATTCCCATCCCTTAACCCTAAACATTAATTATATGCAGTAATGTATGACTGCATTCAGGATCTATAGGCACTATCTTCTGATGTATTAGGCATGTAGTAGTGATGCCAATGCAGGGATGACCCAGATTGTCTAGTGAAATGTGTTGATAAAGAACTCTTTACTTATAACTGCAAGCAAATATATGGTTTTCTGAAGCATTTCTTTCTATGATAGTTAAATTATTTTCAGCCATCAAGCTATGTGATCCCCTACAAAAGGCAACATCACATACATCACCATAACAATATTTACTTTAGTAACAATTGCAAATTAAGAGTCTAGTACTAAGTAAAAACTTTTCCATGTGCTTAATCAGACACCATTGTTAATTTTGAGTATAAATCTCCATTTTGAAGTTTTGACCAATGCTACCAAGCCTAGTGAAATATTTAGCTAATCAGTATGATACTCAGCTGAACTGGTAGAGCAATCCCTATATTAACTTAACTTAGAAAAATGTTTATTTACTTTATCTCCCAATACACATAGCAACCAATAAATATTATTACTTTGACCATATACACTTTGAATTGGGCATTTTTGATCAAAACATTTGAGTTCTGTTACTTGAAAAACATCAAGTAGTTCCAGAGCTTCTACCAACTCACTTCAGTCTTATAAGTTAGCAATTATCCAGTCCATTACAACAACAGCAGTGCCATCAAATATTGTTAGGATAATTTTTACAATCATATCTTGTTGATGTGAAAATTCTCATCAAATATCGTAAACATATTGTGAGTTGATAACAAAATTTAACATCATATAAAATTTTTTTCCAATTCTATATTTTGTTGGTGCTAGATTGAATATGCACTTTGACATTTTCAATGTGAAGCATAAACAACATCTCCACACCAGGGTATTAGGCACACAGTATCAGTGCCTACGTAAGAATCACTGGGATTATCCATTGAACAATTCATTTACAATAACAAATGTACTATCAACATAATCTTAGAATGATTTTTACAATTACATTCTTGTAATTAAGTAATCAAACAAGGAACAATAAGGAAAGACATTCCATCTCTTTCTCCACTGACTTAACAAATTGCATTGATTCTTTAAGTTAACTAACATTTTTTTATTGTAGGATTTTGCTACATCTTCAATGTCTCTTGAAAATAAAAGTGATACTCTTGATCAGCACATACCTAGGCAAACTTGGGAGAAAAGGTCAGTCTTTAATACCTAATTTTTAATCATTCAGTACAATTATTTATAATATATAATGAAATAATTTTTAAAATTGTTTAGTATGCATCCATACCTATTTTTCAACAAGAATCGTACTTCAATTACACATGTTGGACTATCATTAGAAATACATGGAAAATTGGGCTATGTCATTGTTGATACATATACAAGAGAGTCACTTGGTATCTCTCTATCAAAGGAAGTTTTTCAGTTTTTATCACAGAACGTCAAGATTCCAATTGGTTATAACAGGTGAATTCCAAATATAAAATATATTTAGAGATCCATTTTTATCAATCAGTAACCCATTTTCAAGTGAAGAACTTTTGAGAAGATTACTTGATTTCATGAATATCAAATTAGAGGAAGGAAAGAAAATAGAGTCACCCGATAAAAGTTATGTCCTTACTCATGATAATCTAACAAAAATTATGGCCATACAAACTCGATTCAGGTAAATATTCAGTATTTTGTTACCATAAAGGTTTGTGTGTGCAGATGTCAAATTCCTGTTGTGTTAATGGGTGAAACAGGTTGTGGGAAAACTCATCTTATACGATTCATGTGTAAAGCTTCTGCATATGAAAAATTTGTTAAAAACATGTTCATTGTCAAGGTCAATTAATAGTTTATTTATAAAACTATAAATTTATGCAAAATATGGGCGTTTAGGTTCATGGTGGTACAACTGAAGATGATGTCATAAAATGTTTAGAAGAAGCTGAGAAGCAAGCATTGCAGAACAGAAAACTTAAAGTAGATACCATTGTTTTCTTTGATGAAGCCAACACTAGCAATGTGATAAGTCTGATCAAGGAGATAATGTGTGATGGTAGATGTAGGGGGAAAATAGTACCACCTTTTCTCAAATTTGTAGCAGCTTGCAATCCATATAGAAGGTAAACATTTTCATTGAATTTTAAAAAATGCAAACATTTCTCATAGGCATTCAGATGAAATGATCAGAAAATTAAAAGGTGCTGGTCTAGGATGGCGCGATGAAGATCCCCGTGATTCTACTGAAAAATTAGGTATCTCACATGTTTTGACTATGTTTTGATTTATAATGAAACTTTAAATATAATATTAGGTGAAATACCTCTTAGAGACCTTGTTTATAGGGTTCTGGAATTACCTGACAGTATGAAAGCCTTAGTTTATGACTTTGGGCAACTAAAATATGAAACGGAAAAGGAATACATTTTGCAAATGGTTCGAAACAAGGTATAACTTTTTTACTATCATGCAGACTATAATCATATTGTTATTATATAAGTGTTCCACTATGTTAATCTCAAAGGGCAATCTTATCTCAGATGATGTTCTGCTTGCAATTGCAAATGTACTGGCAGAATGCCAGGACTATATGAAGAAAAAAAAGGTACTGTTAACATCCTCACCTCACATTAATGATGAAAAGGTTTTATGTTAAAAATCGAAATAATTATTATGTAAGGCTTGTATATTCATATTTATTTTTAATATATTTTTATATCTGAGTTTTAAAGTTATTAGTCATTATAGTAAATGATAAAGGTTTTCCATGATATTAAAATAATGATTTGATATTAAGGCCAAAAAATCCATTAAACATTAATAGGTACCTAATTTGTAGATATGAAATTGTATTTTGTGGATTAAGTGAACAGACATTTGACAGTATATAGCAATTGTGACACAAACTTTATATTAACTTTAATTTTTTAAAGGATGAATGCAGCTTTGTAAGTCTTCGTGATGTTGAAAGGACTTTGATAATATTCATTTACTTTTTTGAAACTTTCACAAAGTCCTTTATTGTAAGTGAACAGTTATCATTTAGATTGGCATTCATCTTTTCTTGAATATCTTATAGGTGACTGACCTTAATCATATCAACCAACTAACACAATCATTACTGTTAGCACTTGAAGTCTCTTATGTTGCTAGAATGTCTTCACAAAGTGACCCTAATCTTGCTAGAGTGTCTCCTCAAAATGATTTTCTATGTTTTGTTGTCAAAACTATTACACAATCAACCTCCCTTTCACACATAAGCACAAAAGAATATAATGATCTACTGTACAAGTCAGTTGACAAATAATTTATAAATGTTTCAGTCAGATATTACAAGCATTTCAATACAGTAGTTGAATTAAAGCAACTGTTGTCACTAATCCTTAAATTACACTTAGCTTGCATGTTGTTTTGCAAATAATAAGATAATTTCCTTACTTATTTCATGTTCAAACACAAAATCTCTATTTGAATGAATTTTAGTATAATGAGAACCTGTGGTGGAAGTGAAAATCTGGTCATTAAACTAGTAATATGTTTCTGTTAGACTAATTGTAATTTTTTTGCTTCTTTTCAGATATCAAAGTAAATTACTTGATGGAATGGAGATTGAAGAAAACATTGCTAAAAATGCTGCTTTAAGGGAGAATGTGTTTATGATGTTTGTGTGTATAGAATTACGTATTCCATTATTTCTCATTGGTAAACCCGGCAGTTCAAAGTCACTTGCTAAAACTATAATTGAAAGCTCAATGAAAGGAAGAAACTCTAAAAAAAAAATAATGAAGCAATTTAAACAAGTGTGTATTTATTTCTTGTTCCTTTTTATCTTAATTAATGACAACATCTTAGGTTCATCTACATTCACATCAATGTAGCTCATTGTCTACCCCTGCTAGTATCAAAGAAGCATTTGTTAATGCTAAAACATTCCAGGAGAAAAAAAAAGATACCAAATCATTTGTATCTGTTGTTGTGTTGGATGAAGTTGGATTAGCAGAAACATCACCCTATCTACCACTAAAAGCATTACATCCACTGTTAGAGGATGGTACTGAAGGTTCTGGCACTAATGATCAGGTGCATTTTCTTGTAACTCTCTGGTTTCAACATTTGCTTAACAGCGAATTTCAAGAGAAGAGCGAGTTGCATTCATTGGGATATCAAACTGGGCTCTAGATCCAGCAAAGATGAATAGAGGGATAATGGTGATTCGTAGTGATCCCACTATTGATGATCTCATTGAGAGTGCTAAGTATATGTATCATTATCTATCATATTATTAACGTTCTAATTGGTAGGGGTATCTGTTCTAATAAAGAAGGTCAAGAAGACCCAGTGTTGTCAAGACTTAAAGGATATTTTCCACAGCTTGCTCGTTCTTACCATAACATATGTACATCTCAAAAACGAGAATTTTTTGGACTCAGGGATTTTTACAGGTAAAATTCATTATAAAATATGATTATTAAAACATTGATTGTTACTTATAGTTTGATTAAAATGCTATATTGGATGAGTTACACATCTGGATCTATTCTAACTAGAGCACAAATAGAGCATGCAATTAGACGTAACTTCAGTGGCTTTGACGAGTTTGATCCTATAGCAAAGTTTGATTTGGAAGAATTAAAGGTGATATTATAAGTAATAGGAAGTATATACTTAACACCTTCCTCAAAGGAAAGAGATCAAAGTCATCTGGTTGGTTTGTCAGCTTCACTGGTTAGATTTCTCTTAGATTATAATTTATGAATCATTTTAAATCATTTAGAAAAAATTGCGAACCAAAGATGTCATTATGCTTCAACGTGAAATTTCAAATGAGTACCTAATTGTTGACAAAAAAGGGGAGCTTGAATTCAGTAGTGACAACACCAAGAATGGTATTCATGTAAAAATTTTTGTTGCTGTAGAATAATATAGAAAAATTATGAATTAACTAGGTTTAAAACTGTTATTTTGCCCAGGGTACATTTTATGTAAATGTTCTTTAACTTCCTTAAATTTCAGCCTATTTTATTGTCCATTTTGAAGACAAGACAGCGTCATTTCAGAGTGCTTTTAATAATTCTTTATGGATTGGTACACATAATGTAGATGGCACTGAAATTTTGGTAAATAAAGATATATATAAAACCCTTTATTGTTGATCTTTATAGATTGTTCAAAACAAGGAAGTTCAATTCAATATTTTTGACAGCAAAAGTACAATTGATTTTAAAATTCATTATTAATTAGATTTATCACAGAAGGTACCATTTCATTGTGTACCCATCATCAATTTCCTTGCATTGCTCAAATCAATGGTATTAAAGATTTTATGCCAGTCATTCCAGTAAGTTTCCAATACTTTTATTATACCAAATATCTTTATAATAGGATGATGCACTTATGAATCCTGATTGTTCTCCACTTGGCTTAATTCATGAAAGCCTTTCCAACAGAGAAACTACATATCATGGGTAAACCATACATGAGTTTCAAGAATTTATTGGTTACTGAGATTAATTTCTTTAGGGAAAGTCGTTACCTCCTTTTTCTCACTGACAATTATTCATCACTTCAAGTACTGAAGCATTATGTAGTGACCACTTGTTTACAATCAGCCAACTCCTCAATGGATGGGCAAAGTCTGGAACCATTTGTTTTGTTTGGTAGTAGTTTTCCTAGAGACAGTGAATTTGCTCAGGTAGGTCTAATGTAATAAATTACAGCTTTAACACTATGATTTTTGTATCAGGTGTGTCAAAATATAAGCGAAATTAGACTTTGTATGGAAGCTGGTCGCATGGTGATATTACTAAATCTAGAAAACCTTTATGAAAGTTTGTATGATGTCTTGAATCAGGTATGCTATGTCAAAATAGCTGAATTTCCAATTTTAGCTGTGTTTCTACATAGTATTACATAAAGAGTGGCGGTCACAGGTATGTTGATTTGGGCTTAAGAACTAACAGAATGAAATGTACAGTTCATCAGCAGTTCAAGTTAGTTTTGTTGCTCAGCTGATTTATGTTTTAAACTTGTTCAATTGAATAGGCTTATTCTAATTGCTGAAAAAGGCAAAGTTTATGAAGAATTTCCAACTCCCCTTATAAATCGTCTTGAGAAGCACTTTGTCAACACAGAAACAGTTTTAACAGATTGGCAAAGATCAATATGCAATAATTTGGAAAAATGGATTTATTCATTCGTTGATCATGTTAATGGGTAACTCAAATGAAATCGTTGCTTTAATAGCTTTTTTAAATTTTGTTTATTATACTATAGATTTAACGAAAATGATGCATTCATTGGGTATAGTCCAGACACAAAAGCAGCAGTGGTCCTTCAAGCTAACATACTACTGAAAAATAACAATCCTAGCTTTACAGAGGGTTCACCAGAATGGAATCATAAGGTAAATTAGCTCTAAAATAAACTGTTTGAAAATTTCTTGCTTAGGTTTTTCAGATTTGCAAATGGCTCTTTTTGCAAATAGCTTCTCCTGATGCTATTGTTAGATGTGTTACTAATGACAAAGGAAAAAAGCACTTGCAAGACATTTATTTTATAGAACAAGAACATTCTTCTTTAGCAGAGTTGATAAATCGAATAAAACCTTCATTAGGGAAGAGTTTATTGTTACAGGTTATGCAGTATTTACATGTTTGTAGTCTACTTCTTTTTTTTAAAATTTTTTAGGTGACAACACATAGCTCAACATTATCACAGGATGAAGTTGATTCATTAGCCTCATGTGTAGGAAGGACTCGTGAACAAATCAATCGTTTGCATTTGGAAGCTTTCCAAACTGAGCAAGACTTTTTGAGAAGTATTGAGTAAGCACTCTATATACAATTTTTCAAAAGTACAAATGGTTTCCTATATATCCACAGCACAGCACTAGAAAGAGGAAAATTTGAAAATCACCTTGTCATATTTGAATGTGAAGGTGGGCATGAATGTGGAAACCTCATTACCTGCTGTCGATATCGACTTGTTGATAAATTATCAAGGGCTGATGATTCACATTCTACATCTTTTGTTTTCTTGATACATCTACCTAAAAAATCTTCAAGGATGAATTTTGTTAGCTTCCAGGAACAGCCTTGGCTTTGCTACCATGTTGATGGCATTTTACCATCTGAGGATTCAGTGTCACTTGCTGATTTTATCTGCAGAGAAGGGCAGCTGATGAGCAATTTCTACTTGTGTGAAAAAGGGACCTTTACCATATTACCTGCATTACAACAATCAATAGAAGATGTAATTATTCCTGAGCCATACTTACTGAAGCCACTTGTAACTCATGATACATCTAATAATATGAACCTTTGCAAGCGAATGCACCATTACATAAGTGATGCAGTTTCGAAGTCAATTTCAGAAAATGAGCATGGAGATTTTCGTCTTAAGTGCCTGATGAAAGTAATTCCAGAACATCCAATTTTTCCACTTTCAGGTATCAGTCATATTTCATGTTATTATGTTTACATCTTTCAATTTCATTATAGATGAGCTGTCATTTTTTGGATTAACAGTTCAACTTGTCAAAAAGAGTTTACAAGAGCGAGAGAAGACTCTTCAAAATCAGAACTGGATAACAGAGGAAGCAATGAACATGCAAAGACTTCAGGAAGCTGGAACATTCTTAAATGCACTTCTAAGGAAATATGACAAACTTGTGATTCCTATTCTGGCACAAATTATTTCATTTGTTGACAGAAATTCTAACTTGAAACTGCTATATCAAGATGATTCCAATATTTCAAAACTTTGGATGGAAATTTATTCTTCACAACATCTTTTTCAGTCTTTGTTTGAGTTCACAAAAACATCAATAAAAAAGAATACAATAGCTTCCATGGTAGCTTTTGAATGTCAATTCCCTTTTTCCTGGTTAGTTTTTGAAACTATTGTTAGTGAAAAAGACAGCACAACCCTAAGTGAGTGCTAAATTACAAATATTCTAGTTAATTTGTACAATTTCAGGTTATGATGATTTGCTGATAAGACTAGTAAATACAGAGTTAAATAGCTATTTTAAACATGTACCAAATTCAGAAATTCAAATTTTTGCTGAATATTATATTCACGATTTTGTCCATCTTGTTGCCACTAAAGGGCCACTTGGGAATGACGATTATAATAAGGTTAGTTAATCTAGATAATGTGTTTGCGGCATATCACAATTTCACATGTACAGATGATTAGTGATTGTGTAAGAGTTATGATTGCAGACTATGTCAGAGATATCAGTCAAGCATCACTGTTGGAAATTTTAGTAGCTCTACATTGTGCTTACTCTGACAACAAAGCTTACTTTACGATATTGTCTGAATTGGTATTCCAATTGCCTACTATAATTGTTAACATTAAAGCCAACACTGAGTCCATACCTGAAATTAAGGTACATAATTTCATCTGCAATTTGTGAATCACAATAAGACTTATTACATTATAGTTATTATTAGTGAATGCTATGAAAGAGATTTTGGATAGCCAATACTGTGACATAAAAACTCCTCTTAACAATGGACCAATAGCACTTAGAGGATGGATGCAGAAATTATATGAAGTACATGAAGACATTAGTGCAATTGTGCAAAACGTACCACAACTTATCCCAAGCCAATTGCTGTATGAACACTGTTAGTTAATGTGTTGTAAGTACATTTCCATTTTTAGGTTAAAGTGGCAATGGGTTTGTGTCATGAAAATCTTTTTGGAATATGTTGTTTTGAATAACGAAGGAGAATTAATTTTCTTTGCTAAACGAATAGAAAAGGTAAGAAACTGCAAAAGTCATTGCACATAAAATTAATTTCTCGCCTTTCATGAAGTATATGGAGAAAAAAGACGATGATGTGCAAGAATTTCAAACACCAAACACATTAAGAACTGTTGCTATTTTGTTACATGCAGTGGAAAATAAACTGAAAAAATTGTAAGTCAACTTTTATAACAAATTTTAACATTTCTTTAAACTGTATAGGCCCAAGAATCAGCAAGAGCCTATTCAAAAAAGCTGTTGGTCATTTTTCTTAGATGTGTTGTCTACTCTTTGCGTTGACGGAAATACATACAATCAAGAACTAATTGATATCTTAATTGACTCAGTATTCATAGATGTTAATCAGCCAACAAAGGATGATAAATTACACACGCTTGTTAAGAATCATGAGGATCAATTATGCTTTTTGCAGTCGTTTGTTTTGAAGCTAGTTCTTCGATACAAGTTAGGAATAATATTCATTTATCTTTAAAAAGCTTTGGGTTTTGTAGACTCTCTACCTCAAGGAATGCACTTCATGAAATTTTTGAAAGAATCTGCAAATTAAACGAAAGTAGTAAAATGAAAAAGCAAGATTTTTTAAACATTGTAGTCAGCAATTTCAAGGTAAAATTAGAATAATTTTAAATACATTGTGTGTTAACTCTTATGTATGTCTTAGATGCATATGACTTTATTTTGCTATGATAAAAATGGCGATGTTAAAACTCCCTATGTTACTGATGTAATGCTGACCAGAGGTCATGATAATTTACTTGTTTATCATGATAAGCCTCATTCACCTGAATATCTACAAGCTGCTGCACAGATTATGGTATCAATTCATATTTTAGTCAACACCATGGAAGTAGTGCAATCATCTGACTTAGAAATTACTAACCAGGAAAACACTCGTTACTTTATTTGTGAAGCAGAAAAATATCTTCCAAATCATTCCTATAATGAAGAACAGACTTCCAATGGACCAATATGGTATCTTGTACGTTACATTATCAGAACATTTGGTGTTTCTACACTTTTAAAAATTTCTAAAGCTTACAAGTGGGTTCTCCCTTATGATGATTCTCCAAAGGTGTTGGTCTTACACTAATATATATCTAATATTATTCAATTTTCAATTTATATATATAAAGGAATTAATTGTGGACACAGCAGCTGTTTATAATCCTGCCTATGAAAGTATTAGATCTGCTATTACTAGAGCTACTAAAGGAGACTTTAATGAACTAAATGTTAAAATGGAGGTGAACTTAACTTTATCAATATTTTAACATCATTATATCCTGTAGTCTCTAAAAGCCCTTGACACTATCCCACTGGTTCTAGCATTATGGGAAAGAGTTCGTTTAAGTTATGTTAGTGACCTCCCATCAAAAAAATTGTCTCCTGAGGTAATCTTTACACAATGTATATTATCTGCCAGGAGGTCCATATTTTAATCTGTATTAAACTGACCCACCTTCCCTAAACCCTAGGCATTTAGCAATGCATACCAATAAAGTATGACATCCTTCCACATTAATAACCATTTTGATTTTTTAAATATGAGAAGTTTGCTAATATATATATTCACTTAAATGTTTTTTTTTCATCATATGTATATATATATATATATGCAGATAATAGAACAGCTAACTAACTTTGCAGAAAAGTGCAAACTTTTCAAAAATAATCTCGAAGTAAGTATATATATATATAGTATACAGCATCAAAGCATGGTTATATTATGAAACCAATCTCAATCATTTTAAGTTTAAAGCAAAGTCCATATTAGTAGTTATTTTAGACTGCATCTGAAATTTTTTGTCATTCAAATAGCTTAACAACCTTGTTACTTGATACACATGATTTGGTCATATGAATAATATTTTTTACCATAGATTTTAATTATTGTAAAATCATTGATTCAAAACCAACAATGTCATTGCTTTTCTCAAATGCAAGCAAGAAAAGATGACTCTATAGAAACTACCACATATAGGATGATCATTTTACACTCAGTTCTTACAGTTTTGGCAAATCGAAAAACAACACTTAAACTTTTTTTCAACTTGCTAACCACTCCAGAATCTTTAAAAGTAATTTCCTTTAAATTATTAACAAGATATTATTTTTTCTAAAGAATTGTCTTTTGCCAGCTATGCCTGTACAAGTCCATTTTAGAATCAGATATGTTGAAGATGATTTTTTACGTGAGGATTTATACTTTTATATGTTATCTTTTACTTAATAAATTACAGAATGCATACAAGGTCACCAATACACATCCGAAATGGTAAGAATGGCATTTGTAGCTTTTATCTAATTTATTGATTTAATATATAGCTTGAGTGTCCTTGTCTAGAATGTGGTAACATTGTTGACAAATGTGATAACAATGAAATGAGGTAAATTTTATAGATCAATGATACTAAATACTTTAAACACATACCTATAGAATGAAACATGAAATACAGTTTGGCTATATACCTTTACAAAGTGGTGTTGAAAACCCCCCAATAGGAATCACCCCAGCTGTTTCTCGTATTGTTATTAGATGCATTATTCATTCATGTTTATTATGGTCAGCTTGTGAGGAAAAGGTATTTTTCATTATATTTATATTATTATGACAAACCTATCCTAGAATATCAAATCAATTTTTCATGGAAGACTGGATGATTTTCCAAGTTATTTTTGGAGACAAATTCAAACTGATCTCGGTTTACTATCCAAAGCTACTGGTCGCTCCATTGATGAAGTGTCTTTATTATTTCATAGTGTTTTAAGAGAAATTAACCAAAAAAGTTATGGAATACAGATATCACAAACAAGTCAGTGAAATGTGAATGCATATAAATTTAGCACATTTTTTCTGAAAAACAGGAGCTGTAAAATATGATAAACTGACTTCTTTTGATGAATGTACAGAATGGGAGAAACATTTTTATGAAAGCTATGTTAAACCCATTTTTGAGGTATCTTTAAAAGAATTAAACCTTTGCTATCATACTACCTATTTAGGACACAGATCTAAGCATCCAACAAATTGTGAAGGGACTTAGTAGTAAAGGTGCAGTATTCAATTAAGCACAAACATCATTTAAATAAATTTATTAAAAGAGTACCTCTCAGCTTTAAATGAAAGGAAAATATATTGATTATAAATGCCTTGGAGCGAACCCAGGCTATTGTTTAATAACTATTACTTATTACTTTTAGATTATAACCAATTGTTTGCTGCTACATACGTTGCTCCAAGGGATGTAGACCAGTTTTTATGGAATGTCCATCCTGAGCCATCTACAGAACAATTTTGCTTAAAGATTTTAAACTTGCAACTTGCTGAGACAAATCCAGTTCTATTTATGTTTCTTTCAGAAGTTAGTTAGAGTACATGCGTTGAATAAATTGAACACTTTAAAGGCACATAGTTTGGAGGCAACTCAACAAATTCCTGATATATTAAATATGCAAAAGATGACTCAAGGAATCTTTGCTGCTCAATCTTTTGATGATAAAACTAGAAGGCTCATAGAGGATATGCCCTTCTCAACCTTTGTGACTGAAGACTATATGGGTATTAAAATTTAGCACCTTAAACATTCAATAAAATAATTTTCACAGATGACCAGCAGAAAACTGTTTATAAACAACTATTACTATCACTACAGAAAGCCTGGAGATTGTGCCAACATGAGCTACTTCATAACAGTACGTGATGTATCTAATGTCAAATTGTTACACTTTATTTACAGATCGTTTAAAAGCACTAAAAAATGAATATATAGAAGAAGATATCACTGAAAATACTCTAATGAAGTATTTAATTCCAACAACATTTGGTCCTGGTGTTATCACAACAGCTTTGATAGATCATCTCGTTATAACGCACAATAAGTTTATAAGACAGTGCCGTATTTATGTTGAAGAGTTCTTGAAAAAGTAAAATTAAGGTTGATATTTAATTAATTATCTTAATCTATAGGAAATGGCTTTGGAAAACCCCCAAAGTACACCTACTAAAAGTAGACTTGTCTCACATTATCAAATGCACTAAAAAAGAGTTTACCCAGATGCTACATTCCCATAGCATCTACACATTTTCTTCAGGCAATGTCAAAATTGAGTACAATCTTGATGGATTGGAAAAAGATTTAGTGCAACGATTTGTACTTGGTAAACACATCATTACACATACATTAGATATCCCCCAAGTTACCTGGAGAAGTCAAATGTATAATACTCAAACTATCACATCAGTGAAAAAGAATGTTCCACAGGTCAGTGTACATCAAAAATAAAGTTATTAAATTAATTAATATAAATTTGTTAGCGACCATTGCCAACTCAAGCTAGGCCAGAAATATTGTCAGAACTGAAGACCATATCTGATATAACAAATGTGTGTGAATTAGTTGAAACAGTGATGAGATTTCTACAGAGAAAGGGGGATGATCCACAAAGGAAAATTAAAAATTATATAGAAGTGGACTTACAAATGACTGGGAAATTAAGAAGCAAGAAGGTCAGTAATAGTATTAAATGTCCATGTTTCAAGTTGTTGATGACCCTTGTGATGTATTTTTCTCTATACAGGTAGCAGACTACTGCTGTTTGGAGCATGTTGTTGCACTGTGGAAATTCCTTAATGTTGAACGGGCTAAGATCAAAGTTCGAGATCAAACAGTAAGCATCCCCATTTAGTGTTGTATTTCAACTATTTCTTTACATAAAGAATCCATTTTCTGTCTTACGTGCACAGTTTGCAGAAAATTTAGAGGTTTGTTAAATTACTTTAATATCATTTATAATTTTATTAATCTGTTAGCATCAGAATCAAATGTTATCACTTGAAAAAGCTGTCAGCAAGATGTCTAACTTAAACTTTTTATTGGAGGTAATGTATGAATTCATCCAAACTTACGTTCAGCTGTGTGATGTTAAGGAAGCAAAAAAACCGTAAGTGATCAAATGTTTAGAGTTTTCTATTAACTGTATATAATATAGATTGAAGAATGTGCTTCTTGAATTTATTCGTCAAACCAAGTCTGATTGGATTGTCAGTTCCATGGAGTTCTTTCCACAAGATATTATTCTGAATCAGGTAGCTGACACATGGAAGCAGATTGTCCACTTCCAAGATGCTATTAAGAAGACTATACAATAGTTACAACTTATATGCTGTTATTTTAGTTTAGTTTTGATTGAGTATATTAATTTAAGTTTTAAGAATAGAATCTTAGCTATACACTTTACTAGCCTTAGCATAGAGTGATTTCTCATTTATATTTTTGAAGTAGGCCTTATTTTGAAACTTTATGCTGAACTCAGCTATATAATTTTTCTGATATTTTCTGCCGATTTTTTGGTAACTGTTAGATGCTATTTGAATATTATATATTAAAAAATATTTCTTATAAAGTTGCATATACTTTTCATCCAAAGAATAGTAGAATCTCATACATAACTACTTATATCAATGGTAGATAACAAACTTTATAATAATTGCGTTATAACACACTTACAATCTTTCAGTTCACAATAGTAATTTCAGTATAAGCAGCATTAAAGTACATATATTCCTTTTCAATATATATGCATATATATATATATATATACATATATATATATATAATTATATATATATATATATATATAAAAGCTTACTTATTATCAACAAAATGTTCTTATGTTAAGAGAAGCCAATAATAAGCCAACTTCATATGAATATCAGTTACATACATCAAGTTATCTGTTCATGTTTTAGCCAACACATTAAAATCAGTTGTTATTCAACCCATAGAATTGGAAATAAATGGTGATAAAGATATGCATTATTTTTTTCATGAAGCAGAAACGTGACTTCAAAATGACTGCCTCAATGAAGAGCAAAATTGTGATGGACCATTATGGTACCTTTATGGCACCTTTATATTATTAGAACATTTGGAGTATCTACACTGTTCAAAATCTCTAATGAAGACAGATTTAACTAACTAGGATTATTACGTAATCCTGAAGTTTGCATGAGGTCACCAATTTATTATACCTGCACAATCATAAATCCAAAATCAAACCAAACAGTGACTTCCTGTCTTGCTTATATTGCAGGAAAGCATTGCCATTGTCTCTTTTGAATCAAAGGTTCTACAATTCTCAATGTCTTGACAAAAACAAAAGAAATGTGTAGATAAATTATAAGGTATTAATGAAACATAAAAATGTAATCATCATTGTTGTTACATACACAATAATAAAACCAAAACCAAACAAACCAAAATAAACATTTACTGACTTGCAACCAACACCAACATTCTCGTACCAATGATAACATTTATTATCTCTTTTTGGACTAAAATTGACATTATAATATATTGTACAGTCATTTGTTTCATCAGTCTTCTTGTTGACTACAGCATATGTATAGCCTGGTCTATCTAGTGTAGGTTCTTGACTTGCACCAGATTCATCATCAGTGTCTGATACAGATATTAGGACTTCCAATTCTTGTGTCAACTTTACTTCACACACATCAGGATCCACATTTGCACAGCCTTTAATCTTGTCATCAGATTGCTTTACATATTCTTTTAGATCTATTGATTCTAGAATTGATTGTTGTTCTTGTGTTGCGGGGAGAAACAGGGATCTCATAATTGTGGTGACCAAGGGGAAGAATCTGAAACGCAGCAGTTACAAATTTGATGTATGAGAAATCGAAGGGTACTAAACAGTCTAATGACCACTGACAACCGACCACAATGATAACAATAATAATAACAACAACTGTAACAACTGGCAAAAATGATAAAAGCATGCGTTCTTATATCGATACTAATGACGTCATAATCATGCAACAATGAACATAATTAAGGCATGTATTACAGTAAGATTGTCTAAATAGGATTTTGTGAAATCCCTGAAACTTTCAGGGAGTTTGTGAAATCACGTTTTCACTTAGTGACTTCATAAACTCACTAAAAACATATATATCACAATAATCTTGTGGATCATTTTCTTGTTGTGTTCCTGAGGTCACATTGGTATGTTCTTTGTGACATGGTATTGTATACTCTCCTGTTGAACCCTAAACTGATTGTTGTGTGGCAGTACACAGAATTACATCATTTATTGAAGATATTGAAGAAATGAGTACTTCATACTCTTATGGTGCTTCACTTGATTTTAGTCTAAACAGTGTCAAATCATATTTGTGTTATGTCCTCACTTAGTGAAGTAAAAGGTTAATCAGTCTCTTATGCCACTGCAATTTTATGTTTGTTTTGTATATGTTGAACTATAGTTTGAAAATATGCTAAAATAATTATTTACACAAGCATAATTATATTATAATAATGTTAATGTTTATTTTTGGCTCATTTTTGTATTAATATAATATATTTGGATTAGTGACATTTTGAATTGATAGAACAAATAATTACATTGTTAATTGAGTAAAGAGAGGAAGTAATCAAATCTAACATTAAAATTGTTCCAACAAATGCAAATAGTATGTAATATATAATTTGTGGAGATGAATAAGAAAGACCATAAAAGAATAGTTCATCAAGCCTGAGCTGAGTGAATCAAATGTTCGATATGACTCCAGAAAACATGCAATTGTTTCCAATATCTATCTTTATTGTTGATTTGTTTCATTCAATTAGTCCACAGATTTAATACATTCACATGTACAACCAATGAACAGAGTCCACTAAATCATCTACGTGTTACAGCAATTTCCTCATAATAATTCCTATGTGTTATGCTTTCTATTGAAGTAATTAAATATAAAAATTAGGACACTCCTTTTACAATATTTTATCATTTATCACTGCATTAATTGGTTCCAAAATGTTTTTAAAAATATTGTAAAAACTACATTGCCACTGCAAAGCATTATGATCCTTTATTTAGATATCAAACCAATCTGATTGGTGCTTTATTTGTATCAGTTATTTAATATTCTAATACAAGTAGCATATTTTGAGAACATCTCTTGAAAAGGCTAAATCTGATTGAATGAAATAAATCACAATACATTTGCAATATAAGGAACATGTGAAATAAGATTAGTTTATAACTTTTTGAATTTATTGAACTCAACCCAAAATAATGCAATAAAAAATAACATAAATAATGATCTAGTTTTGAAATGTTTAAAAACAACAATAAACAATGGCTTGTTGAGTTATAATTAAGGTAGATTAGTTATTTGTAATGCAAACTCAAAATTTAGTGTCATACTAATAATTTTCAAACGCAAAATTTTAAAACATATTGTGAGGAACAGCTAGTTTATAATATTTGTTGTTTATTATGTTTTATTGGGTGAAGTGTCGTTTACTGACTTGCAACCAACATCAACATTCTCTTACCAACGATGATGTTTATTATCATTTTTTGGACTAACATTGACATTATAATATACTGCACTTTCATTCGTTTCATCAGTCTTCAATGAAGTAGTTTTCTTTTTTTCTTATTGACTACAGCATGTGCATAGCCTAGTTTATCTAGTGTAGGTTCTTGACTTCCACCAGATTCATCATCATTGTCTGATACAGATGTCAGGACTTCCAATTCTTGTGTCAATTTTACCTCACACACATCAGGCAGGATCCACATTTGCACAGCCTTTAATCTTGTCATCAGATAGCTTTACATATTCTCCTAGACCAATCGATTCCAGAATTGATTGTTGTTCTTGTGCTGCTGAAAGAAATGCACTATTATAATCTGTTGAAGAAGTTAAGGGAACAAGGATCTCATAATCTTGTGGGTCATTCTCCTGTTGTGTTCCTGAGGTCACATTGGTATGTTCTTTGTGATATGGTATTGCATACTCTCCTGTTGAATCCTAAACTGAATGTTGTGTGGCAGTAGGATTACAGAATACATCATTAATTGAAGATATTGAAGAAATGGGTACTTCATACTCTTGTGGTGGTTTATACTCACTCTGGCTGAACTGTCGAGTATTTTGTGTAGAAATGAAAATTACACTATGATCTGCTGAAGAAACTGAAGATATTGGAACTTCATAGTCTTGTGGTGGTTTATTTAAAGTAGACTTGTACCCTTAATTAAACCAATGCTTATTATAGTGGTTACCTGTCCTTCAGAGATTTGAGAAATTTCAGAACCCTAAACAGTGGGAAATGATATTCTCATTGTGTTATGTCCTCATTTAATGTAATAAAAGTACTTCATATGCTTGTGCTATTTCTGGTATTGGAAATGGAGGTCCTAATGTAACATTTTGAATTTTGTCAACCAATATTTTTAAAAATAAGCAGACATGAGCCTGATGCAGCCTCCAGGGATTCTTTGGGATACTATTCATACCAACATCATACAATCTGACTTTTGGTTCTCTTGAATTGGAAAGTGTTCTTGTTGAAATATTATCTCATTAACTTGAGATGGGCTCTTTGATATTAATGGTGATGCAGATGAACGAAGTGTTAGCAAATGAGCTGATTGCTCTTTTGATAACAAAGTAATGTTTGTACCTTGATGACTAGATCTTACATGAGAAGGAATTGTATAGTGTTCTGCATCATGAGTAGATGGTATGAAAATGGGTACCTGATTATACTTTGATTGTACGTCTGTAATGATACAGTTGCATTATTCCCTCCCCAGTATGAGTACTTTTGTGTCAAATGGTTGAAGGGTTGAGGTTCATTCACTCCAGAGCTTTTGATAAGTAGATTCACTGATAATTGAGACTGAAGCAACTGAGTCAGCATGCATCTACAAGTTCTGCTGGTTCAGTTTCATATGTACCAAGATTCATTACTTCCAAAAAATTAAACATTTGGCTGGTACTAGCTATATGGAGCACACCACAGTGATAACATGCACACTTTTTTGTCTTTTTAGTCACAACATGGACAGGAGATGGAGACACTGTGGTCCTTTGGACATCTGTGGTTTCCATATCGGCAGACTCCATAGATTGAGCTTTATCCAGCTAGTGCTTTTTGGAAAATAGCGTCACATTGTTCCTTTGAATATCGTTTATACCACAGATGAAATGGTCTCTTAACATCACGTTTGTGTTTCTTCAAATTCACAATATTCAGTGAGCTGTCTTAGTGCTGTGACAAACGTAGAGATTGACTCTCCCTGTTGATGATATGCATATTAAACTTGAACTTTCCATGATAATTGACAGTTTTGGTTGATAGTGCTTTTGCACTTGAGTGATGATGTCTTCAGTGCCTGAGCAGGATCTATAGCAGTGAGGTTACCAATATGCTTATATGTGTCTGCACAATAGGGACTGAGGAAAGTGGACATTTTTTCTGGATCCTTAATGTCATTTACTGATAAGTAGAAACAGTCTTTCTGTATAAGAACTCCAGTCAACTTGTGATGGATCGAAGGTAGAAATGCTCCTGAACTTGGCCAATATACCAACTTTGCCACATCACCAAGGCAGTATAGTGAAAAGGGATCAATCAACAGAGAGAGAGAGAATAATAACAGATCTTGCAATTCACATTCAAATCAAAGAACAATGAAAAGATGAAGGAAGAGCTTATGAGTTGAGCTGTGTACGTCAATTGACTCCAAATTTATAATGCACAATGAGAAAAAGACCTGGGTGTTTGGGTAGATTAGTGTTTTCAATATTCATTTTATTTCACCAAACAAAAAACAAAAAAATGCACAATAACAAGTACAGATTAATTAAAACTAAACAATGAAAACAAACAACAGACTAAAGTTGTAGAAGCTAATTTGTCAAATATGGTTCATTTCTCACTTCATTGGCAAGGATCGCAATTAATAGCAAGGTTTCAAACAAGGGGTAAGCAGTGAATACCTGATTGTGAGTCAACTTCTTTTGGAGGTGAAAAATCTGTCTGGTGTGGAACTGAGTCAGCCTTTTCAGAAGGTGGAGAATCTGTGTGGTGAAGAACTGTATGAAGAGTGAATGAGTGTCCAAAATCTAAGTTACTGGTAGAAGAGCATAATAAATGATCTACATGGTACACTGCACATCTTGAGCATTAAGCCAAGAAGACAGTTATGTCAATACCAGCCGAAGTCATGATCTTTAACTGGTGCCAATGACAGGTTTGCACAATAAATGGTGGATCACCTGAGGACCTTATACTAAAATGTTTTGACTTTCTCTTTGTAACAATGCAAGGTATGTATAGGACTATCTTATGAAAAGAGGGTGACTATATATGCTAATACGAAGTCTATGTCTCATATGGATGAATGGTCTGGACTTAAGTAGTATACCAGTGGTGGATACCCCATGCCAATACCTTCTACTTCATTTTGGGACATATAGATATAGTCGATATAAAGGTATTGATAGTATGATGTTGTTTATTTATATCAATTTGGTCTAACAGGAATACTAATATGGAGAAAGGAGACCAACAACACCCTGCTCAAGGAAACAGCTATCCCACTGTCTGCATGCACTGGCATAAGATAATTTAATTGAGACTCTTCCTGGACACCTTAATGATCTTGACAATTTTGTCAATATTGAGGATTGTGACACTCTGCATTGGTTAGGATATCTTGGGCTGATAAAAGATGGGTAATCAAACATATGAGAAAATGTGGATATGAGTTTGGCTAGTAGACCTGTTGTAACTTGATCTTCCTGAAACTTACTCAGATAATGGAGATAAGGGCAAATGAAGAAATATGTAGGGAAAGTGTCCCATTAATCTCATAAAGGGTGTAGCTGTCATAAGAGGTAAAGGGCAAGAATAGTCAAACATCATGCAGGCTACATTGGATGTCTCTTAGGATGATCTCGATTACTTCTAGAATTACAATCTTTCAAACAATTTGGTTGGGTTGGGAGGATTGCATGTTCTGACCTCTCTTATGGAAGTTTGAAATGTGTCTGTCCTATTTGGAAGAATCTATATATTACTTTATAAAAAGAAAGTTATGCATCTCTTGTCTCTGTACCTAGCAAGGAGGCTTCTTTGAAAGCATGATAATTTTAGTAAGTCTGTTTCCTCTGTGATAAGGATGGAGTTTGAATTCTTGTCAGACTTGCTTGTCTTTGTGAAAAAGACCATTCTAGACTGAGTAGAATCTTTGTCCTCTTTTGATAAAAGTAGAGTGAAAACTCTCCCCAAACAAAGTCTCTTTTGTATTGGGAAAGCTATCATACCCATACCATCCCCATGTGGGTTCGATCATTTCCAGGATGTTGGATGTTCTGGTTTTGGAATTTCCTATCAAGCAGGTTGCACAATGGATTAGGGACAGTACTTCTGTTGTTGGGACTGCTACATAAGGATCTTACCCTGATCCACCATGTTCTGCCATATAGATGCTACTGGGTTATTAGCCAAGACATCAGATTGGATCTTTTCTGGCTATATGAGTTCCTTTGGTAGATGTTTGCAAAGGAATTCTAACATGAATTCATCTACTTGCTGACCTATTTAGCATGACACTGATGGACTTGCCATGCAGGCCTGTAGGCCCAGACACAATGTTAGTACCTGACCTACTATGTGAGGTTGCAGTCAACCCTGTTACATTGACAATATTAGACCTGTCATTAGAGGCTATATACCCATTCCTCTCTAGCTCTTCGCTAATGTCTTTGATTCCTATCTCATCCTACAGTGAGTTCATCCAGTCTATAACTTTTTTACTATCTTATCAGTGTGAGGGATATCATCTAGGATGTCCTCTGATCCTTCTGATTCATCTTCAAACATCTAGAGAAAAAATAATAGGCAGTTGCACTTACAAAAATGTCTTGTTATCATGACAAAAAGGTTGACATCTAATGTAGTACACTCACTAGGTGCATACGTTTTTGTCTATTTGGACTTTGACCTCTGCTGAAGGATGTTGGGCCAATAGGCAAGACCATGTAGTAAAGTGACTATGTTGTTATTGTGTTTCTGGAGTTTCTGTAATACAATTAATAGATACATACAATATACATATGTATATTAATTAGATATATCTATCTAAATACTTCACTGAGATCTCCATAGTAAACCTTTTTGCATCTGAGTCAAATATCTACATTTATTTATATAGTATAAGATCACTCACATTGTGTGTAGTTTGCCTGCCATATCCTTAGGAATGTGCTTATGATAATGATTTGGTCAAGAATTAATTTATTAACAAATTTAATTGCATTTTATCGCCCCCAAACTTGGATGGTGATCTCAATCTCTTAGTTGATTTTCTCTCTTCTTTTAACCCAAGTCTCCTCTCTAAGCTTATCCTACTTGGTGACTTCAATATAGGTTTTCACAAAACATCTCTTTTGACCAGGCTACTCGACTTAACTAACTCTCTTAATCTAAATCAATTATTTCAAGAACCTACCAACTTTTCCTATTCAGGATCTCCATCCCTAATTGATCTTCTATTTGTTCCCTCTGATTTACCCTCCTCTGTGTTTATTCTTCCTCCAGTTTGTTCATCCAATCACCTTTCTTTCCAATTTACAATTCCCACAAGCTGTAAAACCAAGTACTCATCAACTGGTAGTGGTTACCATAAAGTCTGGATCTACAAGAATGCTGATCTGCGCCTCTGCCAATCTTATTCTTTTTTCTTTTCCCTGGGATGACCTTTTCTCCTCACAAGACATCAATGTCTGTTGGCCTATCTTTAAGGAAGCCTTCCTAGAGGTTATGCATCATTTCATCCCATCAAAACTTGTTCTTTCTAGTTGCTCTCCTCCCTGGGTTAACAACCATCTCCTTGCCTGTATCAAGAAAAGAAACCATCTTTACCACAAAGCTAAAAAACTGAAGTCTCTTACCTACATGTCTCAGTACTGTGTCTGCAAGAACAAGACCTTTTCATATCAATGTATAAGTTGAAAGCCTTATTTTCAACGGCCTGTCAGTCTTATCTTCCTCATGTAAGTCTTTCTGGTACCGGTACTTATTCAAGAAATTAAAAAAAGAAATCATCAACCATCTCAACCTTAACACACAATGACTTAACTGTCACTGACCCTATATCCAAAGCCAACTTGATCAACGACTTCTTTAGTCAATGCTTCAATTCTTCTGTTCCCCCACTTTCTCTATCTGACATATTTCCTCACTTCCCAATGGACTGCTCCTTAGATCTTCTTTGTACTCCTGAAAACATCATACAATTGATTTTTCAATTACCTTTCCATACATCAACTGGTCCTGATGCAATATCATCAAAATGCTTAAAGCTACAGCCTAGTCAATTTCTGTCCCTCTATGTAAATTGCTTAATTTCTCCCTCTTTTCTGGACCTTGGGAAAACACCAGAAGTTCTGGTGTTTTCCCAATGGGCTGGAAAACATCTCTAGTAATTCCTATCCCGAAGCAACCATCACCCAATCCTTCTCCATCAAACTATCATCCTATTTCCCTTCTTTCTCTAGTTAGTAAACTCCTAGAAAGACATGTTTTTGACTGGCTCCACAATTTCTGCAAAAATAACAAAATTTTGTCCAACAATCAATTCAGCTTTTGACCATCCTTTTCTACGGAATCTGCTCATATCACAACTACTCATTCATGGTTTTCTCTACTTGACTCTAACTCCTCTATCTGTGCTGTCTTCTTTGATATATGTAAGGCCTTTGACTGTATACCTCACAGACCTCTCCTAGACACACTTCTATCCTACAACATTCCTCCTCACTTGTCAACTGGACTCAGAGTTACCTTACTTCATCGTTCTTAACAGGTTGTCATTGATAATTCTTTTTTATCCAAATCTGATGTGATTTCTGGAGTCCCACAAGGATCCATTCTAGGCCCACTATTCTTCATTCTGTACATAAATAAAATCTCCTCTATTTCTCTTCCCCAACCATACTTAATTACTTTATATGCTGATGACATCCTTCTATCTTGCCCCTACAAACTTCTGACTTATCGCAAATCCAATCCAATATAGATCTTCTATCCTCTTGGCATTCCAAAGACCTAACCATTAACCCCTCCAAGACCAAATAAATGGTTATCTGTAGAAAATCCTTTAAATCCCCCAATTTTCCCATACTTTATCTCAATGGCTCTCCCTTAGAAAGAGTTTACTCCTTAAAATACTTGGGTGTTATCCTGAACTCTCAGCTGTCTTAGTCTCCTCATATTGACTATATCTGCTCCAAAACTAAAAAAATCATCTGGTTTTTTCCGCAATTTTTACTTTCACTCTTCTCCTCCTGCTCTACTCAAACTTTACCAGTCCCTCATCCTCCCTCATCTCCCTCACCCTCCCTCATCTCTCTTACTGTTCATCTCTTTGGGACCCTTACTAACTGAAAGACATCAATAAACTTGAAGATGTTCAGTCTTTTGCACTCAAGTTATGCACAAAACAATGGTCCTCTGATTACCAATCTTTATTATATCAACTCTCCCTTCCCAAGCTCTCTTCCAGATGGAAAATTTCCAAACTTCTCCTTCTCTAAAAGTTCATTCACAATCTTTTATTTATTCCAAGTAACATTCTCAACTTTCAAGACAGTTCCTCATCTCATCTTCACTTTTCTCACCATCTAAACAATAGAATCCCCGATTCCCAAACCATCCTTCCTTGTATTCCTTCTTCCCAAACACTTCTGCCATGTGGAACTCACTTCCACCATCTGTTAAAGACTCTAACAGTCCAATAATTTTAAGAAATTCCTTCCATCATTTATTCAAGTAATTACCTAGTATTTATATAATGTCATCATTGCTTTTGTACTAGTCTCTGATTATTGAGCAATTTGTGTTTCTATAAAAAAACTTGTATGTGGGTGTGTGAGGTGCTACCCAGCTACAACTCTTTAAACAGTAATAATTTGTACATTGTAGGGCTGTTTATAACAGGCTTAGCAGGTGAACATTTAAGACCAATGATAAACCTCGACTGCTATAATGCTCTATGTATGCTCTCTGCAGAGAAGCTAATTTAATCAGAAAAAGTCATCAAAAGAATCACAAACAAACATACAACAACAACTTGTACACTATTCATGAATATGCTATTTACCCAGTAGCACATATGAATGAATAATATCCTCAATTTGTCTGTTATTTATGAATCTATTTAACACTAAGTATGAATATGAGAAGTTTGTTATAAAAGGTGAGATAAATTAATTATAGACATCTGGAACCTCCTTATCTGAATTGTTCATAGTTACAGAAGAATGGCTCAAACATCCTATATATGCAAAGGTGATACTGTGCTCTTAAGATGTTCCAAGACGGAAAACTATTTGTTTTCAGTAGCTATCAGGTAACATACCAATCAATGAAATAGTAGATAAAATTATAAGCTAGTATATGCACATAATACTATCTATGTGAAGTAGTCTATTAATAGGATGTAAGAAGAAAACAAGCCTAAACTAACAGGCTATAGGTTATATTACTGATATGACTTAAGTTTTACTGAACCCAGACATAAAGATACTATTCTAAATCACTTATATCATAATGACTGTCTTTTTCATGGAGGAGAGGATTAAGTTATCTAATTAATTCACACTTTTAATACCTGACAGCAGTCTTATAATCGTTCTGACCATGTCCTATGCGCACATCGTTTTGTTTTATTGCACTAAGGGGAAGAAAAACATATGATTTAAACTGCAATATCACTGCCAACGCATAAAACAACCATGTATGTTATTAACACTAGCGTCATGTCCAAGACGAAAGGAAGGAACGCCTTGGAACTTGCATGCGCATAATTATTGCAATAAAGAAACGCCTTGGAACTACTGCTTGCGCATGCGCATAATTATAATAATTTTTGACAATTTTAGAGGAAATGACCATGATGGGCTGAGTTTATATACCAAACAGCCAAGTTTGTCGTTATACAAAATGAAATGCTTTACGATTAACTGCTTTAATAATAATGTCTCCGTTTCTATTTATGATGGTCTCTGTTTCGACACTGTTCTAGCCTCCTACCTTGCTTGTAGTTATTAATATTAGATTAAAAAGTAGATTAACTCACATCCTTGTATATAATGATTTTTCTTTTTGTAGTCCATCTAAAGGTAAGGTGAGATTGCATCCTGATTCTAGACAATGTCAGTTTGAAAATGAAGAACTGGGTCATCAAATATTTCGTAATATTCATTGTAAGTACTCAATTATTTAAACTTAATTTTATGCATTCAAATACAATGTAGTTGCTGCCTTTCAAATACTCTCTGAGCCGCAGCATACTTTTATAACCAGGTAAATCTAAGTGCATTAAATACAATTTTTCTGTTGGCCCAGGTGGTCCTAAGATTGTTTTAGATCTATGTCTTTAGCTATATAAATATTGTCCACTTTTATAATTTTAACTTGCCCTATGTTCCTGTATAACTGACATCAGCATATTTTTTGAGGCACCGGATTTTGAATGAGTTGGAAACAACATACTTCACCAACCTGGATGTAGCTGGAATTTTCTTAACTTTTCATAATGGTGGATGGTTACAGCCTCTGGTAAGGATGTAGGACTCTTGTAATAGATGTCACTCAGTTAGGAGATTGCACGTGAATAGAATAGATGGCAATGAGGTCCAATTGTTCTGTGGATGAATGCCTTGGTTTACATAGACCTATATCTTCTTTTGATAAAAGTGCCCTGTAGCTCTATTCGGATGCATGAGTATTTCTGCCTGGTTATGTTAGTGGTATATGTAACATGGCATATTGTCATTATAGAGAATGTAGTGTCATTGATGTTGAGTTGAATTGGCTTTTCACAAATAGTTAAGGTCAATGATCCAATAAAGTTTTGCAAGAAGTCATCCCCTAAGACATATTCATGGATAATGTTTTGGAAGTCAAGACATTGTAATATATTATGACATCCCTCAGGATTAACAGATCTTGCTTTGGCCTATTAGGTTCAATTGTTCTCCATTGGTTGTAACCATGGGGCAAATTGGAAGATCATACAGTTAGAAGAGCCATGGCTGTTGCAGACACAAATATCCTTTAAGATATCTTTTCAAATGCCTTATTAAAATTCATCATATAACTGCAAAAACACCAATGAAATTTGTTTGGAAAGGTCCTTTGTTTTCAATTTGATTTCCTAATTTATGATTTAATTGAGAATTTTGAATCCAATGATATGATGGTTTTCACAAATAGTATCTAACCTGATCCTGACATTCTTGTAATCCAGCAACATTTTCACACCAAATGAGACCAGTACAAACTATTGAATATCCAGATATTGAAGTAATAGAGGAAGAATCTTCCCTGAAGGGTACTGTTTCCATACAGACTCCTACAGAAGACAATATTGTTGAAGTCTTAGACAGAAAGATGATAGATATGAAAGGACATTTCCTATGTTTGTCTGGACAACCAATACTAAAAATCAAGAAACAAAACCAAGCTATATATATATAACACAACAACCAATCAATTGCTTGGTTTTGTTTGTTGATTATTAGTATTGGTTGTCCAGACAAATATAAAGTCTGAAATGTCCTTTCAGAGAACAATATTATAGTTCAGTAATCACCTAAATTACTCTTTTATAAATCATCACTTTGAAGCATTATTCTTTACTTCTTGCTGTTGCTTCCTTCTTTTTCTTTCTTGCCTTTTCTAAAGGCACTTTCTACTATTTTTAAACATTATTGCTACAGCATGAAGGATTCTGTGAGTACCATTAAATTATGTATGATGTCATATCATGCAGTGATGGCATGCGAAAAATGACATATATATGGGATTTCTACTTTTGAAAAGAGCGCTTGAAACTTTTTCATTACTTTGAAGTGTTGCAATTTTGCAAAACCTATTATTATATGGTGCAAACATTTCTTTTTACCATTTTCCTAGCTGGAAATATGATAACACAGAGTTGTGTGTCATTTTAATGGGATATGTAACTTTCTGAGCATTCAATTGCTTGTCAACAGAACTGTCATATTATTTTTGATGGGATAATGTTGTAATCATAATCTCTTTTTTTAGTTTTTCATCATCACTGATGTTGCCAAAGGTGAGAGAAAATAGAAGGGAGGGAGTCATCTTTCCTTGTTATAGGAAGAACCTTTTGTTGGTGATAGGCATGATGATGTCACATCCATCATATATGGTCGAAAAATCAAGGTGTTATATATAAATCATCTTGGTATTATAATTATTTGTTCTCCTGTCTTTTAGTTTCGTCATGTTGCTTCAAATATGTACTTGTCTGTAGATAACAACAGTGACAGCCTGGTATATATTTATATTTTTATGCAAGTTGAAAATTTTATTTTATTCTTTATAGATTCTAGTTAAGAAAGATATTGAAATGGAAGAGGATGTCTTTCTCTTTAACATTTTACCACTTCACACTAGACAAGTTAAAGGAGACACTTCCATTAGAAGGAAGAGAGGAGACAATGTAAGTACACTTACATTATTACCATTATTATAATGCTAGAAGATTCATTTATTTATTCTAATTATTAATTCCACAATCTACATCACCACAAAAACTAAACAATACTTACTATTATTCTCTCTTCATCAAACAGTTAGTAAAGTTAATTAATGTGCATCTACCAACCTACAATGCAGTTTGCTTTTACTTTTTGTTTTGGACCAAATGGGATGTTTGGCTTATAGCATATACTTTCCAATGTAAGAGCATCTTCAAGTGTTGGTGCTCCTGAAATTTTTGTCAGTATTTATAGATTTGTTGCTTTTCATGTTAATGATCTATCTATTGGTAAGATGATTTTAATTTATGCCTGGAAATTTTGTTCATGTATTTATCACTTGCAAATTTAATACTGTGTTCACACTATACCTTTGACACGGTTCCATCTATGCCAGGGCCCAGCATAGCACAGAAATTCATCAGTGTAAACCAGAGCCATGCCATACTGATCCATACTAGGCTGGCACACATAAAAGAAGCATGCTGCACACAGCACACCAAATTGAACTTTGAACCAGCAGCTGCTCCACCCACTTCTAATTTCAATCCATGTTTACACAGTAATTATAATAATAAAACTATAAAACCACACTAACAATAATTAATGAAGAAAACAATTGTTAACATATAAAGTAAGTATTGTTTTGTTTCCATTTAAAACTTCAGAAACTTCTTGGTCTCGATGGAGTGAGTAAACAAACTATACACAGAAGAATGGCAATCTGCAGTAGCTTTTTCCTGGCTACTAATCTCTTCATTAGAGCAATACACCTTCTAGAGGCTTTTATCTTTCATTTTGAAAGCTTCTCTCTATGTTTACTTGCTGAAACTAGCCACTGAAAAAGTACAATGTTCTTCATCGTGCACACTCTTTTTTCTAGTCACACGATGTAGCTCCACCTTTGTGCATTTATCCTGATGCAGCACACTTGCAAAAATGATAATGTGAACTGGTGCCAGAACCGTGCCCTAGTACTGTTCTATATCAGATCTTACAAGTGTGCTTGAGTACTGGTACTAGTGTGAACACAGTATAAATGAATGTATTTTTCAAATCTATACTAATAAGATAAATGAAGTGTATTGTTTGGTATTGGTAGTCTAATCACTAAGGGTAACTATGAACGTTATTAAACCTTTACACTTGTGTGGTTTAGGACAAGTGGAAGTTAACTTTTAACATTCAAATCAAATGATAGCACACATTTTTGCTTGTTTGTATATATGGCATTTACAAACTGTAATAAATAATGACTACATATACATAGAGTTGGTTCATTGTTGACTAGGTTGCTCTTTTCACAGAACTGTGTGCTATCCGAATTCAGTACCTTTTGATAATTATTCTTACCTTAATAGTATTAACCTTTGGCTTTGTAATGATTTGAAATTGTTCCTATAAGTGCAAGTTTTACACTGAGATGAATTAGCTAAATGATTATATTCCATAAGGTCTTGCATGTATTATAATACTTTTATTTTATTCTTCAGACAATAAGTTTGCAAATCTACTATGATAGGTACAATTGATCTTGTTTTTAAGCATTCTTAAAGTTTTTGTCTTATCCCTAAATATATTACACTCTTGTGACAATCTTACAATAGGGATAACACTCTAGTTGTACTATTAAATACATTTATGCCTTCTAATCTATCTTTTAATAATTTATGATCTTAAAAATAATCTTACAAAAAGCCTAATAGATGTTGTTTGATTGCTTAAGTACTTTTTGGCTTTACTATTAGGTATGTTCTGGTGATAAAATTGTTCTGCAATCAGTAAAAAGAAAAGGCTACCATATCCTTAGTTGTAAAAGTAATGACCCTCAAAAGTGAGTTGTTGTAGTTTAAAGACTATTGCCATTAAATGTGAACCTTCTCAGTGTAGATATAACAGTTTGTCAATCTGTCCTAATCATGTAAATGCTCCTTTTTATTATTTATTAGAAATGACTTGAAAATAGCAGTTGCCAATTCGTCTTTTGTCATTGAAGTATACACTGACACAAGTTCATTCAAATCAAGTGAAGCAATTAGAGTAAGCTCAATACGTAAGATTGGTGTATTTACATGTAATAATAACTCTTTATAGGGAGGAAATGTGATTCGCTTTCGTAATATTGAAGTAGATGGATTTTTAGCTGGAAAGGCAGCCGATACTGGTAAAAATAGTCCTTTACATTATTATTATAATTATCATTTTATATTATTAATAGCTACTGTGAGAAAGAAGTGGAGTCTTTATGGAATTAAGAGACTTCCACCTACATCTGGACACTGTTGTTGGCAACTAGAAAAAGTTGACTGTGATCATTTTTATGGTTAACTAGAAATTATTAATTTAATTATTATTATACTTAATTAATTTGTAGGTGGTCCAATTCACTTTAAAGAGAAGTATTACATAAAACATGTCCCTACACAAAAGTACTTGAAAGTGCAGATATCAGAACAATCTATATCACTAGAAGAACCATTAAAGGTGGACAGAAAATATAAGGTAGTTTATTGTGTCAAATGGACTTCATTATCAACATACATAGCTAATATTAGAGAAGTCTTGTGGCTCTACATTTGTCATGACATCATGTGATGAGGTATATTTAAAATTAGTATATGTATTATGGTTTTAGGTCTATTTTAAATTATAGGGTAGTGGCTCTGAAGTTTTGAGGGGGAGTCTAATGAAATTGCAATGGTTTAATAGTGACACTGATCCTGACAATGGTGACAGTAAGCCTGACTTGTTCTTGTCAATTCAAGGTAAATTTACATGTGTAAGTACACTACATTTCAATATGTGCAGGTGATAGTATAAGCAGCATTTGAAGTAAATACAAAAAACTACATGGTACCCACACAGTCTCACTGAATATTTAGTGATGCATGCTGGCTAGTATGTAGAAATTTTATATTGCCATTTCTATTATAGGTTATGTTGTTTGAAATATTGTGCAAGTACACCTATATTTCCTTAATTTTTTTAGAAATTTTATGTGAATTGCCTTTAAAAAACTTCCTTTATAATATTCAAAACAAATAATATATATATTGTAGGTTAAACTACATGTGCCATGTATTAGGCTAGATAGATTCTGAGGTCTTGTGAAGGAATCTAATTTATGATAGCAGTGTGTATGATGTGTTCTTGTCAATTTAAGGTTACATTACAAGTATCACTTGTTATATTAACAGTAGCATTAGTTGTAGTGAAATTTTATTTTATACTGGTTTAGGTGATCACATATTGCCAAAGGTAGTTAGCAAAAAACGACAAATTGGTCAGAAGTTATTTAATGTGAGTACATATTACAAACGTTTATGTATTCTGTGAATGTATTTTATGCTATGGACAGATACATGGATGGATGGGTAGGTGAATGGATGAGATGCACTGATGGATGGGTGGATGGATTTTGAAGTACGTGTAAATGAAGAGGTAGAGGGATCAGACAAATGAAAAACAGACCAACTCTTATTTGAGTTAAAATTAGCAATGATTACAATTACATCTATCTTATGTCTGTTGTAAGTAAAAATAATACTTTTCCTGTAGCTTTCTCTAAAAGAAAAAGAGACAGCTGACAATTTCACAATTGAAGAAGTAAATATAATTATATATTAATCCTTTATGCACACAATTCTATATTGCAATGTGATTTTAGTTTAACGTTATTTGTCTATTCTATTTTTAGGTAACTCCAAATCATGTCCATAACCTGTACTTTGTGGCTAGTATATCTAATGTACTACAAGATTATAACAAAGTGAGTATACATATTATATTAACATTTAATAATAATCATATTGATGACTGTAGTCTATACAGGGGGACTCATCATACAAATCTGATGAACTCAATACAATCTTATATGAATTAGTAAAGTGGATTGATGAGGACATCACAACTAGCTCAAAAATGTTAAGAATATATCATGTAAGTTGTTACTGTCACACAATTCAGTAATGTTGTTGTTAATTATACTATCTATTAATATTGATGTCTCTTGTTTAGGTTGTAGATATACTTATTGAAATATTTAAAAAAACTCAGTGAGTCTAATGACAAGATTTTCTTACTAAAGCTTCTCACCACTATTGTTTAATTATATGTTCCATAAACAGCTAATAATGTTGAGTCATTTAAACACATCAAGTTATTATTTGAGTTTCCTATTACTCATTAGTTTTCCTTTTCTATGTGGTGATTAGGATTGGTAAATAGGAATCATTCAATGCGCAGAATTATTATTTCCTCATACTTGTAATTAATTAGCTTCATTAGATGTCTAGACTAATGACTTCAACTAATAGCAATCATTATAGTTTGGTTAGCTTGGTTTTGTGTATGGCTTAAGCTTTCACAAGTATTGTAATAAGTAATATGTTTGATGGTATTTTCTTGTAACTACTTGCATACAACTAATGTTAGTATGTCATAAGTCCATATATATTTATTATTATTGTAAATCTGTAAGTTTACAAAATCCATTCAATGAATATAACCTGTGCATATATTGTACCTATTTAGTGCTTTATACAATCACCACATATAGAACTATTGAATATCATATTCATGTGTAAAACTCACATAACAATTTTATATATCTTTTTTAACAATAATGTAATTAACTATATCTAGATAGAGTCTAGGTCATAGAATAGCATGGTATAGTATATACATGTTGCTATTATTATTTAATTTAATTATTTGCCTAACATAAGTGCTTTAATACATATCATATATTTCTGATTCAACATGTATGTAAATAACTCAGATAGAGTTTGTATCTAAATTTAGAATAACATGACATATTTGGATTAAACACATTTGTGAACTATACCTTAGTACTGTAAGTGTTATAACACAGTACTATCTAACAAAGTCAATGTACTATTTAATGTTCATGCATTATGTGATGTATTAGTCTTAGATTTAACAATAATCTATATATCATGTAATTGTACATGTACACAGAGAGCTAAAGCTACAAGAAAAGATATGTACAGTTCTTGAACACTATGCTAGAACACCAAATGATAAATCAAGAAAGTACTTATCACAAGATAGATTTTTGGAGTTGTTTCTTAAAAGAGTAAGTTAGAGTATATAATATATTATGTACATGTATATTATATGCTCAATTGTACTTTATGATAGCTATGCAAAGGTGATGATATTCATGTTAAGAATGTGCTGTGTACATTGATTCGTCATGACAGGTAAGACCATTAATAATTTGGCTTTCATATATTACAACACTTGAAGCATTGTAAAAGTGACTGTTTTTGTAATAATTGTCACTTTGTTTCTTCATACTTGTATCTTAATTTTCATTTTGTCTTGTGATCTCTTTGCTAGTGAAATTGCTAATTCAGTGTTGAAGATTAAAAAAGAAATTCCTGATTTTGACAGAAAACTTGTAAATCATCTATATATGAAAAGTATTAATGACCTTATTGTTACTATATAGACTCCAGGTGTTCTTGAATTATATAGTGCCCTCTGTTTTACAGCAGATTTACCTAATAGAGAACTACAAGGTAAAGTGTTTGTTATCTTCTTAGTACTACAATAATTTATAAATAATCTGAGTATTGATTTTGAAAATTCTTTTTTCAGATCAAGTTTTTAATACTATCATTAAGAGAAGACAGGTTTGTTTTAACTACATAATTATGAGTATATTGAAGTAAGCAATCATTTTTTGACACACAGGAGTCATTTTATGCAACTGAAGTTAAAGGTGATGAAGTTTATTTTGTTTCACAAGGGGACCAAGGACTTGAAGGACCTTCACAAGGAGTAGTTCAAGGACGATTATCAGTGATTTGTCAAACTGTAAGTGTAGAATCTTCATATATATAGCTAACTGACTACCTGTTTCTTTATACAACAGGACGATGTCAAACAGTCGTTTATTGCTCAACTAAAACTACTTAGCAGAGTTTGTAAGGTACACATAGCATTGCTATAAAAACGTGATGCTAAAACTATGAAGTTGATATTTGAAAGAAACAGATAATCATATGTTGTATCAAATACTAACAGAAGCCCACAGCCTTGCATACCAAAAATAACTTTGTAGTTACATTGTACAGTAGTAAGCAAATATAAGGAACCATTTAATTGTATTCATAGTGTGGTTAATTATGCTCATAATTGTCAAATGATTAGAACTTTCTAATATGGTCATGAGTTAACTATTGTGGTTTGTTTAATACTACAAGCAAAATTGTCTTCTTTATTGTGAGGCTTTGGGCTTCAAAAATTCCAAGTATTTTATTAACTAGACTTACTGCATTTGTATTTATTTCTTGTTTAGGGTGTAAATATGACTTCAATTAATGAAATCAAGAAATATAGAGGAAATGACTGGCCTATCTTTAATGAAGCATTAATTGTTCTTAAAGACTCTAAAGTCCCACCAGATGTAAAATCAGCTTATTTAGATCTTGTGGAATCAGTTTATATTGAGCCCAGTATTGATAGAAATGGAAGATGTATTGATGACTTATGGCACTGCTATGTAAGTTCCTTGCTAACATGTTAATAAGGTATATAGTCATATGTTTTAGGTCATGTGTATTATAATGAATTATTTGTTTTTACTACCTAGTTAACTTTGCATGTCAGGTAGATAGAAGCTAAAATGCTAACTCTGACAAACTTTTTTTCTCTGTAATACTGTGATTTAAAAGCCATCATACAAGTTTAAGTTAAACTCATTACTAAATCAGTTATTAATTCAGTCAAGTTCATAAACACAGGATTGGTCATAAGTGAGCCTGAGAAATAAAGACAGTTTAAAACTTATTTAAGATGACCAATTGATTGCTCCATTTATATTACCTAGAATTTATTAGTTCATTTATTCTATTCATTCAGTAAAATGTCAAAAATAATGTAATTCATGTCAAATATTTATAGCATTTAAATAGACTGAAAACAAACTGTTAAAAAGTGAAAATTAATGTGATTAATGACTCGTGGACTTTATATTAATAATCCTTTTCATTCTTATTTTAGTTATGGGAAAACCTCACCAACACTGATCCATTAAAAGCTAGTAATGTCAGTAGATATAGTGTAGATAGTTTGGAAGATGCTACTAACATTCATGAACTGATATCTATCATTGGCAACAAAGTTGAGAACACACAGGTAACTATAGTTAAGGACTTATATATTTTGAAAATATATCAGACCATTGACTGTACTATATATTTAGAAATATCACTGTGTTCTGAAATGTTTTTAGCCCACTATAACTCAAACTACATGTTAATGCTATTTTTACATTGAAGGTTATGATTGTTTGAGTTCTATATGTACATATGTGTGACTTTGTTTGACTGCTTTATAACCACTGTAGTAAAATATATGTAGAAGGCGTCAATGTTTGTCAGCAATCAATTTAACTATATCAATTTGTATTGTTATGGAGTACTTGATTCATTTATATTGTCTGATGTTGTTATATTTAAAAAGCTGTCTCAAGTATTCCATCTTTATATTATGCACGTTATAAGTGTCATTATAACAATTTTCAATTTCAATTTATGGATTAATGGCAACACATGTATTAATATCCAATGTTAGTCATACTCAGTATATAAACAACAGTTATTAAATTAATTATCCTAAAATGTTTCTATTAAAAGAAACTAGCAATGTCGGTATTGCATATGCAAAGTATATATAAAAGAGTAATCAGACATATATGATTTATATGTTGTTTTGTTTGATCTAAGGTGCTAGACCCTGAAAAGAATGATGATAATGAACTGTTAGCTCAGATGTTAGAAGTCATGGAACGTCTTACTGCTTATGCCTATTGTTGGGATGTCAGTGAAAATACAAAGTTTGAACTTTCTAGTCTTGTTAGAATTTTACGTGGAAGTGAGTTATATACATATAGCACATCATTGTATGGTAATTTGAAAACTTAATGTTGTTAATCCTGAGCTATAATATGCATTTTTGGTAGCTTCTCTTTCAAAGACCCTATATAATATAATAGTATGCATCTGCCACACCCAATAGTAAACATAAGAGCTAAATAGTGAGTAGTGACTCAAGATGGTCAATAGTTGCAAACCTCAATATATGTATACATATACTTGATTTGTTCTTAAATCCTCTGAAGATCTTGTTCCTCAAATCTGGAAGCTCTAAACTCAATTATAACAATGACATATACTTATATTGTTTGCGTATTGGTTTGCCATTGATCTTTTAAGCCTTTATTATTACATTGTCATGCACACATTGTCTGTTACTATAGTTGGAATTATATTTACAATAGAGGCTCATCTACTGTACTAATATTAAAACTCACTACTATACTATATACTCTCAATTTTATACTCCTACTTAATGTGTAACAGTTAACAATATATATTAATTACTATCACTATAGATAAAAAGGAAAACAATGAACATGTTTTTAAAGTCAAAAGAATGTAAGACATCATTACAGATTTAAATTACTCTTGTTCTCTAATAATAATGTCCAATACATACTGTAGCAACATGTATGTCTTAACAAACTGTACCTCCTTGTCTTGTTTGTAGAGCTGTAAAATTGTTGCATGGTTTCTTGAAACAATTTTTATACATGGCTTGTGCAGTAAGTATAATTTTCAAATAATTATGACAGTTTAAATTTATTTTCTACATTTTATTATATTAATGTAGAAACTAATGGTTGAATTCAGACATTGTATAGACGGTACCCGTCCTGGACTTAATCCTTTATTGAATATGTCATTTAATATTGAAAGTCTTGGCACTGAGTAAGAACAATATTCAATAACTTAAACAATATTCAATCAATTACTTCATGTTATTCTTATCTAATTAAATTTTCATTTTCATGCATTTTTATGATTATTGTTATTCTGTACTGTAAGTTACTGTCTGAGGTATGCTTGTTGCTAGTTGATTCTATCTTCATAAATTGGTACCACCCTCTCAATCTACTCCCATTCCTTTTCATAACATTTTTAATGTATTTTTGGTTCTTTAATATATTTAGGGTCCTTCGTAGACATTGTCAAACATTGGCAGGATTTGTTAGAGCAAGAGGTGACTACACATGCTTTAATGTTGATGATCCTGGAGGTCTTGTTGTAATATTACAAGATTTGATGAGTTATGAAGATGATGAACTGAGAATATGCAGTACTAATTTGTTATATGCAATTTATAAGGTAATATAATATATATTAGTGATCTTATCATTTTTATGTGTAACAACACTATTGATATAATTTATTCAATTGTAGAAAGAACATCAACTATTTGAAGATGCCAAGTGCTCTTATATTCACACTGCTGTTAATCAAAAGGATCAAACTGAACATCATAGTATGTACAACTGGTCATTGAATGAAGGTGCCCTTACAAAGAAATCAGAATTGAAAACATTAGTAGATACCACTTATCCTACTGGTAATGTTTTACGATCATTCTATTTAATGAACATTAAGTATGTACCAGTATTAGTGCAATTTGAATTATAACATGAAAAATACATTATTATGTAGATTATAAATAAAATTCATAAATTCTTTTTTTCTTCATGTAGATTTGCCAGTGTTTATAATGAATCTAAAAACAAAATTTCTTTTTGTTCAAAATGAAGTCTGTCCAAAACCAAGAAATCAAAATATTGTTTTTACTGCTGGTAAATATAACTTTACATGAATTTAATCATTATAGGCATTGTCTCTAGTCTCTCCACAAAATTTATTTTTCTCAATTGTTATCACTCCTTACTTTTCCTTAAGGTGTTTATTCAGCTCTTCTAATTTTTGTGTTCAAGCATTTTTCAAAAGACTACAAAGATCATCCTGAAAAAGATAAAATCAAGAAAGTATTAGTAGATGTTTTTGACGTGCTTCAAAAAATTTGCAGAGGCAATAAAATGGTAGGAATTAATATGATAGTTGTATTACTGTAAAGCTACTTAATTCAAGATACAACAAAAAATGTTTCTACGTTTTACTGACTTTTATGAAGTCAAGATTGCCATATCTTCAGTTTCCTATCTGTTGACAGAAGTAAGTGTTCGATTTGTATGTTAGCCAGTATTAGCTTCATTGTTTTTTCCACCTGACATGTACAGTGTGCCAGGTGGTCCTAAAGTTGTTTTGAATCATGTGTTATATACACAGATATGTTTGTTTTCATTATTATATTGCATTGTTATATGTGACTTTTAAGAATGACGAATGAAATGAACCCACATACAGTTACTGCCAATTTACATAGCAACTAATAAATATCATTGCTTCTACAGTGAGTACTTTAAATTGGGTATAACTGTTTTAAGCTTCTGATTGAATAAATGCTTTCAAGCAGTTTCATATCTTATGCTATTTTCCAGTCTTCAAAGTTAGCAATGATCCAATTCCTTAAATAGAAATAGCAGCAGTACCAAAAAAATAATCAATTGTAATATTAATTTCTTGTTATAGATTATTACAGACCATGTTGAATTATGTCGGAATTTTTCTGAAGGAGATATTAGACAACTATATATACTGGCTTGTACTGGTACTTCAAATGAGACTAAAGAATATCTAGACTTTTTTACTACTCTTGAAGCTGTGATGAAGGTAGAATATTATATATAAACTTCTTTAATAAACACTTCTATTCATATTTTGTAGCCCTCCAAAAGCAAATCTGGTCCTCTTCTGATGAATTCTCAAGAAAATATAGCCAGAATGTTGAACGAAAGTTTTCAGTACAAAGACAATTTTTTTAGTCTTATGTTAGAAGATAAGGCTAATGAACGACTTGCTGTACTATCAAAAGATGTAAGTAGTATGTGTATACTCTTATACAGAAATTATCTTTTATTTTATATAGACCCCTAATGATGATAATGAGTTATTGACACTATTGAATGTATCTAGTTTATTAGCTACATGTGCTGAGGGTAGAGGCAGGTTTGCTGAGGTTGTGTGTCACAAGATCTTCACAGTCAAAGAGCTTATGAAGTTAGTAATAAGTCAATACTGACTGATGTTTTCGAAATGTTTTATTTATATACATTAGTACACATACATGTCATTGTATTGCTGTTGTAGTATCAATAAATAACATTTATTGGTTAACATATATACATCAATAAATGCCTTTTTTTGTCTAAAAGATATACGATTTTTTTTTAAAAAATAGTTCATTTTAATTTTGACTTTCCAATGATTTTGTTTGCTAGCCAAATATTTAATTACAATATATTATTATTATTATTATTGTATAATTACAGATTTTTTCTTATAAAATCTTTATAGTATTCTTGTAAATGATGATGTACCAAGGCAACGTAAAGTACCTTTTGTTCGGCTCCTTAATGAAGGTTTCATTTATAGTGAGAAGTATTCTCATTCTTCATTGCATGAGCTCAAGTAAGGGTCTACTAACTGTAGGAATTACCATAACGTTTATATTGATTGTAAATTTAGACCCAGGAATAGTGATTTCTGGAAACACATTGATGACTGCATTTCCTTTGTTAATGATCATATCAATACATTACGTGCACTTGATGAACCACATAAGTTTATGTTTCTCTTTAAGAGGTTGTTCTCTGAACATATTGTAAGTTAAATATTTTTGTCTAACATTATTTAATATGAATTTTACTGCCATTTTTTCAGAGTTGGACAAAAGTCTGGAAACTTGATGATGACTCAAGTACTGAAGAGATCAGTTTTGGTCTATTTTATTTTGTTGATGGAGTAATTCCATTAGTTACTTCATTTTGTAATGAGCTAAGTTCTGATGAACTTGATGAGTGGCAACAAGATAAGCTAAAAGAATTTGGTGATGCAGTATTGGTAAGTAAATGTCTTATAACTTGTTAAATATTTTGTTATTATTAAATTAACTTTAAAAATTAGGTTTGTAAAGTATACTCTACAAACCGTTTAAGTGATTAAGTCCACATTTTAATTCTTCAATTCACCTATTGTTTTAATTTATTTTCATCAATAGAAGCTACTCAATGAAGATCTTGCTCCAATATTTCTAACCTGTAAAGCTCATACTGAGTTTTGGAAATCCTGTTTCAACAGCATTGCCAAAGTAGTTCCAAGTGAACAATATAAGGTATAGTTTGTGTTGTGTAATATGTATAGTCAGTGGAGGTTTCAGTGGAATGGCTAATTGAAGTTAGTGCCCAATCTCCAATTGTATTTTTCCTAGTATATAATTAAACTAATTCAGCACTTGTATCTGCAAATGCTTGTTTTAAATGAGACTTGTAGAGTGTACTAACTTTACCTAAAAAATTACATAAGAAATAAGTGCATGTAATGAATTCTTTGTTGTTTTTTACAACTGTATGTTTAAGACTGTTATAGAATCATTATCAATGCCATATCAACAAACTGTAGTGGTAGTCCAATGTATGTATTTGTATACTTGAGTTAATGTAATCATTTTTATATATAGGCTGCAACTGCCAAAATTGGACAGCAATACTTTAAATTTGAAAAGCTTGTTGAGTATGAGGCTGAAGTGGCTGAAGAAGATGGATTAAACTCCTTATTTCACAATTTTATTTCTAACTATCAGAAAGTTTATGAACAAGGAAGTGATAATAGTAATCAAGAAAATGATGATACAGGTATTGTATTTAATGACTATTTACTTTCTTTTCTTATTGTTATTGAAATAGTCATTTTGCATAGTTTGAGAAAAAAATTTTTTCAATTAGATTTATGTGAATGTTGTACACAATTATTACCTGGTGGAAGGAGTTTTCGACAGTTGATTGACTTGTTTTGTCATTATGACTCACCAGAAAGGTAATGATAACTGTAGAGAGAGTGCTTGTTATGAAAGGTTAAGACTTATTAATTGTATATATTTCTATTGCATCAGTATTAAACTAGGTGCTAACATTAAATACTGTGTCAACCTGTGTTCACTGTTGACCTTTGACCTTCGATTATTATGTAATCATGTATAATTGTCTAATGGAATATGAATATGAAACACATGTATGTATGTAACCATTATCATGATTTATGAATTTATAAATAAAAATTTTAAAAAATTCTATGGTATTAGCACATTACTATAATATATATATTTTATATTAACAGAAGTGTCGAGATCACTAAGCCACTCTCTGATATGCTTGAGTAAGTTGAAATGGTAATATGTATGACAACATTGTTTTTTTAGGCCATGCTATAAGCTTATCAAAACAATTGATTCTCACTTCTCCATATGCCAAGAGACTAAGCTACATTTATATTAATGAAATATTTGGATTGTTGAAGCTTTTTAAATATTGCTATTATTTATGAACAAATTCACAGCTCTAACTGTACTGACATTTGTGCTAAATAGCTTGATGTTAGAAGTTCTAGTAGTTTTTTACAAAACACTTTCCACTAGTGGATTCAAATTACATAAAAAGAATCAGATTAACAATATTTGGATTAGTGAGAGTCCACAACATTTAAAGAGCAAAAATTAAATAGTCAGTAGTAAAAATTACAAGAAGGTAATACATTGTTTTATTAAGAAGTTATTGGATTTGTCAATCCCTGTCATTTTTTGCAATTTTCTTTGTAGAGTTTTTAATAACCAGTTACATGTGTGTCAGGCTTATGACAGTTATAAGAGAAATCAACTTAATGAGGTCTTGCTTTTCACACTGCAAACACTGTTTGGAGTTCTAGACAGAAGAATGAAGAGTGTTAAGTAAGTTCTTTTTTTGAATAATTTTAACTAGAAAACATTAGTAACTCTGAGAAGAAAGAACCTATTTTTCATTTTGTATATTGGCATCCCTTTATAACAATAACTGAACTATTCTGTAACATTTATATCCTTTCTTTCAGCTAATGAGATTGTTACCACTACATTGTATTTATATTATATTTTTACATTTATATAATTATTTCAATTTTGTTCTTAACACTGGTATTTATCACTTAAAAGCAATTTCCTTCTGAGACTTAAGACCTATCTACATGAAAGTACATGCAACCACATCAAGGAGGAACAAAGTCCCAGCTCACTGTCCTCTTAAATGCATATGGGTCAATGAATGTTATTAAACAAATCTTTATGGAGTATGCATATTGAGTGTTGTGTGTCCATTGTAGGCCTATAAATTCAGAAGAGATTGAAAATGATTTGGAGAAGATGTATGAAAAGGTATTATAATTAACTAGTTATTGTATTAATTATGACACTATTTGTGTTTATTACAAGTAAATGGGTGATTTAAAGTAATGCAGCTGGATAATTATAGTAAGCCCTGCATGTAGCTGAATTATCATGTTTGACTACTAAGGCGGCACATGCACTTACTTTATTATAAATCACTTCTGTCACCTTTCTATGACATCTAACTCACAGATTGTGCTAAGTATTAATTGATTCTAATTAAACCCTTGTCATCCCTCATTAATGCAATAATAGTACTGTGTTTTGGAATGCCTTGATTTATATTAACTGTAAATCATAATGGTGCTTTATTGTTATGTTTAGATTAGTTGATAAGTCTTGTTGTAGATAATGGTTCCAAAACTTTGTTACTCTGTATTTTATAAGTTATTTTTCTGTCTTTTCATATATGGAAGTTCTCTTTTCTTATAGGCTGTTTTACATCTTGTTCATCCTGATGATGATGTTGCTGTAACAGTACTGGGACTGATATATGTCTTACTTTACAAATGTGATTATAATATGCAAAAGAAGATTGCAGCTTGGATTTGTCATGGAAGTGCAAACCTTTTTATAAGACTTCACAAACTCTTGTCAACAGCTATCTCCTGTTTCAGTTACTATCGGTAATTTTCTTTGCATTATTGACTGTGCTAGTAAATTAAGGGTTAGTATACATTTAAATATGTTGATTTTTATATAGCTCTGTCCAAGATGTTGCCTCTATCACTTCAGATTCTATTGTAAGTTAACTATCAAATAATTATAAATACCATATAAGATGATGTTTTATTGCTATTTTTTTTCTCTAGGTAGAATATAGAGATCAGTTAGTAAGTTACTAATTTATAAAACTTAAATTCTTTATCTCTTGTTTATGTTTGTTAACTGTTTTGATCTTTCTCTTAAATGTTGTATACTTCCAATAGCAACAACAACAAGATGACGATAATAATAAACCTCAAATCTCCACAGTATATTCTATTGAGTCTGCAGGCCAACTTGTAAGAATACATGGCAACTCTAATATAGAGGACAATCTCAACATATATTAATATAGGAAGTTACTGAAGAGGAAGCTGTTAAACATGTCAATGTTGTCTTAAATGTGATTATTACAATGTGTGATCGTCAGGTCAAAGAAATGCAAGATATTTTACAGTCTCAGGAGCATTATATCTCTGTAAGTACACAAGATAGCTTATTGATTCACTTCTTGTCAAATATGTACAGATTAACATTGTTGGTGAAGTGTCTGAACTATTACAAACTCTTGCTGAGCACAAAAATCCTGATATGCATTTATCTATTATTGTGAAAGCAATTCAGGTAAAAAAAATAATTACTTGTGTAATGTTTTGGATTTTCTTTTTCTTGTAAAGGCTCTTATTAAAATGTGTGGTGGTAATCATAAAAATCAAACAATTGCAATAAATAGTCAAGTGATTGACTCATTAAATCTAATCTTACTTGAAGGACTCAATATGATGGTAAGAAATCATGATGCTGTATTATACCATCAGTTAGATTTTGATCTACATTAATTCAACAAATGAATTTTATTAGCCTTTGCTGTGAGTGCTATGATGACAACGTTAACTGATTGGTCTTTGAAGTACCTTCAAGTTTTTAGCTCACTTTTCTGCCTTTCTCATTTTGTTGTTAGATATTCAGTTTTAAACCTAGTCTGTCAATTGGCATTTTAAAAGCAATTATACGATTTTTATTGTAATTGTATTAATATTTGTAGAATTGGGAGTGGGAGCATGTCCATATGCAGTGCAAAGCCTTGGAGCTATTAGAGATTTTGTTAGAGGAAACCTGTTCTGATCAGAATGCTTGTCAACATATTGGAAGAACTATAGCTAAAGATCTAAAGAGAGAGATTGTTGAAAAAACAATGTATAAACTTTATGAGGTAAATAATCAATCCAGTTCTATTTACTTAGTCTTTAATTACTTAATTTTAATGTGGTTATAAAACATTTTATTGTGAATATATCTGATAATTTAACATAACCTACTTCACGAGCAGGCATATTGTCATGACAATCACTTGTGAAGTAATCAATTCTGACAACTTATGAATGATTTGATAAAGATAGCCACACTCTTCCTGTTTTAGGAAAAAAGATTTAATGATGTCAGTGATCACAAAAAGGAGGTTGATATAGGAACAGTCAAAGCTTATCATATCATGAAAAAAGTGGCTGATTATCTTGATATATCTGTTGGAAGATATGGTAATTATTTACAAACTTTATTAGTGCACATTCACATCTGTAAGTAAATAGCATTATATTTATCATGCATTACTAACTGTACATATGATAACCAAATTAATAACTCACATTCCAGATTAAAGATTTTTTGGTAACTCATCGTAATAAGCAATGTTAACTATCTAAAGCCTTATGTCTGTATGATCTATGAACTTAGCATTGTCTTAATATACACTGAACTCTTTAATAGCTCCTCATGATGCCAATGACCAGGTGTGGCAACATGTAGAAGACAAGACCTGTCATATTGAAGTGAACTATACTAACTCAAATGATGATACTGTAGGTGATGATACTATATTGACTAGTGTTTATTTCCATTTTGACTCAGTAAGTTAATAAATACACATTTAGCCCTTACATTTAACACTAAGACACATTACTTAGGACAATAATGATATGGTATATCAAAAGGAACCATAGTGTAAATAACTGGATTAGTTACAGCTCTACCTTGTAGTTGTGATGTTATAGCTGTTTATATGCCATGTATGTTGACATATTACTCTATGTCATTCCCTCTTCCCATTTCTGAGGGTTCAACTTATAATTTTCTAACCATCTTTATGAAATAATTATCTATATGTATTGCATTATTTTGTTGGTATCTTTTTATGCTTGTTTGCTTTTTATGGTATCTACAATGAATGCATATGTATTTTAGGGAAAATTGACTGAAAATGAGAAAAATGAGTTGCAATTGAATATTAATCGTGACTCTCTAGAAGACAAAGCAAAGGACCTCTTGGTATGGGCTGAATCTGTTCATAAACACTTGAAATATAAGGTCAATATGCACTTGCCAACAACTTTGCATTACTAAAAATACAATTACAACATTATCTATACTTATACTTGTATGTGTTAATTCAGTTTCAATTATGTAGAATGATCTCAAGTTCAGGGAACTAATAGAGATTATGTCGTAAGGTTTACTTTATTAGACTGTTTATCCTTCATTTATTGAACTTTTAGGACTCCACTGCATTATTCTTTGTGCTTTATGACAATTTTGCTGAACATACTTGTACTTAGTATCTTTAGAATTTCTGATAAGTATGTTACAAATGTATTTATTATTAATTAAAATATATAACTGTAATCTGAAGTACGTGATGATAACATTACATTTTAAATTCTTCTTTCTAGTTCCATTACAATTGGCAGTACCAACTCTTCGCTCTTCATTGTCTTATTTCCATATCCAATTCTATCGTACGAAATTGTATATCGTCAACTGGCAATATTTCATGTTGTATTAAGTCAATTGATGGTGTTTGAGTACTTTTACACAATGCGCCAAAACTTCTATTACAAAATTCCATTCGTTCTCAATAAAAGGTAGGTGTATTGTTTTAAAAGTAAAAGTATACCTTCTGACATGTGTATTATCATTACAGTTAGTCTGAACAATAATGTATACTTTCTTTTTATTAAATTTCTCTTACAGGAATGAAATAAAAGGGTGGCTTAGCAAGATTAAAAGGCTTCGTGATAAATTTGAATATTTGAAAGAAAAGAATGAAAAACCAATTGGAAAAAAGGGTTTTCAGATCTATTTTTTTGGACTATATACACTTTATCGTTTGTTCTTTCTTGCTTGTTCCATTTTGGGCCTGTTACTATCTGGATACTTCTATTGTTTTTGTTTGCCTTACATTTTTATTAAAGTTAATGTTCTTGAACACATAGTAAAGGCAATTCGAGGCAGAAGTAAGTAAATAAATATCTTATGCTAATTACAATACAGTTATCAATGTCATTACTATTACATTACAGTTATCCAGTTATCCTGGGTTTTACTTCTTATTCTGAGTATTATACTGATTTATGCTACCATCTCATTTGCTTTCATTTCTAACTTCTTTAATCCTGAACCTGGTAGCAATCTGTTCTGTCGTACACTTTTCGAGTGTTATATTACTGTAATGAGAGAAGGTTTATTAGGTGGCTTTAAAAATGTGAGTTTAACATTAAGATATGTATTTTCACAAACTGATTGATATAGATTCCAGTAAATCATGCTGGCCAAATGCAACCATCTTTTCAAACTTACTTGGGACGTTTATCTATTGACTTGTCATTTTATGTGATAGTATCTGTTATTGGTATGGGAGTTATTTCAGCTATCTTGATAGTTAGGTTTAATCAGCTCAGAACTGAAATTGTAAGACTGCATAGTACAATAGCTTTAAAATGTGTTCAATGTTACTGTAGGATAAAGCTGAAAAGGACAAGAAAGATTTCTGTTTTGTTTGTGGTATTGAAAGTGATCGCTTTGAACGAAGAGGCAAGGTAAGACTGATAGCTACAACTTTATTAAGACTGTCAAAATTGTCACTCATAAGTTTATTTACACTCTTTTGGTTTGTGGAAAATATGCTGATATAATAACTATAAACAACTAATTGCCAGCTCTTATAATTACTATATTTAATAAAATATTTTCTCTTTTTCTTAGAGTTTTGAAGATCATTATCATCATGATCACAACATGTATAATTACATGTATTTTATTCATCATGTCATGTCGAAGGAACCAAAAGATCATAATGCTGTTGAAAAATATGTCTATGATTGTGTGAGTATACTTGTTATATGATGTATGATTGGGACAATCATTTTAGTTTTTTGCTCTGCCAGGAATTTAAAAAACCCAAAGGCTATCCAACAAATGATATGCATGTAATACAGTTGCTCATTGAGATTTGCCAAATATTTCTGAATTGAACATTGAGACATAGTCTGATTGGGGTCATATGCTGTGACCTCACTTTATCTATTATCACATTATTTGGTTGCTTTGAACTTTAGAGTTGCATAATTCATATTTTACAATAACTTATATTTTAGTTTGAGAAACCTGATTACAAGAAACGTGATTACAAGTTCCTTCCACTTCGAAAAGCTAGAGCACTTGGAGGAAAGGTGTCTACAAAATATGAAGAAGGTTTGTTAAGTTAGAGAGGAAACAATATGATCTTTTTATGAAATTAGTGAAACCCAACAAGAAATGAAGAAAACCCAAGAAGAAATTCTTGAGAAAGTTGAACCAGTTTAGACATAATTAGTTAGTTTTTAATAATTGCTATTAAGTAACATTAGCATACAAACCTTTAATGCTTTATATATAAATATGTGTGTGAGTGTGTGTGTGTGTGTGTATTGCTGAGTTTATAAGAAATCTTTAAATAAACACTATGTATCTTTCCTATACGCCTTTTTTTGCTGTATTAGTAATAATTATATATGATATTATCATATTAGTTTTTATCATTGAACCCTTGCTATTGATAGTAAGTGAAAAGTATAAGTTCTGCTCAAAGTATATGCATATATGTACAAAATGCATAAACAAATGAAAAGAAATCAAATTAAAATGGTATTTACAATTTGTTACGAGGTTCAGACATACCTAACTAATAAATGCTGTAAATCAAATTAAAAAGAAAAAAGTTTAATAATGTATAATAATAGACACACCCCAGCCACATGTGGGTGTGTTATAATTCATGTTAAGGTAAGTGAAGTGAAGTGGATACAATATCTTTATTTATAAATCAATATTTAATAGAGCCACATAGTTATATGTTTAAAAAGATGAGAGTCAGTTAAAACAGAAAAATGTTGTCTTTTACAGGTTAGTTTATGATGGGTGTGGTTTATATCATACATCACTTGTCTTTTACTATTCCTATACACTTTGTTCTATTTTACCTACTAATATAGCATTTACATGCTGTGTATAAGATATATTATGTTAGTATGAATTATAGCTTCGATGTTGGATGATGTATGTATTTAACATTTTTATTCGGAGGGCATATGTTAGCATTGCATAATCTTATATAGTTTACCTGGACCATCTTGTAAATGCATGACTAGATTCTTAATTCTTATATGTTGTTGGTTGAAGTTAAGATTATGATTTATAATAACATGAAATGTGAGCTAAAATAAATCTAGGGACACTTGAAATCTGTTTGTGCTAACTTAGACCTTTGAAGGTTTCAATGTGTCACAATTTATATGTCCTCATATGCCATTACTTAATACAGTTAACTTTGGAATCACTTAGAAATTTTGATTTAAAGAAGAAAAGAGAAAGTATGATTGAATAAGAGAATAGCCTAAGATTGTAATAATATTACTGATGTTTACGTTAATTCTAAGACGTTTCTATTATTGAAGTTAGATTACTTACTTGAATATGACTCTTGAATATATTGAGAACAACTTTAGAAACTCATTCTATGTAGTGAACATAGTTACGTTTATTGGTATACATTATTGATAAGTGACAGTAATTTATCTGCTTTAATCATTGTATTAAAATATGTACATACAAGCTAACATGAATATACTGGCTTGGCATGTAAGGCGGTAAACATGGTCAAACTTATGAAAATATTTTAATAGTTTCACATTAGATTATCCCAAACAACATGATTTATATGGTATATATAATATATATATAATAAACACTATATATATAATATATTATTTACATTCATTAACATTCATGTTATATCTAAAAAAAAGTATTTAAATGAAATCTATTGACAGTACTATCACTATGGTTTTCTTACTCCATAAAATACATACCAATTAAGGTAGTGCTTAGGAGGACATGAATATAGTTATCACAATCCCTAACACATTATGACTAGTTCCTCTAAGATATGAATACACTTTAGATGGTACACACTTCCAAGTAGAAGAACCTTATAATTCTCAACATATTCAATTAAGTTCATATTAAATTTTGAATTTAGTCAAGCTGTTTTAGTTACCCAATTCTTGAGTAGTATGTTTCAAACCTAACTCTACAAATGATTGTGTATAGATATAAGTGATTGGACAATCTTAGAATGACCATTTACTTGTATACTATAAACTCTTTTCTTGCTTGTCTATTAATTCTTGGTGTTTCTTTTCCAAACACATGTCAATCAAATTTTCTTAATTAGTATTGCGGGAATATCCCAATTCTCCATCTAGCAATTGTTGAGGTTATTATGAGAATAGTAACAAGGGTACTTCCCATCACATGATTACCATACCCAGTAACTAAAAAAGCTTCATATGTTTTTCTTGTTATACACTAACATCAAATGTGAGCTAAAAATAATCTAGGGATACTTGAACTATGTTTAAGCTAACTTATACGTTTGAAGGTTTCAATTCATCACAATTTATTTCTCCACATATGCCATTACTAAATACAGTTAACATTGGAATCACTCATTAATGGATTAAATAAGAAAAGAGAAAATATGATTAAATAAGTGAATAGCGTAAGATTGTAATGCTGATGCTTACATTAATTCTAGGACTTTTCTATTATTGAAATTGGAAGACTTGGATATGGCTCATGTATAAGTTGATGACAAGCTTACAAACTCATACTAATCATTGTAAATAGTGCTTTTGACAAACATGTAATTAAGCTCAATGTTTATGGCATACATTGAAATATGGACATACAAGCTAACTTACCACATGATTTTTGGATCACCTGGGTAGCTTGGCAAATAAGGCAGTAAACATGCTAAGAAAACATATTAATAATATCACATTAGATAATCCTAAACAACATGATTTATGTGGCATTAAGGCGATTTACATGGTCAAAGTTAGACTATAAATGTGTTCCTGGAAGAATTGATTAGTTCTAGATTTTTTATGCCCATGTGTTCTAATACATCAGAATATTGTTATAATGCTATTGTTGAATTGTGTGGTTTCAACTTTTTTTAATTTTAACATCAATATTTTGGTGTTTGGTGTACCCAGTCCTGAAATTTGAAATCAATCAGATCTTATATGATGTAATAGTTGGCAAATTAGGACTAGGCCTACTCAGAAGTAACTTGGCTAAGCAAGTACAATGAAGTATGATTGGTTGGTCAGTTGATTCATCAACAGTACCCTTTAAAATGAATGACCTCCATGTAAACAATATAGTATATTGATAAACAAATGAGAGAGATTTATAGCAAAGTCTATACTCATTGATTGTTTACTATTTTAAATCTTTTATTTTTGACAAGGGCACAATATGTATATGAGTTAGTTGTGAATGAAGTTAAAGTTGATATAATAAAAGTGAAAATAACATCTATATCTCTCTAAGGACCCCTTAAATAACAGGTATTGTGTGCACCTGTCAAATATTATGTTACATGTACATGCATATATGTACTTATACATGTACATGTATAAATATACATATACACGTATATATATATATATATATATATATACATGTAAACGTACATATACATGTACATGTATATGTAATACTTAATAGTGCAAATGTTACTAATAGTTTGTAGTTCTAACGAGGTTAGTAAATTATAAGACAAGTTTCCACTATAGTAATTCCATTAAAGCATATTAAACTAGAGGTACTAGTTATTGTTATGTACAAAGGATACTGAGTAATATTATTTTTAGGCCCATTAGTCCAAAAACATATCAGGTGACTTTAGCTATTGTTGAGGTTCTTGTGGGAATACTAACAGAGGGTACATCCCATCACATGATTACCCTACCAGTAACTAAATCCCTTTATATGTTTTCCTTGTTATACACTAACATCAAATATGAGCTAAAAATAATCTAGGAATACTTGAACTATGTTTAAGCTAACTTATACATTTGAAAGTTTCAACTCATCACAATTTATATGTCCTCATATGCCATTACTAAATACAGTTAACATTGGAATCACTCACTAATGGATTAAATAAGAAAAGAGAAAGTATGATTAAATAAGAGAATAGCCTAAGATTGTAATGCTGATGCTTACATTAATTCTAGGACATTTCTATTATTGAAATTGGAAGACTTGGATATGGCTCATGTATAAGTCGATGACAAGCTTGCAAACTCATACCAATCGTTGTAAATAGTGCTTGTGACAAACATGTAATTAAGCTCAATGATTATATTATAGGTCTACATTGGGATATTGACATACAAGCTAACATACACATGATCTTTGGACCACCTGGCTGTTATGGCATGTAAGGCAGTAAACATGGTCAAAGCTGAGAAAACATATTAATAGTTTCACATTAGATAGTCCTAAATAACATGATTTATGTGGTAATTGGATAATACACAACATATATATTATTATCTTATTCACACTCATTAACATTCATGTTATATCTCTAATAAAAAGTATTTAGCTGAAATCTATTGACAGTACTATGATATGGTTTTCCAATTCCATAATAAGATAAATACTAATTAATATTCAAATATAACTTACTTGAGCAAGTACAATGAATTGTGATTGGTTGGTCAGTTGACTCATCAACAGTACACTATAAAATGAATGTACCAATGTAGTGTATTTATTACTAAATGAGAGAGATGGACAATGAAGTCTATACTCATTGATTGTTCACCATCTTACATCTTTTATTTTTGGTAAGGACACAACATGTATATGATTTAGTTATGAATAAAACTATGTTAAAGTTGATATAATAAAAGTGAAAATAACGTCTATATCTATCTAACAAGTCCTTAAATAACATATACAATATGCACCTGCCAAATATTCTGTATACAAATGCAAATGCTATTAATAGTTTATAGTTCTTAAGAGGTTAGTGAATTATAATAGAGACTTCTACTTTAGTAATTCCAATAAGGCAGACTAAACTGTTTTCATTATGTATAATGGACGGAGAAATTTTAAGGCAGACTGTCTGGATGTGTTGGTTATTGATACATAAAAAGGATACTGAGTAATTGTTATTGTAGGTTATTAGTGCTGGAATATATCAGGTGACTTTATCTATTGTTGAGATTGTTTGTAGGAATACTAGCAGAGGGCACTTCCCATCACATGATTACCATACCAGTAACTAGAAAGCCTTTTTGTTTGTTATACACTAACATGAAATGTTAGCTAAAAAAGAATGTAGGGATGCATGAAATCTGTTTGCGCTAACTTTGTCCTTTAAAGGACTCAATGAATAATGATTTACATGTCCACATATGCCATTACTTAATACAGTTGACCTTAGATTCACTCACTAACGTAACAATTATAAAATATAGAAGAAAAGAGACTCTTACTAATCATTGTATGTATTGTTTATGACAAACGTATAATAAGTTCATTGATTGTGGTATAAATTGTTAGTAAGTGACAGTAATTTATTTGCTTTAATCATTGTACAAAACAGTGTGGGAATGTGGACATACAAACTAATATACCACATGACCTTTGGGCCATTTAGCTGGCTTGGCATGTAAAGCAGTAAACATGGTCAAGTTTTGAAAGCATATTAATATTCTACGTTAGATTGTCCTGAACACCATGATTTATGTGGTATATTGGATTATATACTATTTATATTATCCTATTCACACTCATTAACATTCATGTTATATCTAATATAAAAGCATTTAGCTAAAATCTATTGACAGTACTATGATATGGTTTTCCTGTTCCATACTCAAAAATAACTTACTTGAGCAAGTACAATGATGAATTGTGATTGATTGGTTGGTTGGTTGATTGGTTCCTCAACAGTACACTATAAAGCAAATAACCTATATGTAACCAATGTAGTGCATTTATTACTAAATGAAAGAGATGCACACTGATGTCTATAATCATTGATTGTTCACCATCTTATATCTTTTATTTTTGGCAAGGACACAACATGTAATGGATTTGCTTATGAATAAAATAACTCTAGAGTTGACATGACAAAGGTGAAAATAACATCTGTATTTGTCTAAGGATTCCTTAATAAACATATATGATGTGCACCTGTCAAATATTATGTAATATATATCTATACATACATGTATATGTACATGTAGCATATAACAATTCAAATGTTAATAGTTCATAGTTCTTAGAGGTTATGAGAGAGAGTTCTACCTTAGTAATTCCAGTAAGGCAGACTAAACTGTTATTGTTATGTATAAAGGACAGAGAATTTTAAGGTAGACTATCAATGTTGGTTATTGTTATGTACAAAAGATACTGAGTAATGTTTTTTAGGTTCATTAGTCCAGGAACATATCAGGTAACTTTAGAGGTTACTTGTGGGAATACTAACGAGGGTACTCCCCATCACATGATTACCATACCAGTAACTAGAAAGCTTTATATGTTTTCCTTGTTATACACTAATATGAAATGTTAGCTAAATGAAGAATCTAGGGATACACAAATTCTGTTTGCACTAACTTAGACTTTGAAGGTTTCAATCTGTCACAATTTATATGTCCATGTATGCCATTACTTGATATTGTTAACATTGGAGTCACTCACTAATGGAGAAATTTAAAGTAAAGAAAAGAAAGTATGATTGAATAAGAGATTAGCCTGAGATTATAACGATGGTGCTGATTCTTGAATTAATACTAGTACTTAGCTATTATACATGAACATGTATATGTAACACTTAATAGTACAAATGTTATTAATAGTTTATAGTTCTTAAGAGATTATTAAAATACGAAAAATACGAGACAAATTTCCACTATAGTAATTCCAGTAAAGCATACTCAACTAGAGGTGATGGTTATTGTTATGTACAAAGGATACTGAGTAATGTTTTTTTAGATCTATTAGTCCAGAAACAAATCAGGCGACTTTTACTATTGTTAAGGTTTCTTGTGGGAATACTAACGAGGGCACTTCCCATCACATGATTACCATACCAGTAACTAGAAAGCTTTATATGTTTTCCTTGTTACATACTAACATCAAATGTTAGCTAAAAATAATCTAGGGATACTTGCATTATGTTTGTGCTAACTTAGACCTTTGAAGGTTTCAATGTGTCACAATTTATATGTCCTTATATTCCATTACTTAATACAGTTAACTTTGGAATCACTTACTGATGGAGAATTTTAAATTAAATAAGAAAAGAGAAAATATGATTGAATAAGAGAATAGCCTAAGATTGTTACAATAATGCTGATCTTTACATTAATTCTAGGACTTTGCTATTATTGAAGTTAGAAGACTTGGATATGGCTCTTGTATAGGTTAATAACAAGCTTAGAAATTCATACCAATCACTATAAATAGTGCTTATGACAAACAAATAATTAAGCACAATAATTATAGTATAGATTGGAATGTTGACATACAAGCTAACTTACCACATGATCTTTAGACCACCTGGCTGTCGTGGCATGTAAGGCAGTAAACATGGTTAATGCTAAGAAAACATATAATAGTTTCACATTAGATAATCCTAAATAACATGATTTATGTGGTAATTGGATAATACACAACATATATATTATCTTATTTACACTCATTAACATTCATGTTATATTTAATAAAAGTATTTAACTGAAATCTATTGACAGTACTATGATATAGTTTTCCAATTCCATACTAATTAATATTCAAATGTAACTTACTTGAGCAAGTACAATGAATTGTGATTGGTTGGTCAGTTGACTCATCAACAGTACACTATAAAATGAATATACCAATGTAGTGCATTGATTACTAAATGAGAGAGATGGACAATGAAGCCTATACTCATTGACTGTTCACCATCTTATATCGTTTATTTTTGGCAATGAAACAACATATAATGGATTTGCTTATGAATAAAATAACTCTAGAGTTGACATAACAAAGGTGAAAATAACATCTATATTTTTCTAAGGATTCCTTAATAAACATATGTGATGTGTACCTATCAAATATTATGTAATATATATATGTACATACATGTATATATATATGTCCATATACATGTAGCACTTAACTATTCAAATGTTAATAGTTCATAGTTCTTAAGAGGTTATGAGAGAGAATTCCACCTTAGTAATCCTGTATGGTAGGCTAAACTGTTATTTTTATGTACAAGGACAGAGGATTTAAGGCAGACTATCTGGAGGTGTTGGTTTTTGTTATGTACAAAGGATACTGAGTAATGTTGTTTTAAGTTCATTAGTCCAGAAACATGTCAGGTGACTTTTACTATTGTTGAGGTTACTTGTGGGAATACTAACGAGGGTGCTTCCCATCACATGATTACCATACCAGTAACTAGAAAGCTTTATATGTTTTCCTTGTTATACACTAACGTGAAATGTTAGCTAAAAATAATCTAGGGATACTTGAATTATGTTTACGCTAACTTATACCTTTGAAGGTTTCAATGTGTCACAATTTATATGTCCACATATGCCATTACTTAATACAGTTAACATTCGAATCACTTACTAATGGAGAATTTTGAATTAAATAAGAAAAGAGAAAGAATGGTTGAATAAGAGAATGACCTGAGATTATAACAATATTGCTAATGCTTACATTAATTCTAGGACTTTTCTATCATTGAAGTTAGATTACTTACTTGGATATGACTCTTGAATATTTTGAGAACAACCTTAAAAACTTGTTCAATACCAATCATTGTATGTAATGCTTATGAACATAATTAAGTTTAGTGATTATGGTATAGTTTGGTAATTAGTGACAGTAATTTATAGGCTTTAAACATTTTAGTATTTTCACATTAGATTACCCTAAACAACATAATTTATATGGTATGCATACATATATATTATATATATATATATACAATATATTATTTACATTCATTAACATTCATGTTATATCTAATAAAAAAGTATTTAGCTGAAATCTATTGACAGTACTATTACTATGGTTTTTCTTACTCCATAAATATATACCAATTAAGGTAGTTTAGTTCTTGGGAGGACATGAATATAGTTATCACAATCCCTAACACATGATGACTAATTCCTCTAAGATATGAATACACTTTAGATGGTACACACTTCCAAGTAGAAGAACTTTATAATTCTCAACATAACCAATTAAGTTCACACTAAATTTTGAATTTAGTCAAGAAATAGTTACACAATTCTTGAGTAGCATTAAACTCTTCAAATGATTGTGTATAGATATAAATGATTGGACAATCTTAGAATGACCATTTACTTCTATACTATGAACTCTTTTTTTGCTTGTCTGTTAATTCTTGGTGTTTCTTTTCCAAATACATGTCAATCAAATTTTCTTAATTAGTATAGCAGGAATATCCCAATCTATAATTATAGTTCTGTGTATAGTTTATAATACATATTATGTTAATAGTTTCCCATTATTATATCCTATATAAGAAGGTCTATATAAGGTATAGTGGACTATTTGTTCTCTTTTTTACACCCATTGCCATTCATGTTTTCATTATATTAGGTTAAATTGAATTTAACTGAAAACTATTGACATTACTATGATTATGGTTTCTTAAAAATGATTGTAGAAGGAGATGACATCGTTTCCCCCCCCCCCCCCACTTATGTATGTACATGATAACATACCAAGTTGTTTGAGTTCCTTGGAGGACATGAATACAATTATCACTCCCCCTAACAGATTTTGACAATAGTTCCAGTAAGATGTGAATATGCTTTATATGGTAGTCACACTTCCAAATGGAACTACCTTATAATTCTCTACATTTTACAAGTTCACACTAATTTTTGAATTTGGTCATGTTGCTTTAGTAATACATTTCTTGAGTTGTATGTTTCAAAAATCAAGCTCTTAAAATTATTATGTATGGATACAAATGATTGGATATTCTTAGAATGACCTATTACTTACATACTATTTCTTGCCTTTATGTTATCTTAAAAGTTATTGGCATTCCTTCCCTAAACATATCTACTAAGTCATGCCAGCCATTTACAATTCAATTAGTACACCAGTAAGTATCCTACTACTATATATAGCTTAACTTTGTAGCTAGGGTTTACAACATTAAAATCCATGTATATTTAAATGCCATTATATGTGATTTTGTTATGAAACCCAAAATGTTCATTGTAGAAAGGCAGTAGTTATTTTGTGCTCTGTAATTTTTATCTAACATCATTAGGACTTTCATAACTATATGGTCTGTTCATGTATAACAACACCAAAAAAATTTATAAAACCAGTTGAAGCACAACGTATGTAATGACATGTTAAAATTCTATAAGTTTAAATGTACTAGTTTAGTTTTATCTTGTCTTGAACTATCCACTTAATTCCTATAAGAAACAAAGTCATAATTAAAATTTATAAACAGTGTCTAACCTTCTCTAAATCTTCTTTACGTTTACTTGCATGAAGCATGACATGAAATTCAGCTTTGTCAAAATAGGTTTTTGTTGCTCTAAAATACCTATCTGAATTCAATGCTTTGTTTAAATCCTTTTCTCGATGACTTAGATATCCATATTCATCAGCAAGAGCACTAATTAGTATTGATAACATATGACAAAATGTTAAAGTCAAGCTACCTATCAAGAGGATTGTCCATATCAGGACACATTAGTAGTCCATAAATGTAGCATAGAATGTCACGCATACTAGTAGATGGTGTGTAGGATTCACCAAGAATGCTGTGACATATTCGGCCACTACTACTACTAATATTACAGTGATAAATCTACAGATATAGTATAATTATGTTATGTACACTGTGTAGCATTTTTATCACATCTTCCTAGAACTTACTGATGTCAAGAAGCGAACTTCAGGTGGTACAAAGGGATACTTTTCAAGAAAATGAACACTTAGTACAAATGTTCCTATAACATAACCACAACTATGTAATAATATACATAGTAATTATGAATACATTACCTCTTTTGTATGCAGTGTGTTCAGGTGCACACATAATAACTTTCCATTTATTATACCTATATAAATGTTATTGTAATAATGACTTGAATAGAAAATAAACATACTCGTTTTGGGAAGGGAATATTGAAATGTGATCATGAGGATTATGCATAAACTCCATTAGTTCCTTCATTATTCGCCTCTGCTGAGATGAATCATACAACTTTCCTTTATTGCCATTTAAATATCTATTACACATTTACAGTGTGTTATACATAACACAAGAAGCTAACTTTTGTGTAGAGGATGTTTTAACTTGTTGGAACATATGAATGTAACTAGACTTAAAACTATCTTCAGTTTCATATGGAAAAATTGTCTCATCTTCAAAGTAAGCAATACCAGTCTAAATTTTGAACATATGAGTATTCTCATTAAAGCATTACTTTTACCATTATTTTTTTTTGCCAACAAATGGGTCTTTCTTTTACAGAGAGCATAGAATCCATTTCAAAGTATCTCAAAGCCTCTTGCATTGTGCTAGGAAGAACACAAACTCCACCTACATATAAATGATTCAGCTAACTTGTTGTATAAATTACCATAGATCACATCACATGCCCAAATTGAATTTACAAATTGATTGTAATCATGTTGCTATACATAGGCTTGTGTCATTAACTTTATATGTTTTGCCGCAATGGAATAGAATAGCATAACAAGTTTAGAGTTTGCAAGCCTATACTTTTGTAAGCATAAACATGCAATCTACTTATTAGTGATTCCTCTGAAAGGAATGGTCAACAACAGCCCTCACAATGAATTGTTACAAGTTCTTCAAATAATTGGTTTATCACATTCAACAGATGAAACCTTTAAATTCATTGGGATGGATGGCTTACACAAATGTTAGATAGTAGTATTAGTCATTTCCACAAATAGTGTATGATCACAAACTCACAATGATAATTTAAGTATGATTTATGAGCTTTAGGACATGCTATATGAATATTATTAGTAATAATATTCATATAGCTGTGTTTGTATAGACTAAATAACCACATTCATTTTCTACTGATATTGTCCAGTTCTGTTGTATGCACAAAGTTGTTTTAGAAATTTACACAATTATCCCATTTGCTTTCAGTCTACCATGATGAAAGCAACTGGCTATACAGTATCAATATACCTGAAAGAAATATACCTGTGGCATGGGACAGTGCCTTTTGTTCACTGTTATCATCTGGCCAAGTTAATAACACTGTGTCTACAATGACATTGTTACTCTATGTGTAAAAATGTATTGAAAACACATCCAGAATATACACTTACTCTAGCACTCTCCAAGGCAGTAGCATATGATGTTCCACAATTGTTAAATCCATCAGTTAAGCATAGTATTCGTCTATTAATATAAGTGTTAGCTTTGTATGTGAATAGAAAATCTAACCTTTGACAAGTGTACCTTCTAAGTTGGCTGACAGCATTAATAATTGCTTCTGTTAAAGAAGTTCGATTTGTAGGTTCCACCTCTTTCAAACTCATCTATTACAACAGAAATGATTAATAGATTTTTCCTGTGTATTTCTAAAAGTGACATATGTGTACTATGCAAACACCACATGACATAGTTAAGTTAATTCTTTACAAGTAACATTGAAGACTGAATAAAGATATGAGTTTTAATGCAAACATTTATGGCAATAATACTATTATGTTAAATAAATTATAATTGTTGGCTGTGGTATATGCATAAGTGGTTACAGTGTGAATATTATTATTTTACTAGCTTTGATAATAACATATTGTACCATGAAACATCTGGAAATAATAGTCTCAACATATTGTCCAATCTAAGCAAGGATTGCTTAATATGCGAGACATAAATGGCTTAAGAAATCTAAAGTATTGAACTGTAAAAATTTAAACAGTGATGTTCACTTCCTACCAGTTTACTGGTAGGAAGTGAATGTTACTCTTTATTTTCTGCAATGCATGTATTTTGTATTTTTAATTACTGTAAGATTCTATAATAACAACTTACTTCAAATTCCTCCACATTTTTAGTAATGTTCAGTTTAACAGTTATTAAAGTACTAAACAATGTAAGCCCAAACGAGTGATGGAGTTTATAAGCTTGAGTTCGTGTAACAAAAGCATTGAATAACTCTTTAGCTGCATCAATTCTTCTTAGTCCTGGTATTCTGAAAAAAATCTTAATAATAATTATATATTTTAATGCCTTACTCTTCTGGAAAGACATCTTCATCCATTGAACCACTGTGATCAAATAAAACCTACTTGTTATTTGAAAAGCTGTATATAGTTAACTCACAACAATGGCTTCTTCAGTTTCCCAACGTATACTTTCTTGAGGCTGTATAATAGCAGACGCCCTTAAAATAACAAATTACTTTTAATCAAAAACATTTTTACACATCACACCTGATAGCAGCTGATGTATTAACTTTTTCTGTAAATAAACTGACATCTTTAAGAACGCTTACAATGTCATGAGAAAAAATCTTATGTCCAAGTTGCCTAAATGACAAATGTTATATAAGTAACTGAAAGTCTTTGTAATACCTCCCAATTTTATCAAGCTCATCCTTTGAAACTAATTGTAAATAATCTTCATTGGTTGACTGAGGGTTGTAAATCCTCCTGTGTTCATCAGTGCCTTTTGAAGCACCCATAAAATAAACAAGTTTTCCTAAAGTGCATTGATAACAGTAAACGATTTTATTAATAAGTAGACTGTTCACCATTGCTGTCATATGTAAGACATTCAGATCCAGCATACAAACCACAAGGATTAACAACACATAGTTCTGGCAGAGATCTCAACATATCAAACCATGTGAAGTTCGCCTCAACTCTTTTACAAACCCTAAATGAAATACAATAACTAAAATGTACTAAAACTTAATAGACTTACATTGGGATAACTTCCTCTGGTGGATTATACCATACACTGACTTTTGTATTTGTTTCCCAAGGATAATACATTAGAAGTCGAGATGTGAGTAAATCTGGGATTATTTCCTTATCATTGATAGTAACATGTAGTCCAAACTCAGATAGCTTTTCACCACCTATAATAATTCATATAGGATATGTATATATATGCTATAAAAATGGATTAGTTGATTTAACCAATCCACAATCATTTTTCTTGCTAATAGTACATAATGAGATATTGTGAAGTATAGTAAACCACACTGTATTTTAATTGCTAATATACTATAGTTACTCAGACATTACTGATAGTAATAGTATAAACAGAAGAAGGAACAGATTTCCCTGTTAGGAAAAAAAACCCAGATGTCTCATCCTTCTATGTTAACACAGTACAACATAAGAAGGAAATAGACTATATTGTGCATACAGATTAAGGTGGGTATTGTCTATAATGACTTGTTTTACAGGATCTTATAACTCTGACGAATCAACTAAATGACTTGTCATTAGTCTATTAGAAATGAGAACAAAGTGGTATTTACTATATTTCACTGAATATTATATACAATGATGATTATAGATTAGTTAATTCAAAACAACCAGTTTTACACTGATATAATTATATACTAACTCTATATATCAAGGTACCTTTAATCTTAGCCAGAATGTTTGCTTTATCAAATGGTCCTAAGCTATTATGCGACGAAATACAAACAGGATTAGAAATCTTTACACCAGAGAGTGGGCACACCAGTGAATGTAACTCAGACTCTATGTTAGACTCATCTTCAACTGCCTATTTAATTTAGCAGAGATTATAATAGCTATCCTAACAGTGTTGTCATCTTACATGAGAATTAAGAATGAAGATAGACCATACATAATCAGAATATCCAAATATCTTCTCATCATCAACTTATTTTTATAATAAATACAAGTTTATTATAAAATGATACTTACCAGTAGCAAAGTTATTGATAACTTTTTTAAAGAGATAATAGCATCCTTCAATAAGGGCAGTCTAAAATAAAAATCTTATGATAATATGTTAATAATATAATAATATTACAGTTGTGATTCTTTATTGTACCCTAAAAATTGTAATTAGTATGGTACATAAAGCAGTTGATGAAATAAATCTGAGACTCAGAAGTCAGAACTGTATGTTAATGGGTAATAGAATATTGTTCACAAGGAAAGTAGGTTTATTTTCTGCGAATTGAACATCAAAATCCATAGCTTATCTGTCTGTATGCTAATTGCTAAACCACATCCATTGCAAGAGATCTACTACTTACCCATCCAGCTAAAGAAAGAAATGAATGGTCTTTCAAGGATCGAAGAGCATGGACAAGTGGAGGAAAATTAGTGAAATTCATGAGATATGACAGAAGTTTCTCAAAATCATATTCTTTGTTGAAAGGTTGTGTTGAGCACTAGTTTGTAAATAGTTCTCATTGCATGTCATAAAAATATAACGAACTAACCAGATATTTCAAGATTGAGTAAAACTTGGACATACCTTCTTCTGATTGTGGTACAAGAGGGTTGTAAGTACGGATTCCATAATGTGGTGATCGAGGATGAATCACTTCTTGTGGATCTCTCAATACTATTCGTATAACATCTCCATCTTCCATTTCAGTAAAGGCGTTCATTCTTTCATAATTATACCCTCGTCTAAGTAAAAACAAAACACAACAAACAAACAATTATTATCTTATTTAGCTACCTAATAAATGAAGAGATATATGGAACTGGTATATCAGTAAGACTGTACACTTTCTGTGCAATATCCTCAGGAGAGTCACAATCCATATAAGCATTGACTTGAAAACATCCATGAAATGGTGTTTCAATATTGAATGTTTCTTGACCTGAAAACATTAAATATAATTGTTAATACGACTTTGTTCTTCTTACCAATGTCATGATCTAGCTCAGGTAATGTAGCAAACTTTCGATGTCCTGGTTGCTCTTTAGGACGAATCATCACATAAAACAAATCGCCATCACATATTTCCCATAATTTTAGGGATGCTACCAGTAAAGAAGAGATAGATTAACAACAGTAATACTTGTAAGTATTACCTTTATTGGTAATTTCATTGTTTTGTAGGGGATACCCTTCACTAGAATATAATTCAATAGTCTGTTCTGGAGGTATCTTAGCATCTTCTAAAATATGTTTGTTAATATCCAATAGTGTCATTGCTGTAGGATCAATATCTTTTATGTCAGTCTGCATAATGTCATCAGAAAAGAGATCACCAGAACAAAAAACATAACGCACATAGATAACATATTCTTGATCTTCTTGAAAGACGTCAATATTAACAGGAAAGTTTGAAGGCCTATTAACAGAATGAACTAGTTTCCATATACGCCTTTTAGTTAATTCATCGAATCCTTTGTTAGAATATACATAAGAAATGAATAAAACTTGAGTTAACTTACCATTTAAGTCTGATTCTTCTAAATCTTCAAGGTCGCCAACTTTCTTGAATCCTTTGCCTATTAGTTGAGGGATAATTTTTCTCCGTAATTCCTCTTCGTCCACACCAGAAGGACTAAGATATTTCAGCAAGTCATGATCCATCGTTGCAGAATCACGCACACGCCCTCTAAATTCTTTATTAATAAATAGAGAGAAGGAGGTGTAGATCCGTGTCTGAGCGTTATTTTCAGACTCAAAATGTCGAGCGAAAGTGGCGGAGGCTCTCTGTGCGATGACGAGCTATTAGAGGTGATGACAATTTATACTAATCAATCTTTTGACTTCTTCTTTGCTTATATATAGATTCAAACAATTGAAAGACTTCTAGATACGCTACCAACTCTATCAGATATGCGGAAAACCTTGGTAAGTGTATAGAGCGGTATACAATAGCGCTTTTTCCGTTTATGTTAAATGCTACCGTATATGTGATGTATAAGCATTGAGAGTCAACTAGTATGTAGGCAGATTAAGTATTTTTCTGAGAGATTTAGTTGCATGGAAGCATCCCAGAATTGTATCCCCCAAAATGTCTAATCCCATGATGTCTATAATCCAATATCATAACAAGTAAATAAAATATTTCCAAGTATATGTAAGGATGGGTAGTATTAGTCCAATACAAAGAGTGAAAACAATATAATAGATATGGCAATGGCATTGTCCTACATAATAGCACAGGCACAGAATGCAAAGACATATCACTGAAGTTATTTAAGTGATTTAGATAGTTGGTGTATATCCTTAATACTTGTTTATACTCTTGTGCTATTATGTAGGTATGCTGTAATTATTATCCCTACTATCATGTTTGCATTGTATGTATTAGACCCGCATTTATTTTATTTTTAGAAAACATTTTAATTTAAGTGTTTTGTAAGCCAATACTATAGATACCGCAGACGGACATTCCAATTTCAATTAAACGGGGTTATACGGAGTTCGCGGAAGAAATAAGAAATTAATGTCCTTTTGCGGCTTCCGTACAATATTGAACATGCTGAAGGCAATAAAATTCCATGTTTAACCAGCTCACAAAAAATGTTCTTACACATTATGATGAAGATTAGTATTATTATTAGGTAGTTAAATACAACGATAACAAAAGTAGCTGGGACAAAAAATGTTCTTACACATTATGATGAAGATTAGTATTATTATTAGGTAGTTAAATACAACGATAACAAAAGTAGCTGGGAACTTAGAATTATTCTGGACAACATCATACCTAGGCTTACAATCACTGGCTTAATAGTTGTACAATAATGATTCTGCATTTTCTTTTTAGCTAAACATCAAAACAGGAAATAGTCTATAGTTACTGCCATAAACAGGAGACTATGCTTCAGTTTAGCTACAATGAAATGTATATTCTCCGTTCATATCCGTTTCTGTTTCGTTACATTAATTATTCATAAATGGCTACTTAACAAATAGTAAATCGCTGAAATCACTATTTTCTTGCTCAAAACGAGACCTATAAAAAGCTCTTCATTGTACAAGAAGCATGTTAACTCTGGGATTTTCTGTGTTTAATGAGTTATTGTGAACTATAAAGTAGAGGCAGAAAGATGAACAAACTCTTCATTTGATGAATTGTGTTTATGATGCTTAGAAACCTTGTCTTAACATATAACTAAGGTATAATGAAGGTATTATAATTGAAAAAAAATACTGTAAAGATTTAAGAGCTTTTGATCAGTTTTGAATGAGATATTCATTACTTTCTATGAGTATATATTTCAATATGAAAAATCTGTTACATTCCTACATTGCTACTTTGTGCCTGATAAATGATGATTATCTAGAATCACATGGAACTACACAGTGTCTAATTATAATTGCAGATTTGCATGAGTCAATGCTCCTTTTACCACCTGTAAGCTCGTAGAGATTCATACTAACCTTCCACTGTTGCTCTATATAAAGCATGGGGGTATTGAATAATATTCAAAGGTTGGCAGGTTTATATAATGCATATGGACTAGTATCAACCCTATTGCATTGACTGTTTAATGTATGCCACAAGAACTATGATATTAGGTGAGACCATTGGAAGCTCTTATTTGAGAAAACGCTTCTTAGCAGCACTACAGCTTCTGTTTTCTTTAGCCTTTAACACAAGATGATTTACAGCATCAGAAATAATTGTTTGTCTATAAGCATGTCAAACAGCCCGAAGATTTTTGCAATTGGGATATTGTAGTATGTATACATGCATGTATATACTATTGATAGAGCTCATTTATCCTTATATGAAGAGTTGCATAGGTTTAATTTGGCCATTTTGCCAAAATCACTAGCTTCTGCTATTTAATAAAAATATGGATGTTTTTTGGTAAATAAATATACATCCTCCAAGACATGCAAAAAGTGATATTGAATGGGATACAAAGACGATGGTTATATGACTGATTACTATTTAAAATAATGGTAATTTTGTTTTGTTATTGTCATGTATTATCATGTAAATTAATCATTAATCATTTTTATAGACTTGGAATAGTTCATATGGTTTTCTACATATTCGAAGCCAACTATCCTCTTTTGAAAAAAGGTTAACAACGATGTTAGAAAATCTTTCAGCACCAGGTGCATACAAAGACTTAGCAAACTTGGTAGGGAAAGAATTCCGAACATATCTTGACAATGTTTTAACAATTTCCTTCATAATTGAGGTGAGTATCAGTAATAAATGTCCAAATGATGGTGATGATTTATGTTTAAATGATGTCAGTATTTTCTAAAGTTTAGGAATGGTAGATATGTGAGCAAGCTGCTGTACGTGCATGTTATATGTAATAGAGCAGATTTGTATGAAATTGGACTAAATTACATGAGGAGGCCAGAGTTATTCTTTGGTCATGCCAAACATATAATCTCATAACAATACTTTTCGGCTTGAACAGCAAAGTTTGACATTTTACCTTAGAACTCCCGTGAAAGCTAAAGCTCTTTTAAAATTATTAAAACACAGCATTAGGGTTTAGGGTTTAAGCAAAGTCTGATATTTTCACAAGAATGTAGCACTGAATAATTTACCTTTTGAAAAAAATTATATTAAAATAAATAAATTTTAAAGAAGTAAGTATTTGCTTTAATGGTTAATTAAATGTCAATTATTAAGACCTTTAATATATTTTTTAGAATCCTAACTCTGAAAGATTACTTCAACACTTGCAAACTTTAATTAATCACTTTAAGAAACTAATCAAACAATTTTATGGAAGTGAAAAGCATTCTTCATGGAAAAATATTGAGCCACACCAAAATTTGTTGATGAATTTTCAGACAGTAGCAAAGACATGTAATGGAGCTATTGAAAAAGGCAAAAAATATTTTCAGGACCTTCATACTCAATTTGAAGTATGTTATATATACAAAATAGTTTGTAATTTGCTGAATAACATAAAGAATGGCTTAAGAAAGTCGCCATACTTTTATTCATTATATAGACCTTGTGTGTACAGTGTTCAGATCCAACATTAAGAATATTACAGACTAGAGTTGATGAAAGGTCTTACTTTGAATGCATCGAATTTGCAACAAAAAAGCTACAGGTATGTGTAACTACTTATACATGCATTTATTCTCTTTTTTGCTGCCTGGCATTCACAGGGTGCTAGGAAGTCTTATAATTGTTTTGAATGGCGTGTTATATATACATATATATATATTTGTATGTTTACTTTATCTTCATCCTATTATTGTTAGCAACAATTTTGAAATAAAAAATAAAACTCAACCATATATCGCAACTACTGATGCATATAACGAATAATGAATGTTATTAGCCTGAACTACAAGCACTACAATAATAGGTGTGTCTCACTCTCTATCAACAAATATTCTAGTACTCTTTAGTCTTCATCATAGACTATAGCAAATTGTGCAGTCTTTTTAGTTTGAGTCATGATGGCCAAGAAGGGGCACCTGAGGCAGTTTGCCCTAGACACCACAACGAAAAGGCTCCAGACTTCAACTCGTCTCTATGCAAATGAACTATAATGTGGTGTGGCAGCTGTTAAGGATAATGCATATGCAAATTGTCACTTTTTGATTGTTTGTATTCTAGCTGAGTATCATTTTCTAATTTGCAACAAGTAAATGAAAATTTCTAAAAATTCATTAAATGTAGGGATGGCAGTAAAAACATCTCAAAAAAGTTTAAATTAGAAATGGCATTATCGATATTCCTACATAGTAGCTACAATTTCAAGTGTATAATGTTTATTTGTTGCAATAGTTGTAGCAGAATATTGAGGCAGTTTCAGAAGTGATCTAGTAAAGTTCTTTAACATAGCAAAAATATAACATCCATTTTGTGTTCAGGTATTTTTGAGTGGCATGTTCATGCTTCCATTTCTACTTTGGCCTTGTTTGAGATCATTTTCCGCCATCCTTACATTTAATGAATTCTTAATGAGAGTAAATCTTTCAGCGAATTAGTTCTAATAAAATGTTTCTTTGGTTAACAATTTATAAAGACCATCTACCAATCCTAATAGCTTTGTTATTTGAGCCCAATCTATCACATAGCACTATGGCTCTGTTATTAATGAATTCGCCTCTAATAAGCTAGGAAAGAAAACTTCATGAAACAATGCTTGTCTATACATAGCATTACTCCAATTACTAGTAGTGTGGGTCCAGGTTTTATATTGCCGCCCTACAGCTAGGCTCCAAAAAACCTTCTGGTAGCCCTAGCTCTGGTCATTGTTTCATTATGAAGTTAGTATCTTCTCAATTTGATTATAATTAACATAAGAGTTTCTGAATGAAATACCTCAATATTATGTAGATTATAATTAGTGTTTTTACTGTCTATTTTTATTATAGGAGTTTCAATCTGATGCACTTAAGAAATGGGATAATACTTATTATTTCTTGGAATATCACAAATTGATGTTGTCCTTTGCTGAGCTGTTTAAAACTGTTTCATTCTCAATTTTTCAGGTCTGTCATCACAGACACCAAATTCCAACACAATGTAGCCACTTCTTGTAGATAGTGGTTGGTCACAAGCAATGTAGTTATTAATATGAAACTTCCTGTAAAACGTGCACTATATCTGCTATGTAGGTAATAGCTAAAGTTTTTACTAGTTTTTGTTTAAGTTTTCATGTAAAATTTGTTGTTGCTGATCAATAGGAGAAAGAAATCTTTACTTGAATCCTACATATAATGAAATACACACTACTAGTAGCTATGTTTATGAGGACAGTTTTGTAAACTTAAAGTTAATTTTGGATATTATGCGTGTGTTCTATATGGAATTAACTTTTTCTAGTGTCTTCATTTGTGTAAATGGGGAATTCATGACAACATTGAACATATCAACACATTAAAGGTTTGCAAGCTTTATGAAATCTGCGTTTATGTGGAAGTTTTGTTGTCAAAAAGTGATCAAAAAGAGGTACTTTATGTCTGAATTAAAATTAGTAATGCAATAATATATTGTGAATCTTATTTTTTTGATGCTGTTTAGGTTTTGTCCTTGTTCTTACAAAGTTTAAGTGATATGAAAAGAATTCTTACTGGAGATGCCCTGTTGCTGGTAACTTGATTGCTTATATTTTTGAGTTTACTTATTTCATCTCAATCCATAGACAATCGAGATTAATAAGATTCTTTCTACTTCAGATGTAGACATATCAAATTTTTTGGCTCTTGTAGCACAACTAAAAAATATTCTTGAGACACAAAACATATTACCTAATTGTGATCAGACCTCTGACACACCTGCATATTTTAAGGTAAGGTTGAGTAGCATTTAAATTTATTAAAGTTTACATTTAATTAAACTGTTGTGTTATATTTAACAGATAACTATTTTTAAAGTAAGTAATATGGCTAAAGAATGGTTTAGTTTAAACAATGAAAAGTTGACTAAAACATAGATAGATAGGTAGGTAGGTAGGTAACAGGTAGGCAGCCAGAGAGGTAGACAGGTAGATGCAAATGTAGATGCAGAGAGGTAAACAGGTAGATAGATAGATGCAAATGCAGATACAGATGTAGATGTACGAGCATATATATATAACAGCAAATATATATATATATAACAGCATATATATATACGGATGCTGTTATATATATATAACAGCATCCATTGATTTCAGAAATGTTGTAATAACTGTTTAATTGATCAATGCTGTTATTTGTACACAGGTTTATACTCAACTTCTTCAGTCAATTCGGTGTTGTATAAGTGAAGATGAAGAGTATTGGTTTTCTGGTAAAAAATATTTCTTAAAAGTTGAATATCTTATGCCACATAGTTCTGGATTTCTTCAAATGATCAGGTAGAGTAAATGAATGTATACAAAATAGCAGCAGCAGATGACTACTATATATATATAGCATTCTAAGCATATAATTTTATAATAAGTAAATATGATGTAGAGATTTAGTATTAATTCAATAAAAATACAAACAGCAATGGCATTAGGGACATGTACTAAACGAAGTATTAATGTTTTCTTGAATAAAGATTACAAGACATGTAATCCACTAACTGTTTAATATTTCATTGACTAAGGAAGAAAGTAGTTAGGAAATGAAGTGTTATGATTATCTGAAGTGCACTGATTCAATCAATCCCATTGTTATCTCATAGCAAGTCTGTGATTTCCTTTGTTGGTAGCATTTTGTATTGAAATAGAACTCTGTTGAATTATTTCTATCTTTAAGGGTATAATCACAAATCTTTAGTGGAAAAAATGAAACAAGGTTTACAAAATTTGCTTAAATACATGGAAAGCACTTTTCAAATTTTTGATTTTAAATTACTATGAGTTCATGCATTATTAATTAAATAAGATACCTCTACATGTATACTGTAGTTGCATGTTTGATATTCTTACAATTTTTTAGGTATGCTTATATGCAATATAAAATTGTCACTTTTGAACAAAAAGTATTGCCAAAGTTTGAGATGATTAAGAATGATCCTTTTATTGATGTTTACTCACTTGGTCACTCATGCATTCAACAATTGCAAGCCCTACTCAAATATATTTCTGAAAAATTACCACATCCCTATGAGGACCTAAAAATGTACTCTCATGAGGTAAAGAATAAGTAATATTTTGAATTAGTTAAGTTGTACTTATATCCATTTACAAATTTGGAAATCAATAATGTCAATATTCATTTTATCATGTTTGAAGGAAATATGTGCATATAATATATCACCTCACATTTGTTTTCCTCCATCAAGCATCTGTGCATCTTTTCAACTTCTTTCTATTACATCCATAGAATTCTAATTTTAAGATACATATTCATACAATTAATTTTCTAAAATTATAATGTACTAATTTCGACAGGTAGGTAAAAAATTCTAAAAAAAAGAGAAAATGTCAGTCCAATACAAAGAATTCAAACCATCCCTACACAATAGTACTGGCAAAGAATTCAATAATATATTAATGATGTTATTTAAATTATTAAAATAGTTGGTGGTAATCATTAATTTTTGGTGTCACTTGTGCTATTATGTAGGGATGATGCAATTACCATACCCATTAGCTTGTTTGCATTCTTTATATTGGACTGACATTAGACATCCCTGCATTTACTGAATTTTTTAAACGTCCTTTTTATTTGTTTGCTTATTTTTTAATCCAAGTTGTTTGACAGCTAAGGAAAGCTATAGTACATTGAAAGGCAATGAGGCTCCATGTTCAACTAGCTCACAAAAAATCATTCTTATATGTTATGATGAAAAAATAATAATAGTTATTATTAATAACTATGGAGATAAATTAACTTGAACATGGAATTATTCTATCATGAGTTCTGTACAACAAGGAGGTTCTCTAAAACACAATAAGAAAGTTATAATGATTTTAATTCAAAGCACCATAGCTAGGTATAGAGTCAATGGCATATTAGTCATACAGTAATTATACTGGATCTTCTCTTAAGCTGATCATCTAAGAAGAAAGTAGTCTATTCTAGAACCTTAGGAGTTGAACTCAATGCCCAACTTTTGACTGTCTCTGTTTTGTCACCATTCTCAGACATGATAAAAAATAGACACTATTTCTCTGACTCAAAGTAAAGAAACATTTAATAATCCTTTATGGATTGATGATTAAACAATGGATTATCTTGAAGTTAAAGATCAAGGAGGCACACAGCATGTATAACAGAGAGGAAAAGCTGTTCATTTATGTGTACATGTTTGCTCAATTTTTGTCAATTTATTAAATTTATTATAAAAGCCTTTACTTGTTGTAATGAGAAGATACCATCATGTTGTGTTATGCAAGCTGGAAACTCCCAAAGTACATTAGTATAGTATATTAGTAGCCATTAATAATAAAAGTCAGGTAGTGCCTATAGTCCAGCAGGAAGTCATACATACAGGTGATATTTAGGGTTTAAGTTCTGAGTATCTGTTTATTGTTTAACAAAGTTTGCACTTTCTGTAGGACCTACATGTTTGTATAGACACTCTAATAGTTATTTAATATTAAAATTTTGTCATCAAAATATATAAGAATGTTTTTTGAGCTTGTTAAAAGTCGAGCCTCACTGCCTTCAGTTACAACACTTGCATTTTAAAGTATTAAGCCAACAAGTAAATAAAAACATTTTCTAAATAGTGCAGTGAATATAATACAGCTAAAATCAGCTTAATACAAAGGTGTTGGAGATAGTAGTTGCATTGTCTCTACATATATAGCACAGATGGCACAAAAACTTTATTAACTACAAAAATGTAGATCTAAATCACTTAAATAATACCATTGATATGTTCTATGCCTGTGCTATTATGTAGGGGTGATGTAATTGCCATCCAAAGTATCTTTTTTTACATTCTTTGTAATGGACTGGTATTATCTATCCCTAGATTTACTCAAAACAATTTTTTAATACTATTTAAATTACAATAATTACACAATTACAAGTGTACTGCGCTGGTTTGTTATAGGTTGATAAATTTCAGCAGATAATTGGATTAGTACTGGAAGAATTAATGAAATTTATCTTTTACCTGACTGGAAAGGAAAAAGATACTTTTTGGCTAGAAATAAAAGAACTCCAAAAAAATATTGTGTTGTCTTTAGAATCTGCTATTAATTGTGTAAGTCTTGAAATGTATTTGAAGAACATTAAAACATGTGTGGCCAACATGACAACAACAATAAACTCCATATTATCAAGTGGTAAGATATTTGTTTCCTTCACATCTCTTTATTTCCATTTTTAGATTTTAAAGTTCATCCTCAAAAGGTATTATACTTGTATTGAATATTGAATCATATCTCCATATATGGATAATTATTAGAACATTGCAATTCTCAAAACGTTATAAGCTAAAAGTGATAATTCATAGATTTTATTTTTCTATTGTATGTCAAACAGGACTCACTTCATAACATTCCACTCATCACTAACCAAGAGTATGTTAATTAATAATATTATTATTTATTTTGTCAAAATTTTTCGCGAAGTTCAAGATTTGAAAAAACTCACATAGTTGTGAATTTTGATGTGATAATACGACGTAAAATTTGGAAACTTGAAGGGGATACCAAAATTAAAATGGGAATGTTATTTTCAATACCAGGCATTATCAATAACTTGCTTGTTAATTTTGATGTCACTCAAATAAGGTACATACTTAATTTTAGTGATTTAGTTTTTAGGCTTTTTTTAGACATTTGGATGATTGTTCAGTTGTGTCCTGTGGGCTGTCGATTTCAAAATACTTACTTGGGAAGTCCTTGTATTACAAATACATGTTGCTTTCATCTCCTTTATATCCACCAGTAGAGATGTTGTTTATAAAAGAACCTATAACTGATGAGGAAGTAAATCATTGTTACAGAATATGGAATGTGCCTAATGATACATCAGGTTTGTATATCAATATTACTGCCATATTCTTAAGTTTACCTTCAGAGCTAACTGTGTTTGACTCCTGTATATATCCTCAAGTACTTGTTGACCCTTCCTTGTTTAGATACTTGAAGGGGTTATTCAAGTCCACCAAAGAGTATAAACCACCTGAGCAATTCAAAAATGAACAACAATATTGCATAACAGTTCACCTTAATAATGTCTATGAGCAAATTGAACAATGTCGATATTCTAGTGAAACTGACGTGCACTCAGTTTATGTTACAATTATGAGTGTATATTCAAGCTTTTTGAATCTTAAAAAAGTGAATGCCAGTCAACTATCAAATAGGCAATACCCACTTCTTAATGGAAGCTGTATTCAGGTAAATATTTTTGCACTTTTATTGACATTACTTCTGCATTTTCCAGATAATTCAGGAATTGCTTATCACGCTGGTAACAAAATTGGATGAGGCAAATCAACCACAGAAAATTATATCAAGTTTGATCTTATGTAGGTGTTTGATGGATATTTCAAAGTCATTTAGTTCTCAAAACATATTGTCCCTTTTAAATGTTGATCAAGAAAAACAAACATTTCATGAGTATCACACAGTGGTATCAATTTTGCCAAACTTCAAGTATGTTTTATTGCTGTTTATTTTGTTCTACAACACTTAAATAGTACTAGGTTACCTTTTATGGAGAGTGTCTTAAAATGTGTACAAAGAGTAATCAAATTAAAAGGAAAGATACCATGGCTGTTAATCATTCGATCATTGCTTCTTTACTACTGGTTTGTAAGGTTTCCAAAAGCTCCTTTTTCAGTTGATATGAGCTCAAGATCTCTTAATGTGACAATGAAAAGCATACAAGAACTCAGTCTTTTTAAAGGTATTAGTGAAAGGTAAATGATTAATATCTAAAGTAGTCATACATATATTGATTCTTTAACTTTTTATACAATCTTTGAAATAATTGAGAAATACAATTTTATTTGAGAATTTAAATCAAATTTTGACTTCCTTAGTGAAATTAAGGATTTGCTACTACATATGAAAGCAAATGAATTGAAAGATAATCCCTACCTCCAATTAACTCTTCTTCAAGCATGTCGAGCATGCACAAAATTTGTATATTCTTTAGTAGTAGAGCATGTTGCACCTCCAGCTATAATTTGGGCTCTTTCTATGGAAATAATGAACAATCGTGACATTGCCAATCAGGTATATTTCTTAGCTACTATATTTAATAAAAAAATGTTTCATCTTCATTATAGTTTGGTAAAGTTTCTGCTCTGATAGTTAAAATGTCAATGAACAAACCATCAGTACAGTTGGAAAAGTAAGCCAGTAAAAGCTGTTTATAAATAGTTTATGATTTTGTCATAAATGCATTCATTTAAATTTGTGTAGCCATACTTCAACATAAACTTTTTAACTGATATTTATTACAATTAATGAATTTCAATTTGTATAAGAGTAATGTCATTGATTGCTTTGAATCACTTTCTTTTATTATTTTTTATTGTATTGAAGCAAACCCTTTTTATTGTAGATATCGTCACAACATCATTGATTGTTTATTACTTTTGATAAGTGCACTGCAGGAAAAAAGCAAGACTTTTTCCTCAATGGAAAAGCAATGGACAGAAGCTGCTTTTAATAGTGTTGAACTTACTTTGTTCTTTACTTACATGGAAGAATATGAAAAGAAAAGTGAAGTATTGAATTCAATAGCTCCGTTTATTGCAACATGGGCATCTATTTCTCTTGATGACAAATTTGCTGGTAGCAATCAAGACAAATTAAAAAAAGAATTGAAAGTAAAATAAGAAATTAAATTTATATTAGTACACTCATGTAACTGTAGTTCTGGAAAAACTTGTATACCCTTGAAAGTAACTGTGCTCAATGGAAATATCAGTTAAATTGTATTGTATCACAGAGATTTAGACGGGTAATATGGCAAATGTGAAGTGAATAGTGTAGTAGCTAACTTTTTATCTTTATAGGTGGTCCCTTTTCGTTCCCAGATCACAATTTTTGAGTCATTGATTTCAGATTCAAATTGTTATGGTGAGATCGTTGAAACCATTAAGAAGGTGATTGATGAAAGACTTGCTTTTGCTTCTACAGAGGTCATCTATAAAATTAATTTTAATGCATATTGAAAAAGAAATGTCTGTATAGGATGCAAAGATACTGGCTAGTGGATCAGCTGCTTGCAAAAGTATTTTAAGCAGACTAGTTGATTGCAAGGTTCGTGTCATGCCAACTACCTTTGATGAAGTACTTAAGTGGGATGCATGGCCATTTGTTTTAACAGCTCTTGGTAAGCAGTATATTCTTTAATTTATGCATCATGCACATAATATGATATTAGTGGATGTCTCTGATGGAATTTCAGAACACAGTTTGTCTGCATGTCATTGTGTCAAGGAAATATTTCATAGAGTACAAGAAGATATTGCTATTGGTAACATCTCAGTGAGACAGTTGCAACTTTTAAGAGAAAAATGGGATTCGATTGTCATCAAAATATTGTTGCCAATACGTTTAAATCAAGATTGTTTTAGGAAATGCCTCGATGCATTGGAGAACAGAGTTGCAGTTTTTAACCTTTTCTCATACTTGTTAAGGCATTTTGCACTAACTTTTTCTGGAAAATTACAAGGTATATGTATGTTTTCAACAAATATTTTAGTTTATTCTTGTAGTGATGCAAACTTTGCTAGAAAAACTAGATCGACTAACCACTCAGCAATCCAACATCAATATCAATCATCTTTGCTGTCTTGAAAACAATTGTTGGTTGTTTCCTGAGTTGCAAGAGGCTGAACATCTTCAATCTATGCTTCTTCCATTTACTGTAATGACTGCACCAAGATTGCAAAACGATATTTTTCACTGCAAATGGCAACAACTCACCAAAAACATTAATATTGATTCTTCATTAGATGATATTTGCCATAAAGTATGGTATCCCATATTTGACTTCTGCGGTGACTTAATGGACAGTTTGAAGAGCAAAACCATTACCCTTCAAGAACTTGGAAAGCATTTTGGAACCTACGAGCTTGCTGAAACAGAACACACTATTACCCGCCTATTCCATGCTGTTGTAAAGTGCCATTCTCCTGTTTGTAAAGACATAGTGTTACTAGCAACAAAGTTTTTTGCAATTACTCAATTGACAGACCATACTGAGTCCATTGCAAATACATTAGTAGATCTTATTCCAATACATGACAGCTGTGATTGGATCAAAGACGTATCTAAACAAATTAATCAATGGAATTCACTTTATGAACTTTCTAATGAAGCAGATCAATTCATAGACATCTTGTCAAGATTTGAACTATGTGGAGAAAGTTTTCAAAGTTTTTCAAAGCAGGTATATATGTGTATATATGATTTGGTATATTTACTAATGATATGGTTACTTCATATAGAATATACATGTGTTTCTTCAAAGCAGCTTGTGTTCTGTCACTAAGAAAGATGAGCAGATTTTGCAATTTTTAAAAGAAAGCAAGAAGCAAGCAACAGAGGTGAGAGAGTCTATACGAAAATTGGGACAATTTAAGGAGCTTAGAATCTGGGTTAGAAGTAAAAGTGAAGGTATTTTTTGACCTTTGAAAGTGTACAAGTTGGATCTAACTTTTAAATAGATGTCAGTGAAATGGAAAGATTCATTGGAATCGCATTGGATACAGTTGCTGGAGAAGGGGTTGATATCCAAGATCGTTTGATCTATTGCTGGTATTCTAGAACTATTTCGACAAACATGGGAGTCTTTAAAGATTTATGATGATCCTTTAACTCTAGTTGTAAGTTTTAAAACTTTTTAAAAGATAATATTAACAATGCAATTTACAGGAAACATGTGCATCTAACATGACATGGTATCATTTTGTTGGTAAACTACAAGGAGCAGAACAGGGAACTGTTAAACAACTTCAAGATATTAATCAAGCTGGAGAATACATCATTGAAACCACAGAATCTTCTGGTTGTTTAGTGTCCTTAAAAATTGTCTCAGATGATGATCAAATTTCAAAGAAAGTCTGGACTTTTGAAGATCTTCGTGAACTAGAAAGCAAGCTTGTGCTAATAACTCGTCAATCATCTAGCTGGAAACATGAGAAAGAATGTTTTCAAGAAGTAAGTATTAATTCTAGTTTTAGCTCTCAATTAATATAAGAAAATTATGGTTTATTTTAAAATATTTTCTCGATTAATTTCTTTAGATGTTTCTTCATGTCTGTCAAATGTCAAGTGCTATACATAAGTTGAATATATATGGACATATGGCATTTCTTAAATGGTCTGTTTCTTTGCCTTGCTCAAAGTACTTGTATGAATTGAATAACTTAGACAAAATGACTCATGAATTTGAAAGCATTCTTTTTAATTGGATAAAGTACATTTGGAGTTGTCGTTATCGTTATTCTGAACTTAATTACTATGCTACAAATCAGCTCATTTTATTACGAAAAGAACTTACATCTCTTCTGCAAAATGAATTGTACCAAATTATCCCTCAAGTCTTTCATCTTTTATATAGCACTGCTGGTAAGCCTGTGGATTCAACTGTGCTTCTAAGAAAGGTACTAACACAAAATCTGCAAGAAGATGATGACATTGCCTCACCATCTCAAGATCAAATAATGTTTGAGATTTCTGAAAAATCTTTTGATGATGTTCAGAAAAATGAGAAAAAAACCTCAAAGATAGTGTCTTCAATTGAAGGCTTAGATGATACCCAGAAAAAATTGTTTAATGAGCTTATTTGTTTAGGATATGATGATTTTCTTATCCTTGAGGCAATACTTCATGAAGAGATTTCAGATATTTACAGTGCAATGGAATGGATAGATGACTGTCCTAATGATGAGCGTGCCAAGTTTCAAACTTTTTGGATTGAATTGCACAATGGTGATACTAAGAGCAGTAATGACAATGCTTTGAAATCTCCAATAGAAGACTCTAATCCTATCAATATTTTTCATCAGGGGGAAGAATTAAATGTTACTCCTATTGCAAGTTCATTCTTTCATATGAATGAAAAAAATCTTACTAGGTACAATACGTATTTTTGGAAATGTTAACATATTTTGAGGATATAATGATTCTTTATTACAGATCATTATGTGTTGATGAAGGTGACTTCATTTCACTGGAAGATTTAGGAAAGTGTCTGAAAAACATTGCTAAAAGAAGAGGTATATTTCATTTCACACATTCACAAAACTCTTAGATTGCTTGAATGTCCCTATATGCAATAATTTATGTATGACTAATAGTAACAGAATAGATATCTACATGCAATAATGAGAATTTGATTTTTGTATTTTTCTTTTAATTTATAAAATTGTAGAATTTATTTATTCTAATACTTATAGAATCAACAATCTTTTAAATTTTACATTCCATGTATGTAGGTGGTACAATGGAAGGAAAAGTAAGAACATTTTTTAAACCATTTGAAAGAGGCACTCCAAACTTGATTGTTACAGTCTCTGGTTAGTTACATGTTCTTATATATGCATATTCACTTTTAACATTAATTTAAAGTTTTATTCTAACTACCTATTTTTAATGACTAATTTTGCAACCTCGCTTGCAAAGCATGCCAGGCAGTTATGTAGCTGTTTAATTAAGTATTATGTATTGAATATGTATAATTATTTTTATGTCCAATCTTGTTGCATGTGAAAGTTTAAAACAATATAATGACATGTTTTAATCAATTTTGCAAATGACAAACAATGAACTTAATTATCCTCTACCACAATTGATCCTACCATGAGTCTAACTGATTTAGCTCAATCTGCGTTGCTTCTCAGACTTTTAGCTCTTCATTTTAGGATATTACTGTGACATTGTTGATTTCAAGACAATTATGAAGATTTAATTTTATCTATTGTTATAGTATTTGAACTATTAATATTCATAACATAATTTGTACAAAATGAGATGGTTTTTATAATAAATTTGGTGTTCTGGTATTTTAGATCTGTCTAAATTTAGTTACAACTAATTTAACTTTTTAATTTAATTTAATTTAAATAGTCTAACTATTGAAACATAACTGCTATTGAGTAAACATTTGGAAAATTATAATGTAATCTTGAATATGAGATATGTAACTATTAAAAGGCAGAACTACAATGCTAACTACTATAACATTATTTTCATTTAATGCCCCTAACATTTATGCTTAATTTTTTTAATTTTTAGATAATATCTTTTTGTGCACATTGCAAATCTATGCTCAAGATAGTGATAACTCTCTTCCAACTTATGATGAAGTCCTCCTTTGTTCTGAATCCACAACATTAGAAGAGGTAGTATTTAAAATAAGATGAATGAACCAATTAAGGAATTGTTAATTTAGGTTGTAATATTTTGGATGAGAGTTCTTTTTAACAAGGAAAATGGCAGAATATACTGTTTAGTTCATGCTGAAAAGTTGACTTATCTTATTGCTGAAAAAGCCATGGACTTATTAAAGTACCTCTCACAAGGAATACAAGGTATATAAGTTTGTATGTCATAATATTACATCTTATATTTTGGTATACAAAAATTTTTATTTTCCATAATGAACTACCTTCATATTTTATGAATAGATTACCAGTTAGTAATAATATGCAGTGATGAAGGGGAGGGAAAATCATCCATAGTTTCTCGAATCCATGCATATCGACGAGAATGGAATCTTCCTTCTGAAGAAGACAAAGAACATATAAAACAATATCTAAAGCAACATTTTATACAGCATAATGATGTTCAAGACACTTCCATTGTTAACGCTGCAACAGTTGATCAAGACAAGTATGTTATTTCTTTATAATCATTGACTAGTATGAGTATTATCAATTTAGCTCACGTGTTCGTGTAGTAACATCAACACAGTCTGGTGTAGGAAAATCACTTTATATTCGTAAAATGAAAGACAAACTGATGAAATTGTTAAAGCAAAAGGAAAAGCATTCTTCAAAAGCAATCATTACAGTTCCCCTTCATGGACCAGTGGTTACATCTGATGAAGTACTTTCAATGTTACTTAAAGATGAAAGTGACTTAAAATCTTGTATTATTCATCTTGATATTCCACAACGAGTAAGTTCATATTTGCCTAATGTACATGTTCCTCTTTTGTGTATTTCTTTAGGTTTTGAAGAGTATCGATGATATTTTATTTAGTATACTTATTCTGGGTGGATTATCAGATGCTAGTGGACGTATATGGAGATGCCATCCCTCACAACTATATGCACTTGAAGTGACTGTACCAGAAAGAGAGGTATAGCATATCATCTATTATTGTAGTCATTTTGTTAATACACACTCCATTAGTTTTCATTAAAAGTAATACTGATGCATAGTCATCCTGCTCATTGATTTTTTTCCACAGACTTATATTTGGGGATATACTCAAACGAGAAGAGTCATGAATCTATTGCAACTTTTGCCCAATACGCAATGTTTTGAACCACAAAAAATGTTAGAAATGATGGATAATGGTATGTTGTAACAATAGCATGAAACATTGTCATAGTGATATCACTTTTTCAGACTTTGAAATGGCTGAACTTCGTACTCCCATGTACCAAAGGGTGTATCAATATTTAAAATATTTTGATTCAAATGATTTCTTAGCTCTAGACAAGTTCATTTTTGTTGGTACACTTGAAGGAACTGATAAAGATTGTCTAGACACTATCATAAGGTTAACAAATATCACCCATTTATTGTATTATATGAATTAATATGAATACATATGTAGGCATACAAGCATTCCAAATCCAACATGGAAAGAAATACGTCACTTTGTTTGGTTTTTGAATGTTCAACTTAGTGCCTGCGAACAATCCAATATCATTAAACGGGTGAAAGGTTTGAAGTGTTTTACTATTGAGTTTATGATAATGATGTCTCGGGTAAGCAGTGGTTAATTTGAAGTCATATCTGAATGTATTATGTTTGTTCACTTGTTTTATGACATCTCTTAGTAATTATATTTAAATAGATTTTGAGTAGCCTTATATTTATCACATATTGATTACTTTAGGATTTTGCTACTTCCTCCATGCCCCTTGAGAAGACAGATGATATTCTTAAACAACATATTCCAAGAAATAATTGGGAAGAAAGGTAGTACAGATGATATATTCCTTGAAATGATAATGAAATGAAAGAAATGCCCACCAATAGTATTTGTATGACAATATGTTTTCTATTATTGCATATATTTCCTCTTTGTTAACCTTATTAGCTATTGACCTAATTAATCTTGGTTTGTTTGGCAGATTTTTCTGTCTGGCATCCTTTGCATGCCAGGTGTACAAAAGGTTGTTTTTTGTCATGTTGTAACTATTCTATATGACAGTTCTGATAGATTATTCAATGTTGCATGCAACTATCACAGACAAGGCAAATGAAGTTGCATCACACATACTGACCAGCTAACATATACTTAAATCAAAAATGTATACTACAAGCAATACAACAATAGTCAAAAATGATCTAGTGCTATAGCTACTCATTTCACAGAGTTTGCGACCTTTCCTCTTAACTGTTAGCACTTTTTTTACCACCATATTACTGTATTACTGTATTACCATCTCATTATTATCATTATAATTTTTTATAACTTCTTTATATAGAAATCTTATATTACAAGGAAATTTTTGATGTCTTTGTTTTTATAGTCCCTAAGTACATGCTAAACATTTATACCATCATTTATCCTTAAAATGCTATGTAAATGTTGTTGTAATTAATTATACCACCAAATATTAATAGTACTTGCTTCTTGCAGAAAGGCATTTGAACTATTTTGAAAATCACTTCTGTTTTTTGATTTCAGTATGCATCCATACCTCTTCTTCAATAAGGATCGTACCTCAATTACTCATGTGGGACTCACTTTTGACTCAAGATATGTCCTGTATGATGCATATACTAACAACCCACTTTTCACTTCATTGCCTAAAGAAGTGATTCAGTTTTTGTCAAACAATGTTAATATTCCGATTGTCATCTCCAGGTCAGTTTTTAGAATTAATTATTTTAATATTTGCATTTATTTTGATTGCAGTGAATTTACTTCAAATGAGCAACTTGTAAAGCGATTGCTTGACTTTATGAATATTAAAATTGAAGTAGGAACAGGTGTAGTATCACCAGATGTAAACTATGTTCTCACTCATGATAATTTAACTAAGATAATGGCTATTCAAACTCGTTTCAGGTAAATAATGTCTTCTAACCACAGATCATGAATATATCACATACTTGTCAAATCTTATATATGCAGGTGTCAGATTCCAGTTGTACTAATGGGTGAAACTGGTTGCGGAAAAACTCATTTAATTCGGTACATGTGCAAGATTGCTGCCTATGAAAAACATAATAAGAACATGTTCATTCTTAAAGTAAATAAACTATTAACCTTTAATAATGCATAATAATAATAATAATAATACTGTATTAGGTTCATGGTGGTACAACTGAAAAGGATGTCATAAAATGTTTAGAAGATGCAACTGAAGCTGCATTGGAGAACCGAAAGTTCAAAATTGATACTGTTGTTTTCTTTGATGAAGCTAACACTAGTGATGTGATAAGTCTAATAAAAGAAATCATGTGTGATGGTAGGTGTAAAGGAAAATTGGTGCCTCCTTTCCTCAAGTTTGTTGCAGCTTGTAATCCATATAGAAAGTATGTAATTACATTTTTAGATTCTTTTGCATATAAACTTTTTTCTAGGCATTCAGATGAAATGATTGAACGGCTTAAAGGTGCCGGACTTGGATGGCGTGAAGGTGCAACCAATTCCACTGAAAAATTAGGTGTACTTAATTTTTATCCTACCTTTGTAAAATCAATTATTTTACTCTTTTAGGTGAAATACCATTACGTGATCTTGTTTATAGAGTCCTGGAATTGCCTGACAGTATGAAAGCATTGGTTTATGATTTTGGACAATTAAATAAAGAAACAGAGAAGGAATATATCAAGCAAATGGTGCTTAATAAAGTAATATTATTATTGCTAGTTCACTGACTTAAGTCTCTAAATCAACAGCTTAAAATGTTCCAATTTCAACAACCAGCCATTTTACCAGCAATTGATAATGTGCTAGCAGTGTGTCAAGACTTCATGAAAATGCAAAAGGTAGTCTTTAAAATGCCCTTGTAAATTTTTGCGTGCAAACAATTTTCTAAAGCTAGGATTGAGCACTTCTATCATAGTGATGACTAGCATGACCAGACCTCTCTAATACTTTTGTTGTTGTTGTGAGGTTTTCCCAAGCATAGCATAGATAGACGTTCTTGTCCATTTGACACTAAAATTCATAATAAGTGTCTACCTTCCAGGCTGAGCAAATAAACATACAATAAACATAATCTGCATGGATTTGATTATACAAATAATTTAGAATATGTATATATGCTATTCTAAATCTTTACCAACTGACGCTTTGTCTAGTTAATAATTTTTTACTGTAGGATGAATGCAGTTTTGTAAGTCTTCGTGATGTTGAAAGAGCATTAATAATCTTCGTTTATTTTCTTGAGACATTTACTCCATCTTTTAATGTAAGTTTAGTAATTGGTTTAATCTCACCTTGTACGCAATGCTACAGGAAACTGGATTTCAAAAAATTAATCAAATAACTCAATCGTTGTTGTTGGCGCTTAGTGTATCATATCTTGCTAGAATGACCTCAAGAGAAAAATTTATTAGTCTTGTTGTGAATACTATTAAACAGTCGAAGCAACTCTCACGAGTAACTGCAAAAGAGTATAATCAGTTATTATTTCAGTGAGTATATATATTATTTGTATGACCAGAATATTATATAACTGTGTCAAAGTAATAAGCTGAATGACATCTTGTGATCTTTAAGGGTCTTTGCTTTTTGAATGTACTTTAATACTCCTTGGTGCAAAAAATGTCAGGCAATTCTATGATTGATTGCTTTATCCCACATTGATATATATGTACAATGTATATATATCAAAGGACATCTCTTATTGTATTGACAATCAAATAGTAATAAACTAAATGTTTTAACTGTTGCTGCTAAATTAGGCATAATCAATTGTTTTGAAGCTGTTAATTTCTTTGGTAGTAATTTTATTTTTTCTAGTAACTCTCAATTTTTAGAAATTACATATACTGTAGTGTTGTTTTTTAAAAACAATTAGGAAATGATGTTTAGTACACCATAATAATCATAATATTAATAATAATCCTACAAATCATACTATTCATTACTGTAGATATCAAAACAGTTTGTTAAACTGTATGGAGATTGAAGATAATATTGCTAAAAATGCTGCTCTAAGGGAAAACATATTTATGATGTTCGTGTGTATAGAATTACGCATACCATTATTTCTTGTTGGTAAACCTGGAAGTTCAAAATCACTTGCAAAAACTATTATTGAAAGCTCCATGAGAGGAAAGAATTCCAAAAAGAAAACATTAAAACAGTTTAAACAAGTTTGTTGCTATTGTTCCACATTCTTATTTGCTATTATCACATTTTAGGTCCACCTACACTCTCATCAATGTAGTCCATTATCAACTCCTGCAAGTATTACAGAAGTATTTATAAATGCTAAAACTTTCCAGGATAAGAAAAAAGATACCACATCATTTGTATCAGTTGTTGTTTTGGATGAAGTTGGATTAGCTGAAGCATCACCTTACCTTCCACTAAAAGCTTTGCATCCACTGCTAGAAGATGGTACAGAAGGCTCTGGTAGTGATGATCAGGTATATTGAAGGATTACATTGTAACTATTGTAGTGTCTAAAATATAGCGGGTTTCAAGAGAAGAGCGTGTTGCATTCATTGGGATATCCAATTGGGCATTAGATCCAGCAAAGATGAATAGAGGGATTATGGTAACTCGTAGTGACCCCACTATTGAAGACCTAATTGAGAGTGCTAAGTAAGTGTGTGATTGTTAGCTGCTGTATTGATTATTAGTTATTATTCAGAGGTATCTGTTCTAACAAAGGAGGACAAGATGATCCAGTGCTGTCTAGACTTACAGATTATTTTCTTGATCTAGCTCGTTCTTACATTGCTATATATAAACGTCAAAGACGGGAATTCTTTGGTCTCAGAGATTTTTACAGGTGTGCAAAAGAATTGTAATTAAAATTAGTTAGCTTCATTGGAACTATGCAGTTTAATCAAAATGCTGTATTGGATGAGTGCAAGATCTGAATCAATTCTAACAAGACCACAGTTAGAGCATGCAATTAGACGCAACTTCAGTGGATTTGATGAGTTTGATCCTGTAAAAATATTTGAGTCACATTTACAGGAATTCAAGGTGAACTAAAATCTCTTTTTTATACTTACTCTTTCTCACAGAATGTATATAAAAGCCATCTGATTAGTTCATCAAATGTTTTGGTTAGTATTATTGTTTTAATAGTGTTAACAATTCATTTGCCATAGAAGCAATTGAGGGAAAAAGATGTTATAATGCTAAAGCATAATACAACAGATGAGTATCTTGTTATTAATGAAAAGGATGAGCTTCATTGCAGTTCTAGTAATACAAGAAATGGTAATTAGTAAAATTTCGCTATGTCAATTGCAAATAATATTGTTGTTATTAAGTTTGAAACTGAGGTTACATATCATATTAATAATGACATATGGTAAAATTTTCTAGTTTCATAATTATTGGCTGATGCTTGTAAAGATGGTAATCTCTAATCATATATAGAATGATTTTAAATTATTATTAATGCACAAATATGGATTCAGTAATTAGCAATTTTATTATATATTCCTATTTTTAATTTCAGCTCAGTTTATTGTCCATATTGAGAACAAGACTATAGCATTTCAGAGTGCTTTTGCAAACAATGTTTGGATTGGGACTCAAAGTGTAAATGGAGATGTAGTCTTGGTTAGTTTAATCAGTAATATCGTAATGGAGTGGGAACATATCTTATAATTTAGGTTGCTCAAAAGGTCAAAACTCAGTTTAATATTTTGGAGACAAGAAGTAATTCTTACTGCATATAAATGTTAAACAATAATCTCTTATCTCCAGATCAAAAATCTATACAGATATGCCCTCATCATCACAACTCTTCTATTGCTCACATATATGGAAAAAAGGAATTTTTTTTACTTGTTTCAGTATGTTTATGTCTATAATTCAGTCTTAAGTTATTGACTTAATAATCACAGGATGATACAGTGATGAATCCTGACTATACTCCTCTTGGTTTAATCAAGGAAAGTCTTACTAACAAGGAAATAACTTATCATGGGTATAATTATGTTCAACTATTAACGAATATTATTTTAATTTCAGGGAGAGTCGCTACTTGCTTTTTCTTACTGACAATTATTCTTCACTTCAAGTGTTAAAACATTATATAGTAACCTCTTCTTGCTTACAAACTTCTAACTCCTCAAATGCTCAAGCAATGGAGCCATATGTACTATTTGGTAGCAGTTTCCCTAAGGACAGTGAATTTGCTCAGGTAGGCACAGCAATAGTTAGTGCTAATTCTACAATATCATTTGCATAGGTGTGTCAAAATATTAGTGAAATCAGGCTTTGCATGGAAACAGGTCGTATGGTGATTTTACTAAATTTGGAAAATCTTTATGAAAGTTTGTATGATGTATTAAACCAGGTAAATTGTATCCTTCTGCACAGACATTATTACTTTTGTTGCTTCTTAGTATTATATAAAAAGTGGTGGTCACAGGTATGTTGATTTAGGATTAAGGACTAACAGAATGAAATGTACAGTTCATCAACAATTCAAGTTAGTCCATGTAAAATGTATTTGTTACTATTTTTCCTCTATTGAAAGACTTGTACTAATTGCTGAGAAAGACAAAGTTTATGATGAATTTCCAATTCCCTTAATTAATCGTCTTGAAAAACATTTTGTCAACACAGAAACAGTTTTGAAAGATTGGCAAAGAGCTGTTTGTAGTGATTTGGGAAATTGGGTTAATTCATTTGATGACTCTAATAATGGGTACATATACATTCTTTTATCTTAACATAATAAACTATAACAAAACAATCCAAAATAACATTTAATTTTTTTCTAGATTTGATAAAAACGATGCATTCATTGGGTACAGTGAGGACACAAAAGCAGCTGTAGTACTTCAAGCCAGTATCTTAGTTCAGAACAATAATCCAGAATATTCAGAGGACTCCCCAGCTTGGAAAGAACAAGTATATGTTCCATTAAATTAAATAAACATTACTACTGTGTTTAGGTTTTTAAAATGAGTGAATGGCTATTATTGCAAATAACTTCACCTGATGCTATTATGCGACATGTAGCAAATGACAAAGATAACAGCTACTTACAGGACATTTATTTCATACAGCAAGAACATTCATCTTTAGCAGATTTAATGTCTCGAATAAAGCCATCATATGGGAAGACATTGTTACTACAAGTAACTTACAAGTCATGGAAACCAACTGCCATTAATTTTAATTATATTTTTTAGGTTACAACTCATGCCTCAACATTATCACAAGATGAAGTTCACATTCTAGCAGAAAAGATAGGAATGACTTATGAACAAGTTAATCGGGTGCATTTAGAAGCTTTCCAGACTGAACAAGACTTTTTAAGCAGTATTGAGTAAGTGATCATTTTACAAAATTTTTCATTTGTACGAACAATGTGTAGTGTTGCATTAGAAAAAGGACAATCTGATGATTACCTCATCATATTTGAATGTGAGAGTGGACATGAAAATGGAAACCTCATTTCTTGCTGCCGATACCGACTTGTTGATAAGCTTGCAGAGGCTGATCAGTCAAGTTCAACATCTTTTGTTTTATTAATACATCTACCTAAGAAATGTACCAAATCTAATTTTGTTAGCTTCCAAGAACAGCCTTGGCTTTGTTATCACGTTGATGATATCCTACCTTCAATATCACTTGCAAATCTTGTCTGTAGAGAAGGTCAGCTGATAAGTGAGCTTTATTTCCATGAAGAGAGCACTATTCCTGATATACCAATGGTGCAACAGTCAACTATGGATGTATGTATTAATGAACCTTTTGAATTAAAGCCAATTTCAAGCTTTGGCTCATCAAACATTCTAAACCTTTGTAAACGAATGCATCTGTATATATGTGATGCAGTTTCACAATCACCATATCAAAGTGAGCCTGGACGCCTCGAACGTCTTATGAAAGTAATCCCTAAAGAACCAAGCTTTTTAATTCAAGGTTCTTTAACTGACACATATAAATACTCTTTCAGTGTTTTATTGTTTTCCCTACAGATGAGCCATCTTTCTTCCTTTTAACTGTTAAAATTGTCAAAAGGATTTTGCAAAAGAATACTTTCCATTCACAGGAATGGATTCTACATGAAGCTACTAATTTACAGAGATTACAAGAAGCAGGAACATTTTTAAATGCACTCATTCGAAAGTTTGACAAACTTGTCATTCCAGTTTTAGGAAATATTATTTCCTTTGCAGACAGAAATTGTAACTTGGAATTACTTATTCAGGGTGACCATGACATCACCAAATTATGGCTGGATCTATATTCATTGCCTCATCTTAGTCAGCATTTGTTTGAAACTGTAGGATCATTAGAGGAAGAAACAGTAATCACCAAGAACACTTTTCAATGCCAATTTCCATTTTCATTCTTTGTTTTTAAAATTATTACAGATAGAGAAGTGACTTTATCAGGTAAATAAACCAGTGCTAGTATGAATATTATATTTCACTATTCTTAAATGTTCTTAACAGCTCTGGTAGATACAGATCTGAGCTATTGTTTTAATTGTCTCTCAAATTCAACAATTGGAAGACTAGCTGAAAGTTATATTCATGACTTTGTTCATATTGTTTTTCCTAAACTACAATCTCAAAATGATAGTTACTATGAGGTTGTAATATATAACATTTTTTTCTGACAATTTAATTTTATTCTCTAGATATTACATGAGTGTGTACAAAATATGGCTGTTAAAGAGATTGGTAACATTTATCAGGCAATCTTGTTACAGACAATTGCTGCTATTCATCAAATTTACTTTGAGAACAAGTCTTATTTTATCATGTTCTCAGACCTAGTTTCCCAAATGCCTAGTATAATCATTGATTTAAAAAAGAACTTTATGTCAACCCCTGAAATAAAAGTCTGTAATTAATTACCAAAGTACAACAGATTTATATTTTTACATGTTGTAGATTCTAGTAGTTGAAACTGTGAAAGAGATCTTAAACAGCCATTACTTTGATGTTAAGGCTCCTCTCTACAATGGATCAAGTGCACTAAAAGGATGGATACAGAAGTTATATGAATTACATGAAACAATTAGTGAAGTTGTTAAGGAGCTCCAAGATCATATACCAGGACCATTATTGTAAGAACTAATGTTTAAATTCTGTATAGAAATTTTCTTTCATTAGATTGAAATGGCAATGGATTTGTGTCATGAAAATGTTTTTTGAATATGTTGTTTTGAATAATGAAAAGGAGTTAATTTTCTTTGCCAGACGGATTGAAAAGGTACAATGACAATTATACAATGCAAGATTTATTGCTTTCTACATAGTACATGGAGAAGGGTGATGAGTTTCAAACACCAAACACATTAAGAACTGTTGCTGTTTTATTAAATTCAGTGGAAAAAGGACTTCAAAAATTGTATGAAAATGTCATAAGACTATAATGTTTGAGCTTCTTTTGTCTTTTACTCTATTCAGACCCAGGAATCAGCAAGATCCAATTCGTAAGAGTTGCTGGTCGTTTTTCTTAGACTTGTTATCTATTATTTGTGTTGATGTCAATGAAGAGTTAATTGATGTCTTAATTGATTCAGTATTTTTTGTTCCTGGTGAACCACCCAAAGATGAAAAATTAACTACATTTGTTCAAAATCATCTGGAACATTTAAGCTATTTGCAGTCCTTTGTAATGAAGCTAATTCTATGCCAAGAGTTAGAACATAAAATTATATTATTATTATACATTCTTTTCATTGTACTTTTCTTGTAGATTCTCTACCTCAAATAATGCTCTTGTCAAAATTTTTGACAGGACCAGCAAATGGGATGTTAAACAAAGCAAAATTACAGAAATGAAAAAACAAGACTTCCTAAGCTTAGCGACTAATAATTTTAAGGTATTGCTCAATATTTAATTTTTCTCAGCACTATGTTATGACTTAGACACAAAAATGTCATGATTGTTATGATGAAATTGGAAATGCTAAAATTTCTTTTGTAACCGATGAATGGCTACAAAAAGGCCACAATGACTTACTTACCTATGGTAATAAGCCCACTTCATCTGAATATTTGCAGGCAGTTGCACAGATCAAGTTATCTGTTCATATTTTAGCTAACACATTAAAATCAGTTGTTAGTCATTCAATAGAGTTTGAAATAAGTGGTGATGAAGATGTGCGTTATTTTTTTCGTGAAGCAGAAATGTACCTTCAAAATGACTCCCTCAATGAAGAGCAAACTTGTGATGGACCATTATGGTACCTTGTACGCTATATTATTAGAACATTTGGAGTAACTACATTGTTTAAAATCTCTAATGAAGACACATTTAATTGGGTTCTCCCTTATGACATATTTCCCGAAGAGCCATTCATGGACCAAGGAGCAGTCTATAATCCTGTGTATGAAAACATTAGATCAGCAATTACTAGAGCAACTACAGGTGATTTTGATGTGCTAGCCAAACAAATTGAGGTAATAATTGATTTTTTTAAATTTAATATTTAACTGATATTCTTAATAATAGTCTCTGAAAGTAAGTAACATTATTCCACTGACTCTAGCATTGTGGGAACGAGTTCGTTTAAGCTATGTTAGTGAACTCCCATCAAAAAAATTATCTCCTGAAGTAAGAGGTTCTCTTCATGTAATAGTGATGTTTTCATTTTGTCCTGTTACACACAGACTATTGAGCATTTAACTGGTTTTGTACAAAGGTGTAAACTATTTCATAATAATTCTGAAGTAAGTGTGATAGATAGATTTACAACAGTATTGTTTGTTAAGTTTCTTAATATTGTTTTTCTACAGATAGTTTAGTTTAATTTCTTTTGGTTTGTTTTGGGTTTTATTTTTGTGTGTGTAACAACAATAATGATTAAATTTATATGTGAGGTTGATTACCTCAGTCTAATCATTTTGTTTTGTCAAGATATTGAGGATTGTAGAAGCTTTGCTTCAAAATAAACAATGTCAATGCTTTCATGCAATGCAAGCAAAACAAGAAGACACTGCTGAAGACACTACATACAGAATGATTGTTATACATTCAGTGATAACAGTTCTAGCAAATCGAAGGACTACACTTAAATTCTTTTCCAATTTAATTATTTCTCCAGATGTTTTAAAAGTATTTTATTATAAGATTGTATTGCTCTTTATAAGTCTTTTTAATAAGGATTGCCTGCTGCCAGCCATGCCTATACAAGCACAATCTTCAAAGAAAATTGTTGAAGAAGAACGCTTTCCTGGTGAGATGTATTAGTCTATGAAATTACTGTTGTTATTTTTCAAGTGCAGAATGTATACAAGGTCACCAATACACATCTGAAATGGTAAATATATGTAACTTTTCTTTTCAACTAAATTATGTTTAATTATAGATTGAGTGCCCTTGTCCACAATGTGGTAACATTATTAACAAATGTGATGATAAGACAACAAGGTGCTTAAAATTGTCACTGAATATATTAAGAATTTAATTTACCTTCTCAATTCAAAAGTACAAAATATCCAGATATCCTACATGGCTATGTACCATTAACATCAAGAGAAAAAAACGTACCCTTAGGAAAAGTCCCTGCTGTTTCTAGTGTTATTATTAGATGTATTATTCATTCATGTCTACTGTGGGCATCTTGTAGTGGAAAAGTATGTACATCATTTTTGTACTTCTTACAAGTTACATAACAATTTAGAATGTCAATCAATTATTCTATAAAAAAGCACCAATGGATGATCTTCCAATGTATTTTTGGAATCAGCTACAAGATGATATTGCCCAGCTATCTGAAGCTACAGGACGCTCCATTAATGAAGTAGCATTATTACTTCATAGTGTTCTGAGAGAAATTAATCAAAAAGGAGAAGAAATACAAATTTTGCAATCAAGTGATTTGATGATAACATTTGTATTTTTATCATAATCATCTATGTAAATAATAGAAGCAATCAAGTATGATAAGCTGACTTCTTATGATCAATGCACTGAGTGGGAGCAACATTTCCATGTTAATTATGTCAAACCTATTTTTGAAGTACATTATCTGAGTGCCTACATACTTTTTACATCTTTTGTAGGAACCTGACTTGGCCATAAATCAGATACTGAAAAAACTAAGCAAGAAAGGTATGTTATTAATATTTAACTCATTGTATTGTCAGTTACTGTTATACAATTAATAATGTATCATAATTTGTAGTTAGTTTAGTTCAAAAATCATTAGCTTCACTCTACAATAGCCTTGTAGTAAAAAAATATAACAAGCATATTCTTACATGTTATTATTAAGAAACTTTATAGCTTAAAATTTATCAATATGATTGAATTATAGATCACAATCAATTGTTTGCTGCTACTTATATTGCTCCATTGAATGGAGAACTGTTCTTATGGCAAGTCCATCCTGAACCAACTATAGAACAATTTCGATACATGTTCTTCAATTTAAAACTTGCAGAAACTAATTCAGTTCTTTATATGTTCCTTTCTGAAGTTGGTATTCATATTTTAATGTATTCTGTTAGTATTCTTTTTAGATGCATAGTTTGGAAGCTACTCAAATGATACCTGACATACTAAATATGCAGAAGATGATTCAAGGACTCATTTATCAACAATTGGATGTTCAAAAAAGAAACATCATTTCAAATATGACTTTCTCTAGCTTTCTTGATCAAGCTAACTTGGGTATATTGAATCATTATATTAGCACACCTAAAAACATAATTCCTGTAGATGCTCAGTTAAATGAACATTGTCATCAGTTGCTAACATCACTTCAAAAAGCTTGGAATTTGTGTCGTTGTGAACTATATGACTATGGTACATCTACAATTTCTGGTCAAAATTTTATATTTGCTTTCAGATCGTTTGAAAGCAATGAAAAAGGAATATCTACAAGAAGATATCACTGAAGATACATTAATGAAGTTCATAATTCCAACAACTAGTGGTCCTGGAGTGATCACAACTGCCTTAATAGATCATCTCATTATAACACACAACAGGTTTATTAGACAATGTCGTGAATTCGTTGAAAAATCCTTGAAAAGGTAAAAACTTAATTTTTAAATAATTGATTTACTGAATGTTTTAGAAAGTGGCTTTGGAAATCTCCTGAAGTTAATTTGCTAAAAATAGATCAGTCTCACTTAATCTGTTGCACTAATGAATTTATTAAACTATTACATGTTCATAGCACCTATACAGTTTCTTCAGGCAATGTCAAAATTGAGTACAATCTTGATGGATTGGAAAGAGATTTAGTGCAACGATTTGTACTTGGAAAGCACATTATTACACACACCTTAGAAATTCCTCAAGTCACTTGGCAGAGTCAGATATATAATACTCAAACAATAGCATTAGTCAAGAAGAATATTCCACAAGTATAGCAAATACTTTAAACACAAAAATATGATTTTTTTTCTTAAATTTTATTCTAGCAACCATTGCCTTCTCAAGCTAAGCCAGAAATTTTGACAGAACTAAAAACAATATCAGATATAACTAAAGTGTGTGATTTAGTTGAAACAGTGATGAGGTTTTTGCAAACAAAAGAAGATCCAAAAAGGAAGATAAGAGATTATATAGAAGTTGAGTTACAAATGTCTGGAAAATTGAGAAACAAGAAGGTAAGCATATAACACTCATCACTTCGTATTCATATAAGTGCATTGGTTCATATTCTACTTTCTTTATCAGATTGCAGATTATTGCTGTCTTGAACACATTGTTTCATTATGGAAGCTTCTTAACATTGAACAGGCAAAGATTAAAGTTCGCAACAAGATGGTATAATATCAAAGACTTGACATTAATCACTTTATCAATCTTATTGTACATAGAATCCATTTCCTGTCTTACGGCCAGAATTTAATAATACTTTAAAGGTTAAGTTTATTTAATGCAATATGTTTATATCTTATTACTTTTAGACTAACAAGTCTCAAGATCAAAGTCTGTCCCTTGAAAAGGCTGTCAACAAGATGTCGTTTTTAGACAACTTGTTGGAGGTGATGTATGAATTCATTCAAACGTATGTTCATTTGTGTGATGTAAATGAAGCAAAACTACTGTAAGTAATGATTGTATTAATAATTTATATTAATAATTATGAACTGTAGACTGAAAGATGTACTTCTTCAGTTTGCTAAACAAATCAAATCTGAGTCGATTGCTGGTTCTTTGGATTTGTTACCACCTGATATTACTCTAGGCCAAGTAGCAGCTACATGGAAACAGATTGTCTGCCTTCAAGATGATATTAAGAAAACAAGGCATTAGTTTACATAATAAAAGTAGTTTAATAAGTTTGTAAAAATAGAATTTTAGTGACATGCCTAGTATAGTGTACTGACTCCAATTAAGTTTGTTTTGTATATGCTGAACTATAGTTTGAAAATATGCTGAAATAATTATTTACACAAGCATACTTATATAATAATGTTAATGTTTTTTTTTGGCTGATTTTTGTATTAATGTATATATTTGGATCTTTAGGGACATTTTGAATTGCTAGAACAAATAATTACATATGCTAATTGAGTAAAGAAAGTAATCAAATCTAACATTAAAATTGTTCCAACAAATGCAAATAGTATGTAATATATAATTTGTGGAGATGAATAAGAAAGACTATAAAAGAATAGTTCATCAAATTTGAGCTGAGTGCATCAAGTGCTCAATGTGACTACAGAAAACATGCAACTGTTTCCAATTTCTATCTTGATTGTTGATTTGTATTCATTCAATTAGTCCACGGATTTAATACATTCGCATGTACAACCAAGAACAGAGTCCACTAAATCATCTACATGTTAATCCAACAGCAATTTCCTCATGATAATTCCTATGTGTTATGCTTTCTATTGAAGTAATTAAATATAAAAATTAGGACACTCCTTTTACAATATTTTATCATTTATCACTTCATTAACTGGTTCCAAAATTTTTTTAAAAATGCTGTAAAAACTACATTGCCACTGCAAAGCATTATGATCCTTCTTTTAGATATCATACCAATCTGATTTTTTCTATTGGTACTTTATTTGAGTCAGTTATTTAATATTCTAATACAATTAGCTTATTTTGAGAACATCTCTTGAAATGGCTAAATCTGATTGAATGAAATAAATCACAATACATTTGCAATATAAGGAACATGTGAAATAACATTAGTTTATAACTTTTTGAATTTACTGAACTCAACCCAAAATAATGTAATAAAAAATAATATAAATAATGATCTAGTTTTGAAATGCTTAAAAACAGCAATAAACAATTGCTTGTCTAGTCATAATCTTGTAAAATAAGGTAGATTAGTTATTTGTAAAGCAAACTAAAAATTTAGTGTCATACTAATAATTTTCAAACATAAAATTTTAAAACATATTTTGAGGAACAGCTAGTTTATAATATTTGTTGTTTATTATGTTTTATTGGGTGAAGTTTCGTTTCCTGACTTGCATTCAATATCAACATTCTCGTACCAATGATGACGTTTATTATCTGTTTTTGGACTAACATTGACATTATAATATACTGTACAGTCAGTCGTTTCATCAGTCTTCATTGAAGTAGTTTTCTTTTTTTTCTTGTTGACTACAGCATACGTATAGCCTAGTTTATCTAGTGCAGGTTCTTGACTTCCACCAGATTCATTGTCTGATACAGATATTAGGACTTCCAATTCTTGTGTCAAATTTACCTCACACACATCAGGATCCACATTTGCACAGTCTTTAATCTTGTCATCAGATAGCTTTACATATTCTCCTAGACCAGTTGATTCCAGAATTGATTGTTCTTCTTGTGTTGCTGGAAGAAATGCACTATTATAATCTGTTGGTGAAGCTAAGGGAACAGGGATCTCATAATCTTGTGGGTCATTCTCCTGTTGTGTTTCTGAGGTCACATTGGTATGTTCTTTGTGATATGGTATTACATACTCTCCTGTTGAATCCAAAATTGAATGTTGTGTGGCAGGAGGATTACAGAATACATCCTTTATTGAAGATACTGAAGAAATGGGTACTTCATACTCTTGTGGTTGTTTATACTCATTCTGGCTGAACTGTTGAGTATTTTGTGTAGAAATGGAAACTACACTATCATCTGCTGACGAAACTGAACATATTGGAACTTCATAGTCTTGTGGTGGTTTCTCTAAAGTAGACTGTGCCCTTAAACAACCATTGGTTATTATTGTGGTTTCCTCTCCTTCGGAGTTTTGAGAAATTCCAGATTCACTTGGTTTTAACCTTTTTGGCAAATCATACTCTCTTTGTGCTATGTCTTCATTTAATGAAGTAAAAGGTGCTTCATACTCTTGTGCCACTTCTGCTATTGGAAATGAAGGTCTTAATGTAGCAGATTGAATTCGTCTATCTCTTGTGATTGCAGCATAACCATCTATATCTTTAACACATGGAGGCAGACTTAAGCTTGATCCAGCCTTTCGGGATTCTCTAGGATATTCATTTATTCCAACATCAAATGATCTGACTCTCTGCTCTCTTGAATTGAGAAGTGTTCTAGTTGGATTATTAACTTGATCTAAAGCTGATGTGCTATTTGATATTAATGATGTTGTAGATGAAGGAGGTGTTAGCAAATGAACTGATTGCTCATTTGACATCAGAGTACTGCTTGAACTTTGGTTACTAGATCTTACAGGAGAAGGAATTTCATACTCTTCGGCATCATGAGTAGGTGGTATGGAAACAGAGAGCATCCTACCTGATGTTATACTTTGATTGTGTGCCTGTAATGATACAGTTGCACTATTTGGTTGTGGTGGCAATGCACGAGTCTGTATAGAATCCATTACTGTAACATCTATTTTTTCGTAGACAGAGTCTGTTTCCGATATCTCAGTTGATGATATTACAAAAGTGTCTTTGTACGCATTCTTGCTTGCATACATAGTCATTTCTAATGACACTTGACCAGACTTATATCTAACAAAAAAAATTAAATATATATATACCAGTATTCATCAGATGTAACAACTTATGGCTTCTAGTTATGGTTTTTTAGTGGCAAGAGTGATTTTCATCTCACCTGTCTTTTTTATTAGCAGATATTCTTAGAAGTACGCTGAGTACTACTACACAGATCGACACTAAAACAAAAAGTAAAATTAACATTGGAATTGTAATGGAGATAGTCAGAATTAAGTGAAAATTTTCCTGTGTAGACACAGTATTTGAAGATGTAACTGATGGGGATGCAGAGTTTATCTGTGTAGACACAGCACTTGTAGATGTAACTGATGAAGAATCAGTGTTGGTTATCAACACTGATGAGGAAATTGTTTGCAAACAAATGCTGCCATTATTTTCCTCATATTGAGTGTAACAGGATATATTAGTTACCCACTGTCTAAGTTGCTCACTAGATATTGACCCATAAGCTGTAATATTGGCTTTATAAAGTACATTGGTTGAGGATGTATCATTACATAGTAAAATGTCTCCACTGATGTAGTTCTCCTCAAAACTACAGCTACAATTGCTTCTAATTGTTGTCACTACTGTATTACGTATCAACATTTTAATAGAATCATTAACAGAGCTCTACAAAGTACAACAGAATAGAGTTATAAGAAATCATGGAAAGGCAGATGTATTTATCAAAACATCACTTACCGTCCAATCTGAACAAGACAGAAAATCTTTGCCACTTACTTCAAACATGGATGTCATTGGCCCTACAATCAGTCATTAGAATCATTCATAAGTTGATACATACATATGACTTACGATCAACCATCACGATATTGCTAACGTTTCCAGAACCTGCACTAGTGTTGGCAATAACTGACACATTATATGCACTGGTGGGATTCAGATCATTGATAACTACATAAGTTTGATTAAATGGGACAACTACTGAAAGTGTTTGCTGCTTTCCTTCATTTAGTTTAAAATACTGCACTTCATATAGTTTTATGAAACCTCTAGACTCAGTCAGTGATATGAAACCCCATTCAACTCTCATATGTGTACCATTAAGACGTGAGGCATTAAGACGAGTCACAGCAGGAGGCACTGAAAGAAAATTACACACAAACACTTTTATTGAACATTATATTGAAAGTATATGACTATTTTGGAAATTTTAAGCAGCACATGCCACTGTAACAATCTCTTTTAAGAGATAGCTCTACATACCTCCTTCCATTACAAAGAACACTTTTGTTGTTGACATTCCATCACCAGCACCATTTACAGCCGAAATAATGATCTCATATGGTATTGCAGTTTCTGTTGAAATTGTAGTACATGGTAATTAAATAGTCTCTTAGTGAGAGTTTATACTGACCTAGTTCTTTAATAATATGAATTTGTTGGTTTTCTGATGTATTATATTTTTGTAATTCATTTCCTTTATACATTCTCAATGAAATATTATAATGTTCTATAATACCGTTAGCTTCTTCAGGAGGTAGCCAACTAACTATCACTGTAGACATATTGACAGTTGAAATGCTTAAGTTTCTAACAGGGCCTGCATCTTTAAAATAAGAAAAACAATTTGCTACTAGATGAAACATATACTAATGTTTTAAACTATGGACACTATAGATATTATAAAAATAGAAATTGTACCATATTGTGCTGTGTATTGGCTGAGTTTAGCAACAGATCCATTACCAGCCTCATAATGAGCTGAAATCTCAATGATAACAAATTGATAAGGAGACAGTCCTTTTAAAAGGTACTCTGTTTGATTAGCATCTATCTGATTCACCAATGGAGAACTACCATTGCTGAAAGCTGTGTGAATGTGATAATAATCAAAGGGACCAATAGGATTACTGGGAGGAGACCATTGTAGCCTAAGTTGAAAAGGAGATACTTCAGAAACAAAAAAATTTTGTGGTCCACTGAAACCTTAAAAAGTAAGGAGTACATTAAATAAAAACATTACAAGTCACTAAAAAGGTTAAAAACTTACTGGTAACATTTAATATATATTGTATTTCTTTTGATTCAGCATCATTTGTGATGGAGACATTATATTCTGCTGTACATATATATATACCACTCATGTTATAAATTAAACTAGTAAATTTAGCTGTAAGCAACTTGAAATCACTCTCGTTTCTTTCTGTTACTGGTATTATGTGAAAATCCAAAGGTTCATTATTTTTTGTCCATTTAAGTAATAGTCCTGGAATTAGGTTATGCAAATTAGCTCTGCAAATTAGACTGAAAACATGGCCAAAATCTGTTGAGCCAGTTGTAGAGATACTCAGAGACAAGGGAGGCAAGTCTATAGTGGAAACATAAATTATTTATAAATTTTGTTTAATAAAAATAATATGTGTTTGGTTTGCAAAATTGATCAGATATACACTTTAACTATATAACATTGAACAACCTCCTGACTTAGCTATTGTCTTAAATTATCAATACACTAAATCATTCATAATAAGTTCACTGACTGATCTACATAACTTGTAATGAGTATGTCATTTATTGGAATAGCACAATAATATTTTCAGTTTGAAAACAAGTGTATCAGAACTTACTTACCTTTGACACTGACATAAAAGAAGGACATATTTGTATTTTCAATAACCCTTGGATTCTCTGATCTAATATTTGCTTGACAAATGTAATTCCCAGTATCATTATAGTTGCTATAGTCACCATTGTCAACAGGATTAAAAATTAGTGACTTTTGAAAGACTTCATCAGCGTTTAATGATATGACATCAGTAACTGTGATATGATTATCATTAACTATCACTGTGCCATTAGAGCTTAGCCATTTTATATCGACTTCCACTCCCACACGAACTGCATCTGGTTTTAAAACAATACAAGTCAGATTAAGTTTAGTACTCTCATAAATGAGATCAGGAATTGATGTTATAGAGACTGTTGGTGGAGGAACTAAACAGAAATATAAATGCTGTTAATGATTTAATGTATATATCATACTTTTAATTTTTAGTGTGATAGTGTCACTGCTACTGACACTAAAATCTTGAAAATTTACATGGCAACAATATAAAATCGCATCATCAGTTGTTAGTTGATCAAAAGTAAGAGAGTGTAAGAATATACTGCCATTTCTGGTGATATTTCCTAATACTCCTCCCAACTCATGCATTGTTTCAGGTACCCAAATGACACTACTGGGTCCATGAGCCAATCTCATTGGCACTGATATATTACAAGTCATTATGAACAGATCTCCAGCAATAGGTGGATTTGAGTAGATAATAGATGTTGTAACATCACTAGATGTAAAATCTATATAAAGTAAGATTGAAAAGTAATAAATATAACTGATTACATTTACCTTTCACTGATAAAGTAATATTTGAACTATTTTCATTACCAATAATATAAAGACTGTCAGATATTTTGACTTTACATATATAGTTAGCTAAATTATCTCTGTTGAATTGCAACTCTTCAATGCGAAGAAAGCTACCATATTGTTCTGAAGTTTTAGTTATAGTGTATTCAGTTGAATTAGTTAAAACACTTTCATTACGAAACCAAGTGATAGTGACATCAATGGAGACATCACTGACACCTCCAATAAGAGGAATACAAACTAAGTCAATGTATGTGCCTTCAATCAATACACCAGCATCAGGAGGATCAATGGACATTATAATATCAGGTGGTGGGACTATAGTGAGAAAAATGAATTCATACAATAGCTCAGTTTATAAAAGTAATCACCTGATCAGCCATTACATGTATAATGCACTTACTTGTTATATTCACATTAAACATAGATTTATATACAGCTTCATAGTTGATTGATGACTGGACGAGCATCACTTGACATTCATATATACCACTATGAGATACTTTTAATGGTGCATACAATAAATGTAATGTGATATTGTCTGATAAAGTATTATCAACTAGTGTTACTCTTGAGTTTTCTTCTACTTTCACAATGCTAGCATTAACACTGACATTGACTAGATTATCAATAATGTCAACAGTACATAGAACAGACAGGTTGCTGCCTACATTGTAATCACCAGTAACTGAAGACAATATTATTGGTTCGGGTATATCTACAGAAAAAAGATGTAAGTATCATGTAGAAAACATTAAAACATTTGTAACAACTTTGCTAGTTAGAAGTATTTACTAAGTATGGACCTACATAATTTATTTATATTACCTTGTACAAATACACCATATTCGTCTGATTCACTTATTCCTATGATGTATGGTATAATATCATCAGCAAAGCTTGATTTTATAGGAGTGACAGTAACAGTACATGTGTAGTTACCAGTGTCATTAGATGCAAGGGGATTAAATATTAGGTCCGTCTCCAATTTGAGGCCTTCAGTAAGTACTTTTTTCTGAGTAATGCGCCTGTTTGCGCTATCTAGTTCAGCCCAATTGAGAGTAGTATTGAAGAGTTCACTGTTGACATGTGCTGTACAATTTAATGTTAATAGAGTGGCTTGATAAGGTATTGAAGATAAAGAGTCAGATGATATTGATATGCTGGGAATGGGTACTATATAAACAGATCAGATTTATTAAACAAATATTAGTAGAGTATAATTAATAACTATATAAAAATTGAAATTTATTCCAATTAAAACTTCAAATGCATTTTGGAATTGGTGTTAGCTCATTAGACAACTCTATATAGTACACGCAATGTACCTCGTACATATACTGGAAATGACTCATTAGCGCTGCCATTAAATGATTCCTCAGCAACATTTGCCTCACATCTGTACATACCAGCATGTTGATAAGAGAGTGGGTCAAACTGTAAAGTCAACATTGTATTATCAATTCCTTGTTTTAGTTTCAGCGTAACTGATGATTCATTCTGGACCATTGATCCGTTTGCATATGTCCATGATACTGTAGGTTGTCCAGTCGGTACTCGAGCAATGCAAGTAATAGAATAGCTATTGTCAGCAAAATTTGATCCATCTGTTATTATTGTTATAACTGGACTACCTATGTAGGCATAGATTGTCATTATTATTAATGATGATATTATTATGATACTGTGATACATTAAAGGAAATATGGTACATGTGAAGGGTAATCTCCCACATGTGTACAATTAACTCCCACATATTGAGGTCATAAAAACAGATTTGTCTTAAATACATTTCATAGTAAACTTACCAAATAAGACTACACTGTAGTTCAATGAATCACTAACTGTGTCAGATATACCAGGTATAGTTAGGACTGCAGAACATGTGTATACTCCGATGTGACTGATATGTGCAGGATTAAAGACAACAGTCACAGAGCTATTTGTTAGAGTTGTATTCTCTTGTAGGATACTGGAACCATTGTAAAGCCACTGTATATTTAATTCATGTTTTAGTTGATCATCTATTGATGCTGTACATGTTATTGAAAACAGTTTACCTATTAGAGGAACACCATCAGTAGCAATAGCAACAGTGAGTGTTGGCAACTCTAAAGGATAGAGAATAAATAATACATATTCAAAGTTATATTATTAGTTTCAAGCGCTCACTTTGTACTATCAAGCTATCCGAAATAGCATTTGCTTTGCCTGACGTTATAAATGAAGATCTTGTGAAGGATACATTAGCCATGAGAACAACAGAGCATGTGTATAGTGTGTTATTGTGAACTGCCACATTGACAGATGTTATGTTCAAAATACTAAGATAATTTGTATCATTTAACATTATTGTATTGATGTGGTAAGTATCATTGGATTGTATTACACCATATGATCCTGTCCATGTTACATTTAAAGTAGTTTCAGTTTCAATTTGTGACAAAATGCTGGAAATAAGACATTCAAATAGAACATAACTTGTTTCATAAATCACACCCAAGTCATATCCTGGAGTTATAGTTATTCTAACATCTGGGTCAGGAACTACGTGTATAAGGAAATGATAAGTATGTTACATAGTAAAACTATCATAGCAATATAGTGTAGTAACCATTTAAGGTAGGTATGTATGTATAGCAAAGTTTAACAGTACAGAACTCAGCACTTACTTTGCATTCTTAGAATATAGGACTTGTTTATATTGGCAAATTCTTGAAACATTGCTGTACACACATATTCCCCAGCACGAGACAATGTCACTTGAGAAATTGTGAAATTACTTATCTGAGTAGATATACTGTTAACAGTATAACTGTAAATGGAGGCATCCATGATGATGTTAAAGTCTGGATCATTCCATCTTAATGTAAAGTTTATGCCAGGAATATCTACTGATACTTCACAAGTAATGATCAAATTTGGTGTTCCAACAATGATTAGATCACCACCATTAGATCTTAAACTCAATGTAACATCTACAAAAGAAAATACCAGAGTAGTATGTACTGATATTTTATGTATTATTATACTAACTGGCAGATATGGTTATAACATTACTGTGAGCGCTAGGTAGGTTTCCACCAAACGCGACAACAAAGACAGTGTAATTCACGTCAGGTTGAAGAGAGGTAAGAATAATCTCATGTGTGTTATAGCCAACTACCTGACTAAGTCTTACACCATTATCATAGAATATTTCATAGCCTTGCACTGGTGGGTCAGTACTATCTGGAGCAGACCAAGTCAGTAGAACTGAAGTCAGATTGAGTCGAGTAGAACTAAGATTAGTTGGAGCACCTGTAACTGTGAAATTAGAGGAACCATTAATAGATTGGATAGTTGGTTTCCTAACTTTATAGATACCTTATGTGACAAAAATATGTCCACACAACTTTATTTGCTGATTTAATTCTTACCAGTTAAATTGATGTTATTTGTAATACCAGGGTTCACATTTATATCATTATGCACTCCAACATTGGAAACAATACATTGATACACTCCACCTAATCTTAGCCTTAGATTGATTGATACTTGTACTGCAATATTTGGATCCTCTGCTGCTAGAGTTAAACGTGTTATATTACTCATAGTGATTGCAAGTTCTATTGAGTTTAATGTGCATGATATATTGGTAGGTGGACGTTCAGTTACATTAAAACTCAGTGAAAAATGAGGAGGATCAACATCTCTTGATGAGTGCACTTCAAACTGAATATTTCCATCAATAATAGGGTCAACTACAACAAGAGATCATATCAATATCTACAATAAGATACATACCTGCACTGTTAAACTCAGTGACTCTATACGCTGCCACCACTAATGTTTGATTGATTCCATTCTCATCTGCAATAATACAGTGATATAAACCCTGGTAGTTTTGTATAGTTAAGTCTCTCAGCAAACCAACTTGACCAGTAGCATGATATGCTTGAAGTGGAAAATCATTACCACCATCAATATCTTCAGTGGGTACTTGTGTACCATTGGGAAGATACCACACTCCTATTGTCGATCCATTGTTAGCACTTTGACACCACAATCCATCATTTGTACTAGAGCCTTCTAAATTAGCATCATGAAACTGGCTAGCTGATATCATGGAATAATCTGGTAGTACAGTGTCATTCTCGCCAAGATAAAGACGCACACCTATACAATGAATACATTAGCCATCAGAACATAGTTCTATGAACTATGTACTTAACCAACAAGTTTAGCCAGTATCAATTATACACAATCAATTATGTTTCTCTTCTATAGATCTAGCTATAGTACTCCGTTATCTGATAACTTAGCACTTACCTTTGCTTGGTCTTGGAGGAAGATCACCAAATTCTGCAGCTGACACTACAACAATAGTACTCCACGGGATCAATAGAGCACAAAAGAAAATCTGTGTCGCTACCATAGCAATTTATATTGCTGAATGTCGCTTTTTCATAGCAAAGAAACACTAATAAAATGAATTATTGAGTTAGTCTTATAAACTACAATGTAATTGTAATAATTACCCCACCTCTCAGTTAGTCCCACTCACAGCTATGTATTATGGAGTATAAACTCGCTAGCAAAGTTTATTAAAGTTTAAAATGCAGGTATTATAATAATAATGTTGATAAGTTGATATATTTTTAATATATATACCATATGAACACAAAGATGCAATATACAACACTACTAATATATCGTCACACAATAACAACAAATTAAAACAAACAAATAACAACACTCCATGTATAACAATAATAATAAATACAAATTAAATAAGAAAGTGAACATTATTTGCTTGTACTAAATTTATGTACAAGTGATTTAACCCATCCAGGTTTCTTCTTACTATTGGTGACCATTAATGTCTTTTCTTTCTTTTCATTTTCAGCCAAGCCACTTTCACTTGAGAATCGTTGGAAATTTGAATATACTGTTTTCTTTAAAGAGAGAGGAGGGGAGAAGGTTGGGTCAGTCTTTGTTTCTGTAGTATCTCTCTCTCCCATTGTGAAGGACTGAGAAGATGTAAGAGTAGATTCAAAAATGTCTGAAGTAGGAGTTAATAATGGTGACTCAAGTCCCAAAACATCAGGAGTGGGCGTCAAAAGAGGAGAGAGATTATCGTCATCAGTTGTAGCTACTTGATCATCACAAGTATTCCTGGTCTGTATGTCATGAAGTCTACTATGAGTGGATGAGTATTGTTTTCGCCTGTCTTTTAGTGCTTGCAACCATGTGGGTGTGGCTGCTGGACTCTCAGTACTGGTACTGCTTAATTGAGAGGCAATGGATTCCTCTTCTTTAGAAAGACTTGGGATTGGACTTGATGATGATTGCTTTTTAATTCGTTGTGAGTAATCACGAGCAAGCATTTGTACTCGTGTAGTCATCCGTTTTCCTGAAGGGTCTTGTAAAGTAGGAGTTGAACAGGCCGAGTTGTCTTCTTCTGTCAACCTTCTTTTCTCTTTACTAAACTTATTACGACGTCTTGTATCTCTAGAGTCAATGTTAAAAAGACTGCCACTCCTTTCTTCTGGTACTTTCTCAGGGTGAGTTCTTACATGTACATTAGTACTAGAAGAACTGTCCTCTTCAGATGTTGGACTACTACTGTCATTAGTTTTCTTAGAATGATTAGATAATTTTGATCGTAAAAGTGACCAACGATTTTGTTTCTTTGTGGCAGGTGATGGAGAATCATCAGAAGTGCTTGTAGTGTGAGGTGAGCTTTCAGGAGGTAAATTTAATGACTGACAGAACCTTATATATTCTTCATCATCGAGGTATGATTTCTTATTCACATCTACTGATAATGTTGGTATTTGAATCTCATCACCTCTTATTGGTTTGTCATCTTGAAATTCCAATGGAGGTGCTACTATAATATCAGGTGTAATACAATTCATGCGTTTACTAAGTATAAGCGCATCATCTAAATCAACAAGATCTGAGTCATCTCTTGTTGAATGGACCAACCCAATCACTGATATAGGTCGTTGTTTAGGTTTTGATTTAGAGAAGCGTCTGGTTCGTAAGAAACTTAATTTATTCGAGTCACTACGACTAAGTTTCTCCTTTTTCTCTTTCTTAGGTGATGAATTGTCAGTCATTTTGACATCTGTCTGGTCTCGAATGATTCTATTATGACCCGACTGAAAACTATGCCAACGTTTAAGAAAATTCAAATTCTTTCTACTTTCACTCGGTGTAGGTGATGCAGATGGACCAATTTCATCAGAAGATAGTTGACGTTCTAATTCACATTGCCCAGGAATATCCTCAATACTTGTATATGGAGTTGTCTGTCTCTCGTAACTACCACGAACTGATGGGATATCATCTGGTGATATTAGTCCAAGGCTCATTGCAGGAGGACTTGATACAGGGGTTTCTTCATCTGATGTCACTGGACTGTGTACTTGGAAGGCAGCTGGAGGCTCCACCATGATATGTGGCAAACTGTTCCCTCTGTGTTTCTCCATGACATCTTCAGTATCATCCTCTTGAGGTTGACTCAGTATCTCTCGTAGAGTGCTCTCATATTGAGTTGAATACTCACCAGAATTTCCCATCAACTCTTGAAACAAAAGTTCATTTTTGTCACATTCACTTTCATCTTGAGTGTTGTTGGTGTTAAGTGTGTATTGAGTGACTCTCTCGGAAGTTGTTTGGTCTGCAAACATGGAAGGAGGATCAAGAACTGCACCATTATTGTGACTGAGATCTTCATCAGATTCACTGCTTTGAGGAACAGGTTGTGCTGACTTTATGTCAATAACATCACTGCCTTTTGACTTTAGAGATTGTACTATTTTAAGAGGACTACTTGTGACCTTTCGTTCAGTGACAAGCAGAGGCAGATTATCCCCAGCAAAGGAGTTTCGGGGCGTGTTGTCAACTGAAAATATAGTCTCCAGTACTGGTTCATGCATTCCATAAGGTGATGACCTTGGTTTTAAATATGTATTCGTTAGCATACCCAATGAAGCTGACAATTGATCTTCAAAACTGGTATCGTTTAGCTTGTCAGAAGGGTTTGGACTTACAGGGCTCATGTTAGCAGAGTCCAAGTCGCCATCTTGATGGTATGAGTGTACTGACGAATTGACACCATTTTTATCAGTAGTCTCCTTTCTTTCAATTTCACTGTCTGTTCCAGTAAGAGTCTTATTCAATGACATTGGTGAGGATAATTCTAGATCAGGTGATGACATGGTTGAATGGAAATTTTTCTGTATATCTAAATTAGTAGGTGTAGTTGCACTTGATCTGTCTGGACTTGTTCGTTGAAAACTTTGTTCTAATTTATTACCATAGTGAGTATAGAGGGGACTTGATGTCACAGAGGAGGAAATCTGCATAAAACAAGGCCATCTTGATTTATGAATAGAGATTTTTAAAATTTATAATGTAGGCATCTAAGTGTGTACATTATGACATTTACTCTATATTTAAAAGAGTGAAGATCTCGACTGTATCATAATATTGCAGCTGACACTAAACAGATCTACATGTAACTTACATTTGTATCAAGTATTTCTCTGTCATTCATGTATCTGTCCTGTAAGCTGGGATCAGAGTCACTTCGTGTCCAAGGAGAGCCAAAAATGTCATGAGGGAGAGAGCCAAATCGAGTCTTTTGTTTTCTTTTTGTACTATTATCACTATCAGCTGTAATAAAGATAAGTAAAGTCAACATTACATGGGAGTTTGTACATGTAAAGTCATTTTAAAGATACTGTGTATCGATTTGAGAGTAAAAATACATGTAGACCTAGGTATCTTTGTAAGTGTATATGTCTACCACCAATATCAATTGCACTTTAATAAAACAAGACAGTGCTGTATTAGCACAAAGTAAACACATCATTACTATAAATAGTAACATGTAATCATGTGTTACTATATTTAGGATCTAGGACTGTCTATGGTCTAGGGAATAGTGAACAATCCCAATAATCTTACATCAAGAAAGTGTCAAAAATTGTCTATCAACAATTAAAACTCTTGCTAAATTTCCCAACTATTTTAATTTGACAGTTACTATAAAGCATAGCATGTTTATTAGAATAAATGGTCAGTATGATTCTAAAGAAACAACTTACTTACCTAAAGGAGACCCTGATAATCCACTATCACTTCCTTCTGTCTTTTGATCTTTACTGCCATTACTCTATAATAAAAAAGATAACACTTTACTAGAACATAACATTAAATGTGCAGTACCTGACCAGGAACCCCAAAGAAAAAGCCTGTAGTCAGTCCAGCTTGAAGCAGAGAAGATGATGGCTTCTGATTAGTTGGACCTTTGTAGGACTGAATCTGAGAGAGAGAGAGAGAGAGAGAGAGAGGGAGTTAAGTAAGATAATAATGATGTTGTCTTACTTGTGCACGCTTTGGCTGAGAAACAGGTAATTTTTGACTATTCTTTAATGGATGTGGTAAGGTACTTCCTCCAACTTGGCTGTTCTCTGCAGTAAAACATCATCAATATTTCAATATGCTGTATCATAACGTACCTTGTTTAGATAATTTCCGATCCAGTGTCATACTGGGTGAACTATAAGTACGACGAACATCTAAATAAAATATAGCCATTTAATTTATTGCTTAGCTTATACATCAATAACTTACCAGTAGTGAAACCTTCTCTAATTAGTTGTTTGGCCTTTAAAGAATACATAAACACACAGTTCTGTGTATAATAACAAACTCACTTTATCAGGTAAGTTTGGTAAACTTTCCATTAACAATTGTTTTATCTTCATACCCCACTCTTGTTTCTGTTCAATACAACGTGCCTGGAAAAGACATGACAAAAACAATAATTGACACACATTGTAGAGCAACAAGTGTTCAAAGTCTCACTAGCCAGACTTTACCTCCTTATTTAAAGAGGAGTCAGATCTGGCTCAATAGGAGACTAAGTAAAGGAATTACTCTGTCTACTATAGTACCTGAAATGTTAGAGCACCCTTGTTCGAAATCTGTCTGATTTGAAAACAAGCTGGTTCTTTTAAGTGTTCTGTTAACTGAAGATCTGTAATCTAAATATGAGACAATTGATATGATAGAAAATACAAGAAATAATAATTTTTGAATTATTGAATTAATAACTACTATAACATGTATACATGTAGGAAAACTCATTTGTGTTGTCAAATCATTTGTCCTAATATTAACTACATATATGTTAATATTTGTGTCACATTTGTAAATTAAGAGCTTTATATTACACAGCAGTATATATGCTGTAGCTGTTGTTACCTCAACATGATGTCTGTAAAAGTAGCTCTCATCTTTCTTTTTACTTGTGATGAGTAACATTTTCTGAAAGAGAAACACATACATCTCTTTAGCAGATCGAAGTGCAGACGACGATGGACGAAAAGTACCACTTTTACTAAACACAACTCTAAATACGTCCTATAAAATATTAAAGTGTTGTTATACATACAACAATGATAATTTGTCTTATCAAATAACTCTACAAATGACCACAAGGAAATCACAACATAGTAGTAGTACTAGTTATACAATACTCTACAAGGAATTGTTTAACTAATTTAGTTTAAACATCACAATTGTTCTAATATCAACTAACAACTAGAAAACAGATAACTCATAGTGCTATGTAATCAATTACTATGATATAAGGAACAAACCTTTTATATTTTTTGCTACCAGCACTTATTACCTTACAAATAGTGCAAACAAACTGAGCCTATTGTAACTATGAATTTATTTAATGACTATACTCACTTATTCAATTTCCTATGCAATTACCATAAGCTTTTATAGACTGAAATATCAAAGTCTACTCATTACCATACTATGCCACACAGATACAAATACACACAGAAACAACATGCCTGAACACACATAGCACGGATATATATACTTACTATGTCTTACCTCTAAAACAATATCTCCATATTTTTTCAATTCAACACCCTAAAGATAATTTTAAATAAAAAAGAGTGAAATATATCATACACGCACGAATTAATATTAGTCATTAAATAGAGTCAACTAAACATCATAACAATGCATATATGAAATATAACATTATAATGATGATTCTAGAGATAACAGTACAAAGTACGTTCTAGACATATTCACTCTGTGCCTCTCTGTCTTTGTCTCTCCCAAGATATTGTCATACCTCCCATCCATTAAGAAGACTCTGAACTTCCTGTGTATGTACTGCAGCATCATATCTCTTTTTCATAGCATTTATATGTTCAGCAACTTCAGTCATCTGTTTAACAGCCATCTAAAGAAATATAATATATTATAAGTATTACTACACAGAAGTACACACCAAATTTATAAACTGACCAATTGTAGACATAGACTATCTATTAACAAAAAAATGTATTTGTACCTGCATCTCTCTGTATCCAGAGTCTGGTGAATTCATATGTTTGACGAGTTCCTACAATCAGAGAGAGAGAGAGAGAGAAAGAGAGAGAGACAGAGAGCAATAAATAATACAACAATTCCTCATTGTACATATTGTTACAAAGTAGTATGTAGTACTTACAGTGAGTAACAGAGAATATTTTAAAACTCGTTGAACAGGTTTCAACAGGTAGGCACCAAGAGGGAGAGGGTGATGGAGTCGCTGTTGACAGACCTTAAGGAATCGGGATATTGGCTTGTCTTTGGACAGTTTTGCATAAGTTTCAACTAATCTATAGAATGAAAAGGAACAATATCTAATACAATATACATATATTAGTATAAACATTTATGTTTATGTATTAGGACACCATCAACTACTATTTAAACATCAATTCTCATTTATAGATATGATGACATTGTACACTGTGTGACATCTTGTTTCATGTACTCGTCTAATAATATGGTTAGTGTAATTAAGAGTTTAACATCATTTTTATTGCCTGGCATGCACAGGGTAACAGGGAGTTCTATAATTGTTTTGGACCATGTGCTATATTTGTGTATCATATGTTCATTCACTTTATTTTGTGTTCTATTGTTGTAAACAACAATTGAAGTGATGAATAAAATTAGACTGCATCTTTTAACTGCTGACATGTACAGTAATCAATGTATTTCATTAACCCTAACTGTGAGTGCTACAATGATTGGTATGACTGATCATACTCCCTATATAGATTGTTTCTCTGTCTATATTTCTAGCATTCCATAACTATAGTCACTGCTGCTAACTATCCTATCTTTGTAGCTCTAGTCATTGTTCCACTGTAAAGCAAGTGTCTTCCAAAACAATTATAGGATGGTTTTATCCATTATAATCTTGTTAAAATTATTACATCTGCCAATAATTCTAGCTACATATACTGTAGCATGTTACAAAAATTACAACAGAAAACTCACAGTGGGTAGTTAACACAATATTGTGAGTAGGTCATCTTGAAATCTTCTGCCTTTGAGTAAAGGAACAATATCAAATAAATTATTATTAGCTTTTAACATATACAAGACATACTTTATCAATAAAACATTGACCAATCTTTAGAAGGTCTCTACCACTTAATTCTAAAGCAGTCTTAAGGCTCCTAGATAGAGATAGTAGATATATATATATATATATATATAGAGAGAGAGAGAGAGAGAGAGAGAGAGAGAGAGAGAGAGAGAGAGAGAGAGAGAGAGAGAGAGAGAGAGAGAGAGAGAGAGAGAGAGAGAGAGAGAGAGAGAGAGAGAGAGAGAGAGAGAGAGAGTGAGAGAGAAAGAGAGAGAGAGAAAGAGAGAGAGAGAGAGAGAGAGCTATGTTTATAAACCATTAATAATCCAAACATTGACAACTTTAAAGTACATGTTAATTATATACCAACATAAAACATTATAAATGTACATGTACATAGCAGAACTGAAGCAATAGTTGTACATACATCTACATGATGTAAACATAAGAATTCATCATATATAGATATAATATTATGGTACATTAGTTGTGGTTCACTACATATGTTAACCATTCTAGTGTGTGGGAAAGCAATGAGATAATAAGCTATTGTCATCATAACTAGACTAATAGTTCATGACAGTATATGTAGTGGTGTATAGTACTAGACTAAATCAGCTCCGAGGAATGTCTTACTAGGTAAAGATAGCTTTGATAAGAAATGTTTTTATAAGTACAAAATATAGCGTAGTATCATATTAAGCATGTCAAATTTAGTTGATGGTACAAAAAAGATAAACAGGACATTAGTGAATCTTTCTCTCCCTTTCATCTTTCTTCCCTTCCTAACTTACCGATGCATTTCCTTAACTTCTTCAATATTACCAAACAGTTTTTGAAGATCAGATTCACTAACATTGTAGTATCCAATCTTAGCACTCAATGGTACATAGTAACCCTATATAATTAGAGAGTACAGGTAACAGACATGTTTTATGGAAGATACAACAACATTGATCCCTGTTATATTTAAGTGTGGTACTTTAATGCATGCATCACACATACATACACATTTATATGTAACTAGCTAGCTACATGTAATGTTAAGCCACTTACTTCGATGATATCAGTGAGATCATGGACATATCTTCTCTCAGTAGTGTTCAGTTCAAGTATGACATGATAACAGTGAGCAACCTATGTGTAAAAAGACATCAAAGCTTATATGTAAAATTCTAGGACACACACACACACACACACACATTATTTGTCTATTTGTCACAGGAGTTACTACTTGCTATTAAATTCATATTCTATTCTCATATTGATATCTATAACATCATTACATAGTTCACTGGGACAACAAACTCTATAAGTTACTATTGATTAGTTCTGATAATAGAATGACATATCTATATTAAAAGAAGATGCTCCTGTAACTAGTGATTTAATTAAAAGACATTATATACAGTTTATTGTTTGTGGACAAAGTACTACTAGAAAATATAATTAACTCATTAATTATAATTAATGACAGAGGTTGATTCAGTTGATCTCAAGGTATAATATTACCTATTAAAAATGACCTATAACTATTTCACAGGTCAAATATGTACATGTACAAGTGATTGGAAATGAACCATAAACACTCATTCGTAGAACATATCATCATCTATTTGTAGACAAATACATTAAAAGGACAACTTATTAGATTAACCTGAACAAATATAAATTCCATAAATTACTATACTCTAAGTTGAACAGGCTACATTTCCTTTGTATTTCTTTATGTTAATATTTCAGTCCTGAGAATTAAGGGCACCTTTATAGTAAGAACCACTACTGATAACTTTATATACAAACCATTATTTACTACATGTACATGTACATTAGTAGAGGCAACGATTGAAGTGTGTGTACAAGACCACTACAAATAACATAATTGACTAATGAATTCTACTTTAACATAATTACTTTTATGAACTTATAACAATATATTCTAATGCACTTACTACATCTGTCTCTCTCTCTCTCTCTTACACACACACACACAGACACACACACCTCAAGGCAATGCATACATTGAATGTTATTATGCCTTGTGGCTTGTGGTATTGAAATCAATGACCATATAAGGATATGGCACTCGGTAAATGCTATTATGGAAACTACTCTATTAGTCAACCAGTAAATGAACTATTGCTAACAAAGTTAAGAACAAATAAGGCATTATAAATAATATATACGATAATTGTAATAAAGAGGGGCTCTGGAAAATGTGAGCATAATTTACTGTCATTCTGTTGGAGTTTATTAGTGTAAACAAAGGAGCATTTTCTTAAATATTAATAGAGTAAGAAGGTTGTAATTAAAGTAAAATTTGAAAATTTGTGAGAGCTAAGTTATGTACAAATATAAAGGATGCCTTACAAGATATCAATAAAGAAAGAAACAATGTAAATGTAAGCTTTCTCTCTCTCTCTCTCTCTCATACTATTATGTACAACATACAACATTCTGTAACAAAAATAAAACTACTCATACACTTACATATTACACAAAACAACTGTTACTCCAATTATTGACACATGCTAATATAAATTTATATAATTTAATAAAAAGAATACTATAGTCATGAATATCATTAAGGCACAGCCACAAGTCTCCTTTATAACAAACACTAAACTTAGCATTATAATCTATGTGTAACTCTAATACTGACAGATAGTAAGTGCATAATGTGAAAAATACTCATAGAAAGTTTTGATATGAAAATGTAAAAACAAACTGTACTACTATGTAGTTGTATCTATAATAGAATAGACTACTGTTCTAAGACAGCAATCAATACATATAACAATAATATAATACTACTAGTGATCTAATAATTTATAATTCCATAATAATACTTGGTATCAATGAAGCATATCATTACATCATACCTGTTGGGAACTAGGTCCATAGTTTGAGGGAGAGAGAGGTGAAGTGTCAACAGCTAATTCATATGACAGCTGGTACTGATGATTAGAGATTTGATCAGGAAGAATGGATTTGTTTAAATAGAGTAATTCCTGTGTAAAGAACAAGATAATTGTCTGTCATCATAGAGTATTATTAAATTAGTGGGAGTATGTTTACTAAAATAGTGCATCTCATATTATTGAGTTATTAATAGAGATGATTTGTATAATCATTGAGAAAGGTGGTAATTTGAGATATAGTGTATATGACAACAGTGTCTTTAAGGTAAGCTGATCATTACTACATCACACACTATCATAGTGGGATATAGTTCACTACTAATAAGCAAACAGATTTAGCTTATATTAGCACTGTTAGTGTTGTAATATAGAGAGTAATGATTAAGTACTTGTTAATACCACCTCTTCCTATCTAGCTATCTATCTGTCCATAACATTGTTACTATTGCTACTTAAATATAGATTGTATTGATGTCTATTAAACACTTATAATTATATATTAGACTGTATAATTATTCATTCTCTTATTTATTAATCTATCATTCATAGATTCACTTAATATACAGACAAACTGTGACAAGCTGCACTAGTCTATCGAGTTAGCCCCTCCTCTTTGCTGATATTCAATTCAGCAAAGAGGAGGGTCTAACTCAATAGATGGACAGATAGGTGACTGGATGGATGGAACAATGGATGAACACAAATGGAGTGTTGAATAAGGCTGTGTTTAATAGACATCAATACAATCTATATTTAAGTAGATAGTTGATATTACAACGAATCTTATTATGCCTAGTAACAATCACTAGTTATTGTAAAGTCTATATAACAAAGTCTATAAACAAAATATATGTCTTATTGACTAACGTTTGGTGAAAACAGTGCAGGTACTTTAAATGATACTAATGTTAAATAAAGTCCTCTCTCTCTCTCTCTCTCTCTCTCTCATACCTGAAAAATATCTTGTTGTGAGGAGTGGTCAGGAGTAGGTGTTGGAGAACGTAGTTGGAATTCTAATGTAGAGTCTAAATCACTAAGAGTACTTCCCCAACTAGAAAGAGAACCAACACTAGGTACACTAGACATATCCTATAAAAATAATAAAATTATATACTATCATAACATCAATTGTTCCAATGTAAGTCAATATTAATTCAATAATATTTTTGGAACAAATGCTATATTTAGTAACTTGATACATTCTATAATTAGAATATAACAAAGAAACTAACAAATCAACTAATGTGTCACAGAAAGTTAATGCTATTGTGATACTACTCGGTATGACAACTATGTATACCAACTGCTCTCTCCCTCCATCAAATCACTCTGATATTACAACACAAACTATATGTATTGCAAAGTACTCTGATCATGTTATGATAAAAATGGATGTCTACCTGTGATAGCGTCATTGTTGTATCATCTACTAACAAGACATCAACACCATTATAAGGCAATTGTAATTGTCCCCGCTCAAGTCCTGTTGTCCATCGTCTCTCACGATCCTTAGAACGTTTTGTAGATTTCTTTTCCATTGTATTCTGGATTTGTGGTTTTGGCTGAGAGACAGAGAGAAAGAGAGAGAGAGATACAGAGAGAGAGATAGAGACAGAAAGAGAGAGAGAGACACACACAGAGAGAGAGAGAGAGACAGAGAGAGAGAGAGAGACAGAGAGAGTGTTAACAGATCACAGATAAAACTATACATGAGAATATATGGTTAGGTTGTAGAAGTACAAAGACACAAACAGAAAAATATGGAAATAGAGGCTGACATGTACATGTACAGTAAAATCACTACAGTGTATGTCTAGTTAAGGAGATATAGACACATATTGATCATACCAATAACCTTAGTAAACCATTTATAGTGCCACAGCCTAAATGTGATATAATAATTGATCAGAAACTACTACTAGTAACTATTATGGTACTCTTAATAGTAAGGCTATCAAAATAAACTTGAGATACTCTATCATGTTACAGATCTATCTATTACTAAATGTAAGCTATTTCAAAAGTGAAAAAATATTATAAACTATATATTATACACACAGAAATAATATCCCAAGGATAATGTGATCAGTCAATACTGACTGATCACATTATCCTTCTCTACTGCAATAGACCTACCCCCAACATACCATAACACACACTATATTTAGTTAATGATACTATACTGATGTAGTATAAAGTGGGAGGACACAACTCCTACTTGTGTCAAATATCATTAGTTCAGTACACTGGCTCCACTAATCGTTATGATAGGAAACCAGTACCACTATGTATGATAGGATTCTAGTACCACAATGTATGATAGGATTCTAGTACCACTATGTATGATAGGATTCTAGTACCACTATGTATGATAGGATTCTAGTACCACTATGTGTGATAGGATTCTAGTACCACTATGTATGATAGGATTCTAGTACCACTATGTATGATAGGATTCTAGTACCACTATGTATGATAGGATTCTAATACCACTATATATGATAGGATTCTAGTACCACTATGTATGATAGGATTCTAATACCACTATGTATGATATGATTCTAGTACCACTATGTATGATAGGATTCTAGTACCAACATGCACAATTAAGTGTGGGAAATATGTTAAATATGTAATGAATATGACCTCTTCACATACAACATTTTATTTTCTTTACTACAGACTTTGCCATCAATGGACAAACACTTTGACTCATTGATACATACTATGATGACAACAAATAATAACTTTACAATAACTTTTACAACTGAAAATTGCTGGAGTACAATGACTTGTCTCCTTTGACCTCAGTGTCATTAGATGTCTACCAACCAACAAAAGAAGTACTGACATCAGACATGATGTCATGTATTTAATGTCTAGTTTCTAATCATGCATGCATGGTTGCCATGACCTTATTCTAATTAGTAGGCATGGTTTAATATCAGTAATAGATAACAAGTCAACAGACCCTATCCATCTTATCATTCACGCATAAAAATGTTACAGACATCATTATTTCTAAAATTAGTCAACTTGTCAGATTTAACTAATAACTAGCATTAGTTGTTGAGTTATACTATAAGCAAAATGTCTTTTACTTCATCATGTTGACATAATGACAAAACAATATCAAAGTTGTTGACAACTACAACTATAGAGTTGACAGTGTTTGCTAAATAAATAATGTACAAGTATAAACACTACAATTTATTAACACTGCTATGTGTACTGAATTGTAGATTATATAGGTAGAGTCGATTGGATGTATCGAAAACAGTCACATTCTTGATATAATCTCTTTAAGAGGGAAGCAATTTAAACATCATAAGAAAGAAGCTGTAGTTCTTACTGACTAACAAATATATGTTCTAAATATATATATTAAGGAGTAAGTCAGAGATAGACTTTAACAACATTCCGTGTCTGTTTAATAGAGGTATTGTATTACAACTGTTGAATCATAGATGACAGAGGACATATTATGTTACCTAGTAAGCTACACAAGAATAGTTATTACATTTTTGTTTAGACAGTCCTCATCATCAAAGGTGACTGTATGTTAGGGAGTATTAGAGAGAACTGGGAATGAATATCATTATTAAAAGTGATCAAGTAACAAGTCAAGTGGACTAGAATGTTCTTATCAAGTTTTTCTGACAAGCAAGGAATAGTCTCTAGAAACAAAGTTTTATCAATCTTATAAGGGGTCCATGTAATAATATAGGCTAATATTATGAGTGAATTGAATTACAAAGTAATAATTTGTTAGAAAACTAATTTTGGGTTAAGGTCAATTTCATTAGTACTTATGTGATCAGATAAGAAATATTAAAATACTTTTTTACAAATTTCCTAATCATTTTTCTTATCTTACTGGTGATCCATTTCTTGGTAGACTGCTAGCCTTCATCATGTCTGTATAATAACTGCTGTACTAAGTTCAGTGAGTTTCTTTCTGAAGTGCTGGATAATTAGTGTACACAATGAAGGGCCATTTAGTAGACAAACACACAAGACAACAACTTAGAGTAGACTATTCGAACGTTTACAAGACTTCGAGCAAAAACAACCTTTCAGCTAACAGCTAGCTATCAATACAACTCAAAGTAACACTCGCTTCTCTGCACTATATATCTTGTTTCTACAGATGTAGATCTCAGCAGTTAGCTAGAGTTAAACTAGCAGGCAGAGAAAAGACGCAGTAGTATGATAGGGAAAACAAAACAACTCGTTTAGTGAGAAAACTAAATTCAAAGTTGCGTTTGCAGTGCAATGCGGGGGATGGGCTCACTTTGAATATATAATAAATGAACACGTGTGATGCAGCAATAACCGGTTGTATTGCTAGGCGTCGTAATTATCACTCAAGACTTTTCCTTCTATCTCTTTCCATGTTTCTAAAAGAAGAAACGACTGCTTCTACTGGTACATTTCTCTTCAAACAGTAGAAAAACTCAAGAGAACCACGCTTAAAAACTATATTCATTGCTGGTGTTGTCCAAATTCATAGCCACGCCCATTCATGATGCCTTTCGCCCATTTTTACAAGTTTTACTTTTCTCTACTACCTTTTCTGCTCCCAAGATGGTCTGGCGTTATCGTGGCGAAAGCAACGATGATCTGATCTCTAATTTGAAGAGTAAGCTAATTTTATGTCTGTTTAGTATAACCCTTTGTTTGTAGAACACGATATTATTGTTTGTGATAGAGTTGAAGCTGCTATGAGAGCTTTTGACAGAAAGGATTTCTGTCAGAAGAATCCCTATTATGATTGTCCACAGCAAATTGGTGAGGGACAAATTATATTGAGTTTTGTGTGTTGTTATTAGATGATGAAATTAATTAAAGTGTATAAATTATATAGCATGTATATTTGGTTTAAGATTTAGACTTTTAAAAGTATCCCCACCCCTCTCTCTCTCCTTTCTTCACTTCCACCTCTCCACTATGTGTGTGTGTGTGTTAATGTTTCTCTCTCTCTCTCTCTCAGGATACCATTCAACCATCAGTGCACCTCATATGGTAAGAATATATTAGTACACTGATTACATTCATCTCTCTTAAATGTAGCTACCATATTTAAAGTAATTTATAGTTAGCTTAAAATAATTAACAGTTAATATCATTCATAATACACAATATGTAATACTATCTATAATAGTATGTACTATGTACTGTGTACTATGAGTCACTTCATGTCATGTCCTATTTATAGCATGCTCATGCTCTGGATATATTGAGAGATCATTTAAAAGAGGGTAGTCGAGTTCTAGATGTTGGATCTGGTAGTGGTTATCTTACAGCTTGTATAGCACATATGGTATGTTGACTGGATGGATGAAATGTATATATTAATAAAAGGTATGGATGGATGAATGGATAAATGGTAAAAGAGTATTAGATCACCTGATAATAGATGAATGTACCTATATTATGTACAGGTATTATTTATTTATTTTTAGGTAGGTGAGACAGGTTGTGCTATAGGAATTGAACATATTAAAGAACTCAATGACCAAGCAATTCTTAATATTGAGAAGAACAACAAACATTTATTGACTAGTGAGAGAGTTAAACTAGTAGGTAAGGAGCCATTAGTATATTGTAATAATGCAACTAGTATCTTGTATAAACATAATTGTCTCAACCTAGAATATAACAAGACTATAATTGAAAAAATCATCCTATGATTTTTTTGACAGTCAGAAATATAGAAGAACAAACTAGCAAGAACCTTCAAGCATTGTCAGTCACACCCATTATTTTACCACTCCCTATTAATAATAATAATATTCATTAGCTGCTATAGTTTAAAGGATATTGCTGTCGAAAATTACATCATAATAATCCTAAATGATTATTGGATGCCAGCTGGAAAATTATTAGCATTTTAAAAGAATGTATAACACAATTATGTATGACTAATTATCCATCATCATAGTGTTCACAGTAGAGTTATTGGTTGTGGTGTGCATTAATTGGAAGAGCTTATTTTTCACTATATCTTTGATTACTCATGTATGGCTATAATAATTAAAATGGACATAATTGTATACATGGTCCAAAATTAATCTTAGGACAATCAAGACATGAAGTATACTAAGTGGAAAATCTAACAATATTAAGCATTTCTATAAATTGTGTCATTAATGTCGTATTGTTTTTACATGTAGTTGGTGATGGACGGTTAGGTTATCCTGACTTAGCACCTTATGATGCCATACATGTTGGAGCAGCTCCACCAACTTTGCCTCAGGCAGTAAGTACTTTAACATATTAGTTAATTATGTTCCTTTGTAAAAAGAGACTTGTTTTTTATATCTACTAAGTCTCAGGTATATATGTTATGTTAAGTCTATTTTAGTCTGAATTTTCAAAGTGTAAAAGTTTAAAAGATGACTAAAATGAGTATATAGATGGAAGTTTTTGTTAGCCCATCTTTGACCATCTTAATAGTCGCACCTTCTCAAGAAGTGTATGGTAAGTAACAGAATAACATAACCTTCTTTATGCTTACGCTTTCTTTATGCGTTCTTTTGCATCTCAACATTTCTGGTTGAGTGTTGTGACCATTTTAGAATTGAGTCTTAATTGTGACACTATTATTCACTTATAGGCAGCTTGGTAGACTTCTTTAGGTGGTTCATAGGCACAGTGAGTAGTATACATTGTTAGCTACATTTACATGTTAATATGGCTATTATATTATACATTGAATGCATATATTATTGAGTATTGTAATACTTAATGTATAGGGATGGTCCTGGAAAAACAGCTGTCATATTCATTTATTATAGCTGACAATGTGATGTAGTATATTAGACTATTGTGTACATTGTATATTAAAACCTTTTTATATATTAGATATATTATACATGTACATGATGCTGATTTATGTTTTGTGAACATATGTTTTGTCTTTTTTAGTTAATTGAGCAACTAAAACCTGGTGGTCGTTTACTGATACCAGTAGGACCAATTACCGGTAATCAGTGGTTAGAACAATATGACAAGTTAGAAGATGGTACTATTAAGAAAGAGAGAATAATGGCTGTGATATTTTTACCACTAACTGACAAAGATGACCAAATACCACCAAGTAAGTCTTATTTTGTAAGTTACTTATCTTTCCTCATTTACTGGTCTTATGTGATGTTCATAGAGAAATGTAAGGCAATGTCTTCAACTTTATTTTTCACACAGAAACAAAAGCTTTTGATTAGACTTTGAAATAGGAGTGCTATTTTATTAAAAAGTTTAATGGAAGTTAAATAAAATTGATTACATAGATTTATCAAAAATACCAATCCTATACACTTTTGGACATAAACAAGAAGCTTACATTTAATATTGATCATAAAAGATGTGGTTTTGTAGCAAAGCAGTTATTTCTTCATTACAAGCTAAAGATTCATTAACAGAATTACTACTAACTAAAAGCAAATGTCCAATACTAACTAATAATCACTTTTTTCATGACTATCCTCTTTGGTCTTCTACTCTACATATATCATGCCTGTTCTCTTCATATTGCTTGGTGCATTTTAATGTAAGCCACACCCATTGGTACAATATTTATAAAACACATCTTTTGTAGGTATCTTGTTTATTGTTTGTTCTTTGTCAAAAGTCAAATTATGAGTCAATCATTTAAAGTGCTATTTGGTTGTTTTAAATATACTGAATTTAAAACAATAAATGCATTTCTCATTGAAGTATCTTACAAATGCTCTAGATATTTTTACTATAGCAACTAGTGAGCAATTTTTGAATTTCACTCAATTACATGTACTAACTAATAATGTTTCTATTAATGCATTAAAATTAAAATGACTGTTCAATTTATATTTATACTTTTTGTTTAGGTGAGAAATAAACATACTATTTACAGCTGCCGACATTATCGCTACTTTTCACACTAAGTCCACATAGAACAACCCCTTGAAGTATAATACGTTTTTATATTTATTATAAAAGAAAGCTTCTGTACCTTGAAATATAATAGGTTTTTTATATTTAGTACAAAGAGAAACCCCAAAACCAATACATCTATATTAATTCTGTATAGTGAAAAGTCTGCTAGAGTTTTGTTTAGCAGATTGCCGAATTACAGAAATGATGACATTGTCAAGTTGTTATGCCCAATTAAAACCATTTTAGCAAATATATCACTTCTTACCAAGTTTTGGACTAAAGGCTATAGCAGGGGTTCATACAGGGGGGGGGGGGGAAGCCCCCCCCAAGAATTTTCCATATATATATATATATATATATATATATATTTTAAAATTATTTAAGTTAAAGTTCAATGTGCCTATTTTTTGTTTTAAAATATGCTACATGTTACATTGTGTAATACAATAAGTAATAAGTTTCTTAAGAAAGAACAATGAAATACAGCATGATGCATATATAGTACAATACTGCATGGGACATAAGAGGAACATTGACCGAATTCCCTCCCCCCCCCCCCCCCTCCCAAAGTTCAAATCCTGTATGGTCCCTGTATAGTATGAAGTTTGTCAACAAGATGGGTGCTAAATGCTCAGTGGGTATTATATGTGGACAACAGTCACCAGCACATGTTTTGAATGATTTTTAGTGACACCTGATATTTAGGTATGCATACTACGTTGTGTAACACTATAACTAAACTCAATGGAATATATACATAGTACTACTTACACTTCAGGAAAGTTTGGGTGAGGTCTACAAATAATACTATCCATACCACTCCTATAATTATAACATGACATGAGGATATAGAATATTTTCACCTTATCCAATTCCTCCCTAATAAAGTGGGAGAGGTTTGCCTGGGACCAACATAATTTTTAATTGATCATATTAGCAACTAAGCAAAAGTTTTCAAAATTCTTACATTTACAAAAATAATTTAAACAAAGAAAAGAAAGGTTTCTTGTTCTTAGAATTCTTTTGGATTTGTGGTTTTGGCTAAGAGAGAGAGAGACAGACAAGAGAGGGAAGGAGAGGAAAAGAGAGTGTGTTAACAGATCACAGATAAAACTATACATGAATATATGGTATAAAGACACAAACAGAAAATAAGGAAATAGAGGCTGACATGTACATGTACTTATTAAATTTACAGTAAAGTCACTACAGTCTATGTCAAGTTAAGGAGATATAGACACTTAATATTCATAACAATAACCATTTATAGTTCCATGGACTAAATGTGATATAATAATTGATCAGAAACTACTACTAGTAACTATTATGGTACTCTTAATAGTAAGGCTATCAAAATAAACTTGAGATACTCTATCATATTACAGATCTATCTATTACTATATGTAAGCTATTTCAAAAGTGAAAAATATATTATAAACTATATATTATACACACAGAGATAATTAGCCCAACAGTAATATTCTATGTCAATACTGACTGATCACATTATCCTTCTCTACTGCAATAGACCTACCCCCAACATACCATAACACACACTATATTTAGTTAATGATACTATACTGATGTAGTATAAAGTGGGAGGACACAACTCCTACTTATGTCAAATATCATTAGTTCAGTACACTGGCTCCACTAATCGTTATGATAGGAAACCAGTACCACTATGTATGATAAGATTCTAGTACCACTATGTATGATAGGATTCTAGTAACACTATGTATGATAGGATTCTAATACTACTATGTATGATAGGATTCTAGTAACACTATGTATGATAGGATTCTAATACCACTATGTATGATAGGATTCTAGTACCACTATGTATGATAGGATTCTAGTACCAACATGCACAATTAAGTGTGGGAAATATGTTAAATATGTAAAGAACATGACCTCTTCACATACAACATTTTATTTTCTTTACTATATACTTTGCCATCAATGGACAAACACTGACTCATTGATACATACTATGCATGACAACAAATAATAACTTTACAATAACTTTTACAACTGAAAATTGCTGGAGTACAATGACTTGTCTCCTTTGATCTCAGTGTCATTAGATGTCTACCAACTAATAAAAAGAAGTACTGACATCAGACATGATGTATCTATTGTTAGTTTCTAATCTGACCTCATTCTAGTTAGTAGGAGTGGCTCAATATCAGTAATACTAAAATGCTCTTATCAAGTTTCCTTTGACAAATAAGAATCAATTTCCAGAAATAAAGGTTATCTATATATCTTATAAGGGGTTCTTGTAATAATATAAGTTAAACTACTCTTACAATGTGCGAATTGAATTACATGTATAACAAGTAATAATTACTACTTCTGTGATCAAATAAGAAATATTAAAGTACTTTTTAAAATGTCCTAATCATTTTCCTTATTTTATTAGTGATGCATTTCTTGGTAGACTGCTAGCCTTCATCATGTCTGTATAATAACTGCTGTATTAAGTTCAGTGAGTTTCTTTCTGAAGTGCTGGATAATCATTGTACACAAAAAAGGACCATTTAGTAGACAAACACACAAGACCAACAGTAATTAGCTAAAGCTAATCTAGCAGGTAGAGAAATGACACAGTAGTGTGATAGAGAAAACAAAACAACTCGTTTTGTGAGAAAACTAAATTCAAAGTTGCGTTTGCAGTGCAATGCGGGGGATGGGCTCGCTTTGAATATATAATAAATGAACACGTGTGACGAAGCAATAACTGTTTGTATTGCTAAGGTGTCGTAATTATCACTTAGACTTTCCTTCTATCTCTTTCCATGTTTCTTAAAGAAAAACAACTGGTTCTTTTCTCCTCAAACATTAGAGAAACCTACGGGAACCACGCTTAAAATTTGTTGGCCGTTGTTAGAATTTATAGCCACGCCCACTATGATACGTTTGCCCCCATTAATACAATTTTTACTTTTCTCCACTACTTTCTCTGCTCGCACGATGGCCTGGCGTTCTCATGGCGATAACAACGATGATCTGGTCTCTAAATTGAAAAGTAAGCTAATTGTATACCTGTCTTCCGTAATCCTTTGCTTGTAGGAAACGGTATTATTACTTCTGACAGAGTTGAAGCTGCTATGAAAGCTGTTGACAGAAAGGACTTCTGTTCATACAATCCCTATTATGATTCTCCTCAACAAATTGGTGAGGGACAACTTATAATTGGATTTTGTATGTTGTTTACTAGATGATGAGATTGATTAAAATGAACTGTGTACTTGGTTTAAGATTTAGACTTTTACAAGTACTCTGTCTGTCCATCTGTCTGTCTCTCGCTGTGTGTGTGTGTGTGCTTAAGTATCTCTTTCTTCTTTCTTAGGATACCAAGCAACTATCAGTGCACCTCATATGGTAAGATTATATTAGTGCACTAATTACATTCATCTCTCTTAGATGTAGCTACCATATTTAAAGTAAACTACAGTTAGCTAATTAACAGTTAACATGTAATACTATCTAGTATGTACTATGTACTGTGTACTATGAGTCACTTTATGTCATGTTCTATTTATAGCACGCTCATGCTCTGGATATATTAAGAGATCATTTAAAAGAGGGTAGTAGAGCTCTAGATGTTGGATCTGGTAGTGGTTATCTTACAGCTTGTATGGCACATATGGTATGTTGACTGGATGGATGAAATGTATATATTAATAAAAGGTATGGATGAATGGATAAATGGTAAAAGAGTAATAGATCACCTGACAATAGATAAATGTACCTACAGGTGGTATTTTTTTATTTTTAGGTAGGTGAGACAGGTTGTGCTATAGGAATTGAACATATAAAAGAACTCAATGACCAAGCAATTATTAATGTTGAGAAGAACAACAAACACTTATTGACCAGTGAGAGAGTTAAACTAGTAGGTAAGGAACCATTAGTATATTGATATAATGCAATAACAAGTATCTTGTGTGAACATGTTAGTCTCAACCTAAAATATAACAAGACTATAAATGAATATATCATCCTATGATCGTTGTGAAAGATATGGACTTCACAATAAAACACTGACTAGAGCTACAAAAAAGCAATAGTGTCAGCAGAATAGCTATAAATATTACTAGGATATAGAAGAGCAAGCTAGTGAAAAGCTTTGAACATTGTCAGTCGTACCCAACATTGGGTTAATAATATTCATTGGTTACTTACTATGCAATGTACATGTCAGCAATTAAAGGATATGGTTTAATTAATTTGTTCCTCTCAAAAATCACATATAACAATATGTTAAAATGATAAAAAAAAAATTTCAATTCCTGCTATAAATGAGGTATTTGTGAACTTTATTATAGTGTGATATGCTGCATTATTGTATCAATTATATAAGACATTGTTTCAAAATCTACATTACACTAAATTGATTACATCAAGTGAATTGAATGGAGCAAGTGACTTATCTGGGACATGTAATTTCTGCCAATGGTATTATATGACAGGGACTACTCAATTCCATTTTTTCTCTAGACTTCTCTTTCAAAACTTAGCGAAAATAGTATATATAGTTATCCAAAATAATGGTCCAAAACAATTATAAGATGCCAGCTATATCACTATTAGCATTTTAAATTATTAGCATTTTAAAAGAATGTATATGTACTATTTCTGTGTAAGTATGTATGACTAATTATCCATCATCATAGTGTTCACAGTAAAGTTATTGGTTGTGGTGTGCATTAATTGGAAGAGCTTATTTTCATTGATACTCATGTATGATTATAATAATTATGAGGTAATAAAGTAGACATAATTGTATACATAACATGTGGTCCAAAATTAATCTTAGGACAATCAAGACATGAAGTATACTAAGTGGAAAATCTAGCAATATTAAGCATTTCTATAAATTGTGTCATTAATGTCGTATTGTTTTTACATGTAGTTGGTGATGGACGGTTAGGTTATCCTGACTCAGCACCTTATGATGCTATACATGTTGGAGCAGCTGCACCAACTTTGCCTCAGGCAGTAAGTACTCTAATATATTAGTTAATTTTGTCCCTTTGTAAAAAAACTTGTTTTATCATAATTAATAGGTTTTAGGTACATACATTATGTTAGGTCTATCTTAGTTTGAAGTTATATATATATATGGACAGCTGTAAAACTAAAGGTTTTTATTAGCTTATTAAAGCCTATATGGGCTTTAATAAGCTCTGGACTAAACATTTGTTTAGTCCATGGAATATTCTTGATAGCCACACCCTCTGAAGTACATGTACATGTATAAGGATATGTATAGTTGATTTAAGATTTTGTCTTTTTTAGTTAATTGAGCAGCTCAAACCTGGTGGTCGTTTAGTGATACCAGTAGGACCAGTAGGAGGTAATCAGTGGTTAGAACAGTATGACAAGTTATCAGATGGTACTATTAAGAAAGAGAGATTGATGGGTGTGATATATGTACCACTAACTGACAAAGAGAAACAAGTACCAAGTAAGTCAATTTTTTAAATATAATGTCACATACTATCTTTCCTCATTTACTGGTCTTATGTGATGTTCATAGAAAAATATAAGGCAATGTCTTCAACTTTATCTTCCACAATGAAACAAAAGCTTTGATTAGACTTTGAAATAGGAGTGCTATTTTATTAAAAAGTTTAATGGAAGTTAAATAAAATTGATACATAGATTTATCAAAATAACAATCCTATACATATTTACAGGAAGCTTACAATTAATATTGATCATAAAAGGTGTGGTTTTGTAGCAAAGCTTCATTTCAGACTAAAGACTTGTTAATGGAAGTACTTAACTAAAGGTAGATCTTCGATAGTAATAATAGAAAGCCAAATTTTATGTCAATCATTTAAAGTGCTATTTGGTTTTGTACACTTATAGAAATTAAAACACTAAAACCCTTTCCATTGAAGTTATATTACTGGCACTATAGATACTTCCTTTTACTATGGCAGGTAGCAAGCAACTGTTTGTAACATTCATTCACTAGAATGATTATTATTTTTGAATCTTACTTGATTACACATACTAACTAGTAATGTTTCTATTAATATATTTAAAGTAAAATGACCGTTCAATTTATTAACGACTGCTTAATATTATGTTATCACTTGAAACTACAAATGAATGCTTCATTTTTTTAGGAGGGAAATAAATGGACTATCTACAGACACTGACATTATCAGTAATTTCCACACAATGTCATCATTTACTGGAGAACATCCCCTTGAAATGTAATGTTTTTTTATTATTTTGAATGTAGTAAAGAACATTTTGTAGAAACCCCCAAACTAATTCATATACAGTAATACTGTATAGTATTGTAAGAGGTTGTTTTAGTAGATTACCAAACAAAACAAACAATCACATATTAATTAAGTTTTTATACCCAACAAAAAATCATTTTAGAAAAAAAAGCACTTCTTGCCAAGTTTTGCACTATTATCTGCAGTATATAGAAAGATTGTCAACAAGATGGTTACTAAATGCTCTGTAGGTATTATATGAGGAGAGCAGTCACCAGGATGTGTTTTGATTTCATTTCAAAGTGATTTTTAGTAACACCCAACATTAAGGTGTGTAGACAATGTCAAAGTTATGCGGCAATCATGAAAATTATAAAATAATAAAAGATTATGATTATGACTAAACTCAAAAATGACAAAGAAATGCAAGATGTCCAATGATGAGTTACAGATCCAACAAAGTGATGAGAACATAAGAGAAAATTTGCACCATGATGGATGGATGTAGGAGATAACTTCTCCAGAACATTGGTCTGTCTAGAACATCACTGAGAGATCAGACATTGAAGAACATCAGTCTAAGTAAGAGACGTGATGTCCAACAAAGAGGAGTTCTGCAATAATGATGGGTGGGACTGAAAATATGATAATGTAATATGATGCTTAAAGTAATTACAGATAACATTCAAAATAATACATAAAAGTACTGACTACTACTATCCATTAAAAAGCAAACTACTACTGTTAGTATTAGGGGCATTGACTTTGAAATAACTTCACAACTCTCATAAAATATTATGACAATTTGCACGATATTTACATTGAAATGCCTACTTTGTGACATGTTACAAATTTGATTGGCACATAATATTTAATGTCAAGAGAACAAGTTACTCTATTACATCCTCAGACCCTTTCAATCTCACCGTTCAACCATAAAATTTGGTGGGTCTGGCTTGTGAGATCAGCTTAGTCTTGCGTAGCCAGCCCCTCCCTCTCGGGAAGGGTCTGGTCAACTGTAAGTATAGCTCTCGTTCAGAGAACTACCGGAAATCCAGTAGTCTAAAAGTGGTGTCAAGAGATAGGAGGGCAAACGCCCACTTTAAAATTGCTGACTCAACAGAAGTACAATGTACTGAAAAGCTTGAGAGAGCTGCTCGCGTATCTAGCATTGTACTTCTGTTTAGTCAGCAATTTTAATGTGGGTGTTTGCCCTCCTATCTCTTAACACCACTTATCGACTACCGGATTTCCGGTAGTTCTCTGAACGAGAGCTATACTTACAGTTGACCACACCCTTCCCGAGAGGGAGGGGCTGGCTACGCGAGACTAAGATCAGCTAGGATGAAAAACTAATAATTAAGTTTAAGCGACCTTAAGTCTTCTTATTGAATTATAGATATTTACACAAACATACCCTTTGATAAAAGAACCTCTGTCTCCTCGCAAGGACCATCCTGTTTTGTCTCTAGAAACACTGGACAAATTGTAGACAAATGACACCACGTGCATTAGCTCCACCTACTAATCAAAATGGCTTCTACTCTTTGCTACAAAATATGGACTTTCTTATCAACATAGCCACCTCTTTAGATTTTGTAATTTTCTTCTGCTCACAAAATGTCTTATTGTAACAGTAACGATGATCTGATCTCTCGTTTGATTAGTGAGCCATGATATTATTATTCTTATTATTATTGTCTGTTATATATTACAGCTTTAGAAGATAGATTTCCAAAGGTGCTAAGTTGTTATGAAAACAAAAAGGATTATCTAATCCTTATGATCATTCTCCTCAATTAATTGGTAAAGAACTAAATGTTTTTTGTAGCAATTTAACTTAAAAGTTAAATGCATCTCTATTATTGAATGTATCCCAGAATGTCTAATCTCAGAATGTCTAATCCCAGAATGTCTAAACCCAGAATGTCTATTCCCAGAATGTCTAAAATCTAATCCCAGAATGTCTAAAATAAAAACATCTAATCCCAGATTGTTTTTAAAATGTCTAAATAAAAGAATGAAATTAATAATGAAAATTAATCAAAGGAGACAGCAAGGTCTTTAATTGTATTAATATATGAATCTAAAGTTCTGGAGCTTTTTTCAAGTTCTGTTTTATGTATGTAACTTAAGTTGAAAGTAATCAGAATATTCTTCTAGTTGTGCATCTTGAGACATAGTTGCTTTAATAGCTGGAAGTAGTACATAGAGGAGAGGGAATGGCTTTCCATAAATGAAAGCATTGATGGTAAAGAGTTGGTAAAAGCCAACCATCAAGAAGAACAGCTTTTCCAACTTTCTGAGTAGTAATAAACTCCATTTCAAACTCATGAGCAAACAGACTGACTGACTGCTCTACACATTTCTACTAGTCTTAAATACTAAATTTGGGTATTATATCAAAGCTGAGTCATTTCTCTCATTTTATTTGATTTGTATCTCTTCATTGTAGAAACTAATAGATCAGAGGTATATGTGATTGAGATGTTTATGCCTTTGCTGAATATCCTTTGATAAATTACATGCACTATCAGTTACAATAATACTTTTAGACATTTTGGGATTTGGATTAGACATTCTGGGATTAGAGATTTTTAGTTTAGACATTCTGGGATTAGATATTTTGGTATTAGACATTCTGGGAACAACCCCTATTATTACTATTATTATTATTGTTAAAAAAGATGGCAGTATTAGAGTTAAATTAAATTACTTGTTAGGACAATAAGGTCGAGAAAGAGAGGTACAACATCATGTAACTCACATAAAGATTATATATGTGTGTGTAATGTAGCCATTAAATGAGATATATACATTCAGTGTATTCATTGTCAACCCATAGAGATGTAAGCATGCAATTATAAATTGGTGTAAATTTTTGCTGCAAAGTAATTGCCTCTCTCTCTCTCTCTCTCTTTCTCTCTTTCTCTCTTTCTCTCTCTCTAGGATATCAGATAGCAGACAGTTGTCAGTCAGTGCTCCTCATATGGTAAGACTTTTAATACATTTCATGATCTCACTTTGTGCTATCGTACATTAATATAATAATCAATGCCATCAAAACAGTTAGATTGGTAATGTAGGATATTAACACTCCAATGAAGCATTCAACAGAATAAATAAGCTACAATATGATAGGATATTTCAGACTTTATGTTTGTCTGGACAACCAATACTAAAAACAAAACCAAGCTACAATACAACACCAATCAAAATACATCTAATGAGACCATAGCAACAGCCAATGAAATAGCTGGAATAGAGTCCTTGGCAGATAATAATTGGTTGAAGTGAACAAGGTTTTTCGATCTTCTATCCGAAGATCTTGGTTTTGTTTATTGATTTTTAGTATTGGTTGTCCAGACAAACATAAAGTCTGAAATGTCCTATCATACCCATTACCTCTCTGTCTAAGCCTAAATTACACATAATTTGCAAACCATTTTTTAGAAAGGGAATTCATACTATGTATTAGACATTGCAAATTGTTAGGGTGTCTTTGGTAAATATATCTAGTAGAAAGAGACCTTTGGTTAGTTGGTTAGTTAGTTTGTTTATAGTTAACCTATCCCTTCTTTTTGTATCTATAACAATTATTATATGTACTATTGTTGATAAGTTGATGTCGAGTTATTTAATTTGGTGTCCTATTTATGGATATATTGAAGGTAATTGAGTTATTGATGTTGGACCTGATAGTTATTATCTTACAGCTTGTATGTCATATAGTATGTGGATAACTGGATGGGTGAATAAAACATAACAGATATGACATTAAAACTTTATATCTTTTATAGGTAGTAGTAAACAGGTCATGTTGTAGGTATTGAATATATTAATATACTAAATGACCAATCAATTCTTAATGTTCAAAAGAAGAACAAAAACTTAAACTAGTAGGTAAGAAGCCATAGCTAAGATTGAACAATGAAGCAACTCAACTTTAGAAATAAATCATTTACTTCTTGCAATTTGTTGTAACTAGTACTATTATGTTACATATAGTTGGTAATGGACTGCTAAGCTATCCTGACTGAGCACCTTATGATGCCATACATGTTGAAGCAGCTACACAAAGCAGTAAGTTATTTATAATAATGGCCTACTAATTAAGATGTTTAAGAAAATGATTATGGACAAGAAATTATATTAACTAATTATAAAGCAAACTTCCTTATTTTAAATGCACTTATTAGTAGAAGATTATAATTTTAAAAAATCCTCCTATAATTGTTTTGGAAGTACTGACTTTGCAGTGAAACAGTAACTAGAGCTACATAGATTATATAATTAGCAGCAATGTCGGCAGGAGACTATAGCTATCGAATGCTAGAAATATATCAAGCACTATAATTATATTGTTAGCAAGAAACATTAAGCATGATCAGTCACACTCATCATCATAGTTCTCACAGTTAGGGTTAATGAACTTCAATATATGCATCTGGTGAATACAGTTTAATTTCATTTGTCACGTTATTGCCACACATAACAATACAATAAAACAATGAAAACAAACATATATACATAACACATGGTCCGAAACAATTGTACAGCATGTCTGGCATTAAAATATCATTGGTTACTGAAATACATTTATTATAGTAACAAACATTGAATGAGAATGAATGAATGGTTTATTTATCTACTAATAGTATGTAATATGTCAGAGTAAGCGATATTTATTGCCTGGTAATTACAGGTAGTAATTTAATGGTAATAACTATTAATAATTAACAAATAACAGTAATTATCACTTGCATTACATTGTCTTTTAGCTTACGAAGTGATCTAAACAAGTCCTTGTAGTTGCTTACTTCAAATTCCCGCTACTATTTATAACTTTAATAGTTAATGAAGAATGTCGTTAATTAAATCTAAGAGGGGTGACTTAGATTTTTTGAAAAGTTTAAATAAGTCATTGTTTGGTTTAATCTCCCAATAAATAAATCCATAATTTCTTTATTTTTTTGTATTGTGTCTCTATACATCTGATATAATAGTTCTTCTATTTTGTTAGAATTAGAAAATCCAACAACCCTTTTTTTCACTAACTTTGCTATAACGGGATGTGTAGCAATCACTTTTAAAAAACTGCCTTCAAGCTCTGTAGTAAGAATTGGACTATTGATTGTCCTCAACTCCTTCAATTCTTCAATCTCCCTTCGCTTCCCTCAGGTAGGACAACTTCAATTCATTCTTCTATATAAATTTATTTATAACAAACTCAACATTATTGCTGGATCGTTTTCAGTTCAAATTAGCCTTTATGTATATAATCTGTGTTCTTTTTACCCTTTAAATTTGAAACTTTCCTTTTCCAGATCTTCTGCTACTCTAAACTCCTTCATTTCTACTTTAATGTCTTTATGGAATTCTCTTTCCTCTTCATCTAAAGGCCTTAACTCAGTAAACAGTTTAAACTTAATTCATTTATATTATGTAATTATTTTGATGTTCTTTATATTAACTGTGTTGCTGTTTAGTATCTTTGTGTTTAATAAAAAAAGTTCAACAACTCAACTTCTACCAGATTGCAATTGCCATCTGAACTTCAACCTTACTCTTCAGTCAGGGATCCGCCTACGCATGCAAAGACAATAGTAGGCGAAACCTTAGAGAAATGGCTCAGTCAAATGACGTCCCAGAATGGGCTCCTTCGAAAATCGAAGAACGCAACGTTCTAATTGTAGGAAAAACTGGTGCAGGCAAGTCAACTCTTGGCAACCATCTTCTCAAAGACGACAAATTTCCAGTATCTGACTCCTTTAATAGTACATGCCACAGCATTTCACATGGAGTAGCGGAGGGTAAAATCGAAGGCAATGCACGTCTTAAATGTAAAGTAGTTGACACTGTAGGACTGTTTGATACCAGTCAATTGTCAAACAAAAAGGTCATGAAAGATGTGAAATTGTATGTTAACCAGCATCTTCCTGAAGGCATCAATATAGTTTTATTTCTTTTCAGAAAGGGGAGGTTCACTCGTGAAGACAAAGATACTTTTGACTTCATAAGCAAACGATTTGGTAAAGATATTCGAGATATATCGGCTTTAATCATTACCCATTGTGAGAATGACACACCCGAGGGCAGAGAGCAATTAATACATGATTTTCGTACCAATATTCAAACAAGTAATGTTGCAGCTATAATGGGCAAAGGTATTTATACTGTTGGATTTCCCAATACATCATCAGAGGACTTGCTTCAAATTTATCGACCTAGAATGGTCAGAGACGAAGCTGCCTTAAGAAAACTCATTATCGAATCTGAACAAAGTTTTCTTTCTGCACAGTTGATAGAGGAGCCATTTTGGGATAAATGTTGGATTTTATGACTTCATAATTTATATTGTTATTGTTTTGTCAGTCTCTTTTGTTACCTAGTTACATGGATCTAACAATATATAATACCCTCTTTGTAAATATATCCATTTGTTACATGTAAAGAAAATCTACGGTAGTTGTGACTTTACATTAAATGATCTATTGAGTGATAACAAATTATCCGTTACTAGGGAAACAAGCCTATATATATGCTTACATGTATTGGAGAATAGAGAAAGGGAAACAATACATGTAAAAGTACATAAGACTAAATAATCCACCTATACTATATCCATCTATGTACTTTGATTGTATATATTAACCAGCTGCATGGTAATTTCATCCCATTTAAAGATATGAGTCACACAAACAAATATAACCATCTATATATTATATAGATGGTTATATTTGTTTGTGTGACTGTGTGGCCAGATATCCAAGTATTTTTCTTGTATACCTGGCCACATAATGCAAGGCTCCCTCCCCATGAAACTCTACATAATGTTGGCATAGTATATATCTGCTTGTGTGGATGTATACTTAATTTTAAAATATGGCAATTTATTTCTTGACTTAAATCACTCTCATTATACAAATACTAATATCTATTACATATTATACTTGAATTTAGTTATGTAAACAGTAATTAATAGGGTGACTAATTAACTCATCATTCATTATACACAAGCTATACATAATTTGGGAAACTTCATGTGTAAAGTGAAGGTCTATACAATTAATATACTAAATCTTATAATAATGTTATATTAGTCTTATAATAATGTTATATTAATGTTATAATAATGTTATATTAATGTTATAATAATGTTATAATAATGTTATATTAATATTATAATACTGTTATATTAATGTATGATACGAAGATAAGCTACTACTGACTTCGACATAAATGAATAATCTTGTTTCCATACATTAAGTAATAAACAAATTAAACTATGCTGACATAGCATATAGTTTGGAATTTTTCCTTAATTGTTATACTTAGTAATGATTATGATATATCATACTATATAGAAAATTGAGAGTGAGAGAGATAAATTATTATATTAACAAATTTAAAATACTTGAATATTTAGAAATAAGGGTTTACACAATGGTTATAGACAGGGGTGGAGGAACATATTTGAATTTGGGGGGGGGGGGCACCAAAGGAGGGGATATGGGGGGCACAACCCCACAGAAGCTGCAGTGTTTTTACTTTTAATTCCTTGAATACACATCAATTTTTTATATACAATGAATGTGGTAATACCCAACTGCCACAATTATATTATTATAATTACAACAAGTGTTTTTCGTTGTTCTCTAAATATTGCATACTTTAGTGTAAAATTTTATTTTTGGGGGGGCGGGGGGGAGGGGGGCACAATGAGCATGTTGTAATTTTTTTTGGGGGGGGGGGCATGTGCCCCTGGTGCCCCATAGGTTCCTCCACCACTGGATATAGAAATAAGGAGTGGCTAATAGATAACTTGTACAATATAAAATCATATGAACTACATAATATGGCTACTGACTGGGTATTTAATTTTTATTATTCAAATTAGTTTAAAAGTCAGTACACTAAGAAATAAGAATGCTTACTATAAGCTAATACAGTAAAAGATGAAATAGTATGGTATAGTAAACAAGTTAATATTTTTATGTATAAATGATACAATATATCAACTTATTTATAGAGTTCAGCAAAACTCATTGGTAGATAGTAAGTGGTGCACTGATGAAAGAGTTATATGCTGTAGCTGGATATAAGTTAATAGGGTTCACCAAGGCCTCCAGAGAGGTTGGGTTATTCCCAGTAAGAATGGCAATTCTGATGAACTCAGTACAGTGAACTCTGGTATGCCAAGTAGGAGGAGGTGCCTACTGGCATGGAATGACTCTGATGCCTCTAGTCTGAGGTTTAGGCAAAAGACCAAGTATTGAGTTCAACTTGGTGACAATGTCTAGCTTGTTTGCTATGAGATTGACAACAAGGCATGAAGAGTCTAGGTCTTCTACCATTTATAGCAGAGTGTTTTGAGCTGATATCTGATACTCTCTTCAACTGACTTCCAGATGTATGTGTTAATGTCTATATGCTCTATGTAATCAATGTCTATTATCTTATGAAGTGTACTATAGTATGATGTATTATATTATTATTTATTTAAAGGCATGAATAACTACCTTTCTTAGGAATGAATAACACAATATAGTTATTATAGGTAAAGAAAAATTACAAAATAAAAAGATATATATGCATTGTTTGTCTTGTTCATAGCTTTGATAACAACTGGTCAATGAGGTATTTCCATCAGACAGAGCATTTGGGTTGAGCTCCCTACATAAAAATATTAGCTCCAGACAATGGTTGGTTCAAAACATGCATCATGACAGACTAGAGAAAAGATCAGCTGTAATGTCTCTGATATCATTGTGAGGAACAACAGTGAAACCCGTGTCAGTGTATTCTATGTATATTATATTTTATGGCAGTATAGTATGTACTATATAATAGATTATGGCAGTATAGTATGTACTATATAATAGATTATGGCAGTATAGTATGTACTATATAATAGATTATGGCAGTATAGTATGTACTATATAATAGATTATGGCAGTATAGTATGTACTATATAATAGATTATGGCAGTATAGTATGTACTATATAATAGATTATGGCAGTATAGTATGTACTATATAATAGATTATGGCAGTATAGTATGTACTATATAATAGATTATGGCAGTATAGTATTTACTATATAATAGATTATGGCAGTATAGTATGTACTATATAATAGATTATGGCAATATAGTATGTACTATATAATAGATTATGGCAATATAGTATGTACTATATAATAGACTATGGCAGTGTACTATGTTATGACAGTATACAATATTATGCCAGTAGACTATATGATGGATTATGGTAGTGTACTATATTAATATAATGTATTATATTATGTATGGTATTGTTCTATATTGTGGCAATATATAATATTATGGATTATGGTAGTATATATACTATATCATTGAAATCTGTAATAATTATTATCAGCATAATCTATAGTATGGTAACAATTACTTATTGCTAGGGAAACATACCTACATGTGCCTACATGTATTGGAGAAATATGTCTTTGTAGCTTAGTAACCCTAACTAGCTATAGCTACATGTATAACCACTACCTCATCAATATAATATAGTTGGTTATACTTGTAAGACTGTGTACATTTACTAAGCTTTATGAATGTCATGTGTGGCCAGATATACAGATATTTATTTCTCTTGTGTACATCTGGGCACACAGTACAAGACTCATATAGTCCCTATGAAACTCTATATACTTTGATCAATGTTGGAATAGTATATATCTACTTGAAAGATCTGCGTGGATGTATACATAATTTTAAATATGGCAATTTATTTCTTGACTTAAATCACTCTCATTATACAAATACTAATATTTATTACATATTATACTTGAATTTAGTTATGTAAATATATAGTGATTAGTAAGGTGATTAATTAACTCATCATTCATATTACACAAGTTATACATTACTTGGAAAATTTCATGTGTTAAGAACTGACCTATGAAAATAATGTACTAATTTATAATAATGTTATAATAATGGACGACAATGGATGATTTGAAGAGAATCTATTGCATATTGCTATACATCAACAAATGATGTTGACACTGATATTGAGTAATATCCAATGATGAATAATTATTAAAAATTATTTTGTGACAATTTATGAGAGCAATTTCAATGCACAATCCAGGCCATCTCTACATAGGCACTTACTATCATATGCCTGATAAGGTTTTAAGAGGTACGTAGGAGTGGACACCAGTGACTATAATAACCAGTACTACACTTTTGACTTCTTATGTGTTAATGTTCATTAGTCATATCCTATGTATAATTTTAATTAGTAAGAAATGTCTACTATATTATGGTATTATGGTAGTGTATTATATTATGGTATTGTACTGTATTATGACAGTCTACTATATTGTAGTATAGTATGTATTATAATACTTTATCATAGATTATAGTACTGTACTATATTGTACTATATCATAGATTATAGTACTGTACTATATTGTACTATATCATAGATTATAGTACTGTACTATATTGTACTATATCATTGATTAAGGTATTGTACTATATTATATATAATAGATTGTGGTATTGTACTATATTATATATAATAGATTGTGGTATTGTACTATATTATATAATATCATGGTAATGTAAAATGTTATGGCACAATTCCTCCCTTCATAATTTGTTTATTCTTCCCAATCAGTTTGGTATATTTTATCTTAATGTAATCATACATTATGGTTTATTATTTATAAGTTTAATGGAGTTTTAGTTTCATTGTTTTGAAAAGTAATTCCTAGTAACCATTGGGCTCATCAAGACAATGTTTTTGTTCAAATTTATAATTGACTCTAAATAAAGAAGATAAAAAGTTACATGACTGTAGACATATCTTCAAATGCATGAATGTATTTTTGTATGCAACCAATATTACATTGTTATTGGATCTCTGTTTCTCAGACCCTATACTCTACCTTCACAACCTTATCAGACCCCATATCCTACCTTCACAACCTTATCAGACCCCATATCCTACCTTCACAACCTTATCAGACCCCATATCCTACCTTCACAACCTTATCAGACCCTATACCCTACCTTCACAACCTTATCAGACCCCATATCCTACCTTCACAACCTTATCAGACCCCATATCCTACCTTCACAACCTTATCAGACCCCATATCCTACCTTCACAACCTTATCAGACCCCATATCCTACCTTCACAACCTTATCAGACCCTATATCCTACCTTCACAACCTTATCAGACCCTATATCCTACCTTCACAACCTTATCAGACCCTATATCCTACCTTCACAACCTTATCAGACCCTATACCCTACCTTCACATGTTACTATCAACATTAAATATATGGTTAATTACATTTTAAGAGAGTTCATTTAATGTATTAATATATTATTAATTAGAACATTTGTTATAATAACATGGCATGTTGATGTAATGAGTATTGAGTTAAATCCTTCATTATGATAATAATTATGATAACAAAACATCCCATTAACAACAGTCATAATATAGTTGAGCAGTTCTAACACTGTAGTGTTTATAATAAATAAAATAGGTTTATTTTTCAGTTCTAATTTCAACTTTATTGTTAGAGTTCTCAAATTCTTTAACTTTTTCTTCCCATGAGAGTTTAATGGTTGATCGTACACCTTCCTCCTCTTGTTGTTTTCTTCTTTTCTTGACTTGCCTCTTTACAACAACAGTTGAGCCAACAACAGCCACAGTAAATGCTGACCTAAGAATGAAAAACCCTGTTATCATTTTAGGATCAACGGTAAAATAAAAACATAATTTTGTCAAGTCAATCTAATGTAGGAATATATATAAAATAAAATGATTACACATCATTTTAACATAAAATATAGTGATCTAACATTTGTAATGATAAACGTCATTGCTTTTGACTAAACTCAACCATTTATTATTACTACAATGGAAGTCATGGTAATGATGGTAGTTATAGCAGTGATGGTAATGATGACAGTGATAGCAATGATCGTAACAGAACTCTAGATTCTGATCTAAAATAATTATAATTATTAACTTGTCAATTCAATTCCCTAATAGTTCATTGCTAGGATTCTAAACACTCAGCTGGTATTCATTATATCTAGCCACAAATCAAACTCAAGCAGGAAATCTACACATGTAGTTAGTGTTTATGATTTCAGCAAACAGTATGATAACAATAAATGTTGTTTAAGTACCACATAAATTTATTTAGGTACAATATAAGTTTATATAAGTACTGAATAATAATATTTTGTTGCCAACATCATACCATAAGACCAGTTTGAATTACCTTCCACTTAATTTTAATTCATTGATTCCTTTAAAACTCTTCTTGTTATTCTTATAATAAAAACAAATCAATAGGCCTAAACCAATAATTACTTACATTGAAGCATTGGCAACAGTTCTATTTAATTCTCAATAGGCTTGTTCTTTCTTTTCCATTAAGAGCTGAGTACACTCATGGATAAAGGTACAACTGATAAGTTATGTACAACCAACATTAGTCATTTTTTAAAATAATACCATGTGACTTCTGGTTACATAATTACAAAAAATAGTTAATATTAATTATTCTAGCATTATCCCCATTATTTTATGTTCAAAATTACTCTGCAGAGGCTTAAATAAGACCCACGAAGCATGTATTAGTAACACATTACCATGACATGTACTGTTGACAATAATTGACTGTATTTCATGACAATTTCTTTTCATATTATAAAGGGGACAGCAAAGCAACTACCCGACATCCTCTCAACCATTACTTACACAAATTCTATTGTAAGGCAGGAAGTGCTGTGGATCTCCGCCCCCTCAAATTAGTATACATACCTGAACTAAAAGTATGGTAGGACAAACATTCCATTTTTTTCTGTAAAATTAAACACTATATTATGTTAGTTATTCATACTTACAGCTTACCATCCCAGTATTGAAGAGAAACCAGTATTCATTTCGAACCTTCTAACGACAATTACAAAATTAGCTGTTAATTAGATTAATACGGTATCGCTGTTCAACAAAAAGATTGGGTGGGGCTCGTTATAGATCTGTCAAATGGCAAAGAAAACAGGTAATCACATTATTGAGCGTGTTTTAGTTAATATATCAATTTTGTAAATAAGATAACTACTAATTTTTGAACTGTTGAATAGTTTTAAACTGTCATACTATATCTTTAATACTGGATACAGTATCAATTCATGAGTGTATGTTGAATAATATATATATATATATATATATAATTATATTATCGCAGATCATACAGTAGGAGCTCAAAAAGGTAGTTATCAACCAGTGGAGAGATATGGACATACATTAGCACTGGCTGGGGACAAAGCCTACTTGTGGGCTGGAGGAATGCGCCAAATGCCAGTTGTACATGCAAGTGGAGAAAAAGAAGCGATAATGTCAATGATTGAAACATTCAATCTCAGGTCTGGTAAATGGGAGTGCCATCGTACTCGAGGGTCGTCACACTCAGGAGTCAACTATTATGCAACGGCAACAGTTGATAAAGATATATATTATTTTGGTGGTCACTGTGGACATGGTAACTGTTGTTACAATAATATCACTAAATTGGATACAGCAAAACTTAAATGGCATGAAATCAAGGTCAATCCATTTGGAGGTCCCATGAAGAAGCATGGCTGTGGCATGGTTTCATTTAAATGTGATGGAGAAAGTTACCTGTTTGTTATTGGAGGGTATGGTGAAGTAGAAGATGGAGAAAAACAACCTGGTGCTATTTACACATTCTCAGCCACTACTCCCAAGATTGCTAGAACAAATGAGCAACACATGCTCTCACTATCCAAAAGTAAGATTCTAGTCACCATGGTAACTATATTATATCATTATTGCTTATTAGATGAATGGATTAGTCCTCAGGTGTTTGGAGAATGTCCTCCACCCTGTAGCGGTTTTACTTTCACATCAATTGGAGATAACAGAGCCATAATGTTTGGAGGTTATCAAAGTGGCAAAGGCCGATCAGATGATGTTTATATTGCACAGATGACCAAAAATTCTGTGGTAAGAAACGTAGGATACACTTCTTATTTCTAGTAAACATATGATATTTGTTTGTTATTATCTTTTAGATGTGGACAAAACTTATGAAACTTGAGTATGCACCTTGGCCACCAGGTCGTTGTGATCATGCAGCTGCTGTAATAGCAGGTAATGTTGGAAGACAGGCTGAGCCTATACTTGTTGTGGCTGGTGGAATGAATAATGATAGTCAACTTCTAAGAGACTGTTGGCTTCTTAATATTGAAAGCGTCACTTGGACACAGGTAAAATATTTAGAGGATTACTTTTTGGATGTATTTATGCACTTCATATAATTACATTTGATTGACTTTTATTGATCAACTGTTCTAGCTAATAAATATCCTATAATGACTACTACAGTTACTATAGTATTATACCTGTTTTGTAGTTGTCTGCTCCTGAAGCTGAAGTTGGGCGCATACTTTCTTCCATGTCAATCATGAATATAGGTTCACAGTATGCCTGGTTGATACTGTTTGGAGGAGCTAAATCTTGGGAGAAAGGAAAGAGTACAAGAAACCAGGGTATTTGTTCCGACACAACTGTGATTGAGTTAGGTGAGAGAATAATGTATTTTAGAAAGTAATTATTATTGATGTTTTTCAGGCTGGAAGGCTGATGTTACAGAATGGGCTATAACATCTGTCATTGATACTGCCAGTTTGTCATTAAACTATCAACCAAAACTAAAAGATCGATTAGCAGAAAGAAGACGATCGTTGGGCTTGGATTAAGAGTTTTCAATTAGTCTTATAAGCAGCAAGTAATAGTTTCTGTACATGTTTTTATTCTATTCTAAAGATAATTGCAATTTTTCTCATATTATTTAGGAATTAGTAATTTCTGCCTTATTTAGTTCATTAATATGAATAATAATTACTAATGAATATTAATTTAAATTCCGATTCAAGTAGGTGTGTTGTCCATTTTGCGTTTTGATATGGCATCAGGGAAAGCCATCAGCGATGGCAAATTCAAGATTGTTCTTTTAGGGGACAAAGACGTAGGGAAGACGAGTATCTTGTTGCGTTACGTACGTGACGAATTCTTCGAGAGAACGTCGATCAATCCGATTAGCGAACAAACTAAGAACATCCTCATCAATGGACGAAACATAACACTTGAACTGTGGGATACAGCCGGTCAGGAGCGCTTCAAAAGCCTGGAAACACACTACTACCGTGACGCTGATGCCGCTGTACTTGTATACAGTGTTGTGGATGAAGAAAGCTTTAGTAGTCTTTGTGATTATTGGCTTAAAGAGACTCTACGCTACATACCAGATGGAGAAATGATACCGATATTAGTAGTTGGAAACAAATCAGACCTTTCTGGATTTGAAGATGAACAAGTTGACATCAATACAGTGAAGGAGTACACCCAGTCATGTGGTTTGCCATTACCTTTGGAGACGAGTGCAAAAACAGGCGAAAATATTCACCAAATTTTTCACTCATTGGCGACAGAATTGTATAAACGATACATGCACACTTCCACTGAGGCAACACTTGTGCATTCAACAGTAAAAGGGTCAACTTCCTCTTCATGTTGCGGTAATAAAGGAAGTTCTGAACGAACCAAATCAAACTTAAGAGTCCATTAATGTATCATACAAATTTTTAACACACACATATATATATTATATGTCTGCTATATGTATAATATTTTCAAATAAATATTATTACATAAGTCACATATGTTTCCATGTATGTCATACATAATACTGCTGGTGTTCACACACATGAATATCATTGGCACTAGTATACTATCAAAACACTGAAACTAATTAAACTCGGTTTCACTCCATCAATGCAAGTTTAGGTACTGATTGCAATACTCTGAATATCTGATCGCTAATGTTCTTAATAATGTGAATTAGTATAGAACCCATATAAATTTACTTTAGAATATTATTCAAGTTCTAATAAATATATAATAAACTAAATCATTATAATTATTATAAAAATAGCTCAACTACATAAAACATTAACTAAAAAATATAACTCAGCAAAAATAAATATCAATCAAGCATGCTTGATTAGTAGCCAGTCATGTACAAAAATGTAGTTATTGTAAATAACATATTAAAGACTTGACTTTTTAAGTCCCCTTTCTTCACACTTATTCAACAGTGCATTCTTGCGAAGGGAATTAATACCTAGCTCATCAAAAACACTCTGATCAGCTTGTAAAAGCATCTCTCCATCAATCTGTCTGTCTTCAAACAACTAAATCCAAATATAATATAACATAATCTGATTTAATTCTGACAATGCATGATAATTGTACTAGTTGATGTACATAATCTGTTGTCATGTCATGAGTTATCTTTCACCTTCAGTGTAAACATGGAAATGTACCCCTATTGTAGTCATTACCTTATCATTACATAACTATTTCACTTTCACTATGTACATACTTTCAGATTTGTAGTCATGTATTATCATAACTACATGTGTATAGGCATAATGTTACCTGAGCATAGGTCTTTAATGAATTGACACTATGACAAACTTCAGCTATTTTATTTGGTGGAAATGCATTGGCAGCCATTGAAATGGTTCCTGATAACTCTCTTTTAAAAAGAACACGAAATCGCAGTCTCTCAATTGGTGCTGTCATATCCAAGTCTTTCAAAGAGTCATCTTCATTTATAGCAGGATAGATAGTGCGACCTGAATACTTATTTTCTCTGACTATATCAGCACTGCTCTTCAATCCAATCCTCTCAAGGAATTCTGCAACCTGTTCATAAGATAGCTTGGAGGCCTTTTCTGCTAAACTGTCATCTAGGATAAAAATAGCATTTAATTCAAGGAATAATACATAATCTAGAAGCATCATTGGTTTGGTACGCATGTGAAAAATTGTAATTTTAAAAACATACTAATTAATTTTATATGTGATATTAAACCAAGTTTAATTACCTTGTATATCTTCTAGAGGTGGATCATTGCTAGGCACAATACAAGTAATGTGCTTCCCATCATTTTCTTCTACATTCTTGATATCATCTATCTTATTCATATCTGTACTAGGTACATCACTATCAGATGGTAGCTCACTATCATCATAAAAATGGTATAATATGTTGTAATAATGAAATGGTATACCTCATATCAACATCATCCATTCTCTGTGTGGCACTTTCATTATATTGTTTTTCTTCTTGTTGTGTTGACAGTTCCATTAATCTCCTAAATAAAGAGAAAAGACATTTGTTTTGTTTTCTATATCAATTTCAATAATTCAGATTGTATACCTCACAAATTTATTACAAGTACAAAGCTAGCAATTCTAGGCTACTGAGATTTGGCACAAATTTAGTTTAGCAATTTTTTAAATGTGTCTATAATTAAGTGAACCAGATTTTTCATTGATAATAATTCAAATTCTACTAATTACTCAAAACCTCAGTGTTATTGTAAGTCATTTAGTGTGTAAACCACGCTTAATACTCATTATTTAACATGTGATAAAACAAATTTGTCGTATAGCTACTATTGTCTAAGGGAACATCAATTTCAAGAAACAAAAACAAACCGTTTTACCTGCAAAATAGTCCATAATGTTAATATTAAAAATTTATAATGAGATCTATTGATATCATTATTCATGCCATTACTAACTTTCTGAGTTCAATTTGAAGGTCAACATAACTTTGAATGGGTAAATTAAGAACTTGAAGTGTAAACTTGTCTTTGGAATCAATCCTTTCTTCATTAATCAAATCGATCATCTATAATAATAAGGAAAAAATCAGGTAGGGTCTGACTCCAAAAATGGATAATTTGTAAAAGCCTCAATAATGCAATAATTGATGATTTGACAACAATATTAAAATAATCTAAATGTGTTATGATTCATATCACTTTTGTCTTATATAGTGAAGAAAAGTAGAGAAACGTCCCAAAATGGATGATATGTACAATCCATTTTTGGATGGATTTGAATACAGTACTAAATCATCCATAACTGGATGAACTATATCATCCATTATTGAAAGAATTTTAACTGACTAAGTTGTACAATCAGTTTTGGACTAGCTTTTATGAAAATAATCTATAAAATCCATTTGTGAATGATCTTGAATATATGAGAAGGCAAGTTTTAGTGATATTGAAAATAATAGTTAATGTTCAAATGAAATCTTTCCAACAATAATATTACAATTTCTTTAATATATTATATATATAACAAAATTTAATATATGCAAACTAGAAATTCCAGATATTTTAAAAGGAGTGTGCACAGACACAATGGGATCATTTCTGGTGTCATCTAGACCTCTATACTGTCAATAGTGCATACTGTTCTACATTGTATGGGTAATATCACTGTTTGTTCTGCTGTTGACTATCACCTTGGCTATGATGGACAAGAAAACCTCCTGTTCAACCTAGGCAATTGCCACCTCTCCTGTTATAGCTTCCTTTCAGTATTTTCACAACATGATAAAGAGAAGAAATCCTTTAGCATCATACTTACATTCCTGTGAAAGAACCTTTGCTACTCAGGGTCACACAAAGCCAGTTAAGATAAAATTTATTTGAAAAACTTGGCTTGCATTGCATTTGTTTGGTTACTCAGCATTGAATGGTATGAAAGCTCAATATTGAATGGTGTGAAAGTTCTTAGTGTCTTTTGTGTGGGCCTTACCCAGAGTTAGTGATTTGTGATGGCAAAATGTTAGGCTTCCATAAGGACTTGCTGGAAGCCTTTCTACTGATCACTTAGTATATACTTTGCTGGAATCAAGCATGCTCATCGAATCCTCATCAGAAATCCCCAAACAAGAAACTTCCTTCTTCACTTCAGCAGTTACACAATGGAAAGAAAGCACATCTGTAATCTCCTACAACTAAGCTTAGATGACTAATACTTATATGTTTCTTCTAAAAATAGATGATATAGATTATCCAGTTGTGGAGTATTTAGTACTGTATTCAATTCCATCCAAAAATGGATTGTACTAATCATCCAATTTTGGGAGGGGCAGTAGTAACTTAATTTCTTCAAATAATGGCTTATACAAATCATTTATGGATGACTTTCTATTATATTCAGTTCCATCCAAAAATGTGTTGTAGATATCATCCAATTGTGGAAGATTTCATCACTTTTCTTCATTATATATGACAAGCTGATGTACATTATGCACATCTAAATGATTTTAAAATTATTGTCATTATTGGATTATTTAAGGCTCTTACGAAAAATTATCCGTTTTTGGAATGGAAGCATACCTCGAAAAAAGTCATTATCTATAAAGCATTGAAGGAATAAGTACTGTATTGATGAATATATTTGTGTGTACTATGACAACTTTAAATAATGAATTAATATAATACATCATTATTTATGAATTTCTGAGTCAAACTACTCAATTAAAGTTATCAAAGGTAAGTATCAATAATAGTTCTTGTAATAAATGGATTACCTTTTCATCACTTTTAGTTTCAAGTGAAAATGTTTGCTCATAATTAAATAAGAGATGAATACAACCTTTAAGTACTTTGTCATCCTCTAGAAAATGAAAGAAAAATATTGTAACTAATTTAGTGGCCAACCATCACTGCTATTATTAAAAGATTATTTAATATAAAGTGATATATAATTTAACTTAATTATTTGTTCAGAATATATTTTGTTATGATAGTCATTACTCACTACAAAGCTATCAATAAAACGTCAGTACTATTGTGTAGCAGCTAATAATAATTATAAGCTGATATAAAATACCTTGTTTTCTAATCAATTCTTTGATATCAGTATTATCAAGTGGAATTTTCATGGTATGATAAAGATGGCAGAAGTCATAGAAACCTATCCTTATCCATTCACGAAATCTATCCGACAAAGCAACAATTCTTTTGATTGGCATATTACAAATATGTCTGTATTGACTCGGTTCCAATCTGTAATATTGAGTAGAAAACAGAGAATTGAATAATCATGAGAGATATTGAAAACTAACATCATTTTGTTTTTCTATGTCATAATTATCTATCAAAACAAAATTATAATTGGAAGATACTGACTTTGATTAAAGAAAAAATAATTAGATAATTAGATCAATGGAAGACTAATAGCTATAGAATACTAGGAATATAGGCAGAAAACAAGCAAGCAAGAATATTTGAGCATTATCAATCACATCCATTGTTGTAGTACTTGTGGTTTGGCTTAATAAAAGTCATTGGTTGCTATGTGAATTGGTGTTTCATTTGTCACTCTTGAAAGTCACATACAACATCATATTAAATTGGGAATGTTAATATACATATAATATAGATACAACATGGCCCAAAGCAGTTAGAAAGAATAAAAAAATCTTTTTTGAAAAAGAATGTAATGGCTAATGTCTAAAGAAGACATAGCAGTTATAATATAATTCAGTGAGGTTCCATGTTCAGCCTAATCTGGTGAAGCCGGCTTCTTTGCCCACAAAAAATGATCTTACATATTACGATGAAGAAATAATACCTATTATAAGCCATAATTTATGACTACAGTGATAACACGAAATTAGATGGAAAACTTGGAATGGTCCATCAACAAGGAGAGTTATAACAGTACTTAATTCATTGCATTATAACTAGGCTTACAGTTGCATATTAATTATCTTTGATCTTTTAAGCTGAACATCAAAGCAGGAAATGTTGTATACTATTTACTGCAAAAAGTAGGAGGCTAAGCTTGTAATATTCTCTGTTCATATCTGTTTCTTCTGATAATATTAATTCTTAAAAAATGGTTTTCAAAAGTAGCTATTGATAATAAATTGCTAAAATTACTTGGATTCATTTCAAAAGCACTCCAAAACATTAGACGCAAAAGTGGATAATTTGTTTCAGATTGTGCTGCATCTGTGAAAATGGTAGCAACTCTTTTAATTATTGAGTTATTGTTGTGGACAAAAGAAGAAGAAACATGAACAATCAGCATTTTCAGCAACTTCTATTGTGATGGTGTAGAATATTGCTTTAGCCTATAAATCAGTCAAACCATGGGTATTATTCTAAGGATATTCTGATGTGTATTAGGGGAGATATCTGTTTTTTCTGCCAATACATTTTAACAGATAATCTGAGCCATCCCTATAAAGGCACTACTAACAGTCTGCCACTCTACATATGCCAGGCAGTAAAATTTTCTAGATAGCTGCAAATTTCTAACCACATTTGGTGTTTACGTTAACTTTTACAGTCATGCATTACTGAAATACCTGTCTATAAAATTAATAAAATTTTGAAATTGCTACCACAGAACCTAACTAACAATTAGATAATACAGGGTAGAAAGTACTAATTACCAGCTATAACACTCACCCAGTTCTTAGATTAGTGGGTGAATAGGGCATAATACCCACTTCATCAAGAATGTTGCTTTTGTCACTGTTGCAATACTTTTTTAGAAATTTTTCTACAGTTAGACTTGATAAAGCCTCCACTCCATCTGTAACTACTCTCTAAAGTAATAATGATAACATAACACTATAGCCACAACTATGAAGTTAGTAAACCACATGGAGGTGACTATAAAAAAAAATAAAATTTTGGGGAATACATACAGTACATGCCTATCTATTTCAGACATTTAGGGACTTAATAAAACTGTCCTGATTAGAACATAAGTGTTTCAAAGATTGAACAATGTGCACTAAGTTTAGACTAGAATTGGACCTTTTTCCTACTATCCATATTAACAAGTGTCTATAATATGCTATGAGATATCTCCTCACAGGCAAAATACAGTTCTATCTCTATCAATCAACCAAAAGGATTGTTGAGAAAAGATTAACTGTCAACTTGAAAAATCAGTTTTTGAGTTATATACAGTGGAAAGCAATGTAATAAGTCAGAAGCATTACTATATGTATTATCTTATCTTATTACACTAACTTCTTACCTGAAGTAACATTTTCAAGATGACACAAAGACCACCACAGACACACACAAGACTGTCATAATTTAATGAATGAAAAATGAATGTTAGTTCATCAAATTCTAATTCAGTAACATTTTCTTCCTAATAAAACAACATGGAATAAAACAAAATAAAAACACAAAGTCCAACTAAAGTAGAAGGACAACATCATATGCAGATAATAACTTACTATGAGACCTGGACATTCTCTAAGTTGTTTAACAGTCTCATCATATCCATATGTAGATGTGTAAAGTCTTGAAGAATAGAAACAGACAAATGAACTTCTCTATACTATAGTAAATTAGTTTACTTACAAACTCTGAGGAACTTGATGACAAGGAGAAAATTTATAAAATACAAATTCTTTCCAATAACTTTCTCTATCAATGAATTGTTTGTGTGCTATATAACTTTGAATGATTGCATCTTGTATTCCATCTAAATAAAAAGTCTAAACAAATATAAAATAACTTTTCAACAATAGATTTCATTGATCTTCATACCTCAGGAACACAATCATCCAGTATTGTCTGATCATGTATTGTATTTGTCCATTTCTCAGCACTTTCATTAATTGAGTGATACTTCATCACAATAGCACTAATATCATCCAAACTATCATATCTGAATTATTAACATTAAAAAATAATAGTTTCTTATTTAGCAAAGGATACACATTACATACAATAGAATACAATAAAATAATCTAATAGAAAGTATATTCCTGTTAGCTCTCTTTCATACCTTCTGGCAGTGCCAAAAGCACAGGTCTGTTTTGTAATCTCAGAGAGAGGTATCTTTATATCACAACTACTAAAATACTCCATTAGATGCTGTCTTGCTGAACAGTGTTTACGGACATCCATAAGAAATTTATGGTACATTTCAACCTAGGAAAGGAAGTATTAATTAGAGCACGAGAGATTACTCTACTCACTAACTTACAATATTAGTGATCATATTAAACAGAATATTTTGTCCATCTTTAGTGGACAATAAGTCATAGAAGATTGTATTCTCATCAATGACAGGTACAGTGTAATTAGAAACAATCTCTCTCATAATTTTACATTGCTCTATTCAATAGAAGTGGAAAAACACTCAAAACTAAAATCTATTTCCAAACTAACCTATTATATGACGTAGTTGGTCTAGTCTCTCTTGATACTGATCAGGAAAGAACTGTCTGAGAACTGATATGAGAATATGTTTGGTAGTTGTTTGCTTGGAAATTTCAATAGTCACTTTATGAGCTAAGTGGATATGGATCCAGTTATAGAACTCTATTAAAACTGGTAGTATTTCTGCTCCAATATTTAATTCTGATCTTCTCAAAATAAATTGATAGAGTACAAAGAGACGGCAACCTTTATTGTGAAGGTTAGTTGAGGAAAGAATAGTGAGCAAAAATGATTCCATAGGTTTTTTGCACTGCATGTTCAAGTGGGGAACCCTATTACTTAATTCTCTAAAAGACAGAGAATAATATTACAGTCCACACAAAGAAAAACAGTGTTATAAAAATGTTTTACCTCATATGTTCACCAAGTGTATTTCCCAAGTTTTCAAACTTCTTTTGTGACTATTAAAGTAAAGAGAAATCATCTGTTAAAGTTGAAATAATAGATTATTATCCTTTTTATACTTACAGGCTAAAATGTATTTAAGTCTCTGTAACAGTTCAATACTCAAATATGGTTTAGTAAAAGTTTACTACATGAACAAATGTAACTATTACTATTAAAAGGATTTTATGAAATAATGAAATAAATGTGGGGATGGTTAATATCAGTCCAATACAAAGAACCCAAAATAGTAGGGATAGCAATTGCATCATTACTACATAATAGCACAGGTGGCACAATAGGCACTGCAACCGCATCCCTGATTTAGCACTCTCTAATTTGTTTAATCATGACCTCGTTCTTATTGAAATTAGTTGTGATTTATGCTCATGTTATATCTCAATCCAATATACTACTGATTATAACATAAATTGGACATATCAGATCAATCTCTTTTAATGATGTTTACCTTCATTGATTTCCATGCAGGTAGAAATACATCAGTATGTAGCGTTCTCTCATATTCACAAAGAGCAAATGATTTTTGTTCATCAGAATACTCTTGTTGCTTATCATATTGTCTCTCAATGATATCAGGTTCATCAGCTAAAAGACTTGGTTTCTCAGTTTGATCAGATAAACGCTCTTCTCTTGAAAGTTTTGACCAACTTTCCATCAAAGCATTTTTAGATAAAACCTTAATGTCATAATATACAATTTAATCACAATACAACATCTAATTAGCCTTACTTCATAAAAGTTTTGTATACATAGAAGTACTAAAAAGTCTCTATCTTCCCTTGTAAGATTGCAGTCAGATTGAAGCTGATTCCACAACACAGTGACTTTAGACAGGCAATCATCAATGTTGGAAGTGTTATGAAGAAAAGGGATTTTCGCTATAATTTCTGGTTTAATTGTTATGCATGCACAAAGCATTCCATAGCTCATCCATTGATTAAGTAAAAGAGACTGCCAATTTAAACCATGGCGCGATGTGTAGTAGAGATGGTCATTATTTAAACTCATTATTTGCCAATATTGTTGATCAGGAACAAAAGTATTTGAGATCTGCAGAATAATTTACAACATGAACAATGATCCAATATTTGTTACAATGTAAACAAATAAATACTAGCTCTATATCCACTTTTGTATTAAACAAGCTGAAAGTAGGTAATTATAAACAAGAATCTATTATCATAATAAAAATTGTATGTCATAGTTTTCTTATAATCTTATAGTTCTAACAATCAGGATGTAAAACGGTTATATAAAATTTCCATTCTTATTCATTAGTTCTTGTTATTATTATTTCACTGCTGATACTTACATTTTAAACTTCAGAGTGTTAATGAAAACAATCAACACTTACCAAAGATCCTGGAACAAAACTCATGTTTATCTTATCAGGCATAATAAGATGTGTCCAGAGATGAGATGAATGTTCAGGACTACCTAACACAACAGCAACCAATTCCAACAGATAATGAACAAGTGTTCTATTGAGCTCATCTAAAGAAAGTCCAATTTCAATTGTTATGCTCTATGACATGATCATACCCTACCTTTAATGAAGAAATATCTTAATTTTTCAATTGAAGCATTTGGAATTTTAAATGCACAAGGAGGAGTAAGCTTGAATGCATGGGGAGCTGCAAGCCATTGTAGATATCTTAAATATCTTGGACTGACATACTGAGATACCGGTCTCACCAAAACATCAGAAATCACACTTGATCTCCTTTGCTAGATATAGAATATAGCAAAACAAAATTCAGTTATAAAGGTAGTTCTATGATTTTAACAACTCTAGGAGCATTTGAGTAAATTTCATAAAGTAAGCATACAACATTACAACATTAGATGTAGAGGCAATTCACTAACCATATCCTTTATGACAAATACTTCATTGTAGATACTGATAAAAAGAGACATGTTAAAGGTCCATTTCATCATTTCCAATGAATCATTGATATCTTTTTTGACATAACTGCCAAAAATACAAGGTAACAACGTAGATCATAATATGAAATCATAGTGTATCTTAAATATGATAATATACACACATTAATATACAGATAATTTAAATTATGCAGTACGCCTAAAAAATGAATAACTTGGGTGAAAAAGTAAATTTATATACAACAACAAAAGTATGTACACAAATTGGTTGTTTATAACAAAACATTAATATTCTTACCACTTGAGAGCTGTTGCCATTAATTTGTCAACCCCCTTTTCAGCATTTGTACGAATAATTTTGACAAGTGATTTATGAACTTCATCAAAAATGGTATATCTAGTATGAAATTTGTTTTTTAAAAAAAGTAGAAAAAATTTTGAAGAGATTTTAGATGGCAATTCACTCATCTAAAAGAAATCACAGTAAAATGTAATGCATGGAAAATCATAGGAATTACCTCCTGAGTAATAGTTGTATTGACAGGACGAAGACATTCAAAAACATTTAAAATAGATATGAACTGGTTTACCATCATAGTATGTACAATCTGTTCACTTCCACAGGCTTGAAGTAATCTAGTATGTAGAATAAAATTGAGCATACTAATAACACAAACATAACAAATTCATAAGATAGGGAAATGTCTGAAATTCTCTCACTCCTTTTGCTAATACAGTTCAAGTTTTGTAATGTTAATTGCTCTACATAAAAATGGAACTGAAGATTCTTGATATCTAGCCATATAATTTGTGTGATAACTTCCTAGTCTACATCCTACTGTTCTTTAATTGGCACATATTTAACAAGAAAATATCATAATAATTTTAAGAAATCTCTATATAAATGAGAGTATTTAGGGTTATATAATGTCTTTATAATAGGGATTTCAATGTATAACAAGGCTTAAAATGACTGTTTAAATTAAGGTAATATCAAAAATAGATAAGCATTTATTTGTTTTACCTCATAATAAAAATGATTGCATTACTATTAATGCTATTATTTAATTGGCTAACTGCATTGCTGTCATTTAAAATCATGTTCAATTCAACATCAATTTCAGCTAACTATAAAAAAATAAATTGCACATGACATTCTAATTTCACATTGTACCTCCACTCGTTCTGCTTCATCAAGCAAAAGTTTCTTTGTAAGAGATGCAATAGCAACATGAATTACAGCCTCTTTTTCAATAAGCAACACTTTCATTTTGTGTTGATAGTCACAAATCTACCAAAATAATAGCAACACTCACTCTGTCTTAATAGTTTGTATGTTTACTTATAGTGTGTGCAGTATAGGAATAAATCAACTCAAAATTAATAAATAACTTACTGCTTTATAAAAAGACACTAGCTCTAATAAGTTATGTTCTCTTGCTTGAAGTTTGTTTAGAGTGAGTTCAAAATATGCATCACATATTGGCTCTGTTAGTAAAGTCTATGAAATAATGACCAGACATAGTTAATGACGAGATAAAAGACCAATGTCACTCACATGTTGATATCTTTTCTGTATTTTAAAATTGTTTCGATGAAATGAAGGGCTGTATAAAGCTTTATCAATTTCATGGATTGATGCAATCAGTTCATTCAATGCTATTCTTATCTGTAAAATAAAGTAATAATAACTATAATGTGAGTGGCTATACTTAATCACCTTGTCATTAAAAAGTAGTAAAGGATTTGGGTGAGTTTGTTCACTAAGTATAGTAGGTGACGTAGCAGTTTGAACATTGTCAACTAACAAACACTGAAAATGATACTTGACAATGAATTGACCAAAGGAGCTCACTACTACACCCTTATGTCTGGACAGAGAGAGATTAATAACTTTATGAATCCACACTACTTCTTCATGGGATATGAAGTTGTGCAAGTATTGTACATAATGTTGTATGGTGTGTTCTAGAATGGAATGAAATTCCTGTGGACATGTTTTTGATGATAGAAGATGTAGGCTGTCATTATCATTGAAAGCAACACCTGCAACAGTATCCACAAGTATGTTGACCTTGAGATGAGTGTCCTAAAATAAAGTAGTAGTTTGTCAATATATGAACAATATTACGTATTTAAATATTCAAATTGACAGTCTTTAAAATAAACTTGCTTTTACTTACTAAGAAAAATTCCAAGTTAAATTTTTCGGATAGTTCATAGACAAAGTTCTCAAATGATTTCTTAAAAACACCATTCTCTTCTGTAGACATCAACTCATAGATACAAAATGCAATGCTTATAAAACTTAATTTATTCTTAAAAATAAATGAAATCTTTTCTAGTGATTGCAGTGGTAACTTGATTAAACGTATCTGCATGTAAGAAATAAATCAAATATAACACAAAAATACAGTTTACAAATACATACCATTCGATGATATAAAGATAATAGATTCTTTATTTCTGAAATTGAATTTGAAGGTCTCTCAAGTACACAGATGCTAATCAGCGCTGTGTAAATCATGTCAATGACAAGACAGAAAATGGAAGTATCATCTTGGAGTTTAAAATCTACAGAGACAGTACAGTCTGGAATTTTTGAGGCACATTCATCTAGTAGTCTTAGAATTGATAATGAGTTAGAATCCAATGAGTACACTCTTAGTTGGTAATGTAGACAGGCCATCTTCTCAAGCATATCATCTGTTAATTGGAATAATAATTTAAGCACTAAGTTAAAATAGTGAGTGACAATTGATTAACTTTAATATTTACAAACTATACAATACTTATATAAATTACTTGCCTGACTCAATACTCATTAACTGCTGGTTCATAAATTGTTGTGAGAAATGTCCCATATCTCTGGACAGCACCTGCTCAGACAATGCATCTTCAAAGTAGGCATCCCAGAGAGTATGATGTTCCTTCATAAATTTAATGGCCACATGGACGTAGACATAATGATCATCTCCTTCCTATTAAAAACACATTATTTGTTTTATTGTACATGTACAATTATTTTTGTCATTAATGCATTTTAGGAGTCTGATATTTAATGGACAACATAAGCTATGCTTAATCCTTTTAATCTACTTACAAGTATAGACTCATTAAATATTTCCTTCATTTTGTTAATAATTGCATCAGTCTCTCTTTTTGCTTTAGTATTGGTGACTCCCTCAAGCCTTAAAGGGTCAGAACTGTTACTCAGTTGGTTATCCTCTATTGTTACTGTACTAATAACAAGGTTCAACGCTTTATTTAGAATTGCTTCCATAGACTGGAAAACAGAAATAAAAAATGGGAATCTTGGTGATGAAATATCATTCCTACAATTTTTGTGTCGTCGATTAAACTCGTGAAGTTGTAGTTTAATTTCTTCAATTGATTTGGGTATTGGCAGAATGGAGAGTATTTGACAGAACAAACTTACAACACAATCAGTGCTACCTTCTTTGCATTTAAGAATGGTATGTATTGCCATTGTGCGATTAATAATGGAGAGTAGGTAGAGTGCAACGTCTTTAAAACTAGACTCAACAGTTGTTTTGATGGTGTTGGATAATGTACAACTAGAATGATATTTCATAGAATACCTAGCAGCTTGTTGTGAGAGCTTGTTAGTGGTATCTTGCTGCCAGAAATAAGAAAATCGTTCCATTATCACATCACTGATCATATTATTGAAACCAAAAAGTAGCTGGTACCAACAGTCATGTATCGTCTTGTTTCCACATAGTTTATCTATGTCTTTAGTCTTTTGAATCCCAATACTAATTGATACATTTGGTAGTAAGTTATGCAGCCATGTAATCATAATGGATTTAGTGACAAAGAATGGCTCTGTGTGACTGGTGATGTGCTCAATACTACTTCCTTTTTGTTGAAGTAAACAATATGTTAGCCATTTTTGTATATTAATATGAGAATCTGCTTTAGCTTCACCAATAGTATCAAAGTATATATGTTGCCAACCATTTAAGAAAATTGATGGATAACAATGGGTATAAAACATGTTGGAAGAAAAGTGTAGAAGAACATAAATAAGCTTGTTGGCTTTGACCTTACATCGAGCTTCCTTCTCCTCTATTAATAGTCGGACATGACTAATGCAGTCTTTGCTCAGTTCATTCATGTCAGCAACTAACACCAGTACTTCAGATTGTTCAGAGTCAAAAAATTGTTTTAATATGTGGTTAATATTCTGTTGGCTAGTGGTACTAGTAATAACATAAGTATACAATAGTTGTGTATCAATTAAAAACAATTCTTTCATCTTAGTACGCTCCTCTTCTGTTATTTCGAATTGCCAGAAATAGTGTGGATGAATTATCTCGAGTATGGCATAAGATGTGCGTGTATAACAGAGGTACTTCTTAATTTTAAAATGTGGAAAACTAGTCCTACAAACATAAGTAATAACATTACTAAATCACAGGATATTACTTGATAATGTAGGACATATGTATCAGCAAAAAGGTGCATCATATTTAATGCAATAATCTCCATAAGAGTATATAAATACAATCTTAAATCAACTTACAATTTTCCCAGAGCATCATTTTCTTCCTTAATTATCTGTCCAAGTGAAAAGTGATGTTGATGTTGAAGATAACATTGAATATAATATTCATGAAGATGTTCACTGTGAAGGACTAATGCTTCAGGAGTCATAAGTTGAATGAGCTGTTTGTGAAGGTAAACAACAACTAATTCTCTCAACATAAGAATTGAAAAATTATCTATTGTGGCATAAACTGGTTCAATAAAAAAAACAATGCTTCTTTCTTTTATAAATTTCATGGCTTGATTTGCATGTTCCCTTAAATCACAAGGTTTGGCTGCACTTAGAAACTCTTTTACTGTATCATCAATTGGAACAGCATTAAATAAGTACTTCACTGTATTTGAAAACTTGGAACATTCACCCTACATAATATTGATAAAATCATATGTAAGCAGTTTGTAAAGGTAATAAACCTACTATCTACTTAATAAAACATACTAACTTTATGGTCCAACATCAACACTGAAAATAGTTACAGCTGAACACTATAATAGTTGTCACAAAGTGACTAATGAAACAGACCATGCATTTGAGTGCTATAATTTAGTATAGAAAGCAAAGTTTCAAACTGCTGTGTTATAAATGCTACAGTGCTTTACAAATGCAATGACCTGAGTTCAAAAGATAATTTTAGATATGACTATGAAAACACGAATGTACAAATTGATAGCATTATTATAAATAAAATGCATAGTAAATCAGACATGACTGTACTTAAAAATATTAATTGCAAATAACAAGCTTCTAACAAAATAGTTTAATTTAGGACTATAAAAGACACCTTAAAGATCTCATTATAAAATTGATGTTACCTATTAATACACCAACACATCAACAGTGTTATCAACCTACCAGTTCTACATGCATCCCAAAACAATCATAAAAATGATGTACAAGATATTTCACAAAAATTCCTATACTGGTGGTACACTGACAGTCAATATTGTGCTGCCCATCTTCATTGCAAAGAGAAAGTGAGTAGTCATTAGACAATAAGGATTTTGAAAATGATAGAATGAGTGAATCAATTGTGTGCTTTACAAATCCATAGAAGCTAGATTCTCCACATGATTTCACAAAGTCATCAATCTATAGAATAGAAACATAACTGGCTATATAATGTAAAACTATTGAATATCACAAAAATGAGTATGACTATTTGCATAACAAAAATATTCAAATTTATTTTTGTGTGCACAATTGGTCAACTTACATTGTTTTTAGCATACTTAAGCAGACTTTCGATACTTTTGGGACAGGAAGATAAGACTTCTCTAAACAGTACATCATGACTTAAGGCATATTTCTCAAATCTGTTTAAGAAAGGCTTCTCCATTTTAGGTAGCTCTGAACTACTTATAATCATGACACAATTAAACAGAGGGCTAACCCGAGTGGGACGGATGTTAGGGCCAACTGCCACATTGGCATAAAATGATGTAGTAGATTGGTTCTTTATGCAGGTAAATCGATGGTTAAAAAGATCATAGAAATATTCTTGAATTTCATCAGCTTGATGAATGAGCACTGTATGACCTTGCATAGCAGAATGTATTATAGCTTCAGTAGTGTTGAGCTATAAAAATGAACATTTTTGTAGTACTAAATACACTTATTTCTTTTATACCTTTTGTGATTCACTATCACCAGGAAGTTTAGAGCATGATAAGATTCTTGTTTCATCTCTATTCAGTATATTAAAGGCAAAGAGAAGTCGGACCAATGATAAGTCTTCACTACTGTCAACAAGTAACTTATATCGAGTTAAGTTTTCTGCAGAGAGATCTTTTTCCTTTTGTATTAAACTTGATTGTAGAATTTCAACTAAGGAACGCTTATGCATTTGGTCAGGAGTTGAACCAATCTTTAAAAAGGAAAAAGAAACTAGCATCATCAATTTCCAATTTACAGTAACATAAAAATAATTCACTATGTTTAGACATACCACTTCAAGGAAAATCCTCAGTATTTCTTGAAAGTGAGCTGTTCCATTGAAATTATGCTCCAAAGATTGAACAATTGCTTCAGGTGATATAATGTAAGTTTCAGATTTTACTTGACTAAGATAAGTAAAGAAGTGAATAAAATCACGTAATCCAAAGAAATCTTTAAGTTCAGGTTTTGTCATCATTCTTTTATACACCTTTACAAAACCATCAATAACATGTTCTTCCATCATGTTAGTGGCTTTAAGAGCTTGACCATGTGTCAAAGAATATTTTGCCAGCTGTACCAAGTCATTATGAAATGTTTCACTTCTGAACACACAAACAGCTCGATTGCTCTTTGCAGCATCTAAAAACTTATTGGTTATCCCTACAAAAGATACCTAGAAGGAAACATAAGTACCAGTATTATTTTAAATTGATTCATTGATCATGTTTTCTAAAACACAGGACCAAGATTTATCGCTAATTAATATAAATTTAGCTAGTGACTGCAACTACATTATTATTATTACATTATTACATTATACACTAATAATTGTATTATTAGCATATATTAAACATTTGGAATAGCAAATTCTAGAATATTTCACTGACTTTTGGATTGTCCAAGTAATAATGTAGAATTTTCAGTGATTCATGAGAATCCTCTGCTAGTCCAGCTTCATCCATAAGAACAACAGATTGACTTTTAATACTACCTTCATCAAATGTTTTCTGACGATGTTCAGCTCTCTGAAAAACAGTTTCAATTTCTGTTGATGTAGAGTTACGAGAACATTGATAAAAATGAGGATCCAACCTCAACAAAATATCAACGTCATCTTTCCATTTGGACAATTGTCCTTGGAAATTTGATGTCACAATCTTAAAGGAAAGAGTTTTTGATGTGCCAGGTGGACCAATAATAATTAGAGGAATGCGAGTCATTGTACATACAATTATAGCATAAATGTTCTCTTTGAGGGCATCAGTTGGGGCAATACCAACTGGAAAATCAACATGTTCAGATAACCATTTAAATTCATCATCAAGAGCTTCTTCAAATGTGACTGGAATGCCTTGTTTACCTACTGGACGACGTTCATTCATCTCTTCCTTAAATTTCTTTCGATACTTCTCATTTAGTCGGAAATAGTAAACCAAAGCCATGGCAACAAACACAGCACGACAACTGACACTAAAGTCATCTCTGCCATATTTGGTTGTTCGTTTAAACCAATTCCGAAGCCAATCATAAAATGTAAAGACACGTTGAATATCTCTTTGACTAACAGTGCTTTGGGAACATAACTTTGCCTCATCATCTGCTACCTTATTATTCACTAATGTTTTGTAGGCACAACATCTAATAAATTTTTGAGCTTTAGCTATCCGCTCAGTAAGAAAAGTGTATTCAAGAGATGACAAATCATTATAAGTGAGAATGAACTTTTCTTTTATATACTCTTTTTCATGGCTCTCTTGTAATTGTCCATAGTCCCACATAATAAGCTCAAGAGTTGGAGGAAGGGACTGAACATAGTAAGAGCTTCTAAACCAGTTCTCATCAGATTTCTTTTCTATAGAGGCTAAACTGTTACCACGATGAGGATTACAAGCAGTAACAATGAATATGTTTGAAGGAATGTTTTTTCCCTATAACAGTAATTAAGAGAATTATAGTTGAATTAGTGAAACATGAAATAGTTTGTAATGAATATGTAGTGATGGGGCTAGGGATTATGCAAATACTCTTCAACATGAAAAGCAGCTATAGTATGATACTATGATGTTAGTTAGCTTCATGTTTGATTCAGGAAGATTTCATGCAGTGGAAATGATCATTGCCACTATGCAAGGAAATAAAATAGATGAGAGAGATTGTTTCAAACTGATAAAAGTTAAACAGAAAGGTATACCACAGGTGTGGCAATTGACAATAGATGTGGTGTAAACAGTTTTGTAGCTTCACCTGTTTGTTGAGCTAAGTCATTGGACTCACTTATAGTTGCAGCAGAAGTAACTTACTAGTCAAATGTCCTAACAAAGCTCTTTTCAACCCCAATAGAATAATAGCTCTTTATTTAAAAAAAGTGTAAGTTGAAAAGAAAAAATCTTTGACTATGTCAACTAATATGTGTAAGGAAAATGATCATGTGACAATTATAATTACAATAACTATTTCTCAAATAAGTGTAAACACATTGATCTTATCAGAAAGAGATAATTAAAATTGCCATAACTATCATTTTAGGAAAATTATAATTGAGCTAGTCCTAGAATTAGACAAGACTAGTGAGCATTTCCTGACTATAAACTTCAAAAATTCAAAGAGTATCATTTAAGATCTTACTCTTATACCAGCAGTGCCATCAGTAATGATTTCCTTCAAATATCCTGGACAGGAACAAGTATTAATTTCATCCAAAAAGACCTGTATTAAGAAAAATTGAAGTTAAATAGAAAATTCATTACATAAAAAATACAATTTAGTTCCCAAAACTACTTACTGTGACTATAGGTTTCTGATTTTTTTTAGAAGCTCCTTCCTTTGTGTGTTTTAAGTAGTCTTTATATCTTGTTAATAAAGACCCAGCATGCTGACTAACATCATGAAAGAACTTTCTGATTTCTTCAGGCTTCATGGCTAGAGAATAACACAAAAAATCCTCACAAATCACGTATATGACACTTACATGCTATTTTAAATCACTTATTTTCAATCAAAAAAGAAATGATTATGACTATGCTTACATGTGTAGGGGTTAAACTTACCAGTATGAATGCTTAATTTATAGAATGTGCTCTTTAGACACCCATAGAGAATACCATTTAGCACTTCTGCCATTGTCTAATAAGCAGTATGAAGAGAAATCTTTATATAAAAATTCATTAATATTACCTCCACATCACAAACTTGTTTCATTTTCTCCAATAAATCAACAACTTCATTTTTGTAAGTGGAATCACTTGGTAATACTAAACTTGATAACACTAGATCATAGGAATCAACCTTGCTCCTAACTATTTCAAACAATTGTTTAGAAGGTGTATTGGGATCACGTAGTCTTAAAATCTGTTGTAAATCATTAAGAGGCACTTTTTCACATCCCATTTGTAACTTAGAACGTGTTACATTTAGCAATTTGTCAGCTGTTGAATCTCGAGCCTTCAATAGGGAAATCTTTTTAAGAAGAAATTCCTATGATAACAATTATTCCATAATGAAAATATAAAATAAAATTACTTACTTTCATATTTTGTCTCTGTTTTTTCAACTGTTGGTTCCAAGACTCATTCCAAAGATCGGCAAGTAACTCAACAAGAAACGTCTTTCCAACACCAGTCTCTCCTTCAATGACCACTGGAATAGTACATTCCTTTCTCTCATGAATATTCAGCATTTTTTGAACAAAATCTCTTGTGAGAACAAATTTTCTTTCTTTTATCAGTTCAATTTCCTTGGTTTCTCGATTCTTGTCAACATTAAGAGCAGCAGAAAGATATTCATGAAGTAGTTGAGTGCTGAGTCGTTCTCTAAAAAATAAAATTAAAAATGGCATTAAAAAGCATTAATATTAAGTAAAAAAATAAGGTTTTATCAAAAATTCAGGTTAAAAATCTGGAAGATTAATCAATTACAGCACAAACAATGCTGCAGTTAGTAAACTTGCTCAGTCCAGTCCTGTCCATTGTTAATTATATAAATAGTAGAAATTAATCATAAACTGTTGCAAGCAAAAGATTCCAAAAAGATTCCTATATAGGCTTAACTTTTAGACAGTAACTATATTTTCTATTACATATAATTAAGAACAATTAAACATGCCAGGTTATAAAATGTCTTCAATTAATGTTAAACATACTTAAGTGTTCCTATGTCAATTCCAATCGTTTGAAGTTTTGAAAATTCATCTGGTGGCAGACGTTCTGGATGAGTACAGAGAAATCTGAATGTACTTCCACTACTATTGAAGTCATATATCAACTAAATAAAAAAGACTTTTAAATACACAGCAATTAATTTTTACGGAATATAGTTTTGGAGGCATTTTAAAAATTATAATGACACTATAAGTGTGACACTTAGTTTGCTTTACATATAAATTTGTGATAATGTGATAAATATGTCATAATTAATGTCTTCACATAGTTAGGACATTTTAGAGCAATTTGTTTATAATAATATTTTTATACAGACAATTCAATTAGCTTTAAGCTATAAACAAACCTGTCTATGAACATCAAATGACCATGACATAGACTGCTTACAAAAATTTCCAACCTCTTCTTGCATAATAGCAAACAATGTAGATCTCATTTTTGCTGTGTTTCTAACTCCAATCACTCTCCCTTCACTGTTTCTTATAGTTTCTCTGTAGCCTTCATTATAACGAAGATGAGGACAATTCTCTAGAAATATACATCGTCTTTCCATGTATCTAAATATAAAGAATGTGATAGAATTCATTTGTTCTTTCAGTCAATTAATTACATTTCAAATAAAGTTAAAAATAATATCATTACTATATCTGTACATAAAATACTCTGACGCATAAAATATCATTATGCAAGTAGAAAATGACAAGAAACATTATATAGGAGCCCACCTCAAATACAAAGCCTCCATAATTTTTTTCCCTCTAACTTCAACCATTGGAAAAGTGTCATAGAGTATTTCTTGACATTCACTGGGTGAAATATCTTTCATAATTTTGTTAATTTCAATTGGAGGGTCTTTGGCCTCTAAAAGAGTAAAGTAAGACACAGTAGAGGTGATATCACTTTGAATTTCTATTGCATCAAGGCAAAACAGGTTATAGCCCAACTAGCTTATCCCAACAACGTTTGCCGTTACATATACAGCTTTATACCCCATGGCTAGTTTACATCATTGCACATTGTATCTGCTATATATAGCCATCATGTTTGGACCATAACTTGAATATACAATATTCAACTAGAATATCAACATATATTGTAAGTACATTATATTTTATGCAATATTTACAGAGTGAACATACTTTTAATAATGTGGTCCAGTCTTTTTTCTCTGTATGCAATGATATATTTACAAACTAGCTGCACACCAGGATTATTATGGACATCAAACAATATTGGAGGAGTAAACTTCTCACCAAGTAGAGTAAAGACAGGAAAGAGATCTTTAAATTTTTCATATGACTGATCAAGACATTCCTCATCTGTTGCATAATGATCGTCAACAATTTTCCAGTATGGAGCCTACAAATAATATTATAACTTTATGAAATCAATGTAGGTTTACCACACTTTGTGAGTAAAGTAATCATAAATCTGTTTTGGGTCATAAAGTACTTTGTCTAAAAACTAATTTTCACCTGATATTATGTTACTTCCCAATCAACAGTCAGACTAGGCACAACAGGAAGTAGTATTTTGACCACATCCAATCACATTCAATATGAGGCATGCAATAGCAGTGCCTATATAGGGATGGCATGGATTGTCCCTTGAAAAGTATTGGCAGAAAAGAATGAACATCTCACTCAAAATCTGATCAAAGTCTTTCAATTTCTTGCAGGATTTCCTTCAATAATAATCACTTCATTATAACTTAGGTTGGGTGCTTCTTGAGGTAATTTGTACCATGATATAACTTGTACTTTGATGATGACATCACTATGTGTCATACAGTTTAATAATGGTAGTGAAAATGTATGGTTTAGTTTTTTGGGTTTGGGACGTTTAGGTTTTAAGATTTACATATAAATTTTATTTTATTTAATTATAAATTTAAATCTGTATTAGTCAATATAGACTTGCCACACTTTGTGAGCATAAGGATCATAACATTGTTTTGTTTCACAAAGTTTAGTACACTTTGTGAGTATAGGAATTATAAGATTGTTTTGGTTTAGTATACTTTATGAATTATAGAATCAAAATATTGCTTTGGGTCATAAAGTATACTTGACCAAAACTAATTTTCATCTGCTACTATGTTGCTTCATCCCCTCTGTACAACAGGAAGTAGTGTTTTGACCACACTCATCAGATTCATTATGAGGCATGCAGTAGCAGGCCTATGTACAGATGGCCTGGATTGCCTTTTGAAAGCATTGTCAAAAACAATGAGTATCTCACTAAAACTGATCAAAATCTTTCAATTCCTTTTACATGAACCACAGACACAATTTGTCAAGTGCTGAATTTGCTATCTTTCTGCCTCATGTGCTTCTGCTTCATAGTTCATAAAAATATAATAACTATAAACAGTTTGGACACTATATTTACAAAGGTAAGGTGCTCAACTACAAAGTATTTCCTTTTGTAGGTCTTGTTTTGAGAAACAAAAATAGTGATTTGAGAAGTTTATTATCAAAAGCTACTCTTAGGAAGCCATTTTTGATTTTGTTAGTAATTAATATCAATGGAGAATGGATGCAAATGTAGAATGATAGTTCTTGCTTTGATATTAAACAGGATCCAGGATCAATATTGTATAATTGATAAGCAAATGACTGTATTCTAGCTGTGCTACACTGAATTTATGTAAGGATGATGCAATTACCATCCCTACTATCTTGTTCGCATTCTTTGTATTGGATTGATATTAGCTGTCCCTATATTCTTTCCTTTATAAAATATTTTTATTTACTTGTTCTGACAGATTGTTTTTTAAGAAATCTTCTGTCAATGTCAAGCAATAGTGTTATTGAGAAGTATCAATTTTTTTTTACTATAAGCAACTTTTAAAATATGTGTGAATGCATTGACTGCTATTACTAGTAGCTATAATTATAATACATTATCATAAATTAACCACTATCATAAGCACTTTATACTACATTTTAGGTACAACATTTACTTATCTTAAGGTGCTATTAAATGTGTATAACAATTTAACAAATTTATTAAGTATTGTAATAATTGCTAATTGTTTCAATACAGCCTTCTCATTTCAGCTATTAATTCTTATTTATTTCACACTACTCAAACCAATATAGCTATCATAAATGCTATGACTATAAATTTACAAAATCGTATACTTTTGTAACACATACCTCTACATAAACAGACATGGAAACTCCAGCTACCAAAGGTAATGAAAGACAACCAGGAGAAGTTGAGTCAGCACTAGTATTCTCAGGAACATCAACATAGCCAAGTATGAAGTAATCAAAAAAGAACCAGTTTACATCATCTACAAGTTGATTAAATAGTTTCTTGTATTCTTCTCTGTCCCACTTCTATAAATATAATCAAAAATATATTTAAAAGGACAAATCACTTACTTGAGGCCACACTAAATTGATATTCAAAAAGAGTCCCAAACCAGTGGTCACATCCTTTTTAAGACACTCAACAATTTCAATCTTGTTGAAGGTTTCATTAATACTAATCACTGTAGCTGTTTCAGGAAGGCAATTCTTGATGTAATGTGTCTTACCACTGCCTAAAAAACAAGCACAAAAATATTTTAAAATATGCATATTATTAATTTTGCATAATAGCATTAATATATTGATATAAAAGTGTTTTATACCAAAAAATTGTATAATCCTGATCTTTTTAGGATCTGCCAGAATAACAGCTTCAATTATTGTATATATCAACTTTTTGCTATTGTACAAATTAATTGATTTCTTTATTCTCTTTACCTGGAAGTCCATACACAACTTGAAATCGCTTAAAATCTTTATCAATTTTTTGTTCCCTTAAATGATCATATATATCAGTAAAATCAGGTAGATTATCTTTGTCCTAAATTAAATCAATAAAAGTAATCAACTAGTCAAAGTAACAATTTACCACTTTGATTGTGGTAGCAATCCATGGTATGTGTCGAAACAGTGAAGGAGAGTACTCAATGACAAAGATGTCTATTGTTTTGAAGTGATCAGAATTTCTGTGAGCATCTGATTTCAATTTAGAGAATCGTTGTAAAAAAACCTATTTAAAGTATGGATATATATAATATCACACAAAGACTGACTCACTTGTTGCAAGTCATTTCTAATTAAATTGATTCCCAGTACAAGATATTTTGGTTGAGGAAAATGATTAATTCTGTCAAAAAATAACTCAATGCCTTCTTTACATGTATTCGATGAACATCTAAACAGCTGACAAAACAGTGGAAAGTTTTTATCAAAACTCCAGTATATTAATCGAACCAAGTCCAAATTAGAATAATCAAAAGCTGAAATTAAAGAGATTGTAATTGGATCTTTCCTATGAGCTCCCTTTTGTGGTAGAACAGCAGCAGAAAGAAAAGGCCTTAATTCAGGTTTATTAACAAGATTGCTCAAAAAATGCCCAATTATTTTGGCAGGATGTTCACTTTCCTCGATGGTATTTCCATCAGCTTGATGATATTTAGAAAGTTCCTATTAAAATAAATAATTAATAGTTTTAATAAAATTAATTGTACACTCTTTGTGACTAACTTCATGTATAACATAACAAGAACTAATATCTAAATTAAAGAGAAAACCAACATCTTTTAAAAGGTCATCAAAGTCCGGAAATTCCTCTTTTAAGTTTCTATAAATTGCTTTTAGTTTCTGAGTGCTTACAAATGACAACAAGGGAAGATCATTTCTGGATTTTAAAAAGACATCATTAAACTTTGTCAGTTGCTTTTTACAGACAGTCACCTATAATATGATATTACATATTAAATAAATGTAATATAAACCTCATCATACTTTGTCTTTTAGTAATTGTAATCTTTCATACTGAGGATATAATAAATATTGTTCTGATGATGACTTCAAATAAAGTGGATGACCATCATGTTGCAATTGAGAATAGCAATCTCGTAATTCCATTGCAGCTATATTAAACTGTATAAGTATAATATAAGAGTACATCATAATGTATGGTCAAAATTACTTGTTGAAACCATCTGAAATTAGTACCAACTTCATTATCACTACTTTCTATTTCAGAATTAATCAAGGTTAATTGCCGAATGAAATCTTCTATTTTATTACTAGACCATTCTTTAAAAGGCTGGTCTATTTAAGTAAAAACAACTTGTTTCATTTACTTAATGGTACAACCATTCAATTTACCCCTCTGATTTTCACAAAATGGATTAAATTGTAATTTAACTACAACATGATATTCATCACAAAAGAAGTGATAAGATCCAGAATGAAGAATACATTGTAGAGTATTTTCATTCATTTCTTGAGACCCTTCCTAATAAAAAAGAAGATAGTGATATACAATATTCTGTAATATACAATGACATGTTTTATAAACTATCTACCTGTCTTTATTCTCTTCTAGCTGTTATTAAACATACAACCAATCCATAGATCATTTCATTCATTCAACTTTCATCTATTGACATATTGGTTTACATGTCAGTTAACTTACAGATATTCTATTAAACCAGATCTTGATAAGACCTATTTCTTCATTAACTGTCTTTAGTTGAGCTGTTGCTGCTGATACATTGCTAATCTTGTTTATACTAGTCCAAAGGTCAAGAAGGGAACAAGATTTATCAAAGAAACAAGAAGTCAATTGCATAGCACCAAGTAGAACTGCTAATAACTCTTCTTGATGATCTTCGTGTAAAAGGTCTGCAGTTACTAATTGATATTCTTGATAAAAAGTCTCCATACCATTACTTAAATTATAACCTCTCTCTTGAGCAAATCCATATAGAGGACAACCATGTTGTAAAAGAGAGAATAAATTGAAACAAGGATTGTCTATGAGGTCTTCAATACCAAAAATATCTTTGATAGTTGATATTTTATCACAGGCATCAGATGAAGTGATGAAATGAGTGTTGGGTGACTCAACTTCACTTGCCTTCTGAGCTTCATCAACTTCCTTTGCAATTTCAATTAACTTCATCATTATTGGATCATTTAAGCACTTATTAAGACCAAAAAACGTATTAATTTTCTGCAAAGCAAAAATATGTTTGTATACATCAAGGAGTTCTAATAATGCAATGAAACTATTAGAGATATTAACAAAGATCTCATGTCCAATCTTTAACTTGTAATATTGCTGGAGGGAGTCATTTTCTACTGATAGATCAATGCTCTTAAGATCATTGCAGTCGAATATGTCAGCAATAATTTCCATTCTTACATTGCCTTTTATTAGAGATATCACAACAGTTTCAGCTTCTTGAACAGCATCATTTAGCTGAATCATCTTCTTTTGACAATCAAGAGTGAACATTTTGGAGCCTGTAAAGAGGGTCTGAGAGTGCTGGTGACCAGGTAGATGCGCTGAAGACAACTTGTCAAGGAAGTAATTAATGCATTTCACTAAGATTTGACAACTTTTTATTTCAATGAAAACAAGAATATCTAATGACTCTTTCAATGGCTGTAGAAATTCTGTCAGACTATCTTTTAATGATTCAAGAGATGATAACTGACTGGTAGGACTAGCATGATAAGTATACACAATATAGCCTTGTGAGCCATCAGTTGAGGGGATTTCATGGTGACCAGTAGATGGTATAAGCAACTCTTTCAGATGGGTATCTATTACTGGAGGAAGTTCTATACCATACTTTGTCAATACAAATTGAACATGTGACCTATATACATTAATAATTATAATATAAAGACAATTATATAACTTTTATTGTAATATACTTACTTGGCTAGTTCTGGATAATTTTTAGGTGACCTAACCAATAATTTTTTGATCTCATTCACACATTTATCATAGCACTTCTTAAGATCTGACAACTCTTTTTTCAAAATGACATCAACTTCACTAAAGAAGACTTGCGAAACACACTGTGAGATTGCTTCATACACCTCATAATGAGTGTCTAATGCATCTAAATTATCATATGTGATATTCTTTTCTTTAATTAGTCGTCCAGTATCTTCAACAAAACTTTTGAAACAATTCAAAGCACCATCAACATACTGAAGAAATTCAGGGATGTTTTCTACTCTTTTTTTGAACATCGCAATGGTAGGTTCTTTATTGATGCCTTCGATTTTTTTGAAAGCATTCCAAATGTTTTGAAATGACTTAGCCATTGGCTTAATTACTGAACTATATTCTTTAAGACAGTCAAAATTGTTTGAAGAAAGTTTCATGCCTTCAGTCATAATCAAGAAAATATTAAAAATTGTACGAATTTTAACAGAATGGATGTGTTTCTCATTTAAGTCAGGTGAACAAAAGCAAGATAAACTATCTAGCACATTGTGATCAAATTGCAACCCACTTTGAAACACCACCTATGTACCAAACAGATTTTACTATAATTAATTTTAAATATAAGATAATTATGTCTTATTCTTCTTAATCAACATTTTACCAATAAATGAATATTTACTTGTCAAAATTATAAATGAAAATTGGAGAGTATTTAAATGTTACAAAACATGTGTTGTGTAGAAACTTGCATCAAAGGAGTTCCATCATGCTTATCATATGCATTTTAGGTCCATGGAAAAGGACACGTAAAAATATTTTGTTTGTTTGTTATAATTATATTCAACAAGAAAAGGAACTCGATATGTAGATATTGTCTGTATATCACAGGTGACTTAAAATAATCAAGGAATACCTAACATGCTTCTTACAGCTAGTAGAAACTAAAGTATTAAGTCATTAATAATTAAATTATTAATTATTATTATATATAATAATAAGTTACTTTGGCCAGGTTAGGAATAGCATCTTATTTGTCTAAGAGTAAAAATATAACCATTATTACTTCTAAAAAGCTACATAAACATAGTAATCAAAAAGTATTATGCTTGCTTTTGCATCAAATAAGTTTGCTACATACAGCCAGCACACATGACAATTATACATTAGTTTTGTTGAGTAGTCTAGAGTTAACTATCAACTTGTATTACATAGACAATATTCACAATGCTATATTTAATAGTACCTGTATCATAGTGTTGACAGTCATCCATACAAAGGAATTTTCAGTTAGGGATAACTTGCTCTGAGGAAATGTAACATAACTATCTTATATCTGTACACAAAACTCACTATTATAAGAACAATATCATTGTGTATTGCTTTTTGGAGTTTACAATCTGTAATGAACTCCTTCAAAATGACACAGAACTGAGCTGCAAAGATCTCTGAAGGATGAATATCAAACTGAAAGAGATCTGTGAGAAACTCCAGTGATTGATTAGTTTTCCTGTAACATTCCATGACCACTTTGAAAAATGACAGCAATTGCTTCTGATGCTTAGGTTGAGTTAAACTAAAAAGGTAAAGATGTGTAATAGCATGCTTATGATGTAAAGAATTCCATTTAAATGGTTGATGAGACATTAGTAAATGAACAATAATTACATGTAGTGTTGGTATAGGCCTAGACTCACTGAGTGCTTGCAAGTATAAACAAACTCTTAAATGGTTCCTCTGTGATAGTAATGTTTTTGGGCATAATAGAAGGAAATCTCCCAAGAAAGGTGTCTATTATCTACATATGAAAAGAGAAATAGATAATATAATATGTCACATTATACAGATATCATACTACAACAACTAATCCAATCTCATGCTCTCTATTATTAATAGATTTACTGACCTTTGACTTTTCAAAACTACCAATATTAACAACTGCAGTGAAATTTTCAACAGACATCTTATGACAATGGTCCTTTAATCTATTCTCAAGCTACAAACAATGTTGTATCTTACTATGATAGTATTCATAACAAACCTGTCTATTCAAACATTCATGATAACCTTCCCACAGAGTTAGTTCAACTGGATTAACCAATAGATCAATACATTGTATACAGTTTGAGAGTGAAAGGTCTATGATGTTAACAAGAATAGTCACCCACTGCTGAAACATAATTTCAAAATTTGAAAGTGACCACTGATGTCCATTAATTAAATTAAATAAAAAGGAAAGAAAATGCAACCCCTAAACAATTGAGATTTTGTTTTAACTATACCATCACTGAATACTAAATCAGAATGGAATGATGTGATATAAATTGTATATAACTTACTTCATTTATTATTTCATTCTTGTCAGAGTTTGGTTGCTCAATTTTTTTAACTTTTGACAAATAAAATGATGTCACAGGTTTTAAATAGTCACTGCAAAAACTTTCATCACCATTGCCTCTTGTAATATAGTCGTCACAAATAGCAATGAAATTTCTAAATAACAGTATAACATGCTACCTTGATGTATGTAACTTACTTTAAAATAGTTATTGAATGAACTTTAGAAGTAAATATGCAAGAGACATCTTTCCAGCTGAGCATTAGGTTGGGCTGATCAACAAGTATTGTAGTCATTGCCTCTAGTCCACGTTGAAAATCATTTATACCAGTATGACTTATGTCATTAGACTTGTAATGCTGAATGATTAAGGAAACATTCAAAAACAGTGTTTCACACTTCATGCTATACTTAACAAGATACATGCTCAATGAAAAATTGATAAAAAGTCAAATCTTCTCAAAACTTATATGCAATTTAAATTTGCTAACTAGTATACATAAATGGCTGACAATAGTCAATGACAGTTTGAAAAGACATTCAATATATGCAAATAAGAAAATTGCTTTTAAATGATGAATATGTCAACACTTACTTCAATAAAATGTTTAGGCCAAAGTTTTTTAGTCTTTTTTGTTTTTGAACATAAACTAAAGAACTTTATAGCAATTGATGCTATAAAAACAAAACAATTAATTTTTGGTGAAATGCATGACACTCACCGAAGAGCAATCTAATATGAGAATATTTGGCATATGAATTAACTCTAAAATATTCATTGCACACTTTTAAGAATGATTTAGCTGTGAGTTCAAATAGAGTATTTTTTTGACCACTACTAAAAACTATTACAAAGTCTCCCCTAAATAATAAATAACAAAATGAAACAAAATTATTAATATAACAAGACTATCACTAGAATTTACTAATGTTAAAGACTAAGCATAAGCTATACACTGTCAAAGGTATTTTCTAAATACTAAAGCTTAATTACTTGCAATTCATATAGATATTAATTGGCTTCATCTTTAATTCAGTCAGTGCCTTCAATTGTCACATATAATAATACAACAAACTTGACAAAACATAAAATGTGATAGGCATAATAAACATCCATGTTCCCTAATGGTGAGATAACAGTGGCAATATGCTCAAGGCTATACAGAAAGTTGGCTTGAAAATTAGCTATCGTTATTCATTTATCATGGTGCTCATGGTAAAGGAAAAATATGTTTCATTGCCTTTGATAGTCTGATACAATAATTAAGATGTTGTTGTGGAATATAATAAAGAAAATAAAAAGGTTGCTTACGCTTTAATAAATATGGATAATTTCTCCACTATTGATGGAACTGGAAGTCTTGAAATTTGTGTTATACAAATTTTAATAAACTTATTTAAGTTCATAGGAATTTTTAACTGTGATGATGAATTCCTACAAAGACATTGTCAAGAAAGTAAAAGCATCAGCACCAAAACAACATTACTTGTGTATATAGTAGGCAAGATTGAAATAAAAGGGGAAATCTTGAATAAACATTGTGTCAAAGTAAGTGTCTTGCAATAGCAACTCCATAATTTCTTGCATATCATCCCGCCAACCTATGTACATATCTGCCTGTAAGGAAAAATCAAAATTTTTATATTGATTTTAAAAAAATTCACAATATTTTAATATTGTCACATTTGATATTGACATATTCTATATTGTTGTATGCAGCAAAGGTAATTAAGTAATATTACAACAATAACTATAGTAGACTAGAAGTGCATAATGAGAAAAGACTAGAAAGGGGAAGTACTATGAAACTGACATGTAATTAATTACAATGACAGGCATAGCTCACAGGAACCATGATACTACAAAGATGTAAAAACGGACATTAGTTTTTACATCTTTGTTTTTAAAATCAAACAGTAGTTTTGAACTTGCATGTAGTCTCCTTCTGGAGTTAAAAGCCAATGGCAAGAACACTTTGTTAGATAGTATCATCAACAAAAAGAAATATAACATCTGCTAGGAGTCTTTTAAAATGACCATGCATGTAAAAAGAGACTCAGGTAAAATGACCCTGCCTTTATACCTTAAGTACATAAAAGGATTTTTTAAAGATTAAAGGTGATGTAGTAATGGTTGATAATCAATCTGACAAAAGGAACACAAATAAAATATGATAGTATTGATAGTATGATACCCATAGCTACAAACCAATGTATATATTATATAAAAAGGATGATTGTCATTGTTACTACCTTGGTTGTTCCCTTTTGTCAAATTGATTTAAATGGATGGTATAGGCCATCCCAGCCTATCTTACAAATGATTGATTAAATCTCTAACACATCTTCACAACAATACTTATCAAAATACTGAAACTTGTGTTTAATGTATTATAATAACAATTAAATTTACATAATCATCTCTACAATATCAATGAATTGGTGCATACTCTTATTATAAAATTGTGAAATATATACTATACTTTGCTAACCGCTTTTTGAGCCAAGTCAATGCTTTCCAAGGCCCAATGTAGACATCTCTTCCCTTTATCAGGTTCATAAACTAAAGAAATACATTTTTTCTCTTGAATAATAGTCCGCATTCTTGATATGAAAGCAGTAACTTCAGTTGGTTTCATTGGAAATAATGCATTCGGAGCTAAATAATTGAAAGGAAAATTGCTGTTAAAAGTTGTCTTAAATTTAATAATCCAGCAATAGTACTAATATAAACTATAACATACATATAAGTTCATAAGAAATACTTTCAGACATCATGAAAAAAGATTTAACTCAACCAAACTTCAATTGCTTCATCACATAGCTAAATTATGCCCTAATATAATGACATAGCTATGATAATTATATTACATAATTTATGTGACCTATCACATAAATAAGTTTATATAATTAATTTCAGACATTAAAAAAGATTAAAACAATAGACTAAACCTAATCTTCTACTGCTTTTCACAGATTTTGTCTTCCATGCTCAATGTAAGGACTGAGCAGGGGTCAGGTCACACACAATAAATGAAATTACAAGAAATGAATGAGGTTGAAATATATAATGCAAGTCTCTTTCACAAAAATCATAACTGTTTGTTGCAGAAGCAATAACATAGTTTTCTCTGTTTCTCCATTTGGTTAAGACACTATATCAATTAATGATCTGTGTTTTCTGGCTCATTTATAGTGTCGGATGCACTCAAAACGTTAGCTAATTGACCCCGTCTGGGTTAAGTAATCTTGATTTTAAAATAATAAGTTAAGTATAATATCCAGACTTCAGATTTAATAGGAATGAATGTGAATGGGTTTAAATAGTGAACTTAGCGGTCTCATGACTAAAACAAAATGATTGGTTAATGTAGCGTGGGAAAATAAAATACAATGAATCTGATTGGTCCTTTAAACAATGAATCTGATTGGTCCATTATTTATTGATCATAAACTTCCTCCATTTGATCCACTAGCTCACTTTTGTCACATTTCCTCCAACCTTCTTTTGCACGAAGTGTGGGTTGCTCCATTTCCAATCGGGACAATCCATCAGCATTTGCATTCTCTTGTCCTTTTCTGTGCTCTACTGTAAATTGATAGGGCTGAAGTGTCAGGCTCCACCTCATCAGTCTAGAGTTCCCTTCTTTAAACTTCTGTAGCCACTGGAGCACTCGGTGGTCAGTTTGTATTATAAAAAGCTTTCCGATCAAATATACTGAAAAGGCTTGTACTCCTAGTTTTATTGCTACACATTCTTTTCCACCACAGCATATTTTGGTTCTCTGTCCAGCAGCTTCTTACTGAAGTAAGCAATAGGATAGTCATTTCCAATACTTGCTGTAAGTGAACTAGATGTTCTTTCCAAGTTGAGCTATGAATTACAATGTCATCTACATATACCCCAATAAAGTCATTAAGTCCTCTTAAGGTTTGGTCCATCATTCGTTGAAAAGACACTAGTGCCCCACTTAGTCCAAAAGGCATCACAGTGAACTGAAATAATCCTAAAGGGGTGCTGAACGCAGTCTTCTCACAATCCTGTTTGTCCATTGGTATCTGCCAATACCCTTTCGCTAGATCGAGAGTAGAGATATATTTTGCATTCCCTATGGAATCTAACATCTTGTCTATTCTTGGCATGGGGTAGGCATCAAATTTGGTAATTGTGTTCAATTTCCTGTAATCCACACAAATTCTATTACTGGCATCCTTCTTCTTAACCACAACAATTGGGTTATGACCATTCACTGCTCGACTCCTCAATTAATCCGTCCTTCAGCATGGTTTGCAGTTCATCAAAGATCTTTCTTCAGGGCTGGAGGTATCTGATAAGGTTGTTGACGTATTGGACCACTTCCATCTGTCATGATCTTATGCACTGTTCTTTTAGCACATCCAGTATAGTTCTCCTCTGTTACCATCCTTTGATGTACGATAGTGGTAGACGCTCCAGTGTCCAACACTATTCTGTCAGTAGGTATTCCATTCACAATGCCTTTCCTTAACTGATCTTGGTAACTCATCCCTTGTCCAAATGATTTCTTAGGAGAGTTCCTGGAAATGTGACCAATCTGACCACATTTGTAGCAAGTTATTTCTCTTTTTGAGGTGGACTTGGTTTCTGTTCTCCTACTAGGCTGACTGTTCCGTCCTTCCTTGATCTCGGGTTGGGAGGATGTAATAAATTTCCATTCCATACCTTCCTCTTTTCACTTCAGCTGGTATTCTTGAATGCACTGTTTTAACTCCCCCACGGTATGAGGTCCTCGAGCATCTATTCATGCTTGAAGGTCCCGAGGCAGACCAGTTTGTACCTGTTCCATCACTATCTCCCTTCGTACCTGTATTTCCAGTTCCTCCAATCACTCTTTATCAGACAAATCTGGGTTTGAAACCAGTATCAGCCATCTTTTAACAAGAGCATCCACTCTTGAAACATGTTCAGCAATGTCGTTATCTATCTTGAATCTCATCTGTCGGAGCTTCACTCGACTTGCCTCTAGGTTGATCTCATAACGTTGGAGAATTGCTTGCTTGAGAATGGCATAAGGTGCTTTCGGTTCTACATCGTTGTAAGCTGCTCCTGCTCTCTCAGTGAGCACAGGTGCTAATTGTAGGGTCCAGTCATCTTCGGGCATGTCATTAAGAATCCTATATCATTCAAAGAGAGTCAGATAATCTTCAATATCCTAGTTTTCTCCCATGTTTGTGAACTTGGGAACGTTAGTACTTCTCTGAGTTTGGTTGTGTTCCATCATTTGAGCCATCCTAGCCATTAAATGTGTCAATTCTTCCATCTATGTATTTCTCTTTATTTTTGTTCTTCTCTTACTAAGAGTTTCTTTACTATCTGATACAGTAGATTGATACCTATAGGCTATTTGAAGTGTCGATGAGCGTCGTAATCTGGAATGTACTCGTTCGTCCACTGGGCGGTTCTCTTCTGTCTTCCGTTCGAAGTGATCCCACCGCTGCCACCAAAATGTCGAATGTGCTCGAAATGTTAGCTAATTGACCCCGTCTGGGTTAAGTAATCTTGATTTTAAAATAATAAGTTAAGTATAATATCCAGACTTCAGATTGACTAGGAATGAATGTGAATGGGTTTAAATAGTGAACTTAGCGGTCTCATGATTAAAACAAAATGATTGGTTAGTATAGCGTGGGAAAATAAAATACAATGAATATGATTGGTCCTTTAAACAATGAATCTGATTGGTCCATTATTTATTGATCATAAACTTCCACCATTTGATCCACTAGCTCACTTTTGTCACATATAGGTATACTTATTTTATATAGAGTTCAGTTAAGGCATCAATATAGTACAAATGAGATAGGAATTGATTCAACAAAATACTATCTACTGCATTGAATTACAACCTATTTACATATACTTTTGGTATTTTTTGTGTGTATTTAAGTCTTGTGACTTTTGTGAGTGGATTATGGATCGCGAAACTATAATCGCAATGTATTACAACATGCAATAATTGTATATACATGTACAAGCTTAATTAAGCTGTCATGTGCTTCAAATTTCATAGCTGCGTTCACACTTGCAAAATGAGAACTGTGAAACATGAGAAATTGACAAATTGAATATCATTAAAATTCAAGAATTAGTTTATTCAGAGGTGTGACCTGCATCCATCTGCATGATGCATGTCAGTGCAGCTGATAACATTCAACATTTGCTGAGATGGCTTCCAAAAGAAAAAGCTCACTTTTCAATTACTTCTGTTCCAACCTGAATATGCAGCCAAGAAAACACATTATGATCAAACTGAAGCTGTAAGCACGAGTGTGTGTAGTACCATCATGAATAGTAACTGTGAAAGATATCTAAAGTAATAAAGAACAAGATATAACAATGGCAATGAGGTTAGTTGGTGCCCTAGCCCCTTTTGAGCCAAGCAAGATGCAGTGGACATTGTACTCTGAAAGAATAGAAGAGTATCTGGTAGCCAACAGTGTAGACAATCCACGAAAAAAAGTAGCCATTCTACTTAGTAGTATCGGTGATGCTACATATGAACTCTTAGGTGACTTATGCGCTCCTGATTAACGAAGCACAAAAATGTTTGAGGAGCTAGTTGAAAAGTTAACAGAACATTTCCAGCCTACACCGACAGTAATTTCAGAATGTTACAAGTTCCACTTGAGAAGTCAACAAACTGGAGACACTGATCGAATACATTGCAGCACTGAGACAACTAGCCAAGAATTGTACAATCAGAGTCTTCTTGAACAATGTGTTACGAGACAGGTTTGTATGTAGTCTCGCCAGTGAACCAATCAGGAAAGAACTGTTGAAAGATAAGAAGCTTGTGCTAGAGACGGCATGTGAAACTGCCACAGCTATGGAAGTGGCAGCTACAGACTGCTCTCTTATGGCACAGACACAAAAAGACCCTGTACGAGTACACCATCTGCAGCGAAGGAGAGAAAGTCAGTTGTTGACCAAAAACAAGGTACATGTTAAACAAGAGAAAAGGTGTTAATGTTGCACGAAATCAGGGCATATTCCAGATGAATGCAAGTTCAAAAATGCACAATGTTATGGTTGAGGAAAAAGTGGCCATATTAAAGAAGCTTGTAGATTATAACCAAGGAAAATAAAACAGGTTGAAGAAGACATAGAAGTGAGTGAAAATGAAATATTTTTGGTGTTAAACGGCTTAAAAAAACGAAGTCATTTGCATCAGAAAAAGGCTCTTAATCATTAACAGCCAACCAGTAAACATGGAAGTGGATACTGGTGCAGCAGTAACGGTAGTTTCAGAGAAGACATGTAAGGTGAGAGTATAATCAACCAAGACAAAGTTGAAGTCAGTAACAGGACAGACGATGCCATTAGTAGGTGAAGCCATTGTACAAGCAGAGATAGGAGGTTTCAAAAGAAAGGTCAAATTGTTTGTAGCAAAAGGAAACTGCCTTTCACTGTTTGGCAGATATTGGATTCAAGTTTTCTATGGAGAAAAGTAATCCGTTACAAGTACTACTGGAAAAATACAATCAGACAGTATTCAGACCTGGGCTGGGAGAATTAAGAGAAATGAAAGCCAAACTAAAGTTGAAACCAAATGCTCAACCCAAGTTTTGCAAGCCATATCCAGTACCATACACTTTTAAAGTACAGTTAGGAGAAACATCAGAAAGAATGGTAATGGATGGTAATCTTGAAAACAGACTACAGCGAGTGGGCAACACCGATAGTAGTAGTCATGAAACCTGATGGCTCAGTGTGAGTCTGTTGGGATTAAAAGTCACCCCGAACCCCTGTTTGGAAGTAAATCAGCACCCACTACCATATATTAAAGAGTGTTTCCAAGCCATGAATGGTAGAAAAAAATTCACGAAGTTAGAACTGGCTCAGGCATACAATCAAGTGTAGCTGGAAGAAACATCAAGAGAGCTAACAGTATTCAACACTCACAAAGGTCTGTACTGTTGGAAAAGACTACCATATGGGGTTGCTTCCAGCCCTGCCATTTTTCAAGAAATCATGGATAAAATTTTCCATGGATTATCGCATGTAGTCTGGTATTTGGATGACATGTTAGTGAGTTGAACAACAGAACAAGAACATCTAAAGAATTTAGAGGAAGTCTTCAAGCAATTAGAAATATATGGGTTGCAAGTAAGAAAGAGCAAATGCACCTTCTTCCAAGACTCAGTAGAGTATCTGGGGCATGTGATAGACAAGGAAGGTGTAAGACCAGTTAAAGAGAAGATTGAAGCTATGGTGGCAGCCAAGTCACCAGTAAATATTGAGCAGTTACAATCATTCCTTGGAATGGTCAACTATTATGGCAAATTTATTCCGAACCTCTCCACTATAGCAGCTCCATTAAACAAATTGAGAAGAAAGGATGTTCCATGGAAATGGATAAAGAAAGAAGGAGGAGCTTATCAGAGATTGAAGGAACAATTGAGTTCAGCAAAAGTGCTAATCCATTACAACTCAAAGCTACCATTAAAGTTAGACTGCGACGCCTCATCCGTGGAAATCAGAGCAGTGTTGTCTCACATCGCGGAAACTGGAGAAGAAAAGCCAATTGCTTATGCCTCCAGATCACTGACCAAAGCTAAACAAAATTTTTCTCAGATCGAAAGAGAGGCCCTGAGTATTGTTTGGGGTGTCAAGAAGTTTAATTTATATCTCTGCCTCAACAAATTTATTTTAGTGACAGACCACAAGCCACTGACCACTTTAATCCAGAGAAGCCACTACCAGTGTTGGCTTCTGGAAGGATTAAGAGGTGGGCCATTTTCTTAACGAATTATCAATTTACTATCCAGTTTAGACCAACCAATAAACATACCAATTTAGATACATTATCAAGACTGCCTTTAGATAATCAAGAGTTAGTGAGCACAAACAATGTGTCAATCTTACAACTACAGAGGTTCCAAGAGATACTAGTCACAGTCAAGCAAGTAGCAGAGGGCATCTGAAAGAACCCACTACTATCAAAAATTTTACTCTATGTAAAGATGGGTGGCCACAGAAAGTGGAACCTGCACTCTCACCATATTTTGCCAGGAGAAACGAACTGACAATTAAAGAAGATTGTTTGTTAAGAGGTATTCAAGTGGTAGTTCCTCCCAATCTGCACAAAGAGTGCTAGAATTATTGCATGAGTCTCATTTAGGAGTTGTGAAGGTGAAGGCACTGGGAAGATCACATGTATGGTGGCCAGGAATAGATAAGGCTTTAGAGGAGGTCACTAAACATTGTGAGGAGTGCCAGACTAACCACAAGGAGGACCTTAAAACACCACTGCACCCATTGGAATTCACATCAAAGGCTTGGCAAAGGATTCATTTAGATTTTGCTGGTCCATTCCAAGGACAGATGTGGTTGATACTTATAGATTCGTATTCAAGATGGCCAGAAGTAGTACCAATGAGAACTACAAACGCAAGTCAAACAACAAAAGAGCTTAGACTAATATTCACTAGATTCAGTCTACCAGAACAAATCTTGATGGATAACGGTCCACAATTTGTGTCAGAGGAATTCAGGAATTTACAAGGTCTAATGGAATACAACATATAAAAATAGCACCTTATCATCCAAGGTCAAACGGAATGGCTGAGAGATTTGTGCAAACTTTTATAACAGCGATGAGAAAGATGGTTAATGAACATCAATCAGAAGTTGGCAAATCTCCTATTAGTCTACATAAAGACCCCGCAATCTACAACTATGGAAGCACCAGCCATGTTGCTCATGAAAAGAATTCCATGAAGCAGAATTGACCAACTCACACCAAACTTACAGATGAAGGTAGTGAAGAGACAGGAAATGTAAAAAGTACAATTTGACAAAGGATCTCGAGAAAAAGAATTCAAAGCACGGGAAAAGTATGGGTACATATGTATGGACTCATTGATGTTTTATTGATATGCTGTCATCAGGAAATAGCTATGTGTGGGCACAATAAATTCAGTGAATCGGCTAACAGAGGAAACTTCATTGAAATTCTAATAGTGCTTGCTAAGCTGACCCAATTATTCAGGAAAGGCATTCTACTGGGCCTCATAATGCCCATGTACATGTCACCCCAAGTTAAAAATACTCTTTTATGTATAATGGGAGAAATTGTTTAACAAAAAATCTGTGCATCTGTTAAAAAAAGCTTGCTACTATTCAGTTTTAGGTGATGAAACGAAAGATGTTAGTAGGCGTGAACAACTATCTATAGGTATGTTGATGTTGAAACAGGTATAGTTCATGAAAGGTGTTTGACATATCTAGAAGCCAAATCATAAAATGCTGAAAGTATGGCAGCTTACATCCTAGACACTTTAAGCAAATATGGGCTTGATCACAAATTTATAGTGTCAAAAGGATACGATGGAACAACTGTCATGAGTGGGCAGTGCTCTGGAGTTCAACAGCACATTAAAAATCAAGCACCACAAGCCATGTATATGTTACAGTAAGATTGTGTATATAGGGATCTTGTGAAATCCCTGAAACTTTCAGGGAGTTTGTGAAATCACGTTTCACTTAGGGACTTAATAAAACCCTAAACCCTAACCTAAGGTCACTAAGTGAAAAAGTGATTTAACAAACTCCCTGAAAGTTTCAGGGGTTTTGCAAAATCCCTATATTACACAATCTTACTGTAACATATACATGGCTTATAATGTATATACATTGCTATGCGCATTATCTAAATCTTGTCCTTGTGGACAGCACAAACATTAATGCTGCCAATTTTTTTATTCTTCTAGAGGCTCTGTATGTTTTTCTCACTACTAGAAAGGCTCATGCAATCTATTTGGAACAACAGAAAGAGTCGCATGCCACACAACAGACTCATGAACTTGTACATCCCTCTGATACTAAGTGGACTAGCCAATGGTGTAAATACAATTTGATGGACATTCAACTCCATATCAGTGACTCTACATTGTATTAAAAACAGGTCTGATAAGCTCGAGACAATCGAAGCTTGTGGTCTTCTGTCATAAGTGAAAAACTTCAAGTTTCTCGTACACTTGATAGTGTTTGATCGCTTCCTAACAACAACACATTCCTTATCTGACCAGTTGTAGTGCATTGAGCTAGATATAGGAAAGGCAGTTAACTTAGTTAGGTCACACAGAGCACTTTCAAGGATTTTAGGTCAGATTCAGAGTGGGCTAAGATATAGAAATATGCAAAGGATGTATCCAATGTATACAAAATTGATGAGGTTAAACAGAGACCAAGGCGAACCAGAAATCTCCCTAGAAGATTTAATGACAATGAAGTTTTTCTTGATACTCCAAGCATTAATTTTTGTTCCTATGCTGCTGACAACAGTGGTGACCAGCTAAAGACCTCTTTTTATTTTCCTATTTTAGACACAATGTTGATTGAGCTTAGTAGAACATTCACTGATGAAGCACTGGAAATTATGAGAGCAGTTCAAAGTAGTAACCATTGTTCTAAATCTTTCTTGGAATCAACAGAACTATTACCATTGATAAATCAGTATAGTCTTAGTGTTGCTCATGCATGTACTCAGGCCCTGAAAATATCTGAAAAATATGAAGACATACAGCTCCATTAATGAAGCTCTAGAATAACTCTGAAAACTTAAGGGTGCATTTCGAAATGTTGTTAAAATACTAAAAATTTTGCTTACCATAGTCGTCACTACTACTTCTTGCAAAAAATCGTTTTCCACTTTGAAGGGCTTAAAAACTTACCTCAGGTCAACATTGACAGAAGATAGACTAAATCGCATTACCATTCTTTCCATTGAAAAGGACATTTCTAAAACACTTCATTACAGTCATATTATAGACTCATTTATTGCCAAAGATGGCAACAGAAGAATAATCTTATCATGATCAATCATTTTTGTATTTCTCTTGTATCAGTAGCCATATACAATTATCTGGCATTGAAATAACATTTTATCTAAATAATCATAATCATTATTTTAAAATACACTGGGTCCACCCAACACTTGACTTCTAGCTAAGCCACTGGGCATTGCTACCTAGTATTATATTAACAAATTTACTACAAATCTACTTACCAATTTTATCATCTTTTGAGATCTCAACAAGATTTTGCTCTTTCTTTGAAGGACTTGTTTCTTTTTTTGAACGGCTACTAAGCTTCAAGAAAGTCGAAGATGCCATTCTGTTCGTCTTAGATAAGTATGCGGTTGATTACCCGCGCATGCTCAGTAAGTACTCTAATTCGAGCACGAGGATCAAGCTATGAGGTGCTGTTTTGCAGGAAGTAAATTAATTATTATTAATTAATAAATAAAAATAGTTACTTCACTAGGATAGAAAATTATAATTTTGAGACCACCTTATTATATATGATGTCAGTACTAATGTCTTGCACCTGATAGGTAGATCACTTTATTTATATTGCTCATGTCTTTCCTATTAAGTAATTTTCTAGATCTTTCTGATATAGATTCATGTGTTTATATAAGTAAGTGGTAATTTGTTGCAATAATAAGCTCATTTAAAACTTTTTCAATTTTATATTGCTTGTACTAACTGGATCTTTTAAACCCTTATACTCCATTCATCACAAATTGTATCTGTGTATAGGTAGAATATTTTCAAGATGAATTATTTATAATTAGGCTAATGTTATACCCTAATCTTTCCTGAGAATACAGGACTACACAAAATATTGAACGAATTACTTGCATCTAGACAAAAATAGTCAATTTTTATTAAAATTTGTGACTTGTTAGAGGAAAGGGTGTAAGGGGTTTAATAAATAACTTCATCAATTTCTTTCATTAATGATGTCATGTCATATTACATTTCTCCTGTATTTTAGTAAAGATTATGTGCCTTACACAAGTATGGGCATGTGCATTATAAGGTGGTGTTGAACTTAATTAACACTAATATATACTCAGTAAACAAGTATCACTTTCAAAAATGAAAGAATGAAATCATAAAACAGTGATTGTGGGGAAATAGTCAACAATACACTATTAGTATTAACAATTTATAGTGAATTTGCCTTCAAGATATAATTTGCTTGCACTATCAAACACGGCAAAAGACATCATAGGAAAATAAATTGTCTTTATCTAATGAAACAATAAAAATTTATAGTAAGATTGCCTAATAAACTACAAGATATCATTGCTGACTAATTCAATTATGGTAAATACAGCTTTATATAAGGATAATAGTATTGATGCCATTTCCAACTTTCTAAGTTCAGTTTGAAGGTCAAAATAACAATGAATGGGTAAATTAAGAACTTGAAATGTAAACTTGTTTTTGGAATCAATTCATTCTTCATTAATCAACTTGATCATCTATAACAATAAGGAAAACATTCCTTGTCTGTAAAGCATTGAAGCTGCAGGCACAGTATTGAGTAATATTTGTGTATGACGACTTTTTATTATGAATTAATATGAAAATTTATTATTTCGGAATTTGTGATAGTCAAACTTCTCAATTAAAGTTTATGAAAGCTATGTGTCAGTAATAATTATTACCAAAAATGAATTACCTTTTCATCATTTTTAGTTTCAAGTAAAAAAATGCTCATAATTAAACAAGAATACAACTTTTGAGTACTTTGTTATCCTCTAAAAAATAGAACAATACTTAAACTAATTTGGTAACCAATCATCACTGTTATTTATCATCAAAAAATGTTAAGTACAAAGATAGAGTTCATAATATATTTTGTTATGATAGTCATTACTCACTACATTGGTATATTAATGAAATATTATTACTTCTACTGTGTAGCAGCTATTAATAATTATAAAGTGATATATTTAATTACCTTGTCTTCTAATTAATTCTTTGATATCTTCATTATCAAGTGGAACCTTCATGGTATGATAAAGGTGACAGAAGTCATAGAAACAAGTCTTTATCCATTCACGAAATTTATCTGACAAAGCAACAATTCCTTTGATTGGCATATTACAAATATAGCTATATTGACATGGATCCAATCTATAATATTAAAATGAAAACAAAGAGTTGAATAAACACAAGAGATATTGATAACTAACAACACAGTCCTTGTCTTAATTATTAATAAAAACGAAAAAATGTCCATTTTTTAAATCTCATATTAAATAGAAAGAGCATGTGTGCTTTATAATATTCAACTCTGTTATCATCATAAACATCTAATACAGTTTTCTTATAATTTTATTCCTATCAAGACAAAAGCAGTTGAAATCTGTAGAAAAAAGTACACCAGTGAACATTGGTCCAATACTTGTTCTAATTTAAAACATAAAATGCTCTACATTCACAATATCACTGTAAAAATGTACACCATAGTTTTCTTATAACTTTCTAGTTTCTAACAAGACAGAGTATAAAATGGTTACAAAGATATCCAAAGCTATTCCCCTTCTGATTTATTAGTTCTTGAAACTATTATTTCACTACTAATATTTACACTTTAAATGGTAAGAGTGTTAGTTGCAAAATCAATACTTACCAACGAACCAGGAACAAAAGTCATGTTTATCTTATCAGGCATAATAAGAAGTGTCCAGAGATGAGATGAATGTTCAGGACTGCCTAACACAACAGCAACCAATTCAAACAGACAAGAAACAAGCGTTCTATTATGATCATCTAAACAAAATAGGAAGTATTTTACTCCTCTAAAACTTTGCTCTGATAGACTACAATTTCAGTTGTTACATTCTAGTACATGATCATATCCCTACCTCTAACTAAGAAATTTCTTAATTTTCCAACTGAAGCATTTGGAACTTTAAATGTATGGGGAAGAGCAAGCCATTGTAGATATATTAAATATCTTGCACTGATATATTGAGACACCGTTCTTGACAAAACATTAGAAATCACTTTTGATCTCTTTTGCTAGATATGGAAGATAGTAAAAATATATTTATAAAGATAGTTCAGTAATTTTAACAAAGTTAGTTTTTTAAGAATTTTGAGGCTGAGTATGTATCATAAATATAAATATTACATTATAACAGTAGATATTATGGCAATTCACTAACCCTATCTTCCTTGACAAAAACTTCATTGTAAATACTGATAAAAAGAGACATGTTAAAAGTCCATTTTGTCATTTCTAATGAATTATTGTCATCTTTTTTGACATAACTGCCAAAAGAACACAAAATAACAATATAGTTGATAATACAAAGTTGCTTGTGTAGATTTACTATAATAATGTACACACAAATAACATGTTCTTGATTGATAGAAAAATTTATGCAGTAGGAAAAAGTTATATACAAAAACAAAAATATGTACTCAGATTGGCTATTCATAGCCAAAGAAATAATATTCTTACCAATTGAAAGCAGTTGCCATTAGTGTGTCAACTCCTTTTTTAGAACTAGTATCAATAATTTTGACAATTGATTGATGAACTTCATTAAAAATGTTATATGTATTATGAAAATTGACATCTAAAAACAGTAGAAATTTTGAAGAAATCTTAGATGGTAATTCTTTCATCTAAAAAGTAACCATGGTAAACATAATGCAATTAATAGTATAGAAAAGAATGAGAATTTACCTCCTGAGTGATAGTCGTATTGACAGGATGAAGACATTCAAAATCATATAAAAAAGATACAAACTGGTTCACCATCATGGTATGTACAGTCTGTTCACTTCTACAGACTTGAAGTAATCTAGTATGGAGAAGAAAATAGAGCATACTTATAATACAATAATAAAGAAAAATATATAAAATGTGGAAGGCTTGAAATTTTCCCACTCCTCTCATTAGTACATATCTAGTTTTGTGATCACAAGTGGTCTACATAAAATAGCAACTGAACATTCTTGATATAGCTAGTTATGTCTGTTATATATTTTGTGTGATAGCATGACTTTAACAAGACAATTTCATATTAATTATAACAAATCTCTTAACAAAGGAGAGTCCTCCAGGGTTATATAATCTCAGAGGTTTTGATGTATAACAAAGGTTTAAATTGACAGTAGTTATATACTTAAATTACGGTAATGCCAAGAAATAGAAAAAATTTTTTTTGTTTTACCTCATAACAAAAATGATTGCATTACTATTAATGCTGGTATTTAGTTTGCTAACTGAAATACTGTCATTTAACATTTTGTTCAAATCCACATCAATGTCTGCCAACTATAAAGTAACAATTAAAAATTATATTCTAAATTCACAGAGTACCTCCACTTGCTCTACATCAAAGATTTTTTTTGCAAGAGATGCTATAGCAACATGAATTACAGCTTCTTTTTCAATGAGCAACACTTTCATTTTGTGTTGACAGTCACAAATCTAAAAAAATAAAAACAATACTGTCATTGCTTTACAGTGTATGCATATTTTTGGCATAAATCAGCTCAAAATTAATAAATATCTTACTACTTTATAAAAAGACACTAGTTCTGGTAAGTTTTGTTTCCTTGCTTGAAGTTTGTTTAGAGTGAGTTCAAAATATGCATCACATATTGGCTCTGTTAGTAGAGCCTATAAAATAGTGACCAGACACAATTAGTGATGAGATGAATGATTGATGTCACTCACATGTTGATATTGTTTCTGCATTTTAGAACTGTTTCGATAAAATAAAGGACTGTATAAAGCATTTTCAGTTTGATAAATTGATTCAATCAGTTCATTCAATACTATTCTTACCTATAGAGTAATAATAACTGTAATGAAAGAGGTATACTAAATTACCATGTCATTAAAAAGTAGTAATGGATTTGGGTGAGTTTGTTCACTAAGTATAGTAGGTGATGTAGCAGTTTGAACATTGTCAACTAACAAACACTGAAAATGATACTTGACAATGAATTGACCAAAAGAGGTCACTACTACACCCTTAGGACTGGACAGAGACAGATTTATAACTTGATGGATCCACATTACTTCTTCATAGGATATTAAGTTGTGGAAGTATTGTAGATAATGTTGTATGATGTGCTCTAAAATGGAATGAAACTCTAATGGAGATGTTTTAGACAAAAGATGTAGGCTGTCACTATCATTGAAAGCAATGTCTGTAACAGTATCCACAAGTGTGTTGACCTTGAGATGAGTGTCCTAACATTAAAGAAGTGGTTTGTCAATATATCAACAATATTATGTATTTAAACATTTATGTTAACAGTATTTAAAACAACATTAACCTGTTGTTACTTACTAAGAGAAGTTGCAAGTTAAGCTTTGTGGATAGTTCACAGACGAAGTCGTCAAATGATTTCTGAAAAACTTCTTGCTTTACAGTAGACATCCACTCATAGAAACAAAATACAATGCCTATAAAACTCAATTTATTCTTCAGAGAAAATGAAAACTTTTCCAGTGATTGATGTGGTAATTTGATTAAATGTATCTGCAAAAAATAAATAATATGTAATATAAAAAAAGTTTATAAATAATACCATTTGATAATATAAAAATAACAGATTCTTTATTTCTGAAATTGAATTTGAAGGTGTTTCAGGTACACAGATGTTAAGAAGTGATGTATAAATCATGTCAATAACAACACAGAAAAGAGAGGTATCATCTTGGAGTTTAAATTCTGCAGGGACAGTACAGGCTGGAATTCTTGAGGCACATTCATCTAGTAGTCTTAGAATTGATAATGAATTAGAATCTAACAAGTACACTCTTAGTTGGTAATGTAGATTGGCCATCTTTTCAAACATATCATCTGTTAATTGAAATAATGATTAACAATCTAAGTTAAAACAAAAAGTAATAGCAGCTGATCAATTTAAACTTTTTTATAAGCATAACAGTACAATTATGAGTCTTCGGCTTGATTTTTCACTTCATTATAGTGTATGTCTTAAGATCACTTACCCGACTCAATATTTATTAACCACTGTGTCATAAACGGTTTGGAGAAAACTCCCATATCTCTGGACAACACCTGCTTGGACAGTGCATCATGAACATAGGCATCCCAGACAGTATGATGCTTTTTCATAAATTGAATGACTTCACGAACGCAAACATAGTAATCATCTCCCTCCTAATATAAACACATTATTGATTTAAAAGTAGGTGGATTGTGATGATGATTATTGTATATGTACAATTATTTGTCATTATTGTATTGTAGGATTCTCGCATTTAATGGACAATGTAAACTTAATGTACTCACAAGTATGGGCTCATTAAATATTTCCTTCATTTTTTTAATAACTGCATCAGCCTCATTTTTTGCTATAGTATCAGTAGCTCCCTCGAGCCCTAAATGATAGGATCTGTTATTATGTTGGTTATCATCAATTGTTACTGTACTAATGACAAGATTTAATGCTTTATTTAGAATTGTTTCCATAGACTGGAAAACAGAAATAAAAAATGGAAATCTTGGTGATGAAATATTACTCATGCTGTGTTCACGTTGTTGATTAAACTCATGAAGTTGTAGTTTGATTTCTTCCATTGATTTTGGTATTGGCAGAATGGAGAGTATTTGACAGAACAAACTTATAACACAATTAGTGCTATCTTCATTGCATTTGAGAATGGTGTGTATTGCCATTGTATCATTAATAATGGAGAGTAGGTAGAGTACAACGTCTTTAAAACTAGACTCAACAGTTGTTTTGATGGTGTTGGATAATGTATGACTAGAATGATATTTCATAGAATAGTTAGCGGCTTGTTGTATGAGCTTGTTAGTGGTATCTTGCTGCCAGAAATAAGAAAATCGTTCCATTATCACATCGCTGATCATATTATTGAAACCAAAAAGTAGCTGGTACCAACAGTCACGTATCGTCTTGTTTTTACAAAGTTTATCTATGTCTTTAGTCTTTTGAATACCAATACTCATCGATACATTTGGTAGTAAGTTGTGTAGCCATGTAATCATAATGGCTTTCGGGACTAAGCATGTCTCGATGATGTGCTCAATACTACTTCCTTTTTGTTGAAGTAAACAATATGTTAGCCACTTTTGTATATCAATATGAGAATCTGCTTTAGCTTCATCAATAGTATCAAAGTAAATATGTTGCCAACCACTTAAGAAAATTGATGGATAACAATGGGTATAAAACATGTTGGAAGAAAAGTGTAGAAGAATATAAATAAACTTGTTTGTTTTGACTTCACATCGAGCTTCTTTCTCCTCTATTAATAGTCGGACATGACTGATGCAATCTTTGCTCTGTTCTTTCATGTCAGCAACTAACACTAGTACTTCAGATTGTTCAGAGTCAAAAAATTGTTTTAATATATGGTTAATATTCTGTTGGCTAGTGGTACTAGTAATAACATAAGTATACAATAGTTCTGTATCAATTAGAAACAATTCTTTCATCTTAGTACGTTCCTCTTTTGTTATTTCGGATTGCCAGAAATAGTGTGGATGAATTATCTCAAGTATGGCATAAGATGTGCGTGTATAACAGATATACTTCTTAATTTTAAAATGTGGAGGACTAGTCCTACAAACATAAGGAATAACATGATATCACAGGATATTACTTGATAAATTAGGATACTATTATTATCAACATTAATGTGCAAAATATTGAATGGAAAAAGGAACATAAAATTAATAAGAAACATAAAACTATATACATAAAATTAAAAATACAACTTACAATTTTCCCAGATCATCATTTTCGTCTTGAATTAGCTGTCCAAGTGAAAAGTGATGTTGATGTTGAAGATAACATTGAATATAATATTCATGAAGATGTTCACTGTGAAGGACTAATCCTTCAGGAGTCATAAGTTGAATAAGTTGCGTACGGAGGTAGAAAACAACTAATTCTTTTAATATAAGAATTGGAAGGTTATCGATTGTGGCACAACCTGGTTCAATAGAAAAATCAATGTTATTTTCTTTCATAAATTTCACTGTTTGTTTTACATGATCTTTTAAATCGCAAGGTTTGGCTGTACTTAGAAAATCTTTCACAATATCATCAATTGGGACAGCATTAAATAAGTACTGGACTGTGTTTGAAAAGTTGGAAGATTCATCCTACATAATGATGATAACATCTAATACACAATAAAAAGCTGTTTGTAAAGGTAATAGAACCTCCTAATGTCTACCTAACAAAATATAGTAACATAACATGACAAACATCAGGTTTATGACTAAGCATTAATAATAAAAATTGCTAATGTTCAAGTTGTAATAGAGTGACTTGTAAAACAGAGTATATATTTTAGTGCTATAATTTCAGTATGGAAAGGTAATAGTTCAATCTGCTGCATTAGAAATGCCAATTTGCAACACTATGCTATACAAATGTAATAGCTGAGTTTAAAAAATCTAATTTCAGATATGAGTGAGAATATTACATAAAGTGATTGTGTTATCAATGCATAGTAAATCAGATATAACTATATTTAAAATTTTAACTACAAATGTAAGTAGCTTTCTAATAAAATACCTCAAATTAAGACTAGAAAACTTGATATAACATTGACATAGTATATTGCTACACCAACACATTAACAATGTTATCAACCTACCAATTTTACATGAATCCTAAAGAAATCATAAAAGTGTTGCACAAGAGACTTCACAAAAATTCCTTTGTTGCTGGTAAATTGACAGTCAGTGTCATGATTCTCATCTTCATTGCCAAAAGTGAGTGAGTAATCATTAGACAATAAGGATGTTGAAAATGATAACATGAGTGAATCAATTGTGTGCTTTACAAACCCATAGAAGCTAGATTCTCTGCATGATTTGACAAAATCAACAATCTATAGAATAGAAACATATTTTACTGTGTATAGTATAAAACTATTGAACATCACACAAACGAGTATGACTATTTGCATAGCACAAATATTCAAATTTATTACTGCATACACAATGGGTCAACTTACATTGCTCTTAGCATACTTAAGCAGACTTTCAATACTATTTGGACAGGAGGACAAGACTTCTCTAAAGAGGACTTCATGAGTTAAGGCATATTTCTCAAATCTGTTCAAGAATGGTTTCTCCATTTTAGGTAGCTCTGAACTGCTTACAATCATAACACAATCAAACTGAGGGCTAACTCTAGTGGGACGAACATTAGGGCCAACAGCCACACTAGCATAAAATGATGTAGTAGATTGGTTTTTAATGCAGGTAAATCGTTGGTTAAAAAGATCATAGAAATATTCCTGAATTTCATCAGCTTGATGAATGAGTACTGTATGACCTTGCACAACAGAATGTATTATAGCTTCAGTAGTGTTGACCTATAAAAACGAACTTTTTTCATAGATCATATACTCATATATCTTTTTTCCTCTGGCATACATAGCATACTAGGTGGTCCTATTATCTTTTGGTTAATGTGCTAACTCTGGGCTTCTTTTTTTTTCATCATTTTAATGTTTCTATATATGTCGATTTTCAAGATCTAACAAATCATATTCATAAACCAACAACACATATACCAACCAATGAATGTTATTAATCCAAACAGATAGTACAAACAATGCTCAAAGCCTCCAACTAGCTTGCTTTTCTATATTATTTTAGTATTCAATTGTATTTTATAACTATTAATCTTTTATAATACTGATGATAAATATGCAGTCTTGGCTGCTCTAGTCAGTGTTCATTGTAAAGTCAGTGTCTTACAAAAAATTATAGGATAATTTTTTCTATTATATATAGTCTCGTTTACCTTTTGTGATTCGTTATCTCCAGGAAGTTTGGAACATGATAGGATTCTTGTTTCATCTCTATTAAGTATATTAAAGGCAAATAGAAGTCGGACCAATGATTGGTCTTCACTACTATCAATGAGTAATTTATATCGAATTAAGTTTTCTGCAGAGAGATCCTTTTCCTTCTGTTTGAAACTTGATTGTAGAATTTTAACTAGGGAACGATTATGCATCTGATCAGGAGTTGAACCAATCTACAAAAAGGAAAAAACTAACATTATCAATTTATAATTTATAATAGTATAACAAATAGTTTGCTGTGATTAGACATACCACTTCAATAAAATCTTTTAATATCACTTGAAAGTGTGCAGTTCCATTGAAATTATGCTCCAAAGATTGAATAATTGCTTCAGGTGATATTATATCATTTTCAGATTTTACTTGGCTGAGATAAGTAAAGAAGTGAATAAAATCACGCAACCCAAAGAAATCTTTGTGTTTAGGCACTGTCATCATTTTTTTATATACATCAACAAAACCATGAATAAATTTTTTTTCCATCATGTCAGTGGCTTTAGGAGCCTGTCCATGTGTCAAAGAATATTCTGCTAACTGCACCAAGTCATCATGAGATGTTTCACTTCTGAACACACAAACAGCTCGGTTACTCTTAGCAGCATCTAAAAACCTATTAGTTATCCCTACAAAAGATACCTAGAAAAAAATAATTACCAGTATTATCATAAATTAATTCATTGATCATGTTTTTCAAAATATATTACCAAAATATTACTGAGTAATTTAAATTTAGCCTGTGGCTGACAACTATGCCTCTGCCTTTCTAAGTATACACTAATTATGGTATTATTAGAAAATGTTAGGCATTTAGGATAGCAAATTATACAATACTTCACTGACTTTTGGATTGTCCAAGTAATAATGGAGAACTTTTAATGATTCATGAGAATCTTCTGCTAATCCAGCTTCATCCATAAGAACAACAGATTGACTTCTAATACTACCTTCATCAAATGTTTTCTGACGATTTTCAGCTCTCTGAAAAACAGTTTCAATTTCTGTTGATGTAGACTTACGAGAACATTGATAAAAATGAGGATCCAACCTCAACAGAATATCAATGTCCTTCTTCCATTTAGACTCTTGTCCTTGAAAATTTGATGTCACGATCTTAAAAGAAAGAGTTTTTGATGTACCAGGTGGGCCAATAATGATCAGAGGAGTGCGAGTCATTGTACATACAATTATAGCATAAATGTTCTCTTTGAGGGCATCAGTTGGAGCAATACCAACAGGAAGTTCAACATGTTCAGATACCCATTTAAACTCATCATCAAGTGAATTCTTAAATGTGACCAGAATACCTTGTTCACCTACAGGGGGACATTCATTCATCTCTTCCTTAAATTTCTTTCGATACTTCTCATTTAGTCGGAAATAGTAAACTAAAGCCAAGGCAACAAACACAGCACGACAACTAATACTAAAGTCATTTCTGTCATATTTGGTAGGTTGTTTAAACCATTTCCGAAGCCAATCATAAAATGTAAAGACACGTTGAATATCTCTTTGACTAACAGTGCTTTGGGAACATAACTTTGCTTTATCATCTGCTACCTCATTATCGACCAATGTTTCGTAAGCACAATTTCTAATAAATTTCTGAGCATTAGCTATCCGCTCAGTAAGAAAAGCGTATTCAAGAGTTGACAAATCATCATAAGTGAGAATGAACTTTTCTCTTATATACTCTTTTTCATGGCTCTCTTGTAATTGTCCATAGTCCCACATAATAAGCTCAAGAGTTGGAGGAAGTGACTGAACATAATAAGAGCTTCTAAACCAGTTCTCATCAGATTTCTTTTCTATAGAGGCTAAACTGTTACCACGATGAGGATTACAAGCAGCAACAATAAATATGTTTGAAGAGATTTTTTTCCCCTATAACAGACAATTATGAAAACCATAGGTGAATTAGTGAAACATGAACTATTTTGGTAATGAATATATATTAATGGAGCCAGAAATTACAAATACCTTAAACATAAAAAGTTAGTGCACTTATAGTATAATGCAATAATGTTAGTGTAGTAATGTGTTTATTATGTGCATTATGAATATAATTATCTGTCCTGTCCCACTATAACGCTATCTTATGTATGCTAAATAAATGTCATATATGATGTTATATATGTGGTATTAAAGTGGTATCAAAGTTGTATTAAAGATTGCTCTATATCTCTATCTCAAGTCATCACAGTTAGTTAGCTTCATATCTCATTTAGGAAAATTTCATGAAGTGGTAGTGATCATTGCCACTATCCAACAAAACATGCTGAATAGAATAGGCAACAGATGTTGTTTCAAACTGATGCAATATCATAAAATCTAATAAAAATTATGCAAGTTATGAAGGAAGCTATATCACAGAAATGGCAATTGACAACAGTTTAATGTAGAACCAAAGCTTTTTTCAGTTCTAATAGGGTAATAACACTACATGATATTAAAACTTTCAAGTGCAAAGGAAAACTCAACAAAGTCAACTAACATATCCAAACAAAATAATCATATAACAATTATGGTTATAAGAAGTTTTGAGAAATAGGCGTGGATACAAAATTCTTAGCAAAATGAGAAATAAAAATGCTGTAGGTAGAATTTTAGGAAAATTCCTATGCTGAAAATGTGGATAATTACTCTGTACACACACTACTGTTTTAGAAGAAATAAACTAACATATTGCTTATGTTTTTGCAAGAAATAGACTAATAGACACACACACACACACACACACACAAACCAATATTGTAACCCTTGCCCCATGTAGTGAGCAGTGACGGTAAACAAGGATGGATTCAAGCCAAAAAAAGTAGCAACCTAAAAACCATGCATCTATATTGTTGTATGAGCTTCTGCAAATTAATACTTTGAAAAAATAGTAATTAGGAAATGGTAGAACTTACTCTTATACTAGCAGTGCGATCAGTAATGATTTCCTTTAAATATCCTGGGCAGGAACAAGTATTAATTTCATCCAAAAAGACCTGAATGTGTTATTAAAATGTTTTTGAAGTTATGTAAAAAATAGAAAAAAATAAGAATACAATTTTAGTGAATGAAGTACTCACAGTAACTATAGGTTTCTGATATTCTAATAGGGCTGCTCTCTTTCTGTTTTCTAAGTAGTGATTATATCTTGTTAATAAAGAGTCAGCATGCTGACTAACATCAAGAAAGAACTTTCTGATTTCTTCAGGCTTCATGGCTAAAGAATAACACAAAAATCCTCACAAATCACATATATGACACTTAGCTCTACATGCTAATTTTAATTAATTACTTTTAAAATGAAAGAAATGGATATGAATATGCTTATCCTGAGTAGGGATTAAGCTTACCAGTATGAATGCTTAATTTATAGAAAGTGCCCTTTAGATGCCCATAGAGAAGACCATTTAACACTTCAGACATTGTCTATAAGCAGTATGAATAAAAATATATTTTTTAAAATCATTAATATTACCTCCACATCACAAACTCGTTGCATTTTCTCCAATAAATCAATAATTTCGTTTTTGTAAGTGGAATCACTCGGTAATACTAAACTTGATAACATTGGATCGTAAGAATCAATCTTGCTCCTCACTATTTCAAACAATTGTTTAGAAGGTTCATTGGGATCGCTTAGTCTCAGGATCTGTTGCAAATCATCTAGAGGCACTTTCTCATTCTTTGTTTGTAATTTAGAAAGTGTTGTGTTCAGCAATGTATTGGTAATTGATTTCTTCAGCAAGGAAATTTTTTCAATAAGAAATTCCTGTGATAGCAAACATACCATAAAGAAAAAATAAATTAAAATTACTTTCATATTTTTCTTTTGTTTTTTCAACTGTTGGTTCCAAGATTCATTCCACAGACAGGCAAGTAACTCAAGAAGAAAAGTCTTTCCAACACCAGTCTCTCCTTCTATAACCACTGGAATACCACACTCTTTCCTCTCATGTATGTTCAACATTTTTTGAACAAAATCTCTTGTGAGAACAAATTTGTTTTCTTTTATCAGTTCTATTTCTTTGTTTTCTTGATTCTTGTCAACATTAAGAGCAGCAGAAAGATATTCATGAAGTATTTGAGTGCTAAGTCTCTTCCTAAAACATTAAAAATTAAAATGTTAAATGTTTGAAGAATAAAGGTGAAATGTTTAAAGATTAAACAGTTACAGGATAAGCAATAACACAGCTCAATGTTGCAAACATGCTCGGTTCTAACTATCATTAATACAATTAGAAGACATTTATCATAAAATGGTGAAAAGAAAAGATTCATAGGCAGTCCTAGTTTTGTTTTAGAAAGTAACTATAGGAATATATTTAATTTCTTGCTTAATCAATAATAATTAAACATGCCAGGCAGTAAGTATTAAACTATAAAATGTCTTCAATTAAACTTAAACATACTTGAGTGTTCCTATGTCAATTCCAATTGCTTGAAGTTTTGAAAATTCATCTGGTGGCAGAGGTTGTTCTGGATGATTACTGAGAAATCTGAATGTACTTCCACTACTATTGAAGTCATATATCAACTAAATGAAAAAATGATTTTTAAATACACAGTATTTGTTTTTATGGAACATATGTTTGGAGGCATTTCAAAATTACCATGACTCTTTAAGTTCAGACTTTTATTGCTTTATAAATAAATTTGTGATAAGGGATATTGTAATGGATTATGTCATCACAAATGATGTCATATAGTTGTGGCAATTAGATAGATATTGCCAAAAATGCAATCAAGTTTATGCTATGAGCAAACCTGTCTATGGAGATCAGCTGACCATGACATAGACTGCTTACAAAAATTTCCAACCTCTTCACGCATAATAGCAAACAATGTAGATCTAATTTTGGCTGTGTTTCTCTCTCCAATCACTCTCCCTTCACTGTTTTTAATAGGTTCTTTGTATCCCTCATTATAACAAAGATGAGGACAATTCTCTAGAAATATACATCGTCTTTCCATGTATCTAAATATAAAGAATGCAATGGACTTTAATTGTTCTTTCAGTAACTTCATTTTTATTATTACTACATCATTAAAGGAAATTTTTTTCTGCTGCACAAAATATGGTTGTGCAAGTAAAAAATGACAAATAATAGTTCAATTTTCTATGTCAATAGTACTCACCTCAAATACAAAACCTCCATAATTTTCCCCCCTCTAACTTCAGCAACTGAAAAAGTTTCATTGAGTATGTCCTGACACTCACTAGAAGGAATATCCTTCATAATTTTATTAATTTTAATTGGAGGATCTGTGCTCTCTAAAAGAGTTAAAATACAATAAAGGCTAAATATACTAATAAGGTATATGGACTTGATGAACTCATATCAATTTGAATTTCTATTGTATCAATCCACAAACAGGTTATAGCCCAACCAGTTTATTCCAATATGTACCAGTATGCAAACAGCTTTATGCCCTAAGGTTTGTTTACATCGATTACAAACTAAAAAACACATTTAAATACACAGTAGTTAATTTTGTGTAACATATAGACAACTCTCATGGTTAGGTTATAACCTATATATACAATTTTCCATTAGAATATCAAAATAGAAAGCAAGTACTAATGTATTTAATGCAATATTTACAGAGTAAGCATACTTTTAATAACATAGTCCAGTCTTTCTTCTTTATATGCAAGAATATATTTACAAACTAGCTGCACACCAGGATTACTTTTTACATCAAACCATATTGGAGGAGTAATCTTCTCACCAAGCAGAGCAAAGACAGGAAAGAGATCTTTAAACTTTTCATATGACTGATCAAGGCATTCTTCATCTGATGCATAAGGATCACTGAAAATTTTCCAGTATGGAGCCTACAAATAACACTTATAACTTCATGAAATCAATATAGGTTTAGTATACTTAGTCAATAAAAAAAATGATAAGATTACTCTGGATTATAGACTACACTTAGCTAAAAACGAATTATCACCTGCTACTATGTTCTTTCATCAGCAATAGTCAGATTAAGCACAACAGGAAATGGTATTTTGATCACACCCACTATTTCTTTATGAGGCTATGTGGTAGCAGTGCCTATGTAGGGATGGCCTGGATTGTCCATTGAGTTTTACTGGCAGAAAACAATGAATACCTCACTCAAAACTGATCAAAATGTTTCAATTTCTTGTAATATTCCTTTCTATGATAATCTTTTTATTATGACTTAGATATAGGTTAAGATAAGGTTTATAAGTATTACAAATACAATGGTCAAATGCTGAATTTGGTATATTTCAACCTCTGATATACAGCTAAAAATAACTCAGTTACTTTGGAAACTATATTCATAGAGGTAACACACTCTACTATGAAGTATGGCTTTTTGTAGGTCTAATTATGAGAAATGAACTGTGATAGATTTCAGCAGTTTACTGTCAAGAGCTACTCATAAGAAGCCATATTAATTGTGAATAAATATTTTAAGCAAATTTAGCAAGTATTGGAAAAATTGTCAAAATTTTATTCAACAACTCAACTACATCAAATGGTCATGACTCACAATAATTGTTGAAAGCACAAAAATCTATTTAATCCAAATGTCTTAAAATTGCTAACTTTAGTAGATGCAAACGACTAGTAGTCTTAAGGTAAAGCCTTTAGTTTATGATTTAAAAGATACATGATGGTCTAAGCATGCATTAGTATAAAACTTGATCTTTAATGCACAGCATTTGGAGCAAACATTATTGGTTGTAATGTAATTGGCATTTAGTTTAAGTCTTTGCCATTAATTTTAGTGATTTTGAATTTAGTAATTTTAGTGTACCATTAATTTGGTAAACATTAAAATAAAGTTGCGACTAAGAAATTAAAACTTCTAAATTTAGTAGGCATAATTAATATCAAAGGATATTTTAGATGCTTCTTTCAAACAGAAATAGAAATATCCAATGCATAACCATGCATGAATATACTGTTTGGTCAAATGTAACTTCAACACACCTTTCACATGTCAGCTACATATTTCTCATCTTATTCTTACTACTCAATCCAATGTAGTTATTATAAATGCTATGATTATAAATCCTGTAAATCACACACTTTCTAACACATACCTCTACATAAACAGACATGGAAACTCCAGCTACCAAACATAGTGAAAGACAACCAGGAGAAGTTGAGTCAGCACTAGTATTCTCAGGAACATCAACATAGCCAAGTATGAAGTAATCAAAGAAGAACCAGTTTACATCATCTACAAGTTGATAAAATACTTTCTTGTACTCTTCTCTGTCCCATTTCTGTAAATGTAGTCAAAAAGCATTTTAAAATGATAAGCCACTTACTTGAGGCCATACTAAGTTGATATTCAAAAACAGTGCAAAATCAGAGGTAGTCAAACCATTTTTAAGTTTTATAAGATGTTTAACAACATCAGTCTTGGTGAAGGTTTCATTGATACTAATCACCTTAGGTGATTTATCATGAAAGTCATTGTCAAGATAATTCTTGACGTAATGTGTCTTACCACTACCTAATAAATAAGTATACAAAATTATAAAGTCTCATTCTCGCACTATATAATTCAAAATAAATACTTTAATAAATGTTTGTTATTGATGTTCTTTAATAGCATTGTACACTTGATATAAAAGTGTTTTCCTACTAAAGATATAATCCTAGTCTGCCTAGGACATGTTGTAACAAAAACTTCAATTATTGTAATAGGTAATCAGCCTTTCACTACTATAAGTTATTAAATAATCTCTTAATTCACTTTACCTGGAAGTCCACACACAACTTGAAATAGCTTAAACACTTCATTTTTTTGTGTCCTTAAATAAGTAGATATATTAGTAAAAGGACATAATTTATCTTTGTCCTAATAATAAAATTATAATGAATAATCAATTAGTCATTGTGATAGCTCACAACTTTGGTAGTAGTAGCAATCCATGGCATATGTCTAAACATTGAAGGAGAATATTCAACAATAATGACATCTATTGTTTTGGCATATTGAGAATGTTTGTGAATCTTAGATTCCACTTTAGCAATTTTTTTCAAAAAGACCTGAAAACATATAAACATAATATCACATCAAAACTAACTCACTTGTTGCAAGTCATTTTTAATTAAATTGATTCCAAGTACAAGATATTTTGATTGAGGAAAATGAACAATTCTGTCAAAAAATAACTCAATGTCTTCTTTACATGTATTTGATGAACATCTAAACAGCTGACAAAACAGTGGAAAGCTTTTATCAAAAATCCAGTATATTAATCGAATCAAGTCTAAATTTGAATAGTCAAAGGATGAAATTAAAGAGATTTTAATTGGATGTTTGCTATGATATTCATGTTGTGTTTGTATAGCATCAGAGAGATAAGGCTTTAATTCAGGTTGTTCAACAAGCCCTTTCAAAAAAAAACCAATTATTTTGGCAGGATGCTCAAAATCAGGTCCTTCGTTGATGGCATTTCTAGTAGCTAGATGACACTTAGAGAGCTCCTGTAAAATAACAAAATTGGAATTATTTATTATTTTTAGACTCTGCCTGACTAACTTCACGTATAACAGGACAGGAGTTCTTATCTAAATTAAAGAGAAAACCAACATCTCTCAAAAGGTCATCAAAGTAAGAAATTTCTTCTTTCAAGTCTGAATAAATTGCTTTTAGTTTCTGTGTGCTAACAAATGACAACAAGGGAAACTCTTTTCTAGACTCATGAAAGACTTTCATAAACTCTGTCAGCTGATTCTTAGTAGCTTTGACCTATGTTAGTATATATTATATGCATGTTCTACAAACATATTCTATACCTTGGCTCTTAATGCTTGCAATCCTTCATGTGAAGGATATAATAAATATTCTTCTTCTGATGACTTCAAATAAAGTGGATGACCATAATATTGCAATTGAGAATAGCAACTTTGTAATTCCATTGCAGCTATATTAAACTGTGTAGGTATAATATAAGAGTACATCATACTGTATGGTCAAAATTACCTGTTGAAACCATCTGAAATTAGTACCAATTTGATCATCACTACATTCTATTTCAGAATTTATTAAGGTTAATTGCCGTAAGAAATCTTTTATTTTAATAGAAGACCATTCTTTAAGTGGTTGGTCTATTCAAGTAGAAAAATAACATGTTTCATATACATAATGGTACAACAACTCAATTTACCTATATGATTTTCACAAAATGGAATGAATTGTAATTTGACCTCAACATGATATCCATCATGAAAAACGTGGTAAGATCCAGAACAAAGAATACATTTTAGAGTATTTTCATTCATTTCTTGAGACCCTTCCTAAAAAGGATAAGATAATGACACGAAATACTCTATACATTGTACAATCTACAATGCATCACTAGATATATAAACTATCTATCTAATCTTATCTATTCATACAACCCATCCATTCAACAATCTATCTATTTACTGACACATTCATTTAAATGCTAGTCAACTTACAGATATTCTATTAAACCAGATCCTGATAACACCTATTTCTTCATTAACTGTCTTGAGTTGAACTGTTGCTGCTGATACATTGCTAATCTTGTTTATACTAGTCCAAAGGTCAAGAAGAGAACATGATTTATCAAAGAAACAAGAAGTTAATTGCATAGCACCAACTAGAATTGCTAATGATACTTCTTGATGATCTTCATATAAAAGGTCTGCAGTTACTAATTGATATTCTTGGTGAAAAGTATCCATACCATTACTTAAATTATAACCTCTCTCTTGAGCAAAGCCAAATAGAGGACAACCATGTTGTAAAAGAGAGAATAAATTGAAACAAGGATTGTCTATGAGGTCTTCAATACCAAAAATATTTTTGATAGATGATACTTTATCACTGGCTTTAGATGAAGTAATGAAATGTACATTTTGAAGCTTGGATTCACTTGCCTTCAGAGCTTCGTCAACTTCTTTTGCAATTTCAATTAACTGGATCATTTTGGGATCATTGAGGCAATTATTAAGACCAAATAACATTAAAGTTGTCTGCAAAGCAAAAATATGCTTGTATACAGCATTCAGTTCTAATAAACCAATTAAACTATTAGAGACATCAGCAAAGTCCTCACATCCAATTTTTAACTTGTAATATTGCTGTAGTGACTCATTTTCTACTGATAGATCAATGTTCTTAAGATCATTGAAGTTGAAAATGTCAGCAATAATGTCAATTCTTGCATTCCCTTCTATTAGAGATACCAAAACAGTCTCAGCTTCTTGAACAGCAGTGTTTAGTTGAATCATCCGGTTTTGACAACAAAGAGTGCACGTATTGGAGTCTGTACAGGTCTGAGACTGCTGGTGACTAGGTAGACATGTTAAAGACAACTTGTCAAGAAAGTAGCTAATGCATTTAGCAAAGATTAGACAGTTTTTAAATTCAATGAAAAACAAGAGTGTCCAATGACTCCTTCAATGGTTCTAGAAATGTTGTCAGACTAACTTTCAATGATTCAAGAGATGATAATTGAATGCTTTGCTTAGTTTGATAAGTAATCACAGTGTATTGTTGTGAGCCATCAGTTGAGGGAATTTCATGGTGACCAATACATGGTATAAGCAGCTCCTTGAGATGAGCATCCATTACTGGAGGAAGTTCTATACCATACTTAGTCAATACAGATTGAACATGTGACCTATATACATTAATAATTATAATATAAATACAATTATACAACTATTCTTATAATGTACTTACTTTGCTAGTTCTGGACAATACTTGGGTGATCTAACCAACAACTTCTTAATCTCATCAACACAGTCATCATAGCACTTCTTAAGATCTAATAACTCTTCTTTCAAGATAATATTGACTTCACTAAAGATATTAGAAATGCACTGTGACATTGCCTTGTACACATCATAATGAGTGTATAATGCATCTAAATTATTATATGTGACATTTTTTTCTTTAATTAATTCTCCAGTAACAATAACAAAATCTTTGAAGCTGTTCAAAACACTATTGACAAATTGATGAAACTCAGGAATAATTTCTACTCTAGTCTTGAACATCTCAATGGTTGGTTCTTCATTAACACCTTCCCAATTTTTAAAAGCATCCCAAATGTTTTGAAATGATATTGCCATTGGGATTATTAAATTATATTCTTGAAGAGTGTGAAAATTGTCAGAAGAAAGTTTCATGTCTTCAGTCATGATCAAGAAAATACAGAAAATTGAACGAATTTTAACAGAGCGTATGTGCTTCTCTTGTAAATCAGGTGAGCAAAATTTAGATAAGCAGTCTAGTACATTACGATCAAATTGCAAACCACTTTGAAACACCTCCTGTAAAAGAAACAAGACTTTTATTATAACTAATCTTTAAGTACAAGTTGATTACATTTTCTTCTTAATCAATCTATTATCACATATGACAATGTACTTATTTAAACCGCTATAAATGAAGATTGAAGAGTTTTTAAAATAATATAGAACACATGCTATATAGAAAGCTTGTATCAAAGAAGTTCCATCATGCTAATCATATGCATTTTAGCGCTTAGAGCAAAGTACATGTAAATTGAAATCATTTGTTTTATGTGGGCATTATAGTTATATTGTCTTGATAATTTCATTCAACAAAAGAAAGGACTTTGGATATAGATGTCTGATCTAACACCAAAGTTAAAATGATCATAGGACACCTTGCATGCTTGTTATGGCTGGTAGAAACCAACTTATTAAACCTATGGACTGGTTTATTTTATTTTTATTCTTACATAAAATGAGATGATATCTAAGCCAGGATGTAATTATGAATTCATGTATACACTCTTGTACTTTGCAGGGATGTATGCTTACAAGCAATGTCCATGAAACAGTTAAAATGATTATTTATATCAGCAATACAATCTAGACTACCATTATAGTAATATCGTAAATAGTTAAAAATTGCTCTTAAGGCTAATTAATATGATGGCATTTTGCATGGTTAAGCATCATAATTACCTAAGAATAAACATATAATTAGTTCTAGTAATTAGCTACATAAACATTGTACATTAGTAATCAAACAGCATTATCTTTACTTTTTGGATGAAATAATTTTGCTACATGCAACCTGTATGTATACCAATAATATTTTTGTGGTTAAATCAACCAACCCATGAGCAATCCCAAGCCTATCCTTGTTTAACAAGCACACATAGTAGTCTCTTATAGCTATATATATGTGTGTGTGTATTTAAGAAGGAATCAAATGAAAATTAATTTCAAGTCTCGTTGAGTAGTCAAAGTAGAACAAAATTAGAATATATAATATCCATGGTAAAGTTGTACTACTTAAACAATATTCATAATACTATATTCAATAGTACCTGTATCATAGTGTTGACAATTATCTGTACAAAAGAATTTTCATTTGAGGATAACATGCTCTGAGGGAATGTAACGTAAAATTGCTCATATCTACACATAGAACTCACTATTACAATAATAATATCATTATGTATTATCTTCTGGAGTTTATGATCTGTAATGAATTTTTTCAAAATGACAGAGAACTGAATTTCAAAGCTCTCTGAAGGATGAATATCAAGTTGAAAGAGATCTATGAGAAACTCCAGTGATCGATTAGTTTTCCTGTAGCATTCCATGACTACTTTGAAAAATGACAGTAAGTCTTCTTGATGCTTAGGCTGAGTCAAGCTAAAAGGAATAGATGTATAATTGCATGGTATAGAAAAATCCTTTAAAAAATGTTGATTATGCATTAGAAATTAAAAATATAGAGTTAGTAAAGACTTAGACTTACTGAGTGCTTGCAAGCGTAAACAAAGTCTTAAATGGTTCTTCTGCAATAGTAATGGTTTTGGGCATAATAGCAGAAAACCTCCCAAGAAATGTGTCTATTAGCTATGCATTTAAGTGAGATTGATAATAAAAAAGTCACATTAATAAAAATATCAAACTTAGAAAAAAATCTTTCATGCTCTTTTTCATGACAGTTTAACTGACCTTAGATTTTTCAAAATTAACAATATTAATAACAGCAATGAAGGTTTCAACAGACATTTTATGACAATGGTCCTTCAATTTAATCTCAAGCTACAAATAACATAACATCTTATTACAATAGTACTCATAACAAACCTGTCCATTCAGACATTCATGATAACCTTCCCACATAGTTAGTTCAATTGGATTAACCAATAGATCAAAACATTGTATACAGTTTGAGAGTGAAAGGTCTATGACATTGACAAGAATAGTCACCCACTGCTCAAAAATAATTTCAAAATTTGAAAGTGACCACTGATGTTCATTAATTTATTTTAATAAAAAGGAAAGAAAATGCAGCCCCTAAACAATTAAGATTTTGTTTTAACTATGCTATCATTGAGTAATAATCAGAATGAAATGATATGAAATAAATTGTATATAACTTTACTTCATGTATTGTTTCACTCTTAGAAGAGCTTGGCTGCTCAATTTTTTTAACTTTTGACAAATGAAATGATGTCACAGGTTTTAGATAGTCACTGCAAAAACTTTCATCACCCTTACCTCTTGTAATATAGTGGTCAAAAATATCAATGAAATTTCTAAATAACAGTATAATATGCAACCTTGATATATATGTAACTTACTTTAAAATAGTTATTGAATGAACTTTAGAAGTAAATATACAGGAGACATCTTTCCAGCTGAGCATTAGATTGGGATGATCAGCAAGTATTATTGTCATTGCCTCTAGTCCACTTTGTAAGCCATTTATATCAGCTTGACATAAGCCATTAGATTTGTAATGCTAAACCATGGAAGAAATATAAAAACAGTAGTTAACATTTTATGTTATACTTAATAAGATACATGTCAATAGGAACATTCACATTTTTAAAAATTGTATCCAGTTCAAACTTGCTAACTAGTACACATAAATGTTTGACAACAGCCCATGACAGTTTGAAAACATATTCAAACTGTGTATATCATAAAATGGTATAAATATACTTATTGATGAATGTCAGCATTTACTTCAATAAAATGTTTATGCCAAAGCTTTTCAGTCTTTTTTGTCTTTGAACATAAGGTAAAGAACTTCATAGCAATTGATGCTATAAATACATAATAATTAAATTTCAAACTAAATGTATAAAACTCACTGGAAAGCAATCTAATATGAGAAGATTCTGCATGAGAATGAACTCTAAAATATTCATTGCACATGTTTAAGAATGATTCAGCTGTGAGTTGAAAGATAGTGGAGTTCTTTAGAGCACCACTAAAGGCAATTTCAAAGTCTTCCCTAAATAATAATAATAAAACAACAAAACTAAAAATGTAAAAAATTTTTTTTAAAAATCTATCCTATATTGATTTTTAATGGTGTTGTTGTAGAGCACTAGAATTCAGTAATGTTAAAGTTTAAGATATTAATTGGGAGCATTTAAAATTAGTCAGTACCTTCAATTGTCACATAAAATAATACAATAAAAAATATGCAACAGCCAGTAATACTACGATGCTAATGATTGTGAGACAACAGTATTCCAATGAAATAACATTATATTCACGTAACAGTTACTATTGTTTAAATAATGTAAATATAATGTTAATATTACAACAATTGTTTATTTGGTGGAATGTTGGCGGATTACCAGTGGAAGTTACATCTACAATTACAATGCTATTACATCAAATTTGCAATAGTAAATGAATTCCAACAGTATTCTAATACATTTCCAATAGTTAAAAAACCATCAATTTACTATAAGTTGTTTGTGACACAAAATTGTTGGGAAATTACTTATTGTAAACTCATTGTAAATCAGCTATATCCCATCACATTTCCAAACGTTGGAAAACATATACCATACCTTGTGTAAAATGCTCAGAAAATTCAATTAGATATTAGTTATGTCTGTTGAATTGTCATGGTATTCATGGCAAAGAAAAAATGCTCACTCAAAGTATGCTTTTCAATACCTTTGAGTCACATACACCAACAAAGACATTCTTGTGCAATATATTAAACAAAATAAACAGTCTGCTTACGCTTCAATAAATATGGATAAATTTTCCACAATGCTTGGAACTGGAAGTCTTGAAATGTGCACGACACATCTTTTAATAAATTCAATCAACTTCTTAGAAAGTGTAGGTTGTGATGCATGCCTGTAAAAGACATGTTGTCAAAAAATTAAAAAATACCATTATCAAACTAGATTACCTGTATATAGAGTAGGCAAAAGTAAAATAGAAGGGGAAATCTTGAATAAACATTGTTTTAAAGTAAGCATCTTGCAGTAGCAGCTCCATAATTTCTTGCATTTTTTCCCACCTACCTGTACACATTTCAGTTTCTGCCTGAAAGAAAAAAATCATTATAAATTTTAAATACTGTTTAAGAATTCTTAAAATATTCACAATATGACAGTTATATCACATTTCACACTGATACATTCTATATTATAATAATTATGTATCAGTATCAATTAATATGATAATATTTAACTTTAGACTACAAGTGCATAATGAGAAAAGACTAGAAGAGGGAAGTACAGTGAAACTGACATGTAATTAATTAAAATGACAGGTATAGATCTCAGGAATCATGACACTACTATGATGTAAAACTAAGATGATACTTGTTTTTAAAATCAAACAGTCCTGGAATTGAATAATATCTTTCTGGTAGACAGTAGCTTTGACTATGCATGAAGATTCCCTCTTCAGTTAAAATAATCAATCCAACACAAAAAAGGTATAATAGTATTAATAGTATAATATAAACCAATATATTATGTAGTATATAATACAATGGTTAGTAACTATGGGTATCATATTGTTAATCCTCATTTATGTGTGTGTGCTATTAAATAATAAAGCTGATTACCATATTGCTGCTACCTTGTTTGTTCTTTTTGTCAAATTGATTTAATGAATGATATAGGTCATCTTAACCTAACTTACAAATGATTGATTAAATCTCTAACACATCTTCACAACACTACTTATCAAAATACTGAAACTTGTGGCTAATGTATTATAATAACAATTAAATTTAGATAACTGTCTCTACAATATCAATGAATCAGTACATATTTCATATTATAAAATTGTGAAATCTATACTGTACATTGCTAACCGCTTTTTGAGAAATATCAATTGCTTCCAAGACCCACTGTAGACATCTCTTCTCTTTATCATGTTCATAAGCTAAAGAAATACATTTTTTCTCTTGAATAATACTGCGCATTCTTGATATGAAAGCAGTAAATTCAGTTGGTGCTTCTGGAAGGAATGCATCTAAAACTATATAATTGAAAGGAATAGTGCTGTTGTGAGTTGTCGCAAATTTAATGACCTAGCTATGATAATTATAAGGCATTACATAAACTGTCATATACATACATATAAATTACTAATAAATAAGGTATATGTACTAGAGTCTCTAAAATTAGAAGTGAATGCGGTTGACATAATAATACAAATGGTGTCTTTCACATGAACCATTTATTATTTGATGCAGAAACAATAACAAAATTTTTATCTGTTTCTGAATTTCTTAAATACACACTATGAATTACTGTTTTGTGGTTTCTGGCTCTAAATTAGACGTACTTGAACAAAGGACAGTTATGGCATCAATATATTTCTAATAAGATAGAAATTTATAAATTTCTATCTCAATAAAACAATCTATTGCACACAAGTAAACCCTTAACTGTTCTTGAAGTGGGTTTGATATGTGACAGGGAAAGATAGCTTCATCTGTCAAATGCTTAAACAATAAATAGCTTTCCTTAGAAAAATATCCATTGTATGAAATATCAATAATCATTTTGACTATATTAACACACCTGTACCAGTAGTCCCACCATCACCATACAATGGAGCTATTGTTGCTTCTAAGGACTCATCTACACTTTGTAAATATTCAGCTATATCATGATTGTACATTTTAGGAATAATGACTACTGTAAACGAAAATGTAATTGTCAACATATTCAACTTTCTTTGTTCAATATCAGCTGCAACCAAAAGAGCTTCGAGATTAACTTGTTTAGAATACTTCTGAACAACAGATTCAACAGTTTGACCTATTGACTTGTGATACACCATATGATAAACCCCTGGTGGAGGAGTTTTGTCTTCAAATTTTAAACAGCACCAAGGAATGAGTGTTGGATGTTGGGGAAGGCTGGCAATCCCATAAACAATGAGCACATCTTTACCCTTAGATCTCAGCTTCACTTCTGTTAGGAAAATATTAACACTAATTATTTCAGTAGATTATGCAATTTACTAAATATAATAACATCTTTAACAAAGAAATAAATGTAGGGATGGCTAATGTCAATCCTTCACAAAGAATACAAACAAAATAGTAGATATGGCAGTTGCGTTATCTCTACATAATAGGACAAGAACAGAATGGAATAACATTACTGGTATTATTAATGGGTATATATTATACACTCTAAAAATTGCTTAGTTGATTTAACTAGTACAGGGTTTTACAGGTTGCAAATGTAAAAAGTAAACGTGAGACTATTTTGATCACTAATGTTTTATGAAATTTATGGTTAAGTAGCTACACAGGCAGTAGTACATTAGTAATGAAAACAGTATTATGCTTACTCGAAAATATGCTTGTAATTACAACATGTATAGCCAAATAATGGCTAAATCAACCAATCATTTTTTTATAGCGTAAATGGAACATTTTGAAGTTTATAAGAAATTTTTGAATGTTTGTGTCATCTATGCTATTATAAAGGGATGATGCTGCTGCTGTTCCTATACTATTTCTTTGTAAAAGACTAACATTAGCCATCCCTACATTTGCTTAGTTTTCAAGAAATGTTTTGTTTACTCATTTTAAGCAGCAATGTTGACACATCCTCCTTACTAAGGTGGAAAATTGGGTTGTCCTTAAACAGAAATCATGTGGCAATAGTACTAGGCATCCATAATATGCAGAGTTATTGTTATAGTGTTGTGTAATACAAAATATATCAATAGGCAAATGAATTCACAATTTAACTCAATCAATTTAGTCAATCAATCCATTTAGAATAGTAATGATCCCTGAATAGGGTAGCCAAGTTAAAAAGACTAGAAAGTGAACATTTTATATGTTCAGTGACTAAAGAGAGCTAAACTCCATACCCTCTCAAACATTTTCATTGCAAGACTATGACCTCCCTTACTCAATCACACATCAAGTGTAGGTCATATTCCCATGGGACAAAATGTTAGACAATAAAAAGGAAATAAAACAGTTACAAAATGATGCCTCACTTAAAAATATCTTTGAATCAGCATGTCTTTTGCATTTTTGGAGGTTTTGATTAAAAATTCTGATGAGCTTTTCAGATTTGTCATGTTGTCTGGAAAAAGCTTAAGATTAATTGTTTATTAATCTTTTACTTAATTATTTCATTATTTATTTATAAAATCATTTATTTTTACATCTTTGTGAGGCAATTATTTTTGTCTTAAATGAATTGTTTAGGCACTCATTAAGATGTGATTGGATCTAGACAAATGGTAGAGAAAGTTATTATTAAATGTGAAGTTTATACAGGTTCTAATTTTGTTCATATTTGTCTACATCATTATCAATATTAGTTTACATAGTTCCAAAATGTATTTTAATATAAATACAGTCACTTCTGATAATTGTCCAATATATACATACTCTTCATAGATCCAAGATACTGTTATTAAAACAGTAACAGAAATATTATGCTTCAATAAAATTAAATAAAAGAGATTGATCCATTTGATGTAATCCTAATACATGTCACTAGAAGGAATTTTTGCATTAGCAAACACTTACTTTTGGCTTTCTTCTGTTTAAACTGTAATCTACAAATTGTCCCTGTATTTGAAGCATGGCTCCTATAATCCTTTCGAACCATGTGCTAATTATACATGTTTATAAGTCCATTTGCTGTTTTATTTTTTATTTTGTGTATGACAATTTAAAGCGACAAATGAACTGCATCCTTAGTCCCTAACACATATAGCAACAACTGAATTTAATTAAAATTAACCACAGTTGCTATGACAAGATGCTTCTCTGTCAATATTTCTAAGTCTATAGCTATTAGTCTTTGTCAGACACTACTGTTAATTGTCCAAACTTATAGCTCTAGTCAGTGTTTTCCCTCTAAAGCTAGTATTTTCTAAAACAATCAAAGGATGATTTTTTCAATTCTAACCACCGTGATCTTTACAAACAATCCATGAACTTGTGTCTCATGATCTGTCATTACTTAAGTATTGTCGTAGAAAGAATTTTAAACACTAGAACATTGAGAAGTTTTGACAAATAATTAATTCATATTTTCTGCCAACATATTTCAATAAAAAATCCGAACAATCCCTACATAGGCATCGCTACATAGTACCTATTAACAATGTTTACTACAAATGTACTTACCAATTTTAGCACCTTTTGGGATCTCAATAGGACTTGGTTCTATCATTGGAGGACTTTTTTCTTTTTCCAAAGACGCCATTGCCAATAAGATGATTTGATTTCCCGCGCATGCTCAGTAGGTATTTGATTGTCGACCACGAGGCAAAAACGGAGGCATCTAACCACCCGTTTTGCAGGATGTAAACGTAGGTAATTATTATTAGTTAATAAATAAAAAAAGTTACTTCACTAGGCTAGAAACTTATAATTTCAGACTATACGGCAAATTGTAAACACACAATAACTCTTTTAACCCCTATTAAAACCCGCGTGAGTGTGGCCTTTTAAAAATTTTAATTTCATTATTTCGAGGTGCGGGGTGCTTGATATTGCTCAAATTGTGTAGTTTTAAATACGACTTTTATTAGAGACCATAGTACTGGAATTCACTTGAAGAGGTAACTACATAATTTTGCTACCACATGCTGCTACTTAAGGAGAGTATAGTCTTGAATTTGAATTTTTTAAATTTTATTTTAAAATGGTTCTCCTATATAAGATTCTTTTAAAAATATTTTTACCATATTTTATGTTAAAGAAATTACCAGAAATCTGTAGAAATATCATGATGTACTGCAAGATTTATAATATAGTATAATCATTTTTATAGCATGTATTTAGTGTAACTTCTTTATAGAAGATACTGGTCTGAAGACAAAGAGCCTTTGAATGAGAGTGGGTCCATTATTGTTCCTAGAGAGGAGCTAAGAAAATTTTAAGAGCAGGACATAGGTACATACAACCCAAGGGTCTAGAAACAGAAGTGGAGGTAACTCAACTGGTGATGCCCACAGGGTACGGTACATGTTTTCCATCCTTTGGAAATGTGATGTGATAAAGCCGATTTACAATGAGTTTACAATAAGTAATTTCCCAACAATTTTGTGTCACAAACAACTTATAGTAAATTGATGGGATTTTAACTAACGTAAATGTATTGGAATACTGTTGTAAATCATTTACTATAGCAAATTTGATGTAAAAGCAATGTAATTATAGACGCAACTTACACTGGTAATCCACCAACATTCCAACAATTGTTGTAATATTAACAATACATTTATATCATTTAAACAACAGTAACTGTCATGTAAACATAATGTTATTTCATTGGAATAAATTAACATAAATACAATGTCAAGATCAGTCAACAAAAACCTGCTGCAAAATCATCTAACTGAGTGGCCACTGCAATATAAATAGTCTATTCTCAAGTTGACCCATGAGATGCCTCTTGTTGTGTCTTAGTACTTTTAGTAGAAACTGACGAATTACATAAAAACAACCATAACACAATAACTAAATTAAACAACCAAAACATGATATTAAATACTTAACTCACAAAACATATTACGTCATAGAATAATGGATTAATTATTAAATGAAATACCACACTTCCCCATCCTAAGTTCAAAGTACAAAAATTACTATGTAACACATAAAATTTTCAATAAGTATTAACAAATGGAAAACCACTATTGGAAAGTCGACTTGTTCGAGTGGAATGACGTATTGGCACATTAACAGATGATGTATCAACTTGAGATTCAAGGGAACTCGAATGTCCATTAGTAGACGTGGGAGCTAGGACTGGAAAAGACTGTTTAGTGAATGAGTCTGAATTAACTGTTGATTCCACAGCAATGTCTGCTAGAGCATCATCAGAGTTTGTTTGTGGTTTAAAGTCTGTACTAGTAGCTACATCAATCTCACCTGCACTATATCTTTTTCTAACATTGTCGATATGATGATGAACAGTGTTACCATTTATTAACTTGATCAGGTAAGACAAAGGACCTGTCACCTTCACCAATGTTCCTGGCATCCACTTGGACCCTGTTGTTCTAAAATCTACAATTTACTAACTTGATCAGGTAAGACAAAGGACCTGTCACCTTCAACAATGTTCCTGGCACCCACTCGGACCCTGTTGCTTTAAAAGCAAGAACTAGGTCACCGACGTTGAATTTTCGTATGGGTCAATTTATGTCATGAGCTTCTTTCTGTTTCTCTTGTCAAAATTCTACCTTCTTATTTACATCATGAAAAAATCCATCTAGAAGAGATCAAAGTCTTCATCCCATTAAAAGTTCTGAAGGTGCAACACCTGTAGTAGAATGATGTGTAATCCGGTACATGAATAAAAACTTAGACAATTTTTCTTGAATGGAACTACCTTGCATACACCAAAGTCCTTGTCTGTACTGCCCTTTCCGCAAGTCCATTGGTGGAAGGGTGATATGGAGCCGATGTTATATACTTGATTCCATTAGCTTCTACAAATCTCTTGAACTCATCACTCGCAAATGATAGTCCATTATCAGTCACAATTTTCCTTGGAAGTCCATGAATTGAAAAGACCTGTCTCAATTTCTCTATGGTTCTAGAGGAAGTAATATTATACATAATATGAGCATCTAACCATTTTGAGTGAGAATCAACTAGTATGAGGAACATGTGTCCAATGTATGGTCTTGCAAAGTCGAGATATAGTCGACTCCAAGGCTGCTCTGACTACTCCCAAGGGTATTATGGAGCTGAAGGTGGTGATGGTTGATTTTCTTGACAGATAGCACATGATTTACTGTCTTTCAAGCTTTGCAGATATGTTTGGCAGGAATCACTATAATAGTTAACAATGCACAAAAACGATCGTGATTCAGTGACATTTCGAGGCCTAGGAGCTTCCTTGTTTGCTTTTACCTTTTCCTCAGTTGGGTGTAAGCCATCTGCATCAATTATGAGACCTAAATATTTAACCTTAGATCGCAGGAAGTAACACTGACTTGTTAAGTCGTAAACCTGATGATTCTAGTTTGCTCAATAAATTCTCTAAATTATGCAAATGCTCTTCAGTGGACTTACCCGGTACCAAAATATCATCCACATATATGGACACACCCTTACATCCCTGTGAGATTTTCTATGCATCTCTGAAAAATGGCTGCAGCTGAAGACACTCCTAATGGAAACCTGTTGTATTGAAACAACCCCTTTGATGTATTGATAGTTACAAACTCTTTTGAATCTTCTGCTAAAGGTAATTTGTAAATAAGCTTGGGCTGAATCTAATTTTGAGAGCTGTTTTCCTCCTGAAAGAGTAGCAAAAAGCTCCTCTACTCTTGGTAGGGGATAGGACTCTACTTGAGAGACTTGATTAATTGTAACTTTAAAGTCTCCACAAATTCTCACTGACCCATCCTGTTTACTACAGGCACTATGGGCACAGCCCACCTTGATAACTGAACAGGAGAAATAATGCCCAAACTCTGTAACCTGTCAAGTTTTGCTTCAACTTTCTCTTTAAACACAAATGGCACAATCCTACCTAGGCTTATGAAATTTTGGGTTGGTGTCATCTACTAATAAATGAGCTTTAACACCTTGCAGACAACCCAATTCCACCTTAAAACAACTTTTCTAAGAGTTCCTCAAGTGGGTGTTGGGTAGTTAGACTGTGAACTTCCCATTTTTTACTTTGTTCTTGTTGAGCCAGTCTCTTCCCATAAGGTTAAGCCCAGTCCCTTTTACCACAAGGACAGGCAGGACCTCCTCCTGACCCTCACGCATTCTAATTTTACCCAATACTGATATTGACTCACACACATAGGTTTTCAATTTGACCTTTGTTTTTGCCAGGTCATCAATACGACTGGATTTGGAAACATTGGCATAAGTATCTTGACTAATAATTGAAAGAGATGCACTAGTATCATACTCCATATCCGTTGGTACACCATTCAGTAAACAATGATAGGTTCTGATTGTTTATCTCTAAGTGTACACATGTTATACAACTCTTCATCTACTTGTTCTTCTGGAACAGTGGTAGTGCATTCCTCATTTACAAAATGAGTCTTTTTTGGCTTCATTGGTGCTTTAGACACTTGACTCGAGCAACATACTTTGGCAATGTGCCCTTTTTCTTGTATTTGTGACAGTCTGACCCTTGAAGCAACAGACCGAGGGTAAATGACGTCCTCCACACCTATGGCAGATAATATTAACAGTAGTTCTTCCCTGGTACTTTTGACAAGAATTGTAGTGAACATTTACAGTGTTAATTGCTATAATGTCAAGCGATCCTTCCTCGGCTGCCTCGAGTGATTTAGCTAGATCTAATGCTTTTTCATAGGTAAGGTCCTTCTCGACCAACAACCTATGCTGGGTACTCTGGTGATTAACTCCACATACGAGTCGATCTCTTAGCATACCTTGTTATCTTTATAGTCACAATATTCAGCAATCTAACGCAGAGCTGCTTATACATTGCAACAGACTCATCTGCTGCTCTTACACGAGAGTTAAACTTGTATCTCTGAACAATAATAGATGGTTTGGGGTCATAATAGTCAATAGTCCTTGACCATCTTCACTAAGTCATCGTATGATGACTTGGTTTCAAGTGCCTGAGCGTCAAGTAAACTTCTTATTAATTTGAAGGTCTGATGCCCAAAAATGGAGAGCAACATGAAGAATTTCTTGTCATCTCCTTCTACATCATTTGCGACCAAGTAGAATCCCAGTCTCTCTACATAATGTGACCAACTTTCTTTGGACGAATCGAATGAAGCTAGAATGCTGTGTCAGGCCATAGAGTAAACTATTGATATTCAGACACCATGTATATTCGGACGTCTTCCCTCTTCAGTAGAAAAGAGAAGCAGTGAAACTGGTATATATAAATGTAGGTCATAGATAGGTAAAACACTAGATGTGGAGAGCCGCCGTTTTCAACTTTGATCTTAGCCACAACGGTCAGAACGAAGAATTTCGGACCCGTCTAAGTTCGGATAAAATAGTCTATTGTCGTACACTTGGCTCTTTTCATTGAAAATGAAACGAAACTGTTGGCAACTAATAGTAAACAAATGTCTTACTAAGCCTCTACAGATTCTGCTAGAGAACGTTTAAATTTATTCGTGGCTTTGGCAGTGTTCCATGATCCAAATGTAGGAGGCGTGGCATGTATATTCATCCCTATTTAAACATGAGTTAACAAATTTTACAACTATTCAACTACTCCTACTGGTTTTTTTGTCATTTTAGCCATCATTCAAAGTGTTGTCCACCAAAAAGGCATAAATGTTACTGTTGCAACTGGTTGGTGGGACTCATCATTGTCTCTTAGAAATCCTGAACAGCTTTCTTATGTTAGAGCTGTGTGTTGTACCTCACCTGAAGCATTTGATCATTATTTTGATATTCTTGAAGAAACATTAGATCAAAATGACTTGTCCCGTAAACCTTGCCAAAAATATAACTGTGATGAAACTGGTATGCCACTAGATCAAGCACCTCCCAAAGTCATTGCTCGGAAAGGGCAAAAACGTATCTCAATCCATTACTACCGGTAACAAAACTCAAATTAATGCGTTGTCTTGTCATGCCACCTATGATAGTGTTTGACCGAAAGACATTAAAGGCTGAAGTGACTAGGAGAGGTCCCAGGGTCAATATATGGCTTGTCAAAGAGTGGCTGGGTTGATGCTGAACTGTTTGATCTTTGGTTCAGGCATCATTTTCTGTCTCATACTCCACCACTTCGTCCATTGCTTTTATTGTTAGATGGACATTCATCTCATTATACTCCATCTGTTATTAATAAAGCTGCAGAGGAAGGAATAATTGTTTTATTTACCACCTCATTCTACACACATGACTCAGCCCTTAATAAGGGATGTTTTTCAATTTTAAAGAGATATTGGTGAGAGAAGTGTCATAATTACTTAAGCTCAAACGCTGGGAAGAAGCATGACAATAGAATATGTTATAAGTGGTTTTTGTACCACTGGAGGTTACCCTATTAACAAAGCAGCTGTTTTTGTTAAAACACCAAATGTTTATTAATTTTTCCATGTTCTGAATCATGTTAAATTACTAATAAGTCTTCTCATATAGGTAATTTTTGTTTTATCCATTTTTATTATTGATTGATGTATTTATAGTAATCTCATAATCTAAATATATTGTCTACAGCCAAAAGCCATGGCCATGATATATTTGGCAAGGTTTACGGGACAAGTCATTTTGATCTAATCTTTCTTCAAGAATATCAAAATAATGATCAAGTGCTTCAGGTGAGGTACACACGGCTCTAACATAGGAAAGTTGTTCAGGATTTCTAAGAGATAATAATGGATGCATTTTTCTAAAAGAGTCCCACCAACCATTTGTAACAGTAACATTTATGCCATTTTGGTGGACAACACTTTGAATGATGGCTAAAATTTGCTTGCGAGACTTAGCAAATCCTACAGATAAACAACCAAGAAGAAACTGCAAAAGTTCTTCCTCTTCAACATTACTAAGGTATTTTGTTGGTCCACTGTCAGATCCAAACATCACTTTTCCAGTGAGGCAATCATGTAAAGTACTTTTTGGTACATTGTATTCTTCGGCTGCTTTTCGAACAGACATACCACTCAATACTGTTTCATAAGCTTTAAGTAAATTATGCTTTCATAAAGCTTGTATTGTGAAGGGTGCTTAGATGTGCTTAATAGGAAAGGTCTATGGTTACTGCATGATCGAAAATTTCTATCAGCTAAAAGCAGATGTTGAGATGACAGCTGCATTAGAAAAATATTTTATTAATAAGTAGCAACAGATAAATTGGTTATACACACAAATAATTTCAATTAGGTTAACTTGTGTTTAACAAGTTGTCACTTCATTTATCCTATTATGAAATCCGGCCCACCTTACATCATTATGCTTTGAATTAACCACAAGTTCACAGTGTCTTCAAAACCAGCATAATGTCCTTCATCACATCATTACAACATACAAACATACCACCCAAAACTGCTTCATTACAAATTACTTCACTCTACATTCATTTTAAGGAGTTAGCATTAACAGGGGCGTAGGAAGATGAAAATGACTAGGGGGGCCCAAGACCGAGCTAATCTCAGAGTAGCTACAAGTATAGCTATTTGACAAGTTCTTAAGAGTGCACTTTAGAGACAGATAAAAATAAAACAAAATCAAAAGTTACCAAAGTAATGCTTTCTACGACTATTCACTGACACAAAATCTCTAGCTATTTTATATAAATCAAGTGAGTCTGTTAAGTCTTGGTGAATATACATCAAAAAGAGATTATTTAACCTACAACTTGTCATAGTGTTTCTCAAGAATGTCTTCAAGCAGTGAAGTGAAGAGAATGAGCGCTCAGCTGTAGATGTAGTTACTGGAAGTATCAAGTATAGCTTCAGAAGTTTGTCAACTTCCAGGAGCATTTCTTTATATATATGGCTTTCATTCATAGCTTGGACAATAGTACGAATGTTGGTAACTTTATTTACACTCAAAGAACTTGTCTTGATGACATCTGAGAGCATAGATAACTGTGTCTTTAGCCTTTCTATGTCAAAGTCCAGCTTTAGATATGTTTCCAACTCCTCACTGATTGATGATTGGTTGTTTTCATTGGCATATTCAATGAGACTTGTTTCAATATTGTTGATGATCCTCATGTCTTCTTGGATAAACCTCCTTTCGACCTCACCAGCCGCTAGTTCACACACTTCAAAATACATATGACGATGTCTATCTCTTGGAGTTTTGTATGCATGAGGGCTTGAACCATCATCAAATTGCTTGGGCCTCTTCCTTTGACGAGGAAGAGTTGGTTCTGTTGTTAGACTGCCACTGTCAGATACTATGGCATCGTAAAAAGCATCAAACTATGCTTCACTTCTTAGGGACTGTAGATGCGCAGTAAGAAGCTCAGTACCATGAACTGCCTCTTAAACACTGATATCTGTTGTCTGTAAATTAATCAATAATTGCTCTGCAGATGAGAATATTAGATAGGCAAGTTTGAGGCCAAAAAACATATCAAAATCTTCCATTTTTAGGGCCATTACACTGGCCTTAGCCGCATATTCATCATGCTCGTGACTGATGTCCTCTAATGCACTCTGAATAATGCTATAATTCCTCAATATGCTTGTGATTGATGTATGCCGCACTGTCCATCGTGTTGGACACAACATTCTCAAATTCAGTGTCACCTCACCTGTGTTTATACTCACTTCCTTTCTTAAGCTGTTAAACAAGGTAAGCCTCTTAGGGGAGAACTTGAATAGTTGTGCTAGGTCATAAATGAAACTCATGACATCTCTGATCAGCTCATAATTGTTTGTTACATATTTAAGACAAAGATTCAAACTATGCGTCAGACAATGAACATAGAGTGCCTGACGAACTTCCTTTTTAAAGAGTGCCTGAACTCTTTTTCTAATGCCACTCATGTTGGCTGCCCCATCATAGGCCTGCCCTTGACATTGATTGATCAGCAGTGAACACCTGATTAAGATATCTTTCTCCGCTTGAAAAATAGTTTCTGCCAAAGTGCTTGGCAGTTGAAGAAGGCCAATTGTGCATTCATTAATACAATAGCAGTTGTCTACCCACCTTACTGAGACTGACATTTGTTCATTATGAGCTATATCTGTAGCTTCATCTACAATAATTGAATACCACAAAGAAGTACAAACTTCAGCTAAAATTTTGCGCAAAACACACTGGCCCATAGAAGTGATTACTTCATTTATAATTTCTGGTGAAATGTACTGCTTTATCTCTAGCCAAGAAATCATTTGTGGGCTATCCTTTGCCTGCAGTAGAAGTAACTGATAGAGATTACCACTAAAGGCTTCTACATCCACTTTATGGCCACAAAAATGTAGTCCTTGCCTTGCAAGAAACTGAACAGCATGGAGAAGTTTAATGAACATTAATTGATGATACTTTTGGTCACTGCTGAGCTGAGCACTTAGCTGAGCATCTATGCCAACACCTTTATTCTTAGCCGTTAGCTTTAGAATAGAATCTTTATGCATACTTCTTGATTCATGTATTCGAAATGAGCTAAGAGCCATCAACAAACGCTGTCTGTTTATATTTAGTGTTCAGCAAGCCTTGCTCTTTAGCAGTTAGACAAGTTGAACAATATATTCTGTATTTTGAAGTACACACACTAATCCAAGGATGTAGCTCATACCATCTACTTTGAATCATTTTTGAATGGGACTTTGCTTTAGATTCACTGTTATACAACTTGGTCGTCTTTGATTGGCTTAGCTCCAGCGGATGATAAGGTGTACTTACATTAGAACAACATTGGCACTCACATGCATCAGCCTCTGCTTCATTGTCGGTATCCGTGTGGTTATCGGACAAGTCTTGTTCTCCATCAACTGAATTAATTTCATCATATTCTTTCGTATCATTGGAGATGAGAAAAAATTGATCGATTCTTCTCTGAGAGTCGGCCATACTCACAATGTGGAATATCTAATTTAGCGCAATGGTGAAATATTAAAATAGTGCTATTCCGAATTAGTGCGCACTGATGCTAAAACTGTAGGTACCGTAGGTCGGAACGAGTATGGCTTTGCTGGCTGATAAGCATAGCTAGGCATTAACCTCCATACTTATTATTAGTTATAGATCCTTCATCTTGCCGTTAGTAGTCAAGTAGTAGTTGCATGTCATCGTGTGTGAGTGTTGTACATGACTATGGCAAACCACGACCAAAAAAGTGGGGGGCCCTGGCCCCTGTGGCCTCCCTGTTCCTACGCCCTGATTAACAGTTACAAACTAAAAGAATTCACTATTGAATTGACACAGACAACAGTGGTGAATAAATCAAGACCATCATAAAAAACACACTGCTTGACATAGTGATCATTTTAATTTGTAACTAAGAAAGAAACAGATTGACTTACCATAACAAATCGTGATAAAAAGTCAGGATAATTGCAGTTCTAGTCTGTGGTCGTAGCAAAAGACCCAATTCAGACTCTCCACGTTGACAAAAAAACAGTAGAAGTAGTTGAATAGTTGTAAAATTTGTTGACTTCGTACTGTAAGTTGAAATAGAGAACTCTAACAACACAACTTAGCCAAGACTATCTCGACTCGACGTTTTCACTCAGCATGTGCCAACTCGTGTTTAAATACGGATGAATATACATGCCACGCCTCCTACATTTGGATGATGGAACACTGCCAAAGTCACTAATAAATTTAAACGTTCTGTAGCAGAATCTGTAAAGGTTTAGTAAGACATTTGTTTACTATTACTTGCCAACAGTTTCGTTTCATTTTCAATAAAAAGAGCCAAGTGTACGACAATAGAATATTTTATCCGAACTTAGACGCTCCGAAATTCTTCGTTTTCTGACCGTTGTGGCTAAGATCAAAGTTGAAAACGGCGGCTCTCCACATCTAGTGTTTTACCTATCTATGACCTACATTTATATATACCAGTTTCACTGCTTCTCTTTTCTACTGAAGAGGGAAGACGTCCGAATATACACGGTGTCCGAATATCAATAGTTTACTCTATACCCTCGTCGCCAATATGTCGTGTCTTAGTACTTTTAGTAGAAACTGACAAATTTTATAAAAACAACCATAACACGATAACTAAACTAAACAACGAAAACATGATGTTAAATACTTACTCACAAAACATATTACGTCATAGAATAATGCATTAATTACTAAATGAAATACCACACCTCTATCAGGCCAAAACCATAAGACTTCTGGTCAAATTCCACTGGCCAAAGTGGTTATATATGTTTTACTTTTTAAAAACCTGTCTAGAATGTCAGTACTGTAGGTTGTAGGTTGAAGACTACTGAAAGGAACCATTGGTAATTTTACCTATTGTGAAGGAACCATTTAGATCGATTGCAATGAACATTTTGGGATCTCTACTAAAAAGTATGTCAGTAAGAAGTAGATTCTAATTATTTGTGCTTGTGGAACCAGGTATCAAGATGCAGTTCCATTATGTTCTATAGACGCAGCTACAGTAGAAAAAAAATTAGGAGTTTTTTTCTAAAGTTGGGATTCCATGCAGTAGATAGATTGATTGACTAAGGTAACAATTTTATGTCACAGTTACTGAAGGAGCTCTACAAGCTGCTCAAGGTAATGGCAATCAAAACTAGCCCCTATCATTCATAGACAGATAGACTGGTGGAACAGTTCAATTAAGCATTAAAGACTATGATGAAGACATTCACTGCTTCTGAAGAGAAAACTGGGACCACCTTTACCATTTTTACTGTTTACTTATAGGGATGACATTGATGAAGTCACTGGAGTTTCCTCTTTAAGCTACTCTACAAATAAGTGGTCCATTGGATATAATCAAAGAAATTTGGGAAGCTAACAGAAGAATGATGAAAGAATTATATCATATAAAAAGATGATTCAAGAATGACTTAATTAATGAAATGTCAGAACTAGTTAATGAGAATCTGGATTAACATGTGATAAAATTGACTTGTCGTAATAGCTAACATCGTCCAAATATTTCTTTGGCAAGCTTTACAAGGGATGATACTTTCTATGATTCTTTTTCCAATATTTTGCTGGATTGGTGTCCATAGAGATACAAGGAGTTGCTATGTAATAATCAGTGTTTGAATGACTCTTGAAACGAGTAGTTTCAGACTCAGGCTCAGGCATGAAGTTAAATATGGTTTTGCTGTTCTTTGAAGGTGGTTCCAAACTACCCTCAACATGAACTTAACTTAGTCAACTGCAGCCTTCAACACTTCTTTTAGGTTTTAGTGTGACAGCCTCATATCACTGCACCAGCGAAGTTTGAATCAAATATCTAAAATTGCAACTAAAACTTAGGTTTCTTTGTGCTCATAATGCGGCATGTGCTTCTCTAAAGATTATTTTATGGCTTGAATAAAAGCTAAGTTGTATTGCGAAATCAAACCTTGGAGATGATGAGCCAAAGCAATAGCACATAGCAAAACTTATCCTGATGATGGCATACAATCTACCTGACAATCTGCGGCCTCTTCAAATAGATTTAAGATATCAATAATATCTTATATCTGACAATAAACAAGTAATATTGTCCACCTATTTGTATATCCATAACTGCTCATGAGATAACTTTGATCTTTGATATTTTGCACCTGTTTGATGCAGTTAAGCATGAACAGGTAACAACTTTGATAAATAGGATTAAAAGGATTTCCAAGGACTTCAAAGTACTTACAAGTATTTAAGTACTTGCAAGTACATACCACTGTACTCGAGTACAAGTAGAAATGAGGGTAGCACTTGAGTACTTTTATAGATATACTTATAGTACTTAATTACAAGTACTGATCTACTTGGTTTTCCTCATGCCTGATATGTACTCAAAGAGTTGTCACCATTCTTGAAAGTTGTTTACTGTAATAGTAAGCAGCATTGCCATATGTATGTTGATTACCTTGAGTATGACAAAGACATGAATGTTAATAGTGGTAGGATTCATGTTTTATTGTACAATAAACAAAATTTTATTCACCAGACATTTCAACAGTTAGTTCCACTATTATCATCACTATTATCATGAATGGCTAAATATTAAAATACACAATGAAAACAGTCCTATTTATACTCTGCTTCAGGTTCAAAATTTAGCGTCATTTAATTAACACTGATATGTACTCCGTAAATAAGTATCACTTCCAAAAATGAAAGAATGAAATCATAAAACAGTGATTGTGGGGAAATAATCATCAAAACACTTTTAGTATTTACAATTTGTAGTGAATTTGCCTTCAAGATATAATTCTTGCACTATCAAACACAACAAAAAACATCATAGGAAAATAAATTGTCTTTATCTAATGAAATAATAAAATACATTTGTTCACAATATGTTTTGCTAAAATAGGCGAAAATATTCACCAAATATTTCACTCATTATCTACAGAATTATATAAACGATACATGCACACTTCGACTGAAGCAACGCTTGTACTTTCAACAGTAAAAAAACCTCGTCTTCATGTTGTGGTAATGAAGGAAGTTCAAAACAAAACAAATCAAAATTAAGAGTCCATTAATGTTTCTTACAAATTATATATATATATATATATATATATATATATATATATATATATATATTATATGTCCTGCTATATGTATAATATTTTCAAATAAATATTATTGCATAAGACACAAATGATCAATGTCCAGAATGATGATATGGTATTCGATAATACTAGTTGGAATCATAAACATGAATATTATTGACACTAAAGTGCTATAAAAACATTGAAATTTGAAAGTAATTAAACTCTATTTCACTCTATCATTGTAAATTTGGAACTATTTGTAATACCTTGAATATCTGTTCACTATAATAGTGTGAGTAATACGTATTTGTATACATATATTTTTCCATATGAACTTCAGAGTATTATTCAACTTTTAGTAAATAAATCATTACAATTATTAACAAAATAGTTTATGACTATACAAAACATTAACTAAAAATATATAAACTCAGCAAAAATAAACATTGATCAAGCTTGCTTAATTTATGGTCATGTAAAAAAATATAATTATTGTGATTAACATATCAGAGACTTGACTTTTCAAGTCCCCTTTCTTCACACTTATTCAACAGTGCAGTCTTGCGAAGTGGATTAATACCTAACTCATCAAAAACACTTTGATCAGCTTGTAAAAGCATCTCTCCATCAATCTCTTTGTCTTCAAACAGCTAAATACAAAAGATAATATAAAAAATAACATCATCTAATTTCATTCTGACAAAGCATGATAATTAGCTTGTTGATGTACACAACTAGTTGTTACTTCAAAAGTTATTATTTTTCACCTTCAGTATACATATAGAAATGAACCCCTATTGTAGTTATTATCTTATCATTACAATAACTATTTCACTTTCACTATGTAGATGTGTAGTCAATACATGTATGTATTATCATAACTACATGTGTAGAGGCATAATGTTACCTGAGCATAGATCTTTAATGAATTGACACTATGACAAACTTCAGCTATTTTATTTGGTGGAAATGCACTGGCAGCCATTGAAATGGTTCCTAATAACTCTCTTTTAAAAAGAACACGAAATCGTAGTCTATCAATTGGTGTTGTCATATCCAAGTCTTTCAAACACTCATCATCATTTATATTGGGATAGATAATGCGGCCTGTATAATTATTTTCTCTGACTATATCAGCACTGCTCTTTAATCCAATCTTCTCAAGGAATTCTGCAACATCTTCATCAGATAATTTGGAAGCCTCTTGTGCTAAGCTGTCATCTAGGATAAAAATGGTATTTAATTCAAGGAATAATACATAACGAAAAAGCATCTTTGATTTGGTATACAAATGAACAATTGTAATTTTAAAAACAGACTAACTAATCTTATATATGTGCTTGCCATGGAATCAATACGATTTACAAAGAAAAGAGTATTTTAAACTGTCAGTAACTAGCTAGCTTAGGCTAAACTACCATAGTACTCTTCAAAGCAAAGGTCAAAAAATAAGTTCTTAGCTCTCCTCAAATCTTATCTTTTGAGATCAAGTCGACAATATATATTTTATAAAGTGGACTAAGCAAGCTGAAATTAAGCCTACTAGCTTTAATGTGGGCTAGCAGACTTTAATTTGGAATAATATTTAAGCCAGTCATTACATTTTATTTACCTTGTGTATCTTCTAGAGGTGGATCATTACTAGGGACAATACTGGTAGTACATTTCCCATCTTTTTCCTCTACATCATTAACATCATCTAACTTACTCATATCTGGACTAGGTACATCACTATCAGATGGTAGTTCACTATTATTATAATAATGGTATAATATGTTGTAATAATGTAATAATATACCTCATATCAATATCACCCATTCTCTGTGTAGCACTTTCGTTATGCTGTTTTTCTTCTTCTTGTGTTGACAGTTCCATTAATCTCCTAAATATACAAAAGAGATACTTATTTTGTCACCTATATCATTTCAATAATTCAATATAATCAGAATATATAGCTTATAAGTGTGTTTATTTATTACAAGTATGAAATTCTAAGCCACTCAGATTTGGCCCAACTTTAGTTCAGCAATTTGATAAGATATGTCTATATTTAAGTGAAACCAGATTTGATGTTGATGATAGTTAAAAGTCTATTTTACTTAATACTTCAGCCTTATTGTAAGTCTTTTAGTTTTCAAAGCCTCTAATACTGCACATTATTTAACTGTGATAAAATCAACTTGTCATAATACCTAACATCGTCCAAGTGAACCACATTAATTTTAAAAATGATAAACAAAATATATTGACTGTGGAATAGTCCATAAACCACTAATATTAGTATAAAACATTTATTGTGAGATTTTCCAATAAACTACAATATATCATTGCTTGTATAATCCAAATATGGCAAAAGCAGCTTTATCTAATGGTAAGAATATTGATGCCATTACTAACTTTCTGAGTTCAATTTGAAGATCAACATAACAATGAATAGGTAAATGAAGAACTTGAAGTGTAAACTTGTCTTTGGAATCAATCATTTCTTCATTAATTACCTTTATCATCTATAACAATAAGGAAAAAGTCATTGTCTATAAAAGCAATATGTACTGTATTGATGAATATTTGTGTGTACTAGGACAATAATGAATTAAAATAATAAATCATTTTTTTGAATTTGTGATAGTCAAATTACTCAATTAAAGTTATCAAAGGTAAGTATCAATAATAATAATTAAAATAAATGGTTTACCTTTTCATCACTTTTAGTTTCAAGTGAAAAACACTGCTCATAATTAAACAAGAGATGAATACAACTTTTAAGTACTTTGTCATCATCTAAAAATAGAACAATATTTAAACTAATTTGGTAGCCAATCATCACTGTTATTTATCATTAAAGAATGTTAAGTACAACGATAGAGTTCATAATATATTTTGTTATGATAGTCATTACTCACTACATTGGTATATTAATGAAATATCATTACTTCTATTGTGTAGCAGCTGATAATACTTAATAAGTTTATATATTTAATTACCTTGTCTTCTAATTAATTCTTTGATATCTTTATTATCAAGTGGAATTTTCATGGTATGATAAAGGTGACAGAAGTCATAGAAACCAATCTTTATCCATTCACGAAATTTATCTGACAAAGCAACAATTCCTTTGATTGGCATATTACAAATATAGCTATATTGACTTGGATCCAATCTATAATATTAAAATGAAAACAAAGATTTGAATAAATGCAAGAAATATTGATAACTAACAACACTGTCCTTGTCTTAATTATTAATTAAAACGAAATTATAATTGAAAAAAATCATCTTTTAATTCTTTTGAAAGATACAGACTTACAGGGAAACATTGACTACAACTACAAGGATTGTATAATTAAAGCAACATCTGTGAAAGACTACAGTTATAGAATGCTAAAAATATAGGTGGAGAAACTAGCAAACAAGAAACTTTGAGCTTTATCAGTCATACCTATCAGGGCACTACTCGCGATTTAATAAATTCATTGATATGCATTTGCAGTTTAAGGATGTGGTTTCATTTTATTTGTTATTTTAAAAATCAAATATAATAATAAATTAAAAAGTGGACATACATATCATATAAATACCACAAGATCCTAAACAATTATAAGACTGCCTAACACTCTGCACATCCCAGACAATTCTGCAAAACTTCTGACTATTATTAGGCATTTACATTTTACATAGTAATACATTATTGAAATTAACATTGATTTTATCTATAGAATCAAGAAACTTTAAACTTGCTGACAGAAGAACCAAAATAACAATTACACAGAACAATGCTTTTGATTACCAACTATAACACTCACCCATTTCTTAGATTAGTAGGTGAAAGGGGCATAATACCCACTTCATCAAGAATGTCACCTTTGTCATTGTTGTAATGCTTTTTTAGAAATTCTTCTACAGTTAGACTTGATAACATTTCCACTCCATATGTAACTACTTTCTAAAGTAATGATGATAGTATAACACTATAGCCACAATTATGAAGTCAGTAACCACAGACAAGTAACTATCAAAACAATAACAACATATTTGGCAACAACATACAGTATTATATAAATACAGTTAAACTAGTCTACTTTAAATATCTAGGGGTTTAATGAAACTGTCCTGGTTAGAAGCTAGATGTCTGAAAAGCTAAGTAATGTGTGTATTAACTTTATACAATAGTTGAGTCTTATTTCTACTCTTCATATTAACAAGTTTTATAACAAATATGCTATATATCACCAGCAAACAAAATGAATCAAAATATAGCTGCTTTACTTTTATCAATCAAGCAAAAAGAATTGCTGAGTAAAGGTTGGCAGGTAAGGATTTGTATGTCTCTAATAATCCGTACAATTAAAAGCAATGTAATAAGTCTAAAGTTTATCATATGCATTATTTTATATTGTAATACTAACTTCTTACCTGAAGTAACATTTTCAAGATGACACAAAGTCCACCACAGACACACACAAGACTGTCATAATTTAATGAGTGAAAAGTGAATGTTAGCTCATCAAATCCAAGATTAGTAATACTTTCCTCCTAATAGAATAAATAACAATTTTAAAGGGTTCAACTAGGATAGGGAGATAACACAATAGATAATGAACTACTCACTATAAGATCTGGATATTCTTTAAGTTGTTCAACAGTCTCATCATATCCATATGTAGATGTGTAAAGTCTTAAAGAGTAGAAACAGACGAATGAACATAAATCACATCTATATACTATAGTAAATTAGTTTACTTACAAATTCTGTGGAACTTGATAACAAGGAGAAAACTGATTAAATACAAATTCTTTCCAAAACCTTTCTCTTTCAATGAATTGTTTATGTGCTATATAACTTTGAATGATTGTATCTTGTATTCCATCTAAATAAAAAGTCTAAACAAATATAAAATAACTTTATAATAATAGATTTCATTGATCTTCATACCTCAGGAACACAATCATCCAGTATTGTCTGATCATGTATTGTATTGGTCCATTTCTTAGCACTTTCATTAATAGAGTGATACTTCATCACAATAGCACTAATATCATCCACACTATCATATCTGAAGTGTTAATATTAAAATATTTTCTATTTTAGCAAAGAATACACATAACAAAAGAATAGAATACAATAAAATAACCTAATAGAAAGTATATTCCTGTTAGCTTACTTTCATACCTTTTGGCAGTGCCAAAGGCACAGGTCTGCTTTGTAATCTCAGAGAGAGGTATCTTAATATCACAACTACTAAAATACTCCATTAGATGTTGTCTTGCTGAACAATGTTCACGGACATCCATAAGAAATTTATGGTACATTTCAACCTAGAAAAGGTATTATTATTTAGAGCATGAGAGATTACTCTTTTCCTTAACTTACAATATTAGTGATCACATTAAAGAGAATATTTTGTCCATCTTTAGTGAACAATAAGTCATAGAAAATTGTATTGTCATCAATGACAGGTACAGTGTAATTAAAAACAAGACCTCTCATAACTTTGAATTGCTCTATTCAATAGAAAGGGCAAACATTCAAAATTAAAGGAAGATATTTTAGAACTAACCTATGATATGACATAGTTGGTCTAGTCTCTCTTGATGTTGATCAGGAAAGAACTGTCTGAGAACTGATACGAGAATACATTTGGTAGTTGTTTGCTTGGCAATTTCAACAGTCACTTTATGAGCTAAATGGGTATGGATCCAGTTATAAAACTCTATTAAAACTGGCAGTATTTCTGCTCCAATATTCAATACTGGTCTTCTTAGGACAAATTGATAGAGTACAAAGAGATGACACTCTTTGTTGTGAAGATTAGTTGAGGAAAGAATAGTGAGCAGAAATGATGTCAGAGGTGTTCTGCTCTGTATGTTCAAGTGAGGAACTGTATTACATAATTCCCTATCAGACATAGAATGATTGTTACAGTCCAAGAAAAAGAGTGTTACAAAAATTTCTTACCTCATATGTTCACTCAGTGTATTTCCCAAGTTCTCAAACTTCTTTTGTGACTAAAAAAGTATGAGAAATCATCTGTTAAATTGAAATAATAGATTACCACTCTTTGTTTGTCTACAAGCTAAATGTAATTGGGTTTATGTAATAATTCAATACTTAATCTGGTGTAGTAATAATTTTACTACTAGAACAAACTTAAACTAAACACTCTATAAGGTAACTATTATGAGCACATTCTGATTTAAATTAGTTATGATTCCTGCTCATATTATTTTTTAATTCAATGTAGTACAATTATAATTATTAATCATAGCATAAATTAACCCACCAATTTTTAAATGCTTTTTACCTTCAATAATTTCCATGCAGTTAGAAATACATCAGTATGTAGGATTCTCTCATATTCACAAAGAGCACATGATTTCTGTTCCTCAGAGTACTCTTGTTGCTTGTCATGTTGTTTCTCAATGATATCAGATTCATCAGTCAAAAAATGTGGTTGCTCAGATTGATCAGATAAACGCTCTTCTCTTGAAAGTTTTGACCAACTTTCCTCCAATGCATTTTTAGACAAAACCTTAACATGACAATTTAATCACAATATTAGATCCCATTAGGCTTACTTCATAAAAGTTTTGTATACATAAAAATACTAAGGAGTCTCTATCTTCCCTTGTAAGGTTACAGTCAAATTGAAGTTTATCCCACAACATAGTGACTTTAGACAAACAATAATCAATGTTGGAGGTATTATGAAGAAAAGACATTTTCTTTATAATTTCTGGATTAATCACTATGCATGCACAAAGCATTCCATAACTCATCCATTGATTAAGTAGAAGAGACTGCCAATTTAAACCATGACGTGATGTGTAGTAAAGATGGTTATTACTTATACTCATTATCTGTTTATATTGCTGAGGACTATCAGGAACAAAACTCGTCAAAATCTGCAGAATAGTTTACAATATGAACAATGATCCTTTATTTGTTTGTATGTAATTTATAATAAATGGAAGGTGCACGGATACATTAAAATATATGACACTGTTATCATTTTAAAAAATAACATAATTTTTTATAACCTTATTCTAATTAAGTAAAATGTTTGCAAGGATTTAGCCAAAAACAATCCTTTAATTCATTGATATATTTTACTACAAATACTAAGAGTGCTAGTGAAAACATCAACACTTACTAAAGATCCAGGAACAAAACTCATATTTATCTTATCAGGCATAATAAGATGTGTCCACAGATGAGATGAGTGTTCAGGACTACCTAACACAACAGCAACCAATTCCAATAGACAATGAACAAGTGTTCTATTATGCTCATCTAAAGAAAATAGGAATAGTTTTACTCCTCTAAAACTTTGCTTAAATTAGACTACAATTTCAGTTTGATATTCTAGTACATAATCATATCCCTACCTCTAACAAAGAAATGTCTTAATTTTTCAATTGAAGCATTTGGAACTTTAAATGCATGGGGAGCAGCAAGCCATTGTAGATATCTTAAATATCTTGCACTGACATATTGAGATACCATTATTGACAAAACATCAGAAATCACACTTGATCCCCTTTGCTAAAAATGGATGATAACAAAACAAAAGTAGATTGAAGTAGTTTGCAACAAAGTACAGTATGTTTCATAAAATATGTACATTATATTACAACATTAGATGTTAATATAATTCACAAACCTTATCTTTCTTGACAAAGACTTTATAATAGATACTGATAAACATTGACATGTTAAAGGTCCACTTCATCATTTCCAATGGATTCTTGTTATGTTTTTTGACATAACTGCCAAAACAATACAAGATAACAATATAATAATATGAGGTCATTAGTGTATAATACACACATAATATAATCGTCAAAATAATACAAGATAATAATGTGGTCATCTTTACCATGATAAAGCATATACAGATAATATATCCTTAATTGGTAATTTAAACTGTGCAGTGTACATAATTGTTAATAATTTTGGATAAAAACTATAATTATATACACTAACAAATGTACATTGGTTGTTCATAACAAATTCAATATACTTACCATTTGAGAGCAGTTGCCATTAATGTATCAACTCCTTTATTAGCACTCGTACGAATAATTTCTACAACTGATTGATGAACTTTATAAAAAATGCTATATCTAGCGTGGAAATTGTCATCTAAAAACAGTAGAAACTTTGAAGTAAGTTTAGATGGTAATTCTCTCATCTAAAAAGAAATCACAATAAATTTTAATGCATAGAAAATCATAGGAATTTACCTCCTGAGTGATAGTTGCATTGACAGGACGAAGACATTCAAAAACATTTAAAAGAGATATGAACTGATTTACCATCATAGTATGTACAATCTGTTCACTTTTACAGGCTTGAAGTAATCTAATATGGAAAACAGAATAAAGCATGTTAATAATACAATCGAAAGAGAAATGTGAAAAGACCTGAAATTTTCCTACTCCTATTGGCAATGCATTTCTAAGTTTTTCAACTGCTGTATATAAAGATAGTAATTAGAGCTATATTTGTCATAATATTTTTGTGATAGTTTCCTATTGCGTTTTCATGTTCACATCCTTCTGTGTAAGAAGTGTGTATTATTCTCAAATTGGCATAAATTTAACTACAACATTTTGCAATGATTATAACAAAATCTCTATACAAAAGAAGATTCTTCGGAATCAAACAATGTCTTTTTAATAGAGAGGTTCTTGTATATGACATGGTTTAAATTGACTATAGTTGTATCCTTAAATTAAAGTAATATCAAGAAATAGACATTTATTTGTTTTACCTCATAACAAAAATTATTGCATTACTATTAATGCTGGTGTTTAGTTTGCTAACTGCATTGCTGTCATTTAAAATTATGTTCAGTTCAACATCAATTTCAGCCAACTATAAAAAAATAAATTGCATATGACATTCTAATTTCACATTGTACCTCCACTCGTTCTGCTTCATTAAGCAAAAGTTTTTTTGTAAGAGATGTAATAGCAACATGAATTACAGCTTCTTTTTCAATGAGCAATACTTTCATTTTGTATTGACAGTCACAAATCTAATAAAAATACAGACAATACTGTCACTTAGTTTTAATAGGTTGTAGTTTTATTTTAAAGTGCATGCAGTATAGGCATAAATCAGCTAGAAATTAATAAATAAGTAACTTACTGCTTTATAAAAAGACACTAGCTCTAATAAGTTATGTTCTCTTGCTTGAAGTTTGTTTAGAGTGAGTTCAAAATATGCATCACATATTGGCTCTTTTAGTACAGTCTATGAAAGAGTGACCAGACGCAATTAATGACATTAAGACACCAATGACTGAAAAATATGATATTACTTACATGTTGATACTGTTTTTGCATTTTAGAACTGTTTCGATGAAATGTAGGACTGTATATTGCATTGTTAGCTTCATGGAGTGACTCAATCAGTTCATTCAATGCTATTCGTATCTGTAAAATAAAGAAGTCATATAATAACTATAATGTGAGTGGCTATACTTAATCACCTTGTCATTAAAAAGTAGTAAAGGATTTGGGTGAGTTTGTTCACTAAGTATAGTAGGTAATGTAGTAGTTTGAACATTGTCAACTAACAAACATTGAAAATGATACTTGACAATGAATTGACCAAAAGAGCTCACTACTGCACCCTTATGACTGGACATTGACAGATTTATAACTTGATGGATCCACCTGGCTTCTTCATGGGATATGAAATTGTGCAAGTATTGTACATAATGTTGTATGATGTGCTCTAGAATGGAATGAAACTCCGATGGACATATTTTTGACAAGAGAAGATGTAGGCTGTCACCATCATTGAAAGAAATACCTGCAACAGTATTCACAAGTATGTTGACCTTGAGATGAGTGTCCTAAAATAAAGAAGTAGTTTATCAAGATATAAAAAAATATTATATCTATATCTATCTATCTATCTATATATATATTATATAAATAACAATGTCTAAAATTTAAATGCTTAGACTTCAAATACTTATGCCTTAATTTACTTTTACTTACTGAGAGAAGTTCATTGTTAAGATTTTTAGAAAGTTTATAGACAAAGTCCTCAAATGATGTCTGAAAGACACCTTTTTCTTCTGTAGACATCAACTCATAGATATGAAATGAAATATCTATAAAACTTAATTTATTCTTCTGAAAAAGTGAAATTTTCTCAAGTGATTGAAGTGGTAATTTGATTAAATGTATCTGTAAAAATAAATAAGATTACAACAAAACACAGTTTACCAATTGCAACACATACCATTCGATAATATAAAAACAACAGATTCTTTATTTCTGAAAATAAATTTGAAGGTGTCTCAGGTACACAGATGCTAAGCAGTGAGGTATAAATCATGTCAATGACAACACAGAAAAGAGTGGTATCATCTTGGAGTTTAAGATCTGTAGGAACAGTACAGGTTGTAATTCTTGAGGCACATTCATCAAGTAGTCTTAGAATTGATAATGAATTGGAATCCAACAAGTATACTCTTAGTTGGTAATGTAAATGGGCCATCTTCACAAACATATCATCTGTTAATTGAAACAATAATTAACGAGCTAGGTTAAAAAAAGCAAAATTGATCAATAATAATTTTTATAAGTCATGCACTACAATACAGTTATAAGTCTTCTGCTGATGTTTCAGTTACTTATAGTATTTGTCTTACCTGACTCAATATTCATTAACTGTTGTGTCAAAAAATGTGTGGAGAAAACCCCCACATCTCTGGACACCATTTGTTTGGACAGTGTATCTTGAAAGTAGGCATCCCAGATAATATGATGTTTTTTCATAAACTGAATGGCCAAACGAATACTGGCATAGTGATCATCTCCCTCCTATTAAAGATATATTGTTAATTAAAAAATGTACAAAAATAATATACATGTATAATAATTATTATTTCTATGTCATTTGTGCATTGTAGAAGACTGACATTTAATGGAAAATAAAACTATGGATAATCTTTTTAATATACTTACAAATATAGGCTCATTAAATATTTCTGTCATTTTGTTAATTACTGCATCAGTCTCATTTTTTGCTATAGTATCAGTAATCCCATGGAGCCTTACACGATCAGACCTGTTATTCTGTTGGTTATCATCTATTGACACTGTACTAATAACAAGATTTAATGCTTTATTTAGAATTGTTTCCATAGACTGGAAAACAGAAATAAAAAATGGGAATCTTGGTGATGAAATATCACTCCCTCCATGTTTGCGTTGTTGATTAAACTCATGAAGTTGTAGTTTGATTTCTTCCATTGATTTGGGTATTGGCAGAATGGAGAGTAATTGACAGAACAAAGTTACAACACAATTAGTGCTATCTTCATTGCATTTAAGAATGGTATGTATTGCCATCGTGTGGTTAATAATGGAGAGTAGGTACAGTACAATGTCCTTAAAACTAGACTCAACAGTTGTTTTGATGGTGTTGGATAATGTACGACTAGAATGATATTTCATAGAATACCTAGCAGCTTGTTGTGAGAGCTTGTTAGTGGTATCCTGTTGCCAGAAATAAGAAAATCGTTTTATTATCACATCGCTGATCATATCATTGAAACCAAAAAGTAGCTGGTACCAACAGTCACATACTGTCTTGTTTCCACAAAGTTTATCTATGTCCTTAGTCTTTTGAATACCAATACTAATCGATACATTTGGTAGTAAGTTATGTAGCCATGTAACCATAATAGATTTAGTGACAAAGAATGGCTCTGTCTGACTGGTGATGTGCTCAACACTACTTCCTTTTTGTTGAAGTAAACAATATGTTAGCCACTTTTGTATATTAATATGAGAATCTGCTTTAGCTTCACCAATAGTATCAAAGTATATATGTTGCCAACCATTTAAGAATATTGATGGATAACAATGGGTATAAAACATGTTGGAAGAAAAGTGTAGAAGAACATAAATAAGCTTGTTGGCTCTGATCTTAGATCGAGCTTCCTTCTCCTCTATTAATAGTCGGACATGACTAATGCAGTCTTTGCTCAGTTCATTCATGTCAGCAACTAACACCAGTACTTCAGATTGCTCAGAGTCAAAAAACTGTTTTAATATGTGGTTAATATTCTGTTGGCTAGTGGCACTGGTAATAACGTAAGTATACAATAATTGTGTATCAATTAGAAACAATTCTTTCATCTTAGTACGCTCCTCTTCTGTTATTTTGAATTGCGATTGCCAGCAATAGTGTGGATGAATTATCTCAAGTATGGCATAAGATGTGCGTGTATAACAGAGGTACTTTTTAATTATAAAATCTGGAGGACTAGTTCTACAAACAAATGTAATAATATGATTTAATCACAGAATATTACTTGATAAAGTATGATTTAATTACTATCAATACAAGTATGCATTGTTGTTAATGCAAATAGGAAGTGAATTTCCATAAAAGTATATATAAACAAAATATAAACCAACTTACAATTTTCCCAGAGCATCATTTTCTTCTTGAATTAGCTGTCCAAGTGAAAAGTGGTGTTGATGTCGAAGATAAAAATGAATATAATATTCATGAAGATGTTCACTATGAAGAACTAATGCTTCAGGAGTCATTAGTTGAATAAGTTGTCTGCAAAGGTATGCAACAACTAATTTTCTTAATACAACAATTGGAAGGTCATCCATTGTGGCACAAACTGGTTCAATAAAAAAATCAATGCTACTTTCTTTCATAAATTTCATGGCTTGTTTTGCATATTCTGTCAAATCAAAAAGTTTGGCTGTATTTAGAAATTTTTTCACTGAATCATCAATTGTAACAGAACTAAATATGTACTGGACTGTACTTGAAAACTTGGAACATTCACCCTACAAAATGATAGTCATGTGTATACAAGCAGTCTGTAAAAGTAATAATATCTATCATCTACTTAACAAAACATACTAACATTATATGACCCACACCACATTTATGGCTAAGCATTCATACTGAAAACAGATACTTCTTAAGTTTATGATAGTAGAGATAGAGTGAGTAGTAAAAAAGTATGCATTGGAGTGCTATAATTTTGTATTTCAACCTGCTGATACTTTTCCACACAGTTTCGTTTACAAATGCAATAAGTTGAGTTCAAAAGCTAATTTCAAACATGACTGTGAGAATATACGAATAAATTGATTGTCATATTAACGTATAGTAAATCAGACATGACTGTGCTTAAAAATTGCTAGCAAAAATAAGTATCTTTCTGTTAAATAGCTCAAATTGGGACTGTAATAGAACTCATTATAAAATGATGCTTCATATTAATACACTAATACATGAACAAAATAGTTTAAAAAATAACTATAAAAGACATCATTATAAAATTGTTGTTGGCTATTAATACACCAACACATTAACAATGTTATCAACCTACCAGTTTTACATGCATCCCAAAGAAATCATAAAAGTGTTGCACAAGGGATTTCACAAAAATTCCTTCATTGGTGGTACAGTGACAGTCAGTGTCATGTTTCTCATCTCTGTTGCCAATAGTAAGTAAGTAGTCATTAGATGACAAAGATATTGAAAATGATAACATGAGCGAATCAATTGTGTGCTTTACAAACCCATAGAAGCTAGATTCTCTGCATGATTTGACAAAGTCATCAATCTATAGAATAGAATCACAACTAACTGTCTATAAAGTATAAAAACTATTGAATATTACACAAACAATATTGTATTTTGCATAGCACAAAAGTTCATATTAAATTATTTCACAATGGGTCAACTCACATTGTTTTTGGCATACTTAAGCAGACTTTCAATACTACTTGGACAGGAGGACAAGACTTCCCTAAAGAGGACTTCATGACTTAAGGCATACTTCTCAAATCTGTTTAAGAATGGTTTCTCCATTTTAGGTAGATCTGAACTACTTATAATCATGACACAATTAAACTGAGGGTTAACTCGGGTGGGACGAATGTTAGGGCCAACAGCCACATTGGCATAAAATGATGTACTAGATTGGTTCTTTATGCAGGTAAATCGATGGTTAAAAAGATCATAAAAATATTCTTGAATTTCATCAGCTTGATGAATGAGTACTGTATGACCTTGTACAACAGAATGCATTATAGCTTCAGTAGTGCTGAGCTATAGAAATGAAAATATTTAAAGTACTGCATACATATATCTTTTTCCACCTAGCATGCAAAGCACACCAGGCAGTCCTATTATTGTTTTGCCAACTATCAGAGTTTGTTCATTTTAAAATGTTAAGCAACAAACATTGCATAATTGGCATTAGTGTCAGTGGAAGATTAATAACTATAGAATGCTGGAAAGATAGAAGAGTAAGCTAGCAAGAAGGTTTCATCATTGTTAATCATAACCATCATTGCACTGCTAAATTCATTGGTTGCTATACACATCAACGGTTAAAGGATGTGATTTTCATTCATCTCTCTTGAAAGTCACAGTGTTTCACTGTGAGTCAGTATATAAAAACAATTATGGTATGATTTTTCCACTATAGTCTTGTTTACCTTTTGTGATTCACTATCTCCAGGAAGTTTTGAACAAGATAAGATTCTTGTTTCAGCTCTATTCAGTATATGAAAGGCAAAGAGAAGTCGGACCAATGATTGGTCTTCACTACTGTCAATAATTAACTTATATCGAATTAAGTTTTCTGCAGAGAGATCCTTTTGTTTCTGTACAAAACTTGATTGCAGAATTTTAACTAATGAACGATTTTGCATTTGATCAGGGGTTGAACCAATCTATAAAAAGAAAAAGAAGCTAACATTATCAATTTCTAATTCTTAATAGTATAAAAAATAGTTCACTGTGTTTAGACATACCACTTCAAGAAAAGCTCTCAATATCTCCTGAAAATAAGCACTTCCATTGAAATTATGTTCCAAAGATTGAACAATTGTTTCAGGTGATGTAATGCAAGTTTCAGATTTTAATTGACTCAGATAAGTAAAGAAGTGAATAAAATCACGCAACCCAAAGAAATCTTTAAGTTCAGGCTCTGTCATCATTCTTTCATACACCTTTACAAAACCGTCAATAACATGTTCTTCCATCATACTAGTTGCTTTAGGAGCTTGTCCATGTGTCAAAGAATATTTTGCAAGCTGCACCAAATCATTATGAGATGTTTCACTTCTGAACACACAAACAGCTCGATTGCTCTTTGCAGCATCTAAAAACTTATTGGTTATCCCTACAAAAGATACCTAGAGGGAAACATAAGTACCAGTATTATTATAAATTGATTCATTGATCACATTTCCCAAAACACAGGACCAATGTATTGCTAATTAATAATAAATTAGCAAGTGGCTGAAACTACATCTATGCTTTTATACAATAATCATGGTAATTTTAGCAAATATTAGACATTTAGGATAGCAAATTAAACAATACTCCACTGACCTTTGGATTGTCCAAGTAATAATGGAGAACTTTTAATGATTCATGAGAATCCTCTGCTAATCCAGCTTCATCCATAAGAACAACAGATTGACTTCTAATACTACCTTCATCAAATGTTTTCTGACGATTTTCAGCTCTCTGAAAAACAGTTTCAATTTCTGTTGATGTAGACTTACGAGAACATTGATAAAAATGAGGATCCAACCTCAACAGAATATCAATGTCCTTCTTCCACTTGGACTCTTGTCCTTGGAAATTTGATGTCACAATCTTAAAAGAAAGTGTTTTTGAAGAACCAGGTGGACCAATAATAATTAGAGGAATGCGAGTCATTGTACATACAATTATAGCATAAATGTTCTCTTTGAGGGCATCAGTTGGAGCAATACCAACAGGAAGATCAACATGTTCAGATACCCATTTAAATTCATCATCAAGAGCATCTTCAAATGTGACTGGAATGCCTTGTTCACCTACTGGACGACGCTCATTCATCTCTTCTTTAAATTTCTTTCGATACTTCTCATTTAGTCGAAAATAGTAAACTAAAGCCATGGCAACAAACATAGCACGACAACTGACACTAAAGTCATCTCTGTCATATTTGGTTGTTCGTTTAAACCACTTTCGAAGCCAATCATAAAATGTAAAGACACGTTGAATATCTCTTTGACTAACAGTGCTTTGGGAACATAACTTTGCTTTATCATCTGCTACCTTATTATTGACTAATGTTTTGTAGGCACAATTTCTAATAAATTTTTGAGCTTTAGCTATCCGCTCAGTAAGAAAAGTGTATTCAAGAGTAGACAACTCATTATAAGTGAGAATGAGTTTTTCTCTTATATACTCTTTTTCATGGCTCTCTTGTAATTGTCCATAGTCCCACATAATAAGTTCAAGAGTTGGAGGAAGTGACTGGACATAATATGAGCTTCTAAACCAGTTCTCATCAGATTTCTTTTCTATAGAGGCCAAACTGTTACCTCGATGAGGATTACAAGCAGCAACAATGAATATATTTGAAGAGATTTTTTGTCCCTATAATAGACAATTAAGAGATTCATATTTGAATTAGTGAAATGTGAACCATTTTGTAAATTAATATGTAGTCATAGAGCTAGGGATTGCAGACACAATTAACATGAAAAGCACTAGAGTACAGAACAAGCATAACATTAGTTAGCCTCATATTTTATTCAAAAAGTTCTTATGCTGTGGCAATGATCATTGCAACAGCATGAGAACTTGCTAAATGAATAGATAATGAAGGTTGTTTCAAACTGATAAAATATTGTAATATCTATGAAAATATGCAAGTTATGTGTGAAACTATACCACAACTGTGGCAATTGACAATAGGTTAGCCATAATGGATGTAGAATAAACAATTTTGTCAGCAGGTTTTAAGGATTTGTCATTTGCAGTTGCAACAGAAAATAAATCATTTCAAATGTCAAAAGAAAGAACTTCACAAAGCCAAAACTTGCAAGCAGATAAGAAAAAATTCTCAACCAAATCAACTAACACATATAAGGAAAATGTTTGTGTGACAATTAATAGTTATAAAACTATCCATCAAATAGGCATGGACAAGATCTTATCAGAATGAGGTAATTTAAATTGCCAAAACTTGAAAACAAAACAATTTTAGGAAAATTCCTATGGTGAAAAAGTGGAAAATTCTATAATGTACAGACAGTAATTTTTGTGTGATAAACTTTATCATATTGCTTTTGGAATAGACAGACAGAGAGACAGACACATACAAACACACACAAAGTAAGTACTATAAACGTTGCCCATGCACACCATAGCTATTCAGAAACTTCACACAAACCAAATGTATGGATAGATGGCTTCAGCTATTGTCTATTTATCTTAGCAAATGAAATTGTAATAAAAGAACATTATATAATTGAGCTAGTCCAAACATTAGACAAAGTGAGTGAGTATTTCCACACTATTAACTTCATACCAATAAAAGAAATACAAAGAGTATTATTTAAGAACTTACTCTTATGCCAGCGACTCCATCAGTAATGATTTCTTTTAAATATCCTGGACAGGAACAAGTATTTATTTCATCCAAAAATACCTGAAAGTATTATCAAAAATTATGTGAATTTACAAAGAGTAGACAAAAAATTCTAGAGTAGAAAACAAGTCTACTTACAGTGACAATAGGTTTCTGATATTCTTTAAAGGTTACTCTCCTTCTGTGTTCTAAGTAGTTATTGTATCTTGTTAATAAAGAGTTGGCATGTTGACTAACATCACGAAAAAACATTCTGATTTCTTCAGGCTTCATGGCTAAAGTATAACACAAAATCCACACAAATCACAAAATGACACCTAGTTCAACATGCCATTTTTAATAAATTTGTTTAGAAATGGAAGAGATGACTATGGCTATGTTTACCCAAGCGTGAAGAGTCAAACTTACCAGTATGAATACTTAGTTTATAGAAAGTGCTCTTTAGGCATCCATAGAGAATACCATTTAACACTTCAGCCATCGTCTAATAAGTAGTATGAATAGAAATCTTCACATAAAAAATTATAGATATTACCTCCATACTACAAACTTGTTGCATTTGCTGCAATAAATCACTAAATTCACCTTTGTAAGTGGAATCACTTGGTAATACTAAACTTGATATCACTGGATCATAACAGTCAACTTCAATCTTTTCCCTAAATATTTCAAACAACCATTTAGAAGGTTTCGTGGGATCATGTAGTCTCAAAATTTGTTGTAAATCATTAAGAGAGACTTTCTCATTTTCTGTTTGTAACTTAGAAAGTGTTGTATTCAGCAATTTGTTAGTTGTTGAATCTCGAGCCTTCAAGAGGGAAATTTTTTGAAGAAGAAATTCCTATGATAACAATGATTCCACCAAGAAAATATAAAATAAAATTATTACTTTAACGTTTTGCCTCTGTTTTTTTAATTGTTGGTTCCAAGATTCATTCCAAAGATCAGCAAGTAACTCAAGAAGAAAACTCTTTCCAACACCAGTCTCTCCTTCAATGACCACTGGAATACCACATTCTTTTCTCTCATGAATATTCAACATTTTTTGAACAAAATCTCTTGTGAGAACAAATTTCTTTTCTTTTATCAGTTTAATTTCCTTGGTTTCTTGATCCTTGTCAACATTAAGAGCAGCAGAAAGATAATCATGAAGTAGTTGAGTGCTCAGTCGCTCTCTAAAATATTGAAATTAAAAAATGGTATCTCTTCAAGTAAAATTAAACATACTTGAGTGTTCCTATATCAATTCCAATTGCTTGAAGTTTTAAAAATTCATCTGGTGGCAGACGTTCTGGATAAGTGCAGAGAAATCTGAATGTACTTCCACTACTATTGAAGTCATATATCAGCTAAATGAAAAAGCGTATCTAAATACACTGTAATTAATTTTATGGAATATAAATTTTGGAGGTGTTTCAATGACTCTATAAGTGTGACTGTACAATTGCTTTACAAATAAAGTTTTGATAATGGATATTGTAATAGATTATGGCATCATGAATGACTTGACATAGTTGTGGCAATTTGGACCATTTTGATTATTATATATTTTGCACAGAAAATGCAAGTAATTTTAAGCTATAAGCAAACCTGTTTATGAACATCAGACAACCATGACAAAGACTGCTTACAAAAATTTCCAACTTCTTCCTGCATAATAGCAAACAATGTGGACCTCATTTTTGCTGTGTTTCTCTCTGCAATCACTCTTCCCTCATTGTTTCTTATAGTTTCTCGGTAACCTTCATTGTAACGTAGATGGGGACAATTCTCTAGAAATATGCATCGTCTTTCCATGTAACTAAATATAAAGAATGCAATGGACTTTATTGTTCCTTTCAGTCAATTTATCATATTTCAAATACAGTTCAAATGATATCATTACTTCATCTATACAGAAAAAACTTTGCTGCACAAAATATGCTTATGTAAGTAAAAAATGACAAGAAACATTACAGTTTATTATGTCAATGGTACCCACCTCAAATACAAAGTCTCCATAATTTTTTTCCCTCTAACTTCAACCATTGGAAAAGTTTCATAGAGTATTGTCTGACACTCATTGGGAGGAATATCCTTCATAATTTTATTAATTTCAATTGGAGGGTCTCTGGCATCTAAAGATGAAATAAGATATAATGTGGCTCAATGTGGAGACAAATTGTATAAATTTAATGAAATATTAACAACTTTGAATTTTATCATGCCACAAAAAGCTTATAACCCCACAACCAATGCCAATACATAAACAGCTTTCAGCCCTATTGCTTGTTTACATCACTGTCTGCCATACACACTTCACATGATTGGGCTATAACTTGTACATACAATATTCCATAAGCATTATTCTATAAGCATATCAAAACAGATAGTAAATACATTATATTTTATTAACTATTTTCAGAGTGAACATACTTTTAATAATGTAATCCAGCCTTTTTTGTCTGTAAGCAACAATATATTTACAAACTAGCTGCACACCAGGATTATTTTTTACATCAAACCATATTTGAGGAGTAATCTTCTTGCCAAGCAAAGCAAAGACAGGAAAGAGATCTTTAAAATTTTCATATGATTGATCAAGGCGTATTTCGTCTGTTATATAACTATCATTGGCAACTTTCCAGTAAGGAGCCTACAAATAACATTTGTAATTACATTAAATCAATTAATGTTTAGAATACTTTGTGAGCAAATTTTTATTTATTTCTATAGCAAGTATTACATAGAAGTATCAAATAATATTCTTATAATTGCGTATGTGACTTTTAAATTCAATGAATTAAAACTATATATATATGCATTGACTGGAAGTGACTATGTACTTGCTAAATAAAATGAATTAACCATTATCATAAGTAGCATATAATTATTTAAATGAAGTTGATGAATGCTATAACATTTGCTCAAGAGTAGGTTCCGTGAACAAAGAAGCTTGATCAGTCACCCTTATTAATATACAACCATTGTGGCAAAAATACTCAGTCGTGATGTAATTGGCATTTACTATAAGCATCCTTTTAATTGTATGTAGTAATTTTAGCAACTACTGTAATAATGGTCACTAAAATTAGTAGAAATAAAAGTTAGACCTCATGATGGAATTGGGTGTGACTTTGATATTTGCTAAAATTAATAAACATTAAATTGAATGGATAAAATTGCTAAATTAGCAGATGCAATTAATTATGGGCTTAAGGTAGATCAGAGGCACTGATTTATTTGTCCTTTTTAAAACTAAAACAATGCAAATATACATATTGTAATTTTAATATTTCTTTTATATAACAGCTACATAATTATTATTTAATAACTAACTTCAACATAAACAGACATGGAAACTCCAGCTACCAAAGGTAGTGAAAGACAACCAGGAGAAGTTGAGTCAGCACTTGTACTCTCAGGAACTTCAACATAGCCAAGTATGAAGTAATCAAAGAAGAACCAGTTTACATCATCTACAAGTTTGTAAAATATTTTCTTATAAGCTTCTCTATCCCACTTCTACAAATGTAATCAAAAGTATATTTTAAAATGAGAAAGTTTACTTGAGGCCACACTAAATTGATATTCAAAAAGAGTGCCAAATCATATGTGGTCAAACTAAGTTGTATTAATCGTTGAACAACTTCAGTCTTGTTAAAGGTTTCATTGATACTAATTATTTTTGATGTTTTATGAAAGTCACTGTCAAGACAATTCTTGATGTAATGTGTTTTACCACTACCTAAAAAACAAATATAACAAAATTTATAGAGCCCCTCTTGTAAAAAATCAAATTAATGTTTAAAATCATCTATTTTTTATTAATAGAATAATCAATAAATAGTACACTTGACATGGCTTCAACAAAAAAACATATAATCCTGGTCTTAATAAAAGATTTCATAATAACAGCTTCAATTATTGTATATAATAGGTAATCAACTTTTTTCTATTGTACAAATTAATTCATTTCTTTATTCTCTTTACCTGGAAGTCCATACACAACTTGAAATCGCTTAAATTTTTTACCAATTTTTTGTTCCATCAAATGATTATATATATTAGTAAAATCAGGTAGTTTATTTTTGTCCTAAATTAAATCAGTAAAAATAATCAATTAGTCAAGTAACAATTTACCACTTTGGTTGTGGTAGCAATCCATGGTATGTGTCGAAACAATGAAGGAGAGTACTCAACGACAATGATGTCTATTGTTCTGAAGTCATCAGAACTTCTGTGAACATTTGATTTCAATTTAGAGAATCGTTTTAAGAAAACCTATTCAAAGTATTGGAATGCAATGATATATAATATCACATAAAGACTAACTCACTTGTTGCAAGTCATTTCTAATTAAATTGATTCCCAGTACAAGATATTTTGGTTGAGGAAAATAATCAATTCTGTCAAAAAATAACTCAATGTCTTCTTTACATGTATTTGATGAACATCTAAACAGCTGACAAAACAGTGGAAATCTTTCGTCAAAACTCCAGTATATTAATCGAATCAAGTCTAAATTAGAATAATCAAAGGCTGAAATTAAAGAGATTGTAATTGGATCTTCTCTATGATTTCCCTTTTGAGGTAGAACAGCATCAGAAAGACAAGCCTTTAATTCAGGTTGATTGACAAGTCTGCTCAAAAAACACCCAATTATTTTGGCAGGATGTTCACAATCTGGTCCTTCATTGATGGTATTTCTAACAGCTTGATGACATTTAGAGAGTTCCTATTAAATAAATAATTAGTATAGTTTTAACAAAATTAATAGTAGACTCTTTGTGACTAACTTTATGTATAACATGACAAGTGTTTATATCTAAATTAAAAAGAAAACCAACATCTCTCAAAAGGTCATCAAAGTCTGGAAATTCCATTTTCAAGTTTCCATAAATTGCTTTTAGTTTCTGAGTGCTAACAAATGACAACAAGGGAAAAACTTTCCTGGATTCATGAAAGACTTTCATAAAGTTTGTCAGCTGATTATTAGAAGCTTTGACCTATGTAAGTACATATTATATGTTCTACAAACTTAATGTATGTATACCTTGGATCTCAATATTTGCAATGCTTCACATGAAGGAAATATTAAGTACTGTTCTGATGCTGCCTTCAAATAAAGAGGATGACCGTGACATTGCAATTGAGAATAGCAACTATGCAATTCCATTGCTGCTATATTAAACTGTGAGGGAATAATTATGAAATATAATCTAAGAATACATCATACTGTATAATCAAAGTTACCTCTTGAAACCATCTGAAATTAGTACCAGCTTGATCATCATTACTTTCTATTTCAGAATTTATCATGGTTAACTGCCGTAAGAAATCTTTTATTTTATTACTAGACCAATCTTTAAGTGGCTGGTCTATTTAAGTAGAAAAATAACTTGTTTCATATACATAATGCAATCACTATTCATTTCACCTTTCTGATTTATGGAAGATGGATTAAAATGTAATTTGACCTCAACACGATATCCATCACAAAAAAAGAAGTGATAACATCCAGAAGAAAGAATATATTGTAGAGTATTCTCGTTCATTTCTTGAGACCCTTCCTAAAAAAGGGAGAAGGTACTCAAAATATTGACATAAAATGCATCGTACAATCTAAAATGACATGATGTATAAACTCTCTATCTGTCCTTATCCATTCATTAGACAACAACTCATCTATTCATCAATCTGTTGACACATTCATTTACATAAAAGTTAACTTACAGCTATTCTGTTAAACCAGATCCTGATAAGACCTATTTCTTCATTAACTGTCTTGAGTTGAACTGTTGCAGCTGATACATCACTAATCTTGTTTATTTTAGCCCAAAGGTCAAGAAGAGAACAAGATTCATCAAAGAAACAAGAAGTCAATTGCATAGCACCAAGTAAAACTGCTAATAACTCTTCATGATGATCTTCATATAAAAGGTCTGCAGTTACTAATTGATATTCTTGGCGAAAAGTGTCCATACCATTACTTAAATTATAACCTCTCTCTTGAGCAAAGCCAAATAAAGGACAACCATGTTGTAAAAGAGAGAATAAATTGAAACAAGGATTGTCTATGAGGTCTTCAATACCAAAAATATTTTTGATAGTTGATACTTTTTTACAGGCACCAGACGAAGAGATGAAATGAGTGTTTGGTGACTCAACTTCATTCACCTTCTGAGTTTCATCAACTTCCTTTGCAATTTCAATTAACTGGATCATTATTGGATCATTTAGACACTTGTTAAGATCAAAAAACATAATAGTTTTCTGCAAAGCAAAAATATGCTTGTATACATCAAGGAGTTCTAATAATGCAATGAAATTATTAGAGATATTAACAACGGTCTCACGTCCAATCTTTAACTTGTAATATTGCTGGAGGGATTCATTTTCTACTGATAGATCAATGTTCTTAACATCACTGGAGTTGAAAATGTCAGCGATAATGTCCATTCTTACATTGCCTTCTATTAGAGATAGTACAATGATCTCAGCTTCTCGAACAGCAGTGTTCAGTTGAACCATTCTTTTTACATAGTGATGGTCAAACTTGTTGGAGTCTGTAAAGAGGGTCTGAGAGGAGTAGTGAGCAAGTAAATATGTTGGGTACAACTTTTCAAGGAAATAGTCGATGCATTTCACTAAAATTTGACAGCTTTTTAAGTCAACAAAAACAAGAGTGTCTAATGACTCTTCCAATGGTTCTAGAAATGTTGTCAGACTAACTTTTAATGATTCAAGAGATGACAATTGACTGCTTTGATTAGGTCGATAAGTAATTACATTGTAGACAAGTGAGCCATTAGTTGAGGGAATTTCATGATGACCAGTAGATGGTATAACCAACTCCTTGAGATGAGCATCTATTACTGGAGGAAGTTCTATATAATACTTATTCAATACAGACTGAATGTGTGACCTATAATAATTAGAATTAAATATAATCACACAATTATATGTTATGTATTTACTTGGCTAATTCTGGACAGTTTTTGGGTGACCTAACCAGCAATTTTTTTATCTCATTGACACAGTCATCATAGCACTTCTTAAGATCTGACAACTCTTCTTTTGAAATAATATCAACTTCATTAAAGAAGACCTTTGAAACACACTGTGACATTGCTTTATACACTTCATAATGAATTTCTAATGCATCTAAATTATCATAGGTGATATTTTTTGTTCTAATTATTTGTCCAATAACTTTAACAAAATGTTCAAAGCAGTTCAAAATCCTATCAACAAACTGATGAAATTCGGGGACATTTTCTATTCTTTGTTTGAATACCTCAAAGGTAGATTCTTCATTGATACCTTCCCATTTTTTAAAAGCATTCCAAATGTTTTGAAATAACTTTGCCATTGGGTTAATTATTGAGTGATAATCTTGAAGACAGTGAAAATTGTTTGAAGAAAGTTTCATGTCTTTTGTTATAATCAAGGAAATACTAAGAACGGCACGAATTTTAACAGATTGGATGTGCTCCTCTTGTAAATCAGGTGAACAAAAGCTGAATAAAAAGTCCAGTAAACTAATATCAAATTGCAAGTCACTTTGAAACATCTCCTATGTAAAAAACAGATTAAAATATACCAAAGTTTTCAAACATAAGTTAATCATGCTTTTTTCTTAATCAATGTTTCAACATAAAATCAATGAATGAATACAAGAATGACAATATATTTATTAAATCTGTTAAAATTTGAAAATGAAGACCTTGTACTGTTGAAACAGAGACCAGAATCAGTCATGTCATCCTATGCATTTTAATGCTCATGACAAATTATGAGCAAATAAAATTCAATAACATGGCAATTTTGTATGTTGCATCAACACCATTCAACAATAGTAGTAGACATTGCTTGATATATGAAAGATAGCCTAAGACAATCATAGGATTGCTTGGCATGCTTCTAATAGTTGGAAGCAGCTAAACTTTATGCTTTGTCCCAAGGTTATATTATTTGCCTCAAAACAATGCCAATCTTTTATAGCTACATATATATAATCTTTTGAGTGGGCTAAATTCAAGTGCAAAATTACAGTATATAAATCATTGCAAAATTGTAGTACATAGACAATATTCATAGTACTATATTCAATAGTACCTGTATCATAGTTTTGACAGTCATCCATACAAATGAACTTTCAGTTAGGGATAACTTGCTCTGAGGAAATGTACCATAAAAAAGCTTATATTTATGCAAAACTCACTATTAAAAGAACAATGTCATTATGTATTGCTGTCTGGAGTTTATGATCTGTAATGAATTCCTTCAAAATGACAGAGAACTTAATTTCAAAGCTCTCTGAAGGATGAATATCAAGTTCAAAGAGATCTGTAAGAAACTCTAGTGATCGATTAGTTCTCCTATAACATTCCATGACCACTTTGAAAAATGACAACAAATCCTCTTGATGCTTAGGCTGAGTTAAACTAAAACATTACAGATGTATAATTGCATGATGTCAACATATCCTTCAAAAATGCACGCATAGACTTACTGAGTAGTTGCAAGGATAAATAAACTCTTATATGGTTCTTTTGTGATAACAATGGTTTGGGGCATAATAGCAGAAAATGTCCCAAGAAAGGTGTCTATTATCTACACATGAAAATAGTATAAAATTGTAACACATTAATATTATATACATAGATGACAAACTTAGAAAAACTAATCCAATTTCATGCTCTTTATCACTGATAGACTGACTGACCTTTGATTTTCCAAAACTACCATTAACAACAACTGCAATGAAATTTTCAACAGACATTTTATGACAATGGTTCTTTAATTTAATTTCAAGCTACAAATAATATAGTATCTTATTACAATAGTATTCATAACAAACCTGTCCATTCAAATACTCGTGATAACCTTCCCATGGAATTAGTTCAACTGGATTAAGCAATAGATTGATACATTGTATACAGTTTGAGAGTGAAAGGTCTATGACATTAACAAGAATAGTCAACCACTGCTCAAAAATAATTTCAAAATTCAAAAGTGACCACTGATGTTCATCAATTAAATTTATTAAAAAGGAAAGAAAATACAACCCCTAAACAATTGAGATTTTGTTTTAATTATATTATCACCGAGTCAGAAATCAGAATGAAATGATACAATATAAATCATACTTACTTCCTGTATTGTTTCACTCTTATCAGAGCTTATTTGTTCAAGTTTATTAACTTTTGACAAATAAAACAAAGTGACAGGTTTTAGATAGTCACTGCAAAAACTTTCATCAGCATTACCTCTTGTAATATAGTAGTCACAAACAGAAATGAAATTTCTAAATAATATTATAATATGCTAGGTTGATATAATAATGTAGCTTACCCTAAAATAGTTATTGAATGAACTTCAGAAGTAAATATACAAGAGACATCTTTCCAGCTGAGCATTAGGTTGGGATGATCAACAAGTATTAGTGTCATTGCCTCTAGTCCACTTTTTAAGCCATTTAAATCAGCCTGACGTAAACCATTAGACTTGTAATGCTGAGCCATAGAGGAAATGTTAAGAAAACAGCACTTTGTATTCCATGTTATACTTATTAAGATACATGTTGAATAGGGCACTTACAAAAATAGAAATTATGCATGCATTTTAAACGTATTTACCAGTACACACACACATGGCTAACAATATACCATGACAATTTAAAAGCACTATCAACATTTAGAACTTCAATATATTAAAATTGTACTTATTGATGTATTTAGTTTACACTTACATCAATAATTGTTTTTTGCCAAAGTGTCTCAGTCTTTTTTGTCTTTGAACATAAGCTAAATAATTTCATAGCAATTGATGCTATTTAAAAAAACCAATTAAATTTCTAATGAAATGTAACCCACCAGAGACCAATTTAATGTGAGTAAATTTTGCATGAGAATTAACTCTACAATATTCATTGCACACTGCTAGGAATGATTTAGCTGTGAACTCAAAGATAGTCCGTTTTGTTTGAAGACCACCAAATACTAATTCAAAGTCTCCCCTAAAAATAAATATATAAATGTATGGTTATTCAGATTGTTGCAAAATTGTTTGCTGCAAAAAGTAAACTTAATACCGTTTTTATTACTATAATTTCTATAGAATTAAATAGTAGTTTTTATTATTAGAAGGTAAAATGATTGGTACTATGAATTTTTAGTGATTTCAATCTGCCTTCATATTAATCTTAAAAGAATTGTACTGGGATATAAAAAATAAAAATAGTAACACCAGATATTGCTACCATAATCTTTTTATGAAAATCAAATATTTCTGCAATAGTAAATAACATGGATTTCCAATGTTACTGTATTTCATTTTATATATGCTAATACAATGCTTTTCAAAGAGATAAGGTTATGGTAAGTTGTTTTAAACTTTTAATCCATTCATGAACATTATTTGGTTTGCATACATCCATATAATATACCAATAAAAATCGTTATTAGTCCTAACTAGTAACTACATCACCAGTAGTACATCAGCAATCAAAACAGTGTTATGGTTATATTTTGCATAAAATATGTCAGCTTATATAGCAATGTATTGGTTAAACCAACCAAATTGAACCAATCAATTTTTACAATGCATGCAATGCTAATAATGAAATAGTCATAACAACAGAGACATTCTCAAAGGTAAGTAAAAATTAAAATTAGGTAAGCTTGTTGTCATAGCCCTTGAGGTAACAAAAAACAAGACTATACTTAAAACATCCTATACTAGTTTTGTAAAATTTTGACTTTACAGTGTAACACTGAATAGAGCTACAAGATAGGAAAATATGCTGCAGTATCTATAAAAGACTAATAGCTATTTAATACTAGAAATTTATAGAGAGAAGCAAGCTAGCAAGATGATTTGAACACAATCACTCACACTTATCATCATAATGCTTGCGGTTCATTTGTTGATATATGTGTGTGTTGGTGATTAAAGGATATGGTTTGTTTTCATCCTTTGCTTTCAATTGTTGCATACAACAAAATAAAATCATAAGCAATTGAACATACAAACATATCTGTCAGCCTGTGGAGCAAAATAATTAAAGGACTGCCTGGCATGCACAACTTGCCAGGCAGAATGACTACTAGTACTTATTGGCTACAGCTGTATGGTTGTGTAAGTAGTGGTATGCTTTTCATTACCTTTGATAATCATGTACAACATATAACACACAATTTTGAAATACAATATATGTAAATGAAGAAAGTGACTTACATTTCAATAAAATTGGATAATGTTTCCACTATCATTGAAACTGGAAGTCTTGAAATGTGCATGACACAACTTTCAATAAATTCATTCAACTCCTTTGAAAGTGTGGACTTCGATGAGTGTCTACAAAAGACACATTGTCAAAAAATTAAAAAAATAATCCCCAAAACCAGTTTACTTGTATATAGAATAGGCAAAATTAAAATAGAAGGGGAAATCTCGAATAAACATTGTGTCAATGTAAGTGTCTTGTAGTAGTAGCTCCATAACTTCTCGTAGAACATCCCACCAACCTATACATATTTCAGTTTCTTCCTGTATGAACAAAATCATAGTAATTTTAAATACTGTTCAAAAATTTATAAACATTCACATTATGATAGTTTAAGGTTATGGTCATTCATGTAGTTGTTGCAAAGGAAAAGTTCTAATATAATTAACCTCATATATTAAGTACAGACACATTTCTCAATCAAGAATTTAATTAGCATATATAACAAGAGCCACAATATAACAGGTATGACCAGTCATGCTTTAAATTGTGGTTATTTAATTATTATTATTATTATTATTTGAGCTGAACAAGGATACAAAAATTGCATGCAGAGCAGTTTAGCTTAAACAAAAGGTCAATTAATATTATAATGATGAAATGAGATTTTCTGTTTTTTAAGGTAGTCCTAGAACTGAATTGTCTTTTTTGTAGGCAGCAATCTTGACTTTACACCAGTTTGAAGCCATTGCCAACATTTTGAGTTTAAAAGTCAAAGCAATGGGCAAAACGTTAAGACAGTTGAGACAGTATAATCAAAATAACCAGTGCATTAGTGAGGAGAATTTATTGATATAGACTGATGTAATTAATGGCTCTGCTTTTTGAAAATATATAAAGATTTTCTTATAATTATAGCTCCAACAACACAAATAATGTAGTAGCAATGACAATGTCATCATCCATATAAACAGTGCTTTGTTGTGTAGCTATAGGTATTTGTATTAATGTATCTGTGTGCTATTATGAACAGATGATATAGTAGTCATTGCTGCTACTTTGATTGTATCATTTTCTGTCATATTGATATAAAATCATATAAATGTATGGTCTGGTTATCCAAACCAAATTATCCCACATGGATGTATTCACATGCACAACAACTTTCAAACTATTGATTAAATCTTTATCACTCCCAAAGATAATGGTTATCAAAATACTGAAACTTGTGGTAATGTATTGTAATAACAAGTAAATTTAGATAATCATCTCTACAATATCAGTTCACACTTTTGTTCTAAAAATATCAAATTTATATAATACTTTGCTAACCAATCTTTGAAGAATATTAATTGCTTCCAACACCCATTTCAGAAATCTCTTGTCAAGATACTCTTTATCAGGTCCATAAACTAAAGAAATATATTTTTTGTCTTGAATGAAATTGCGCATTATTGATCTAAAAGCAGTAACTTCAGTTGATGCCTTTGGAAGGAATGCATCCAGAACTAAATAATTGAAAGGAATATTGCTGTTATAAGATGTCTTAAGTTTAATGATCTACGTATGATAATGATAAGGTATTCTTTAAACTATCATATATATATATAAGTTCAAATAAATAACTTCAGACATTAAAAAAGTTCAAAACATAGAGCTGAACACAAAGTTCAATTGCTTTCATAACATGACTAACTTTCCATGGATGGGTCAGGTCACAACAACGCTGTGTTACTGAAGCACATTTATAATAAAAAGACAAGGTTAACATACATAACAAAAATGATCTGTTTCTCATCAATTGTTGCTGTTTATTGTGGAAACATTAACGTTACTTGTTTTATTTAAACAATTGAAATGAATTACTGGTATCTTAAACATCTCACCATCTCTTTTTTCACTATACAATGGAGCTATTGTTGCCTCTAAGGATTCATCTGCACTTTGTAAATATTCAGCTATATCATGTTTGTACATTTTAGGAATAATGACTACTGTAAATGAACATGTAATTGTCAATGTATCCAACTTTCTTTGTTCAATATTAGCTGTAACCAAAAGAGCTTTCATATTAACTTGGTTAGAATATTTCCGAACAATAGATTCAACAGTTTGACCTTTTGATTCACTCAACTTGTGATACACCATATGATAATCCTCTGGTGGTAGAGTTTTTTCTTCAAATTTTAAACAACACCAAGGAATGAGTGGTGGATGTTGTGGAAGGCTGGCAATCCCATAAACAACGAGTAGATCTTTAGTCTTAGATCTCAGCTTCACTTCTAAAAATATTAACATGTACATCAGTGGATATTGTAGCTTAAATTTAGTCATACGAATACGACATGCGACTAATAAATGTATAATATACATACTTACCAATTTTAGCGTGTTTTGGGATGTCAACAGGACTTGGCTCCTTCTTTGAAGGGCCAGTGCGCCTCCAGAAAGTCAGAGACGCCATGCCGTTTAATACAAGATACTTGAAATTTTTCAAGTAAAGGGTTTGGTTTGAGATGCGGCTGCGACATACGTCGACGTTCGTGCTTGGGGGAGGTGTATAACTTAATTAGGCAATGCATAAGCTATATGGACACGATTTATTTTTGTAACTACTTATTTCTGTATAAAGAGCAGCAAGTAGAGTAGAAAATCAATGGGCGGACAAATCTATTTCGGACATTCTAAAAATTTGAAGACAGCTTATTGCTTCCGTACAATGTAGCTCTTGGTTATACTCAATGAATACACTTTCCTTTCTAACTAAACTCAGTGTTGTGAATGAGCTCCGTTTTTGGTGCTTTTACGGACTTAAATATATTTGCAGTCACGTGGTATGTTTTGGCGGACAAAACAACCTCAAGACTAAACGTTAGCTAGGAGTTTCTGTCAGTTTCTGAGTCTTTCTCCTTCTATCAACTACATCTACCTCAAGTTAAACCTTAGCCAGGACTTTCTCGTATTAACTATTGTGGACAGAATCAAACATGGTAATTAGTGATAATGTATAGATGTCCAAATGGGAGACTATGGGGAAGCCTGACTATGTTAATGGTTTGAGCTATGTTTTAGCAATACCTTAGTCAAACCTGGCCATTTTAGTGATTAGTAAATATGTCTGTAATAACAGAGTCAGTTCACTTTTTTAATAATAATAGTGTCATACTGTGACTTACTAGCTGCTTGACTTTATGACTAACTTTACTGTAAGTAGGTAAACAAGTGATTGATACTTGAATTATAATAATCTGAGTGAAATAAATTTTTAAATGATAATCAATTAACTATATGACAATATTATTGTTTTTAATACCTTTGAGAAAAAAAAGGTCATCACATAAAGTAAAATATGTCATAGACCATGTATTATACTGTACGTATGATGTTATAGTCACAAGAATAGGAGGAAGGGTAGGCAGATAACATGTTAAAGTCACTAGTTATTATTTTGATAGAGAGATGACCTCTAATGAGTTGCTTATTCAAAATTCATAATATGATCAAAGGCTCTAAATATTTGCAGTATATAGTTATATCACATGTAGTCATTGGTGCAATGCATAGTCTTTGTTATGAAGTAGAGATCATGTATACCTTCAAGCATACTAGTAGACATATCTGCCTTACTTATTTGTTTCTATCTGGTCTTATTGAATCTTCAGAATACAGTAGTCCACTACAATGAGCTAGAGTCTTTCTATCTTTGATACATAACTAGGAGTCTCTGTATCTTCGATACAAAGCTATGACAATTAGTATAAGATTGTGAAATACCTTTGTACAAATGACTTATTGCAAACCACAAGTTTATGTGCTTTAAGTGGGTGCTGAGACTATTACTTGTTTGAAAACGTGGTGCAACAAAGTTCTTTTTTTAAGTGCCCCTGACATGAGTCTATTTTTCTTTGTTTATATATGATTTATTATGTTATAGTTACATCTTCTTTAATAGCCTAGGTTATCCTCTGGAGGAAAAAAAGCCAAGGGATAGTCACTACAAGCGGTGGAGTGAGACCCAGTTACGTATAGCAGCAAAGGACGTGGCTAAAGGACGATTTACTCTTAGAAAACCTGCTAAAATGTATAATGTGCCAAAGTCAACATTATGGGATCGAGTGTCTAGTAATGTCTCTTTTGGTGTTCACAGTGGACCCCCAGATACTTAAATGACATTGAAGAAGAAAAACTAGTAACATTTTTGGTAGGCTCAGCTAAAATTGGCTTTGCTCGCACGAAAGAACAAGTTCTTTGTATTGTCAGAGCAGCACTAGTGAAGAAACAACAATGTGAAGTTGAAGATGTCAATGTCATTACTGGTTGGTGGGGCTGATTAAGTTCAGCCACCTACTCTTCATGATTTTTTTACTTTACCTCAGCTATCAAGTAATGAGAAAAAAAAACCATAGTGCTCATGTTTTAACAAGTTTTGAAAATCTTCAGTTGATAAGAGAAAAAGAAATGAAAGCAGATGAATCAAAAGCTAAAGATCTTAGAAAGCAACAGCGAGAAAAGAACGCAATAGAATGAGAACAGAAAAAGAAGGAAGTAGAGGAGAGAAAACTTAAAAGAGCAGTTGAAAAAGCTGAGAAAGAGAGACAAAAGAAAGAAAAAAAGACAAAGTGAACAGAGTACCTCAAAATTTGATTTTACAGGAGAAGAGCACAGTCGGTTTTCTAGGAGGTATGAGAATGGTTATGATCTACCTGACATCAGATACGAAAAATGGAAAAACATATTCCATCCTGAAGAATTATCTTTAGACGCTACAGCATGTAAATCTACCAGAAATACTAGCAAGAGAAGGGAAGAAGAGATAGGACTCAGTGAATATGACAAGAATGGACTCAGTGATAATGGTATGTTATATTATATTATAATAAACCGTTGATTAGTGGCTTGCCATTTTAGAAACTACACTAGAACAATCAAAGACATTACCCAAAAATTCTCAAATTTCCAGTATGTGTAATGTATATATTGAACTATTTTTGAGTTAATTATAATTGTTAGAGGGAGGAAGAGATGTACCAAAAATACTAGCAAGAAAAGTGAAGAAGAGATAGGACTCAGTGAATATGACATGAATGGACTGAGTGATAATGGTATGTTATATTATATTATAGTTAACCCTTGATTAGTGGCTTGCCATTTTAGAAACTACACTAGAACAATCAAAGACATTACCCAAAAATTCTCAAATTTCCAGTATGTGTAATGTATATATTGAACTATTTTTGAGTTAATTATAATTGTTAGAGGGAGGAAGAGATGTACCAAAAATACTAGCAAGAAAAGTGAAGAAGAGATAGGACTCAGTGAATATGACAAGAATGGACTGAGTGATAATGGTATGTTATATTATATTATAATTAACCCTTGATTAGTGGCTTACCATTTTAGAAACTACGCTAGAACAATCAAAGACATTACCCAAAAATTCTCAAATTTCCAGTATGTGTAATGTATATATATTAAAATATTTTTGAGTTAATTATCATTGTTAGAGGGAGGAAGTGATATACCAGAAATACTAGCAAGAGAAGTGAAAAAGAAAAAGGACTCATTGAATATGACAAGAATGGACTCAGTGATGGTATGTGATATTATATTATAGTTAACCCTTGATTAGTGGCTTGCCATTTTAGAAACTACGCTAGAACAATCAAAGACATTACCTAAAAATTCTCAAATTTCCAGTATGTGTAATGTAAATATTGAAGTATTTTTGAGTTAATTATCATTGTTAGAGGGAGGAAGAGATGTACCAAAAATACTAGCAAGAAAAGTGAAGAAGAGATAGGACTCATTGAATATGACATGAATGGACTGAGTGATAATGGTATGTGATATTATATTTATTGACTATAAGCCTTGATTAGTGGCTTGCCATTTCAGAAACTACACTAGAACAATCAAAGACATTACCCAAAAATTCTCAAATTTTCACTATGTATAATGTATATATATTAAAGTATTTTTGAGTAAATTATCATTGTTAGAGGGAGGAAGTGATGTACCAGAAATACTAGCAAGAGAAGTGAAGAAGAGATAGGACTCATTGAATATGACAAGAATGGACTGAGTGATAATGGTATGTGACATTATATTATAATTAACCCTTGATTAGTGGCTTGCCATTTTAGAAACTACGCTAGAACAATCAAAGACATTACCTAAAAATTCTCAAATTTCCAGTATGTGTAATGTATATATTGAAGTATTTGTGAGTTAATTATCATTGTTAGAGGGAGGACGAGATGTACCAAAAATACTAGCAAGAGAAGTGAAAAAGAAAAAGGACTCATTGAATATGACAAGAATGGACTCAGTGATGGTATGTGATATTATATTATAGTTAACCCTTGATTAGTGGCTTGCCATTTTAGAAACTACGCTAGAACAATCAAAGACATTACCTAAAAATTCTCAAATTTCCAGTATGTGTAATGTAAATATTGAAGTATTTTTGAGTTAATTATCATTGTTAGAGGGAGGAAGAGATGTACCAAAAATACTAGCAAGAGAAGTGAAGAAGAGATAGGACTCAGTGAATTTGACAAGAATGGACTTAGTGATAATGGTATGTGACATTATATTATAGTTAACCCTTGATTAGTGGCTTGCCATTTCAGAAATTACACTAGAACAATCAAAGACATTACCTAAAAATTTTCAAATTTCCAGTATGTGTAATGTATATATTGAAGTATTTGTGAGTTAATTATAATTGTTAGAGGGAGGACGAGATGTACCAAAAATACTAGCAAGAAAAGTGAAGAAGAGATAGGACTCAGTGAATATGACAAGAATGGACTGAGTGATAATGGTATGTGATATTATATTATAGTTAACCCTTGATTAGTGGCTTGCCATTTTAGAAACTACACTAGAACAATCAAAGACATTACCCAAAAATTCTCAAATTTCCAGTATGTGTAATGTATATATATTGAATTTGAAATATTTTTGAGTTAATTATCATTGTTAGAGGGATGAAGAGATGTACCAAAAATACTAGTGAGAAAAGTGAAGAAGAGATAGGACTCAGTGAATATGACAAGAATGGACTGAGTGATAATGGTATGTTATATTATATTATAGTTAACCCTTGATTAGTGGCTTGCCATTTTAGAAACTACACTAGAACAATCAAAGACATTACCCAAAAATTCTCAAATTTCCAGTATGTGTAATGTATATATTGAACTATTTTTGAGTTAATTATAATTGTTAGAGGGAGGAAGAGATGTACCAAAAATACTAGCAAGAAAAGTGAAGAAGAGATAGGACTCAGTGAATATGACAAGAATGGACTGAGTGATAATGGTATGTTATATTATATTATAATTAACCCTTGATTAGTGGCTTACCATTTTAGAAACTACGCTAGAACAATCAAAGACATTACCCAAAAATTCTCAAATTTCCAGTATGTGTAATGTATATATATTAAAATATTTTTGAGTTAATTATCATTGTTAGAGGGAGGAAGTGATATACCAGAAATACTAGCAAGAGAAGTGAAAAAGAAAAAGGACTCATTGAATATGACAAGAATGGACTCAGTGATGGTATGTGATATTATATTATAGTTAACCCTTGATTAGTGGCTTGCCATTTTAGAAACTACGCTAGAACAATCAAAGACATTACCTAAAAATTCTCAAATTTCCAGTATGTGTAATGTAAATATTGAAGTATTTTTGAGTTAATTATCATTGTTAGAGGGAGGAAGAGATGTACCAAAAATACTAGCAAGAAAAGTGAAGAAGAGATAGGACTCAGTGAATATGACAAGAATGGACTGAGTGATAATGGTATGTGATATTATATTATAGTTAACCCTTGATTAGTGGCTTGCCATTTTAGAAACTACACTAGAACAATCAAAGACATTACCCAAAAATTCTCAAATTTCCAGTATGTGTAATGTATATATTGAACTATTTTTGAGTTAATTATAATTGTTAGAGGGAGGAAGAGATGTACCAAAAATACTAGCAAGAAAAGTGAAGAAGAGATAGGACTCAGTGAATATGACAAGAATGGACTCAGTGATAATGGTATGTTATATTATATTATAATTAACACTTGATTAGTGGCTTGCCATTTTAGAAACTACACTAGAACAATCAAAGACATTATCCCGAAATTTTCAAATTTCCAGTATGTGTAATGTAAATATTGAAGTATTTGTGAGTTAATTATCATTGTTAGAGGGAGGAAGAGATGTACCAAAAATACTAGCTAGAGAAGTGAAGAAGAGAAATGACTCAGTGAAATGACAAAGAGATGTTTTTCAGTATATTTTTTGCAATAACTATATGACAGATTGGGGCACTCGAAGCTGGTGTCGAAAGTCAGCTTCGAACGCTCCGTGTATTTAAAAACAGTAAAAACACCAGTGTGTCCAATCATTGAGCCACGCCTCTACATTAAAAAATTAATATTCAGTAGTATAATATGGATAACGTCTTGCATGATATATATTGTTAATGTAACTATATGAAAACTTTTAAAACGTCTTTAACTAGGTCTAGCTTTATGTAAATCACCAAGTACTTGAGCAATTATTGGATGTGAGATGGCCAGATCTCTTTTCAGCTGTTGTAGGAGGTTGACAGACAATCATCTCTATTAGTGACACTCCAAAACTATAGATGTCCATTGATGGAAAATGGTGATCAAGAAATGGAGCTTCAGGTCCAGAATATGCCAGAGACCCTGGACCAACTGCCGTAGATATCTTAGTCATAGTCACCAATTTTAGCCTCCTATAGACCAGTAGTACCTGATAGTTCAAGGAGAACATTAGGGCTACTAACATCATGTAGTATTGGGTGGGGTTTCCAAAGTTGAAGGTAGTTAAAAGCAGCAGAAGCATCTTGAGAAACTCTGACAATCTTAGGATGTATAAGAAGTAATTTATCTAGCATTAATTCAGTGAGAATGATAGGGTTACCTTCTTGAGTGACTCTTATGAACTGGAGGATATTATGATGTCTAACCCCTGGCTACTATTTCAATTTCATGTGTAAAAATCGATAAAGAATATGAAAGTACAATTAGTTCATGAAAACATTTAGCAGCTATTTCGATATAAGCAATTTATCTCTTTCTATCCTTTACGAAGCAGCTGTGCAGTAATATCAATTTCATTTCTCTACACTACCCTATGGCATTGTTGCTCTTGTTGCATATGAAGCTTCTCTTCAGCTTCATAACATCTGTAACATTTCATTAAGCTGGTGCTGTATAGCTCTCTCTGTTGTTGTAACATTTCCTTTTCTATCTTTTCATTTTACTTAAGTTATAATTGTTCTTCAAATTGTTGTCCACTGACTTTTTGAGAAATTGCTGTAATAGTTCTATAATTCTTCTCTCATTAATTCCTTTCATCACTTAATTAAAGCTTATATAGTTTCTTGTCTTTGTTTTGTATGACTTGTAAAGGTGAATCCAAACTGATATTTCTTCTTAAAGTTTTGCAATCAATGCTGAATCTGTTTGTAGCTTCACCTTTTGTTGCAGTAAATATGAAGATAAACATTTTTCTATGCCACTGTAATGATAAGAGCTAACTCGTCGCATAATGGCAACCTTTTTGAAAAAGACATGGATAGCAGTAAATATATAGCATGTTTTCTGGAAAATGAAGAAAAAGGTAAACAAGTTTCTTTGTTTTAATCTTTGAATGAAACAAAGCTTCCATTCCTCTATTAACAATCAGACATGACTAAACAGTCTTCGTTAAGTCCCTTTTTCAAACAATTCTAATATGAGAAATAGGAAGAGAAATTTTTTCCTGATTTCCTTTTCTTCTTCCTGAAGATCATTTATTATTTGCTTTTTTTCATTTTCATTAAGCTTTCTCCAGTTACCATATTTGCCTGGGGCTCTCTCTCTCAGAAGTAAACAATGGTTGTTTTCTTGGATACACAGCTGTGACATTAAGGCAACTTTCTCTAACATATTCAGTCATAAATTCAGTTGTCTTTTGGTCATTCATATGTAAAAATCTCGTAACTAACCTCAGATATGATACATTACCACCACATAGTTAATGAAATGCAGTAAAGTGCTTAACCTTGCTGCGGTCTTATCCAGAGACTTTCTTTAGCCTCCTCAAGTGACATAATCATGCGCAAGATGATTATTGATGACTCAGCATTTCTCTTCAATCAAAGGGAAAAAAGCTTTGCCTTTTAGTGTGTCTACTGGGTACTTTGCACTCTAATTGACAATAAGATGATTTAAAAATTGACTAGTGATAACTTTTCTAAAAAACTATATAAGGTCAAAGAGAAAAATGTACACTATTATGTCATGAATTACTTGTTATCATTTATCTATCTATATCTTAATCACTTTGTCTTTTTATATTATGTACAATATATACAGGACTTATTAACCTCGCTGTGCATGGGCGCATAGCAAGGGTTATTGACACTTATTGTAGTCTGTCAGTGTATGTGTGTGTGTGTATGTGTGTCTGTTACCCGGGCAAATGGCTTTGAACTGCTTTAACTTGGGAAACACGGCACTGGTAGCCACCAAACTATAGTAGAGGGTAGCAAAACTTCTGTACTTCTTAAGAATACTGCCAAAAGGAACGTCAAACGAACAAAACTAACTAACAGTGGCTAACAGTACTTTAGGAATGCAGCTTTGCTTTATCTTGAAGTATGTACGTGATTTTTGACCAATATTTTGTATGTGCAATTGCTAATAAATTTTTGATCTTTACCTATGTATTATATACTTCAACAGTTTCTTTATGATAATATTATTATTATAATATTATATATTACATTTGTTGGGATTTCTCCTGTAATTTTACTTAGGATTGTGTAACCTGAAATACAATTATGGGTCTATGTACAATGAGTTGGTGTTGAACTTAACACTTAATCACTAGCCATCTGATTAACATGTCGTCACTATAGATATCTTTTAATAAACTTCTAATAAATATACTAAACTAAATTAAGTAATAATTATTATCATAACAGCATATGACTACATAAAATATTTAACCAAAAAATATATAAACTCAGCATTATAATCAAGTATGTTTAATTGGCAGCCAGTCATGTACAAAAATGTAATTATTGTAATTAACATATTAAAGAGTTGACTTTTTAAGGCCTATTCTTTACATTTATTCAACAATGCAATCTTTCGAAGGGAATTAATACCTAGCTCATCAAAAACACTTTGATCAGCTTGTAAAAGCATTTCTCCATCAATCTCTTTGTCTTCAAACAGCTAAATACAAAAGATAATATAAAATAACATAATCTAATTTCACTCTGACAACGCATGATAATTGCACTAATATTTTGATGATGTACACAACCTCTTGTACTTCATGAGTTACACTATTATTATTAACATTTAGTGTACATATACAAATCCATCCCTACTGTAGCTACCATCTTATCTTTACAATATATTCAAAATATACTATGAACTTATAAGCTTACTTAGATACATGAATTAACATAACAAAAATAATAAAAATATTACCTGAGCATAGATCTCCAGTTTTTGAACACTACGACAAATGTCTGCTAGTGTCTTTGGTGAAAATTTATTGGCAGCCATTGAAATGGTTCCTGATAATTCTCTTTTGAAAAGAACACGAAATCGGAGTCTCTCAATTGCTGTTGTTATACCCAAGTCTTCCAATGAGCTGTCTTCATTCATAGCAAGATAGATAATGTCGCCTGTAAAGTTATTTTCTCTGACTATATCAGCACTGCTTCTTAATCCAATCTTTTCAAGGAATTCTGCAACATCTTCATAAGATAGTTTGGAAGCCTCTTCTGCCAAACTGTCATCTGGGATAAATTTTATAAATTCAGGGAATAATATATGATGTAGAAACATCATCAATTTTGATACGCATGTGGTCAATTGTAATATTAAAAATGGACTAACTAATTTAAGTTGTATCTAAATTACACATATTTATATGATTTAGAAAGAAATAGTATTTAAAATGATATCCACTAGTATAGTTTAAACTAAAAGCTTTAAAAATAATCATTCATAAATAAACTGGATGTTTAATTTAATTATAGTAAAAGCAAAAGTCAAGCTCTCCTCAAATTTTATCCTTTTGAGATAAAGCTGAGGTTAACCCTGCTAGCTTTAAAATGGGTCAGCAAGTTTAAATGTGGAATGATATTAAACCACTCCTAAATTTTTAAATACCTTGTGTGTCTTCTAGAGGTGGATCATTGCTGGGCACAATACAAGTAGCATCTTTTTCTTCTACATCATTGACATCATTTAACTTACTCATATCTGGACTGGGTACACCACTATCAGATGTTAATCCACTATTATCATAATAATGACATAATATGTTGTAATAATGAAATGGTATACCTCATATCAACATCATCCATTTTCTGTGTGGCACTTTCATTATATTGTTTTTCTTCTTGTTGTATTGATAGTTCCATTAATCTCCTATATATAGAGAGATAAGAGACACTTATTTGCCAACTATATCAATTTCAATAATTCAATATAATTAGAATGTATAGCTTATAAGTATGGTTTTTATATTGCAAGTACAAAAGCTAGAAATTTTAAGTCACTCAGATTTGGCACATATTTAGTTCACCAATTTTCTAAGACATATCTATATTTAAGTGAAACTAGATTTGACGTTGATGATAATTCAAATTATAATTACTTAATACTTCAGCCTTGTTGTAAGTCATTTAGTTTTTATTAAAGCCTTGGTTACCTGTTCATTAGTTAACATGTGATAAAACTAACTTGGAATATTCTAGCTACTCTAAGTGAACAACATCAACATCAAAAATAAAAATGAAAACAAGGCAGTCTGTAAAACTGTGAAATAGTCCATAAACAACTAATATTAGTATTAAAATTTATAGTGAGATTGCCTAATAAACTACAAGATATCAATGCTTGAATAATTCAAATATGCCAATTATGGCATCTAATGATAGCATTATTCATGCCATTGCTAACTTTCTGAGTTCAATTTGAAGATCAACATAACAATGAATAGGTAAATTAAGAACTTGAACTGTAAACTTGTCTTTGGAATCAATCTTTTCTTCATTAATCAATTCGATCATCTTTAACAAAAAGAAAAAATTCATTGTCTATAAAGTGTATTGATTAATATTTGTACATACTATGACAAAATTTTAATTATGAATTAATATAACAATTCATTATGTTTGAATTTGTGAATGTCAAACTACTCAATCAATTACAATAAATGGATTACCTTTTCATCACTTTTAGTTTCAAGTGACAACATCTGCTCATAATTAAACAAGAGATAAATACAACTTTTGAGTACTTTGTCATTCTCTAAAAAATAGAACAATATTTGAACTAATTTGGTAGCTGACCATCATTGTTATTTATTATCAAACAATGTCAAGTACAAAGACAACAGTTTAGTAGTACATGTGTCCACAATATATTTTGTTATGTTAATTATTACTCACTATATTGGTATTAATGAAATATCTGTACTTCTACTGTGTAGCATCTAATAATAATTGTAAGTTAATAATTAATTACCTTGTCTTCTAATTAATTCTTTGATATCTTCATTATCAAGTGGAACCTTCATGGTATGATAAAGGTGACAGAAGTCATAGAAACCGATCTTTATCCATTCACGAAATTTATCTGACAAAGCAACTATTCCTTTGATTGGCATATTACAAATATAGCTATATTGACATGGATCCAATCTATAATATTAATATGAAAACAAAAATTTGAATAAACATGAGAGATATTGATAACTAACATCATTTTCCTTTGACATAATTATAATTGAAACAATAATCCTATAATTCTTTTGTACTGACTTAAAGGGAAACATTGACTACAACTACAAAGATTGTATTATTAAAGCAATATCTGTGGAAGACTTTAGCTATAGAATGCTAGAAAAATAGGCAGAGAAACAAGCAACAAGAAACTTCAACCTTTAATACACACACTCTTTCTTGAAGTACTCACAGTATCATTAATGAATTCGTTGATTGCTATATGGATCTGCAGTTAAGGATGTGGTTTAATGTCATTTGTTACTCTTAAATGTTATATATAACTATAACTTAATTCAAAAAGTGGACATACATATTATATAGATACCATAAGGTCCAAAACAATTATAAGACTGCTTAACACACTGCAGAAAGTAAATTACACTCTGCAATCAGAAGATGTTTACATATTACATAGTATTGCATTATTGAAATTAACATTAACTTTATCAATAGAAACAACAAACTTCAAAACTGCTGACCCAAGAACAATAATAATTAGACAGAACAATGTTCTTGATTACCAGCTATAACACTCACCCATTTCTTAGGTTAGTGGGTGAAAGGGACATAATGCCCACTTCATCAAGAATGCCACCTTTGTCACTGTTGTAATACTTTTTTAGAAATTCTTCTACAGTTAGACTTGATAAAGCCTTTACTCCATTTGTAGCTACTTTCTAAAGTAATAATAATATAACAACACTATATCCACATCTATGAAGTCAGTAAACTACATGAAGGTAACTATCAGAACAAAACAACACATTTGTCAATAAACATCAAGTATTATAAAAATATAGTGAAAACTCAAACACCTAGGGACTTAATAAAACTGTCTACAGTAATGATGATAATATAACACTATAGCCACAACTATGAAGTTAGTAAACCACAGACAAGTAACTATCAAAACAATAACAGGTATTTGGCAACAACATATAGTATTGTTTATTTCAGACATCTAGGAATTTAATAAAACTGTCTTAATGTCTCAAAGGTTAGGCAACGTGCATTAAATTTACACTATAATTGGTCCTAATTTCTACTATCAAAGGGTTTCTATAATATACTATAACAGTTATTTGTCCTCAAGACATTTAAAATATAGTATCTCTACCTTTAGTAATTAACCAAAGGATAGATGGATGAATTTTAACAGCCAGGATTTGTATGCTTTAAGAAAGAGTATAATGTTTAGACTATACAAGTCTGAATTTACATAATGGCAATACATCTGAGGTTCTGCTATATTATTGCATGGCTTTTCTTATTTGTTGTTTGTGTCATATTAAAGTCTTACCTGTAGTAACATTTTCAAGATGACACAAAGTCCACCACAAACACACACAAGACTGTCATAGTTTAATGAATGAAAAGTGAATGTTAGCTCATCAAATCCAAGATTAGTAATATTTTCCTCCTAATAGAACATATAACAATATAAAATGGTCAAACTAAGGTAAGCAGCTAACACAATAGATAATGAACTACTCACTAAAAGATCTGGATATTCTCTAAGTTGTTTAACAGTCTCATCATATCCATATGTAGATGTGTAAAGTCTTAAAGAATAGAAACAGACAAATGAACATAAAGCATATCTCTATATTGTAGTAAATTAGCTAACTTACAAATTCTGAGGAACTTGATGACAAGGAGAAATTTGTTAAATACAAATTCTTTCCAAAAACTTTCTCTTTCAATGAATTGTTTGTGTGCTATATAACTTTGAATGATTGCATCTTGTATTCCATCTAAATAAAAAGTCTAAACAAATATAAATAACTTTTTAACAATAGATTCCATTGATATCCATACCTCAGGAACACAATCATCCAGTATTGTCTGATCATGTATTGTATTGGTCCATTTCTTAGCACTTTCATTAATTGAGTGATACTTCATCACAATAATACTAATATCATCCAAACTATCATATCTGAATTGTTAACATTAAAAAAAGTGAAAATTTCTTATTTAGCAAAGGATACACATAACATAACATTAGAATACAATAAAATAATCTAATAGAAAGTATATTCCTGTTAGCTCCCTCTTTCATACCTTCTGGCAGTACCAAAGGCACAGGTTTGTTTTGTAATCTCAGAGAGAGGTATCTTAATATCACAACTACTAAAATACTCCATAAGATGTTTTCTTGCTGAACAGTGTCTGCGGATATCCATAAGAAATTTATGGTACATTTCAACCTAGAAAAGGGATTATTAATTAGAGCATGAGAGATCACATTATTTCTTAACTTACAATATTAGTGATCATATTAAACAGAATATTTTGTCCATCTTTAGTAGACAATAAGTCATAGAAAATTATATCATTATCAATGACAGGTACAGTGTAATTAGAAACATGATTTCTTATACTTTTACATTGCTCTATTCAATAGAAGTGGACAAACATTCAAAACTAAAATCTATTTTCAAACTAACCTATTATATGACGTAGTTGGTCTAGTCTCTCTTGATACTGATTAGGAAAGAATTGTTTGAGAACAGATATGAGAATATGTTTGGTAGTTGTTTGCTTGGCAATTTCAACAGTCACTTTATGAGCTAAATGGATATGGATCCAGTTATAGAACTCTATTAAAACTGGCAGTATTTCTGCTCCAATATTTAATACTGGTCTTCTTAGAACAAATTGATAGAGTACAAAGAGATGGCACTCTTTGTTGTGAAGATTAGTTGAGGAAAGAATAGTAAGCAGAAATGATTCCATAGGTGTTTTACATTGCATGTTCAAGTGGGGAACCCTATTACTTAATTCCCTAAAGACAGAGAACGATATTACAGTCCTACAAAAAAACAAGTGTTACAATAACATCTTACCTCATATGTACACCAAGTGTATTTCCCAAGTTTTCAAACTTCTTTTGTGACTAAATAAAGTATGAGAAATCATCTGTTAAATTGAAATAATACATTATTACTTTGTTTATCTACTGACTAATTATAATCGGGCTTATGTAACTGCTTAGTATTTAAATATGGTTTAGTAATAAGTTTACTACTAGAGCAAACTTAAACTATGTACTCTATAAGTTAACTATTATGAACACATTCTGATTTAAATTAGTTATGATTCCTGGTCATATTATTTCTTAATCCAATGTAGTACAATTATATTAATTGTAGTGTAAATTAGACACAACAAATTAATCGACTACTTTCTAAATGCTTTTTACCTTCAACAATTTCCATGAAGGTAGAAATACACCAGTATGCAGGATTCTCTCATATTCACAAAGAGCAGATGATTTCTGTTCCTCAGAATATTCTTCTTGCTTGTCATGTTGTTTCTCAATGATATCAGATTCATCAGTCAAAAGACTTGGTTCCTCAGATTGATCAGATAAAAGCTCTTCTTTTGAAATTTTGGACCAACTTTCCTCTAATGTATTTTTAGACAAAACCTTAAAGTTATAATATATAATTTAATCACAATACTAAATCCCATTGCCTTACTTCATAAAGATTTTGTATACATAAAAATACTAAGGAGTCTCTATCTTCCCTTGTAAGGTTACAGTCAAATTGAAGTTTATCCCACAACATAGTGACTTTAGACAAACAATAATCAATGTTGGAGGTATTATGAAGAAAATCCATTTTCTTTATAATTTCTGGATTAATCACTATGCATGCACAAAGCATTCCATAACTCATCCATTGATTAAGTAAAAGAGACTGCCAATTTAAACCATGACGTGATGTGTAGTAAAGATGGTCATTATTTATACTCATTATCTGTTTATTTTGCTGAGGATTATCAGGAACAAAAGTGGTTGAAATCTGCAGAAAAAACAACAACATAAAAATTGATTGATTATTTGTATATATCCATTTTTATCTTATATGAAATAGAAAGAACAAAAAAGAAAAGAAAGAAAGGTGCTTTACAATATTTGACTCGTTCAGGACATGTGTAAAATGATTGTAAGAAGTTAGTCAAAACAATCCTTTAATTGATAAGCTCTTGATATTATTTCACTACAAATACTAAGTGCTGGCGAAAACATCATCACTTACCAAAGATCCAGGAACAAAACTCATATTTATCATATCTGGCATAATAAGATGTGTCCAGAGATGAGATGAATGTTCAGGACTGCCTAACACAACAGCAACCAATTCCAACAGATAATGAACAAGTGTTCTATTATGTTCATCTAAAGGAAATAATAATAGTTTTACTCCTCTTAAAATTTCCTCAAATTAGATTACAATCACAGTTTGATATTCTAGTATATAATCATATCCCTACCTCTAACAAAGAAATGTCTTAATTTTTCAATTGAAGCATTTGGAACTTTAAAAGTATGGGGAGCAGCAAGCCATTGTAGATATCTTAAATATCTTGCACTGACATATTGAGACACCATTCTTGACAAAACATCAGAAATTACACTTGATCTCCTTTGCTAAAAAATATTGATAACAAAATAGAAGTAGTGTTATGATTTTAATGACTCTGAGATAGCAATAGAGTACAGTATACTTCATAAAATATGCACATCATATTAGAACACTAGATGTTAATGTAGTTCACAAACCATATCTTTCTTGACAAAGACTTCATAATAGATACTAATAAACATAGACATGTTAAAGGTCCACTTCATCATTTCCAATGGATTCTTGTTATGTTTTTTCACATAACTGCCGAAACAATACAAGATAACAAAATAGCTCATAATATGAGGTCATTAGTGTATAATGCACACACAAATACTATAATCTTAATTAATAATTTAAACTAAACAGTATGCATGAAATCGTAATTAATTTTTGGACAAAAGTAAATATATATGCAACAACAAAAATATGTACTCATTGGTTGTTCACAATAGAAAATTAACATACTTACCATTTGAGAGCAGTTGCCATTAATGTATCAATTCCTTTTTTAGTTCCTGTACGAATAATTTTGACAGTTGATTGATGAACTTCATTAAAAATGCTATATCTAGTGCGAAATGTGTTATCTAAAAACAGCAGAAATTTTGAAGAAATCTTTAACGGCAATTCTCTCATCTAAAAAGTAATTACAATAAAATGTAATGATATCAATAACATAAAAAAGCATAAGAATTTACCTCCTGTGTGATAGTTATATTGACAGGACGGAGACATTCAAAAACATTTAAAAGAGATATGAACTGGTTCACCATCATAGTATGTACATTCTGTTCACTTCCACAGGCTTGAAGTAATCTAATATATAGAACAAAATACAATCATAAAAAATACAAAATATGGGGAAAGGCCTGAAATTCTCCCACTCCTTTTTCTAATATACTACTAAGTTTTATGATGTCAACTGCTCTACATAAACATAGATTCTTCATATATCTAGCTATATCCATCAAATGTTTTTTTGTGATAGCTTCTACTTTCTTTTTCATGTTCACATTCTACAACATAAGTGTGTACTATTCTCTAACTGTCATTTCTTTAGTTAGAAAATTTTGTAACACAAAAACTGTTAATAGTATGCAAAACTGTATGAAAATGTGCATATTCTTTGTATGTCCAATATCTTTATAATAGATAGATTTCATTGTATAACGTGGTTTAAATGACAGTACTTATATACTTAAATTTATAGTAATGTCAAGAAATAGACAAACATGTATTTGTTTTACCTCATAACAAAAATGATTGCATTACTATTAATGCTATTATTTAGTTTGCTAACTGCATTGCTATCATTTAAAATTGTGTTTAATTCCACATCAATTTCAGCCAACTATAAAAAATAATTACATATGAAATTCTAATATCACAAAGTACCTCCACTCGTTCTGCTTCATCAAGCAGGATTATTCTTGCAAGAGATGATGCAACAACATGAATTACAACCTCTTTTTCAATGAGCAACACTTTCATTTTCCCTTGACATTCAGAAATCTAAGAAAATAAAAAAGTCACTCTGATTAAATAGATTATATTTTATTTTACAGTGCATGCAGTATAGCAATAAATTAGCTCAAAATTAGTAAATATCTTACTGCTTTATAAAAACAGACTAGCTCTAATAAATTATGTTCCCTTGCTTGAAGTTTGGTTAGAGTGAGTTCAAAATATGCATCACATATTGGCTCTGTTAGTAAGGCCTATAAAATAATGACCAGATATAATTAATGACAACAAAGTACCAATAACTTAACATCATATTACTTACATGTTGATACTGTTTCTGCATTTTAGAATTGTTTCGATGAAATGTAGGGCTGTATATTGATTTTTCAGTTTGATGCATTGTCTCAATCAATTCATTCAATACTATTCTTATCTGTAAAATAGAGTAATAATACCTGCAATGAGAGAGAGTATACTAAATTACCCTGTCATTAAAAAGTAGTAAAGGGTTTGGGTGAGTTTGTCCACTAAGTATAGCAGGTGATGTAGCAGTTTGAACATTGTAAACTAACAAACACTGAAAATGATACTTGACTATGAATTGACCAAAAGAGTTGACTACTGCACCCTTATGACTGGACAAAGACAGATTAATAACTTGATGAATCCACATTACTTCTTCATGGGATATGAAGTTGTGGAAGTATTGTACATAATGTTGTATGGTGTGCTCTAGAATGGAATGAAATTCCTGTGGACATGTTCTTGATAAGAGAAGATGTAGGCTGTCACTATCATTGAAAGCAACACCTATAACAGTATCCACAAGTATGTTGACCTTGAGATGAGAGTTCTAAAATAAAGAAATAGTTTAAATTGCTTCTAAACTATAAGAATCTTAAAAATACCATTATTCACTGTTACTTACTAAGAGGATGCCCAAGTTAAGCTTTTTAGAAACTTTATAGATTAAATCCTCAAATGATGTCTGAAAGACACCCTTTTCTTCTGTAGATATCAACTCATAGATACGAAATGCAATGCTTATGAAACTAAATTTATTCTTCAGAGAAAATGAAATCTTTTCTTGTGATTGAAGTGGTAACTTGATTAAATGTATCTATAAAAAATAAATCACATGTAATATAAACACAGTTTACAAATACATACCATTCGATAATATAAAGATAATAGATTCTTTATTTCTGAAATTGAATTTGAAGGCGTCTCAGGTACACAGATGCTAAGCAGTGATGTATAAATCATGTCAATGACAACACAGAAAAGAGAGGTATCATCTTGGAGTTTAAATTCTGCAGGGACAGTACAGGCTGGAATTCTTGAGGCACATTCATCTAGTAGTTTTAGAATTGATAACAAATTAGAATCCAAAAAATACATTCTTAGTTGGTAATGTAGAGAGGCCATCTTCTCAAGCATATCATCTGTTAATTAAAATAATGATTAATGAGCTAGGTTAAAAAGTTAGTAAGTAAGTAGAATTGATAAATGTAATATTTACATGCCACACAGTACAGTCTCTTATGAGTCTTCCGCTTGATGCTTAGTCCATTATAGTATATGTCTTAAGACAACTCACCTGACTTAATACTCATTAACTGTTGTGTCTTAAACTGTTTAGAGAAGACTCCCACATCTCTAGACAACATTTGTTTGGACAGTGCATCATGAAAGTAGGTATCCCAGACAGTATGATGTTCTTTCATAAATTGAATGGCCACACGAACACAGGCATAGTGATCATCTCCCTCCTATTAAAAATACATTATTAATTTAAAAATCTACAAATTACAAAGAGGATTGTGATATATAATTATTATCATGCACATACAGTACTCATTCATTTATTAGTGCATTGTAGGAGTCTAATATTTAATGAACAATAAAATTTATGCAAAATACTTTTAATATACTTACATGTATAGGCTCAATAAATATTTCCTTCATTTTGTTAATGACAGCATCAGTCACATTTTTCTCAACAGTATTAGTAAATCCTTCAAGCTTTAAAGGATCAGACCTGTTATTCTGTTGGTTATCATCTATTGACACTGTACTAATAACAAGATTTAATGCTTTATTTAGAATTGCTTCCATAGACTGGAAAACAGAAATAAAAAATGGGAATCTTGGTGACGAAATATTACTCTTGCTGTGTTCACGTCGTTGATTAAACTCATGAAGTTGTAGTTTGATTTCTTCCATTGATTTGGGTATTGGCAGAATGGAGAGTATTTGACAGAATAAACTTACAACACAACCAGTGCTATCTTCATTGCTTTTAAGAACGGTATGTATTGCCATTGTGTGATTAATAATGGAGAGTAGGTAGAGTACAATGTCCTTAAAACTAGACTCAACAGTTGTTTTGATGGTGTTGGATAATGTACGACTAGAATGATATTTCATAGAATAGCTAGCAGCTTGTTGTGAGAGCTTGTTAGTGGTATCCTGTTGCCAGAAATAAGAAAATCGTTCTATTATCACATCACTAATCATATTATTGAAACCAAAAAGTAGCAGGTACCAACAGTCATGTATCGTCTTGTTTTTACAAAGTTTATCTATGTCCTTAGCCTTTTTAATACCAATAGTCATTGATATATTTGGTAGTAAGTTGTGTAGCCATGTAATCATAATGGATTTAGTGACAAAGTATGGCTCTGTGTGACTGGTGATGTGCTCAATACTACTTCCTTTTTGTTTCAGTAAACAATATGTTAGCCACTTTTGTATATCAATATGAGAATCTGCTTTAGCATCACCAATAGTATCAAAGTATATATGTTGCCAACCATTTAAGAAAATTGATGGATAACAATGGGTATAAAACATGTTGGAAGAAAAGTGTAGAAGAACATAAATGAGCTTGTTGGCTTTGATCTTAGATCGAGCTTCCTTCTCCTCTATTAATAGTCGAACATGACTGATGCAGTCTTTGCTCAGTTCATTCATGTCAGCAACTAACACTAGTACTTCAGATTGCTCAGAATCAAAAAATTGTTTTAATATGTGGTTAATATTCTGTTGGCTAGTGGTACTAGTAATAACATAAGTATACAATAGTTGTGTATCGATTAAAAACAATTCTCTCATCTTAGTACGCTCCTCTTCTGTTATTTTGAGTTGCCAGAAATAGTGTGGATGAATTATCTCAAGTATGGCATAAGATGTGCGTGTATAACAGAGATACTTCTTAATTTTAAAATGTGGAAGGCTAGTCCAAAAAACATAAGTACTAACATGATAAAACTTTAAATGAACTTACAATTTTCCCAGAGCATAATTTTCTTCTTGAATTAGATGTCCAAGTGAAAAATGATGTTGATGTTGAAGATAACATTGAATATAATATTCATGAAGATGTTCACTGTGAAGGACTAATGCTTCAGGAGTCATAAGTTGAATGAGCTGTTTGTGAAGGTATACAACAACTAATTCTCTCAATATAAGAATTGGAAGGTTATCAATTGTGGCACAAACTGGTTCGATAGAAAAATCAATATTACTTTCTTTTATAAAATTCATGGCTTGTTTTGCATATTCTCTCAAATCAAAAGGTTTGGCTGTACTTAGAAACTCTATTACAGTATCATCAATTGGAATAGCATTAAATACGTACTCGACTGTATTTGAAAACTTGGAACATTCACCCTACATAATAATGATAAAATCATATGTATACAAGCAGTCTACAAAGTTAATAAAAGCTAACATTAGACATATCATTTTACAACACAGTGTTATCAACCTACCAGTTTTATGTGCATTCCAAAGCAATCATAAAAGTGTTTTACAAGGGATTTCACAAAAATTTCTTTGTTGGTGGCACATTGATAGTTAGTGTCATGCTTCTCATCTTCATCGACTAGAATGTGTGAGCAGTCATCAGATGACAAAGATGTTGTAAATGATAACATGAGTGAATCAATTGTGTGCTTTACAAACCCATAGAAGCTAGATTCTCTGCATGATTTCACAAAGTCATCAATCTATAGAATAGAAACACAACTGGCTATATAATGTAAAACTATTGAATATCACAAAAATGAGTATGACTATTTGCATAGCAAAAATATTCAAGTTTATTTTTGTGTGCACAATTGGTCAACTTACATTGTTTTTAGCATACTTAAGCAGACTTTCGATACTTTTGGGACAGGAAGATAAGACTTCTCTAAACAGTACATCATGACTTAAGGCATATTTCTCAAATCTGTTCAAGAATGGTTTCTCCATTTTAGGTAGCTCTGAACTACTTATAATCATTACACAATTAAACTGAGGGCTAACTCGAGTGGGATGAATGTTAGGGCCAACAGCCACATTGGCATAAAATGATGTACTAGATTGATTCTTTATGCAGGTAAATCGATGGTTAAAAAGATCATAGAAATATTCTTGAATTTCATCAGCTTGATGAATGAGTACTGTATGACCTTGTACAACAGAATGTAGTATAGCTTCAGTAATGTTGAGCTATAAAAATGAACATTTTCGTAGCACTAAATACACTTATTTCTTTTATACCTTTTGTGATTCACTATCACCAGGAAGTTTGGAACATGATAAGATTCTTGTGTCATCTCTATTCAATATTTTAAAGGCAAAAAGAAGTCGAACCAATGATAGATCTTCACTACTGTCAATAAGTAACTTATATCGAGTTAAGTTTTCTGCAGAGAGATCCTTTTCATTCTGTATGAAACTTGATCGTAGAATTTCAACTATGGATTGATTATGCATTTGGTTAGGTGTTGAACCAATCTACAAAAAGGAAAAAGCAACTATCATTATCAATTTTTAATTTGCAATAGAACAAAAAGGTTCACTATGTTTAGACATACCACTTCAAGAAAAGCCCTCAATATCTCCTGAAAGTGTTCAGTCCCACTGAAATTACGCTCCAAAGATTGAACAATGGCTTCAGGTGATATAATATCATTTTCAGATTTTACTTGATTAAAATAAGTAAAGAAGTGAATAAAATCACGCAATCCAAAGAAATCTTTGAATTCAGGCTTTGTTATCATTCTTTTATACACCTTTACAAAACCATCAATAACATGTTCTTCCATCATGCTAGTGGCTTTAGGAGCTTGTCCATGTGTCAAAGAATATTTTGCCAGCTGTACCAAGTCATTATGAGATGTTTCACTTCTGAACACACAAACAGCTCGGTTGCTCTTGGCAGCATCTAAAAACTTATTGGTTATTCCTACGAAAGATACCTAGAGGGAAACATAAGTACCAGTATTATATAAATTTATTCAGTGATCATGTTTCTGAAAACATAGAACCAAAGTATTACTATTTAATTGAAATTTAGCTTGTGGCTGACAACTATGTCTATGCCTTTCTAGGTATACACTAATTATGGTATTATTAGCAAATGTTAGACATTTAGGATAGCAAATTATATAATATTTCACTGACATTTGGATTGTCCAAGTAATAATGTAGAACTTTTAATGATTCATGAGAATCTTCTGCTAATCCAGCTTCATCCATAAGAACAACTGATTGACTTCTAATACTACCTTCATCAAATGTTTTCTGACGATTTTCAGCTCTCTGAAAAACAGTTTCAATTTCTGTTGATGTAGAGCTACGAGAACACTGATAAAAATGAGGATCCAACCTCAACAGAATATCAATGTCATTCTTCCATTTTGACTCTTGTCCTTGGAAATTTGATGTCACAATCTTAAAAGAAAGTGTTTTTGAAGAACCAGGTGGGCCAACAATAATTAGAGGAATGCGAGTCATTGTACATACAATTATAGCATAAATGTTCTCTTTGAGGGCATCAGTTGGAGCAATACCAACAGGAAGATCAACATGTTCAGATACCCATTTAAACTCATCGTCAAGTAAATTCTCAAATGTGACCAGAATACCTTGTTCACCTAGTGAGTGATGCTCATTCATCTCTTCTTTAAACTTCTTTCGATATTCATCATTTAGTCGAAAATAGTAAACTAATGCCAGGGCAACAAACACAGCACGACAACTGACACTGAAGTCATCTACATTGTATTTGGTAGGTCGTTTAAACCACTTTCGAAGCCAATCATAAAATGTAAAGACACGTTGAATATCTCGTTGACTAACAGTGCTTTGGGAACATAACTTTGCTTTATCATCTGTTACCTTATTATTGACTAATGTTTTGTAAGCACAATATCTAATAAAATTTTGAGCTTTAGCTATCCGCTCAGTAAGAAAAGTGTATTCAAGAGATGACAAATCATTATAAGCGAGTATGAATTTTTCTCTTATATACTCTTTTTCTTGGCTTTCTTGTAATTGTCCATAGTCCCACTTAATAAGCTCAAGAGTTGGAGGAAGGGACTGGACATAATAAGAACTTCTAAACCAGTTCTCATCAGATTTCTTTTCTACAGAGGCTAAACTGTTACCACGATGAGGATTATAAGCAGCAACAATGAATATGTTTGAAGAGATTTTTTGCCCCTATAACAGACAATTAAGAGATTCATATTTGAATTAGTGAAACATGAAGTGTTTAATAAATGAATATGTAGTGAGGGGCCATGGATTACTAATACCCTTTAACATGAAAAGTAAACCCTTGTTGCAGCTATAGTATCACTATGATACCATAATGTTATAATGTTAGTTATCCTTATATTTTATTCAGGAAGATTTTATGCAATGACAATGATCACTTTCACTATGAAAACATGCTGAATAAAATAGGCAACATGCAGAGGTTGTTTTAAATGATAAACTGATATAGCACAAACAGTTTTGTCAGCAGTTCTTAAGGATCTGTTTGTTAAGCTAAATCACTCAAACATTGAACCAAAATTACTTTAAGCTCTAACAGGAAAACAGCTCTTCATGAAACCAAAATGTGAAGTGGATAGGAAAACTCCAAAGTAATAACTAGTACATGCAAAGAAAGTGATTATGTGATGCTTTTTGTAATAAGTATTTGGCAAATAGCTGTGGATATGAAGATCTTAGAGAATGAGGTAAATAAAATTGCACATAATTCTTGTAATATATTGTAATTGTATTTTATTTAGACACCTACTAATTCTTTTCAATGTATCTTTTGTTAGTTTTAATTTTCATGTGTATTTGTTAATAGGTACTTACTATGTTTCTTTTGTTATAGGTGACAATGTTTAGTAGTGTTAATACTTATTCTTTAATGTTATGTGTTACTTTTTAGTTTACACCTTTCATTGTTTGTTTTTAAATGTGGTTGTTGTTGTTGTTATTGATTTAGAGAGAGCGTTATTTCAAATTATACTTTGTGAATTCAAAGGTTTAAGTTACCACAATTTTATACTGTATACACAACTGTTTCATGAGTGACAAACTCTACTGCATTGCCTGTGCTTTTGGAACAGACAGACATACAGACACAAAACACAAAGCAATTACTGTATCTCTTGCCCACCCAGTGAGCAGTGAGGGTTAAACAAGGAAGGATTAAAAACTAAGAAAGAAGTAACTTAATAATCTACTTTGTTATATGAGTTTCTGCATTCTAGTACTTTGCAAATATTTTATTGAAGTTAGAGTGAAATGGTAAGGACAAAATAGTTATTCAGAAACTTTATACAATCCAAATGCTTGGATAAGTCACTCCAACTGTTTGCTATTTATTTTAGCAAAGCAGATAATCAATAGTGTAATGAAAAAAAATTATAATTGAGCTAGTCTTAGAATTAGATAAGCCTAGTGAGTGTTCCTCACTATAAGCTTCAAAAAAATAAAATAAATTCAAAAAGAATCATTTAAGAACTTACTCTTATACCAGCAGAGCCATCAGTAATAATTTCCTTCAAATATCCTGGACAGGAACAAGTATTAATTTCATCTAAAAAGACCTGTATTAAGAAAAATTGAAGTTATGTAGTCAATTCATAACAAAAAATAAATTATAGTTCAAAAAACTACTTACTGTGACTATAGGTTTCTGATATTCTTTAAAAGTTACTTTCTTTCTGTGTTCTAAGTAGTGATTATATCTTGTTAATAAAGACTGAGCATGTTGACTAACATCATGAAAGAACTTTCTGATTTCTTCAGGCTTCATAGCTAAAGAATAACACAAAAATCCTCATAAATCACATAAATGACACTTAGTTCTACATGCTATTTTAAATCAATTATTTTTAAATAATGGGAGAAATGATTATGACTATGCTTACCCTGAGTAGGGGTTGAACTTACCGGTATGAATGCTTAATTTATAGAATGTGCTTTTTAGACACCCATAGAGAATACCATTTAACACCTCAGCCATTGTCTAATAAGCAGTATGAAGAAAAATCTTTATATAAAAAAATCATTAATATTACCTCCACATCACAAACTTGTTGCATTTTCTCCAATAAATCAACAACTTCATTTTTGTAAGTGGAATCACTTGGTAATACTAAACTTGATAACACTGGATCATAAGAATCAACCTTGCTCCTAACTATCTCAAACAATTGTTTGGAAGGTGTATTGGGATCACGTAGTCTTAAAACCTGTTGTAAATCATTAAGAGGCACTTTTTCATTTCCCATTTGTAACTTAGAAAGTGTTGTATTCAGTAATCTGCCAGCTGTTGAATCTTGAGCTTTCAACAGGTAAATTATATCAAGTAGAAACTCCTGTGATAGCAATTATACTATAATGAAAATCTAGAATAAAATGACTTACTTTCATATTTTGCCTCTGCTTTTTCAACTGTTGGTTCCAAGATTCATTCCACAGACAGGCAAGTAACTCAAGAAGAAAAGTCTTTCCAACACCAGTCTCTCCTTCTATAACCACTGGAATACCACACTCTTTCCTCTCATGAATGATCAACATTTTTTGAACAAAATCTCTTGTGAGAACAAATTTCTTTTCTTTTATCAGTTCAATTTCTTTGGTTTCTTGATTCTTGTCAACATTAAGTGCAGCAGAAAGATAATCATGAAGTAGTTGAGTGCTGAGTTGCTCGCTAAAATATTAAAATTAAAAAAGATGTTTGAAAGTGTTGATATTGAGTAAATTATATAGTATAATATAGTGTTTTACTAAAATTGGGTTAAGCTGGAATATTAAATCTAGAAACAAGTATAGTGCAAAGAATGCTGAAGCTAATAAATGTGCTCAGTCATGCCCTACATTAATGTGATATAAATAGTAGACATGTTTCACAAAATGGTGTAAACAAAATATTCCAAGTTAACTCCGGGCTTTCTAGAGAGTCTTAACATTACAGTAACTATATGAATATATTTAATCTCTTGCTTAGTCAACAATAATTAAATATGGCAGGCTGTAATGAGTATGGTTATTAAGCTATAAAATGTCTTAATTAAGTTAAACATACTCAAGTGTTTCTTTGTCAATTCCAATTGCTTGATACTTTGAATATACATCTGGTGGCAGACGTTCTGGATAAGTACAGAATAATCTGAATGTACTTCCACCACTATTAAAGTCATATATCAACTAAATGAAAAAAGAGTTTTTAAAAAGACAATAATTAGTTTGATGGAATAGTTAATAACTGACTCTGTAAGTGTGATTGAACATTACTTTGTAAAAAAAAAAATTGATAATTGATATTATAATGGATTATGTCATCATAAATGACTTCATATAGTTGTAGTAATTTAGACCAGCTTGGTTATTGTAAATTTTGCACAGAAAATGCAATATGTTTATGCTATTAGCAAACCTGTCTATGAACATCGGACGACCATGACAAAGACTGCTTACAAAAATTTCCAATTTCTTCATGCATAATAGCAAACAATGTGGGCCTCATTTTTGCTGTGTTTCTTTCTTCAATCACTCTCCCTTCCTTGTTTCTTATAGTTTCAAGATGGGGACAATTCTCTAGAAATATGCAACGTCTTTCCATGTATCTAAATATAAAGAATGCAATTTCATTTGTTCATTTTTTAATTACATTTCAAATAAAGTTAAAAATAATATCATTACTACATCTGTACAGAAATTGCTCTGCTGCACAAAAAATGCTTTTATAAGTAGAAAATGACGAGAAATATTATAATTTCATATGTCAATGGTACCCACCTCAAATATAAAACCTCCATAATTTTTTTCCCTCTAACTTCAACAATTGGAAAAGTCTCATAGAGAACTCTCTGACACTCACTAGGAGGAATATCCTTCATAATTTTATTAATTTTAATTGGAGCATCTCTGGTTTCTAAAAGTGTTGAAATAAGATACAATAGATAAATGTGCTGACAAGGTGTTTAGACTTGACAAAGTGATATCACTTTGAATTTCTATTGCATCAAGCCAAAAACAAGTTATAGCCCAACCAGCTTATACCAACAATGTGCTACTTACTCTATATATAGCTTATGCTTTATGGCTTGTTTACATCATTGTAAACTTTATCTGCTATATATAGCCATCATGGTTGGGACATAACTTGTAAATAAAATATTCAACTAAAATAGAAAGTAATTACATTATATTTTATGCAATATTTACAGAGTGAACATACTTTTAATAATGTGGTCCAGTCTTTTGTCTCTATATGCAACAATATATTTACAAACTAGTTGCACACCAGGATTATTATGGACATCAAACAATAATGACGGAGTAATCTTCTCACCAAGTAGAACAAAGACAGGAAACAGATCTTTAAACCTTTCATATGATTGATCAAGATATTCTTTGTCTGTTGTATAATGATCATCAACAATATTCCAGTATGGAGCCTACAAAAAACATTTATAAAATCATGAAATCAATATAGGTTTAGTACACTTTGTGACAAAAAGGAATCATAAGTTAGCTTTGGGTCATAGATTATACTTAGCTAAAAACTAATTATCACTTGCTACTATGGGATTTACTTGCTCCTTTTCAAACTAAATAGAAAAAAAGCAGTGCATTACCATAAGTAAACATACTGTCTGGTCAAAAATAAGTCCTATACACCTTATGTATATTAGCTGGAAAAATCGACATACAATAACTAACTTCAACATAAACAGACATAGAAGCTCCAGCTACTAAAGGTAGTGAAAGACAACCAGGAGAAGTTGAGTCAGCACTAGTATTCTCAGGAACATCAACATAACTAAGTATGAAGTAATCAAAGAAAAACCAGTGTACATCATCTACAAGTTGATAAAATACTTTCTTGTATTCTTCTCTATCCCACTTCTATTAACGTAAATCACAAATACATTTTAAAATGACAAATCACTTACTTGAGGCCATATTAAATTTATATTCAAAAAGAGTGCCAAATCAAAGGTGGTCACACCATGTTTAAGTTTTATAAGACGTTGAACAACATTAGTCTTGTTGAAAGTTTCATTGATACTAATCACCATAGAAGTTTTATCATGAAATTCACTGTCAAGACAATTCTTGATGTGATGTGTTTTACCACTACCTAAAAAAAGCATAACATATTAATTAATAAAGGCTCACATAAATAATTCAAAATAACACAATAATTGATAATTGATTAATTAATAATTGATTTCATTTAATAGTATTTTACAACAACAAAAAATATATAATCTTTTTAGTATATGTTATAATAATAACCTCAATTATTGTAAAAGACAAAATACAAATTAAAAGATTTTTTTATATTTTTTACCTGGAAGTCCATACACAACTTGAAATTGTTTAAATTCTTTACCAATTTTTTGTTTCCTTAAATGGTCATATATATCATTAAAATAAGGTAGTTTATCTTTGTCCTAAATTAAATCAATAAAAGTAATCAACTAGTCAAAGTAACAATTTACCATTTTGGTTGTGGTAGCAATCCATGGTATGTGTCGAAACAATGAAGGAGAGTACTCAATGACAAAGATGTCTATTGTTCTGAAGTGATCAGAATTTCTGTGAACATTTGATTTCAATTTAGAAAATCGTTTTAAAAAGACCTATTCAAAGTATGGAATGCAATGATATATAACATCCCACAACAATTGACTCACTTGTTGCAAGTCATTTCTAATTAAATTGATTCCCAATACAAGATATTTTGGTTGAGGAAAATGATCAATTCTGTCAAAAAATAGCTCAATGTCTTCTTTACATGTATTTGATGAACATCTAAACAGCTGACAAAACAATGGAAATCTTTTATCAAAACTCCAATATATTAATCTAATCAAGTCTAAATTAGAATAATCAAAGGCTGAAATTAAAGAGATTGTAATTGTATCTTCTCCATGATTTCCCTTTTGTGGTAGAACAGCAGCAGAAAGAAAAGGCTTTAATTCAGGTTGATTGACAAGCTTGCTCAAAAAATTTCCAATTATTTTGGCAGGATGTTCAACTTCATTGATAGTATTTCTAACAGCTTGATGATATTTCGAGAGTTCCTATAAATTAAATAATTAGTACTTTTAATAAAACTAATCATAGACTCTTTGTGACTAACTTTACGTATAACATGACAAGAGTTTATGTCTAAATTAAAGAGAAAACCAACATCTCTCAAAAGATAATCAAAGTATGAAATTTCTTCTTTCATGTCTGCATAAATTGCTTTTAGTTTCTGTGTGCTTACAAATGACAACAAGGGAAAATTTTTCCTGGATTCATGAAAGACATACATAAACTCTATCAGCTGATTCTTAGAAGCTTTGACCTATATAAATACATATTTTATGCATGTTCTACAAACTTAATGTATACCTTGGCTGTTAATGCTTGCCATCCTTCACGCAAAGGATATAATAAATATTGTTCTGATGATGCCTTCAAATAAAGTGGATGACCATAACATTGCAATTGAGAATAGCAATTCTGTAATTCCATTGCAGCTATATTAAACTGTGTAGGTATAATATAAGTATAATATAAGAGTACATCATACTGTATAGTCAAAATTACCTCTTGAAACCATCTGAAATTAGTACCAACTTGATCATCACTACATTGTATTTCAGAATTTATTAAGGTTAATTGCCGAATGAAATCTTTTGTTTTAATAGAAGACCATTCTTTAAGAGGCTGGTCTATTCAAGTAGAAAATTAAGCTGTTTGATATACATAATGGTACAACATCCCAATTTACCTCTCTGATTTTCACAAGACAGATTGAATTGTAATTTGACCTCAACACAATATCCATCACAAAAGAAATGATAAGATCCAGAACAAAGAATACATTGTAGAGTATTTTCATTTATTTCTTGAGACCCTTCCTAAAAAAGGATAAGGTAATGACATAAATATTCTATACATTGTACAATCCATAATGCATAACTAGATATATATTCTATCTATCTATTCTTATCTATTCACACAACTCATCCATTCAACAATCTATCCATTTACTGACACATCCATTAAATGTTTGTCAACTTACAGATACTCTATTAAACCAGATTCTGATAAGACCTATTTCTTCATTAACTGTCTTGAGTTGAACTGTTGCTGTTGATACATTGCTAATCTTGTTTATACTAGTCCAAAGGTCAAGAAGGAAACATGATTCATCAAAGAAACAAGAAGTCAATTGCATAGCACCAAGTAGAACTGCTAATAACTCTTCTTGATGATCTTCATGTAAAAGGTCTGCAGTTACTAATTGATATTCTTGGTGAAAAGTCTCCATACCATTACTCAAATTATAACCTCTTTCTTGAGCAAAGTCATACAGAGGACAACCATGTTGTAAAAGAGAGAATAAATTGAAACAAGGATTGTCAATGATGTCACCTAAACCAAAAATATCTTTGATAGTTGATACTTTAACACAGGCATCAGATGAAGTAATATAATGTGTGTTAGGTGACTCAAATTCACTTGCCTTCTGAGCTTCATCAACTTCATTTGCAATTTTAATTAACTGGATCATTTTGGGGTCAGTTAGGCACTCATAAAGACCAAATAATTCACAAGTTTTCTGCAAAGCGAAAATATGTTTATATACAGCATGGAGTTCTAATAACGCAGTGAAACTATTAGAGATATCAACAGAGACCTCACGTCCAATTTTTAACTTGAAATAGTGCTGCAGTGACTTGTTTTCTACTGATAGGTCAATGCTCTTAAGATCACTTGAGTTAAAAATATCACCAATAACATTCATTTTTGCATTGCCTTCTTTTAAAGATGCCACAACAGTTTCAGCTTCTTGAACAGCATCATTTAGCTGAATCATCTTTTTTTGACAATCAAGAGTGAACATATTGGGTTCTGTAAAGAGGGTCTGAGAGCACTGCTGACTAAGTAGATATGTCAAGGATTGCTTGTCAAGGAAGTAGTTAATGCATTTCTCAAAGATTTGACAACTTTTTAAGTCAATCAAAACAAGAGTATCTAATGAATCTTTCAATGGCTCTAGAAATGTTGTCAGACTATCTTTTAATGATACAAGAGATGACAACTGAGTGCTTTGGTTAGCTTGATAAGTAATTACAGTATAGATTTGTGAGCCATTAATTGAGGGAATTTCATTACAAGAAAGCAACTCCTTGAGATGTGTATCCAACACTGGAGGAATTTCTATACCATACTTATTTAATACTAATTGAACACATGACCTATATATACATATACATAATATAATATAAATATAATTATATAACTATTATTGACATGTACTTACTTGGCTAATTCTGGTTCATTTTTGGGAGACACAACCAACAATTTATTGATCTCGTCTACACAGTCATTATAGTGCTTCTTAAGATCTGACAATTCTTCTTTTAAAATAACAATGAACTCACTAATGAAGACTTTTGAAACACACTGCAACATTGCTTCATACACCTCATAATGAGTGTCTAATACAAATAAATCATCATATGTGATATTCCACTTTCTAATTTGTTGTCCAGTTATTTTAACAAAATGTTTGAAGCTGTTCAAAACATCATCAACAAACTGTTGAAATTCAGGAATATTCTCTACTCTTTCTTTGAACAACTCAATGGTAGGTTCTTTATCAACACCTTCCCAACTTTTAAAAGCATTCCAAATGCTGTGAAATGATATTGCCATTGGGTTAATTATTGAGCTATATTCTTGAAGACAGTGAAAATTGTCTGAAGAAAGTTTCATGTCTTTTGCCATATTCAAGAAAATACTGAAAATTGCACGAATTTTAACAGAACGGATGTGCTTTTCATGTAAATCAGGTGAACAAAAGAGAGATAAGCTGTCTAGGACATCAGTATCAAATTGTAAGTCATTTTGAAACACCTCCTGTATAACAACAAGATTTAATTATAATTAATCTTTAGGAGTTAGTTGTTATGTCTTGTTCTTAATCAACATGTATTACATATATATATATATATACCTTGTTTAGATTTAAAATAAATAAATAGATTGGTTATGCAGATTTGATGTATGTAGTAAATTGTTTGATGCAAACTGAAAGATAAATTTATACTGTTTTCATTACATTTTTACATTATAATAGGAAATATTTAGTTGATCTGATAGTATGTTAGGAATGCTTCATTAATCTGATAGTATATTAGGAATGATATCAATTTATCAATCTGATAATACGTTAAGAACAAAAACAATAGATATTTACTTTTCATTTGCACGAAGTACATACATTGATTAAATCGACCAATCAACTTCTACAAAGTAGGGATGAACACAAATCCATACTAAAATTCCTACATAAGTAGCTAGTTAGTATAACATGATAAGCTTTGTATCTAATTATTCAATCTTCCAATATATGGGAGTGAAAGTGTATATATTGTGTGTTTAAATTGAAATTATACTGTATAGCTTTTCATGGTTGTGAATTACATTGAATGTATATATAAATATGTCAGTGGTAAAAGTCCTGGTCTAGCATCTTATTAGTCTAAGAATAAACATATAATCATTATTTGTTCTAATAGATAGCTACATAAAAATAGCACATTAATAATCAAAACAATATTCTCTTTACTTTTGGATTAAATAATTTTGTTACATACAACCTGCATGTATACCAACCATATATTGGTTAAATCAACTGATCAGCAACTTGTCCCAAGCTTATCATTGCTTTTAGAGGCATGCATTATAGTGTCTTATAGTTATATAAACACAGTAGAATGAGTAGTCTAAATTTAAATACAGAATTACAGTATAATACTATCATTGTTTACTTGTAGTACATAGAAAATACTCTTAATGCTATATTCAATAGTACCTCTATCATGGTGTTGACAGTCATCCATAAAAATGAATTTTCAGTTAGGGATAACTTGCTCTGAGAGAATGTAACATAAAATTTATCTACTTATATCTACACACTGAACTCACTATTATAAGAATAATGTCATCATGTAATGCCTTCTGGAGTTTATTATCTGTAATGAATTCCTTTATAGTGATAGAGAACTGAATTTCAAAGCTCTCTGAAGGATGAATATCAAGTTGAAAGAGATCTATGAGAAACTCCAGTGATCGATTAGTTTTGCCATAACATTCCATGACTGCTTTGAAAAACGACAGCAAGTCCTCTTCATGCTTAGGGTGAGTCATACTAAAAAGGACAGATGTTTAGTTGAATGATAATTAACATATAGCACTAGTGTAGGAATAGACTTACTGAGTGATTGCAAGTGTAAACAAGCTCTTAAATGGAGCCTCTGTCACAGTAATGGTTTTGGGCATAATAGCAGAAAATTTCCCAAGAAAGTTGTATATTATCTACACAAGAAAAGGATAAATATAGTCTAAAATTATAACACACAAATATTATATACATAGATGTCAAACTTAGAAACTGTTCCAATTTCATGCTCTTTATCATTGATTGATTGACTGACCTTAGATTTTTCAAAACTACCAATATCAATAACTGCAATGAAATTTTCAACAGACATTTTATGACAATGGTCCTTTAATTTAATCTCAAGCTACAAATAACATAGCATCTTATTATAGTAGTACTCATAACATACCTGTCTATTCAGACATTCATGATAACTTTCCCATATTGTTAGTTCAACTGGATTAACCAGTAGATTGATACATTGTATACAGTTTGAGAGTGAAAGGTCTATGACATTGACAAGAATAGTCACCCACTGCTCAAAAATAATTTCAAAATTCAAAAGTGACCACTGATGTTCATTAATTAATTTAAATAAAAAGGAAAGAAAATGCAGCCCCTAAACAATTGAGATTTTGTTTTAACTATACTAACACTAAGTCATAAATCAGAATGAAATGATATGAAATTAATTGTATATAACTTTACTTCATGTATTGTTTCACTCTTAGAAGAGCTTGGCTGCTCAATTTTTTTAACTTTTGACAAATAAAATGATGTCACAGGTTTTAGATAGTCACTGCAAAAACTTTCATCACCCTTACCTCTTGTAATATAGTGGTCACAAATAGCAATGAAATTTCTAAATAGCAATATAATATGCTAGGTTGATATAATAATGTAACTTACATTAAAATAGTTATTGAATGAACTTTAGAAGTAAATATACAAGAGACATCTTTCCAGCTGAGCATTAGATTGGGATGATCAGCAAGTATTACAGTCATTGCCTCTAGTCCACTTTGTAAACCATTTATATCAACATCACTTATGCCATTAGACATGTAATGCTGAACCATTGGAAGAAACATAAAAAACAGTATGTAGTTAACATTTTATGTTATACTTAACAAGATACATGTCAATAGGTACAGATATATAAAAGTCACATATTTTTAAAACATGTACACAGCTTAAACTTGCTAACTAGTACACATAAATGGCTGACAAAAGCCAATGACAGTTTGAAAACAAATTCAAAATGTGTATATCACAAAATGCTATAGAAATATACTTATTGATGAATGTCAACACTTACTTCAATAAAATGTTTATGCCAAAGCTTTTCAGTCTTTTTTGTCTTTGAACATAAACTAAATAACTTCATAGCAATTGATGCTATAAAACAAAACAATAAATTTCTTATAAAATGCATGAAACTCACTGGAGAGCAGTTTAATGTGAGAAGAGTTTGTATGAGAATCAACTTTACAAAATTCATTGCACACTGTTAGGAATGATTTAGCTGTGAGCTCAAAGACAGTGGCATTTTTTCTAACACCACTAAAGACTATTTCAATGTCTCCCCTAAATAATAAATAAATGAATGAAACAACAAAATTATAAATGTAAAATAAGATTGTAATTCTAAAGTTAATGCTATATGCTTAAATGGTGTTTATGTCAAGCACAGGTTCAATAATGTTAAAGACTGATTCAATGAGCATAAGCTATAGTACTTTCTAAAAGCATTTTCTACATGTATACTAAAGCTTGAGGCCTTAATTATACATATCTAAAATGACATTTTTGCTGTGTGATTAATTACATGCAATGCATATGGGTATTGGCAGCACCCTAATATATTAAAAAGTTCTTTCAATTGTCACAAATAACGATATGCTAAACTGATCAAAATAAAAGTGTGCCAGGCAATAAAAACATCTTTATGGCCCAATGTTAATGACATTAATGTGAGAGTAGCAATATACTCAAAGCATAGATTCAATTGAAAATTGTATTCGTTATGGTACTCACGGGAAAGAAAAATAAATATTTAGTCAGTGGTATGCTTTTCATTACCTTTGATAGACATGCAAGAACAATTAAGACGAAAAAAACAAAAAAGGTTACTTACGATTCAATAAAAATGGATAATTTCTCCACTATTGTTGGAATTGGATATCTTGAAATTTGTGTCACACAAATTTTAATAAACATATTTAAGTTCTTAGGAACTGTGTACTGTGATGAATGCCTACAAAAGGCATTGTCAAGAAATTAAAAGTATCAGCACCAAAACAAGATTACTTGTATACAGAGTAAGCAAGATTGAAATAGACTGGGAAATCTTGAATAAACATTGTGTCAAAGTAAGCATCTTGCAGTAGCAATTCCATAATTTCTTGCATATCATTCCGCCAACCTGTGTACATTTCATTTTCTGCCTGCAATAAAAAATCAGTAATTTTTAAATACTGATTTTAAAATATGACAGTATTGTCACATTTCACATTGACATATTCTACATTGTTATATGCAGCAAAGGTAATATTATAACAATAACTATAGACCAGAAGTACATAATAAGAAAAGACTAGAAGGAGGAAGTACTATGAAACTGACATGTAATTAAATATAATGACAGGTATAGCTCACAGGGACCATGATACTACAAAGATGTAAAAACAGACATAACATTTGTTTTTAAAATCAAACAGCAGTTTAGACTGTGTGTGCAGTCTCCCTCAGGAGCTAAACATCCAAGAAGACTTTGTTAGACAGTATCATTCAGAGAAAATAACTATAACTTTTACTAGGAGCCTTATCAATGTAACCATGCACAAGTGAGCAGAACCAATACATGTATAGATGATAGAGACTCAGGTAATGACTTTGCCTTTTTACATCTTCTTTTTATAAGTACATAAAAGGTTTTCTTAAAGATTAAATGTGATATAGTAATGGTTTATAATCAATCTGACAAAAGGAACATAAATAGGGTACAATAGTATTTATAGTATGATAACCATAGTTACAAACCAATGCATATATAATGTAGTACATAATACATTGGTTTGTAGGTATGGGTATTATATTGTTAATTGTCATTTACATGTGTACTATTATATAATAAGGATGATTGCCATTGCAGCTACCTTGTTTGTTCTTTTTGTCTAATTGATTTAAATGGTTGGTATAGGCCATCCCAGCCTAACTTACAAATGATTGATTAAATCTCTAACACATCTTCACAACAATACTTATCAAAATACTGAAACTTGTGGCAAATGTATTATAATAACAATTAAATTTAGATAATCATCTCTACAATATCAATGAATCAGTACATACTTCATATTATAAAATCATAGAATCTATTGCTAACCACATTTTGAGTAAAATCAATGGCTTCCAAGACCCATTGTAGACATCTCTTCTTTTTATCAGGTTCATAAGCTAAAGAAATACATTTTTTCTCTTGAATAATACTGCACATTCTTGTTATGAAAGCAGTAACTTCAGTTGGTGCCTTTGGAAGGAATGCATCCAGAACTAAATAATTGAAAGAAATTTTGCTGTTATAAGTTCTCTTAAATTTAATGGTCCAGTTATAGTAATAATATAAACTATCACATACATATAAGTTCATAAGAAATAATTTTAGAAATCCAGAAAAGAGATTTAACCAAACATCAATTGCTTTCGTAGCATAGTTAAATTATGCCTTCCATGCTTAATGTAAGGACCATGCATGGATCAAATCACACACAGTAAATAAGAATTGTGTGCTAGAATCCCTACAATTACAAGAAAGGAATGAGGTTGACATATATAATACAAATGGTTTCTTTCTCATGAATCATTATTGTTTGTTGCAATAACAATGACATGGTTATTACTTGTTTCTCAATTTTTAAAACACTATATGAATTACTGGTCTATGTTTCAGGCTCTATTATAGACACACATGATTTATATGGAGAACAATTAATTAATTGGGATTAATAAATTTCTATCTCTACAAAACATAATCTACTGCATACAGCTCTTAATTAATTTTTGAATGTGTGAGAGGGAAGGACAGCTTCATCTCTCAGATGATCAAAAAACCATAGTTTTCATCACAAAAAACATCCATTAATAGCAAGAACTCATTATCACTATATTAAACATACCTGTACCAGTAGTCCCACCATCTCTTCTTTCACTATACAATGGAGCTATTGTTGCCTCTAAGGATTCATCTGCACTTTGTAAATATTCACTTATATCATGTTTGTACATTTTAGGAATAATGACTACTGTAAATGAACATGTAGTTTTCAACATATTCAACTTCTTTTGCTCAATATCAGCTGTAATCAAAAGAGCTTTCAGATTAACTTGTTTGGAATATTTCTGAATAACAGATTCAACAGATTCAATAGTTTGACCTCTTGACACACTCAACTTGTGATACACCATATGATAATCCTTTGGTGGTGGAGTTTCATCTTTAAATTTTAAACAACACCATGGAATGAGTGGTGGATGCTGTGGAAGACTGGCATTCCCATAAATAATCAGCACATCTTCAGCCTTAGATCTCAGCTTTAGCTCTGTTAGAAAAGAATTCAAACATTTAATGATATAAGAGTCATACCAATTTTAGCATGTCTTGGAATAACTTCAACTGGACTCGCTTCTTGCTTAGAAAGACTTGAGTGCTTCCAAAAAGCCATTCGACTCAAAAAACTTCGGCGAGTAGAATGAGTAGGGCTATTGTAATATAAATAAAATCAAGAGTTAATTAAGGGAATTAATTCTGCTTCAAAACTTATATGCATACTCTCTAAACCAGACAGCACAAAAATATACTTAAAGTAGCTACAATAACTTACACAATGGTATTGGTATCTAATGTCAAATAAAAGACCTCTTTTTCAGAGTCTAGTCGAACACAATTATATAGCTCTTGTAAATTACTTTTAGGAATAATTTTGTCCACTGCAAACTCTAATTCAATGCACCCATTATAGTAGCTTCTAAATTGGAAAACAGAAGATTTTAGTCCTATTCGTTTAGCTAAATTGCTTTGGAATCTCTTGACATCACTTCCTGAAGGTGTCAGATCATCTGGCAATTTAAATCGAATTAGTTCGACTGTAGATTCATCTGGACATGAAGAAAAAGACTCTGGAGGTATTTCGAAGATGGATCGTTCAAGGAAAGGCTTAAGAGTATCTTCAATATAAGAGCTCATTAAGCTTTTTTCTGAGTCATCACCAAAATATTGAACAACTTCTTCAAATAACTCAAAATTAAACCATGAACAATGTTTAATAAGTAAAAAACTTTAGATAAATTATCAGCAGCATCAAGCTCTACACAAATACTTCCATAGAAAAGGCTCTGCACGAAAATCTTCATTTTTAAAACATCAATTTGCCTTTTTTCAAACAATTCTAATATTTTGAGAAATAGGAAGAGAAATTTTTTCCGGATTTCCTTTTCTTCTTCCTGTAGATCATTTATTACTTGCTCTCTTTCATTTTCATTAAGCTTTCTCCAGTTACCATATTTTCCTGGAGCTCTCTCAGGAGTAAACAGTGGATGTTTTCTTGGATGCACAGTTGTAACATTAAGGTAATGCTCTCTAACATATCCAGTGATAAATTCAGCTGTCACTCGATCATCCATATGTAAAAATGTTCTAACTAAAACCAGATATGATGCATTACCACCATTCTTTCTTCTCCACTCCCACAAAACAGCCATGATTCTGCTCTTTTCATTATCTTTGTCTCGACGGATATGCTCTATTTCAGTTTCAGTTAATGCTAAATACATTGCTACCCTGTCAAAGTGAGTTATACGACTATGTAACACCAGAAAGAAAGCGTCACTACAGGTAATAGATAATTCATGCTCCTGAATTGACTTCAATTTAAGAAATGCCTGCAAAACTGACGATAAAGAAAAATGAATTCCACTGGTAGTACTGACATACCTGACTTGTCAATAGAATTTGCCATTAATGGACTAAATTAAATCCCCCGTGAAAATTTGATTTGTAATTTGTATTACGTTCCTTATAGCTATACAGACTAGCACATTAACAATGTGTCTATAAAAAGATACACTATTGTTATTATCACATCTTAAATCATAAAAGCATAACATATAGGTTGACAAGATCTTAAAATTTACAGTTAATTTATGAATTGCCAATACTTACCTGACCTCTTGGTCATGTGATGAACTGATATTCATCAAGTAGCCAAAACTACTTGACCAAATATTAAAATTAGCTTTACCTTAATTTCATTACTTCGACATGTGTATATGTTGCTCCATATAAAATAGGTAGCGCCATAATATCTTTGACAGGAAGTCATATTTTTCTGTCATACGCAAGAAGTGTAACTTCCTACATCCTTACGTAAACCAGACCCAACCCTGTGGACGGACGGGAAAGTCCCGTAGCACCTTCAATCATAGGGGTTGGGTCTGCCTTGTGTGACTCTCATTCTTGAAAAATCAATGTTTATAGTTTTCGAGTCTTCGAGTTTTGCTGATAAAAACGATTCTCTATCAACCTCCTTCTCCTACAACAACTGGAAAAAGTTCTAGACATCACAGTAAATTAATACCTACCAATTTTAGCATGTTTTGAGATTTGGTGAATAACATGTACAGGACTTTTACTAAAAACTAGTACTAATAATACATTTCTTGAAGTTTTCTTCAGTATTTATACTGTGGATTATGTAACTCATACACAATTGTGAGCATGAGCTAGTGTTCAATTTAACAATAAGATGGTACTAGAGAATTTTTTATTGTCTTGAAAGTTGACAGTAACTAGAGTCACCATATACACATTGATCAACTTTAGTATAATTGAAACTAGCTTGATATCATAGTATTATCAGTACAAGTTTGAGCTACTGCAAGATCATGCTATCAATGTATACCTGATCACTTGTGGCCTGACCAATGTGTCATCACTATAGATACCTTTCCCATACCAAACTTCTAATTAATATAATAATAAGTAATAATTATCAAAACAAGTTATGACTACATAAAATATTTAACCAAAAAATATATAAACTCAGCATTATAATCAAGCATGTTTAATTGGTAGCCAGTCATGTACAAAAATGTAATTATTGTAATTAACATATTAAAGAGTTGACTTTTTAAGGCCTATTTCTTTACACTTATTCAACAATGCAATCTTGCGAAGGGAATTAATACCTAGCTCATCAAAAACACTTTGATCAGCTTGTAAAAGCATTTCTCCATCAATCTCTTTGTCTTCAAACAGCTAAATCCAAAATAAAAATAAATAATATAAATCTGCTTTCACTCTGACAACGCATGATAATTGCACTAATGTTTTGATGATGTACACAACCTCTAGTTACTTCATGAGTTACACTATTATTATTAACATTCAGTGTACATATACAAATCCATCCCTACTGTAGTTACCACCTTATCTCTACAATATATTCAGAATATACTACGAACTTACTTTCAGATGTGTAGTCAATACATACATGAATTAACATAACAAAAATAACAAAAATGTTACCTGAGCATAGGTCTCCAGTTTTTGAACACTACGACAAATGTCTGCTAGTGTCTTTGGTGAAAATTTATTGGCAGCCATTGAAATGGTTCCTGATAATTCTCTTTTGAAAAGAACACGAAATCGCAGTCTCTCAATTGCTGTTGTTATACCCAAGTCTTCCAAAGAGCTATCTTCATTCATAGCAAGATAGATAATGTCGCCTGTAAAGTTATTTTCTCTGACTATATCAGCACTGTTCTTTAATCCAATCTTTTCAAGGAATTCTGCAACATCTTCATAAGATTGTTTGGAAGCCACTTCTGCCAAACTGTCATCTGGGATAAATTTTTTAATTCAGGGAATAATACATAATGTAGAAACATCAATTTGATATGGATGTGGTCAATTGTAATATTAAAAACGGAACTAACTAATTTAACTTGTATCTAAATTACACATATTTATATGATTTAGAAAGAAAATAGTATTTTAAAATGATATCCACTAGTATAGTTTAAACTAAAAGCTTTAAAAATCATCATTCATAATAAATAGGATGTTTAATTTAATTATAGTAAAAGCAAAAGTTGAGCTCTCCTCAAATTTTATCCTTTTGAGATAAAGCAGATTATATAGTTTATGAAGTGGTCTAGGGAAGCTGAAGTTAAGCCTGGTAGCTTTAAAATGGGCCAGCAAGTTTAAATGTGGAATGATATTAAACCTCTCCTAAAATTTTAAATACCTTGTGTTTCTTCTAGAGGTGGATCATTGCTGGGCACAATACAAGTAGTATGCATCCCATCATTTTCTTCTACATCATTGACATCATCTATCTTATTCATATCTGTACTAGGTACATCACTATCAGATGGTAGTTCACTATTATCATAATAATGGCATAATATGTTTTAATAATGAATGGGTATACCTCATATCAATATCATCCATTCTCTGTGTAGCACTTTCATTATACTGTTTTTTTTCTTGTTGTGTTGACAGTTCCATTAATCTCCTATATATAGAGAGATAAGAGACATTTATTTGTCAACTATATCAATTTCAATAATTCAATATAATTAGAATGTATAGATTATAAGTATGTTTTTTTTAATTGCAAGTACAAAAGCTAGAAATTTTAAGTCACTCAGATTTGGCACATATTTAGTTCAGCAATTTTCTAAGACATATCTATATTTAAGTGAAACTAGATTTGACGTTGATGATAATTCAAATTATAATTACTTAATACTTCAGCCTTGTTGTAAGTCATTTAGTTTTTATTAAAGCTTTGCTTAGCTGTTCATTAGTTAACATGTGATAAAACTAACTTGGAATATTCTAGCTACTCTAAGTGAACAACATCAACATCAAAAATAAAAACAAAAACAAAACAGTCTGTAAAACTGTGAAATAGTCCATAAACAACTAATATTAGTATTAAATTTATAGTGAGATTGCCTAATAAACTACAAGATATCAATGCTTGGATAATTCAAATATGCCAATTATGGCATCTAATGATAGCATTATTCATGTCATTACTAACTTTCTGAGTTCAATTTGAAGATCAACATAACATTGAATAGGTAAATTAAGAACTTGAAGTGTAAACTTGTCTTTGGAATCAATCTTTTCTTCATTAATCAACTTGATCATCTTTAACAAAAAGAAAAAAATTCATTGTCTATAAAGTGTATTGATTAATATTTGTACATACTATGACAAAATTTTAAAAATTAAATTAATATAACAATTCATTATGCTTGAATTTGTGAATGTCAAACTACTTAATCAAAGTTATCAAAGGTAAGTATCAATAATAATAATAACTTTAAATGGATTACCTTTTCATCACTTTTAGTTTCAAGTGACAACATCTGTTCATAATTAAACAAGAGATAAATACAACTTTTGAGTACTTTGTCATCCTCTAAAAAATAGAACAATATTTGAACTAATTTGGTAGCCAACCATCACTGTTATTTATAACCAAATAATGTTAAGTACAAAGACAACAGTTTAGTAGTACATTTGTCCACAATATATTTTGTTATGTTAATTATTACTCACTATATTGGTATAAATGAAATATCTGTACTTCTTTTGTGTAGCATCTAATAATAATTGTAAGTTAATAATTAATTACCTTGTTTTCTAATTAATTCTTTGACATCTTTATTATCAAGTGGAATTTTCATGGTATGATAAAGGTGGCAGAAGTCATAAAAACCGATCTCTATCCATTCACGAAATTTATCTGACAAAGCAACTATTCCTTTGATTGGCATATTACAAATATAGCTATATTGACGTGGTTCTAATCTATAATATTAAAATGAAAAAATTGTGAATAAACATAAGATATATTGATAACTAACATCACTTTTCCTTGTCTTAATTATAATTGAAAACATCATCCTATAATTCTTATGAAAGATACAGACTTATAGAGAAACATTGACTACAACTACAAAGATTGTATAATTAAAGCAATATATGTGGAAGACTTTAGCTATAGAATGCTAGAAAAATAGGTAGAGAAACAACCAAGAAAGTTTGACCTTTAATACACACACTCTTTCTTAACATATTCACAGTAGCATTAATAAATTCGTTGATTACTAGATGCATCTGCAGTTAAGTATGTGGTTTAATGTCATATGTTACTCTTAAAAGTTATATGTAACCATAACTTAAAATCAAAAAGTGGACATACATATCATATAGATACCACAAAGTGCAAAACAATTATAAGACTGCTTAACACACTGTATATCCCAGAAAGTAAATTAAATCTGCAAAACTTCTGGCAATCATAAGGTGTTTACATTTTATATAGTATTGCATTATTGAGATTAACATTGACATTAACTTTGTCTATAGTATCAACAAACTTCAAAATTGCTGACCAAAGAACAAAAATAATAATTAAATAGAGCAAAGTTGTTGATTACCAGCTATAACACTCACCCATTTCTTAGGTTAGTGGGTGAAAGGGGCATAATACCCACTTCATCAAGAATGCCACCTTCGTCACTGTTGTAATGCTTTTTCAGAAATTCTTCTACAGTTAGACTTGATAAAGCCTCAACTCCACATGTAGCTACTTTCTAAAGTAATGATAATTATATAATATTATAGCCACAACTATGAGGTCTGTAAACCACATGAAGGTAACTATGAGAACAATAACAACGCATTTGTCAATAAACATAAAGTATTATAAAAATATAGTGAAAACTCAGACACCAAGGGACAATAAAACTGTCTACAGTAATGATGATAATATAACAGTAAAGCCACAACAATGAAGTTAGTAAACTACAGACAAGTAACTATCAAAACAATAACAGGTATTGGCAACAACATAATAGTATCATTTATTTCAGATATCTAGGAATTTAATAAAACTGTCTTAATGTCTCAAAGGTTAAGCAATGTGCATTCCCCATTCCTAAATCCACATTAAAAGGTTTCTACAATATGCTATTACAGTTATTTGTCCTCTTGACAATAAAAATATAGCATCTCTACCTTTATCAATTAACAAAAGTATAGATGGGGTGAAGTTTAACAGCCAGGACTTGTATGCTTTAAGAAAGACTATAGTGTTTAGACTACACCAGTCTGAATTTACATAATGGCAATACATCTGAGGTTCTGCTATATTATTGCATGGCTTTTCTTATTTGTTGTTTGTGTCATATTAAAATCTTACCTGTAGTAACATTTTCAAGATGACACAAAGTCCACCACAAACACACACAAGACTGTCATAATTTAATGAATGAAAAGTGAATGTTAGCTCCTCAAATCCAGGATTAGTAATATTTTCCTCCTAATAGAACATATAACAATATAAAATGGTCAAACTAAAGTAAGGAGATAACACACTAGATAATGAACTACTCACTATAAGATCTGGATATTCTCTAAGTTGTTTAACAGTATCATCATATCCATATGTAGATGTGTAAAGTCTTGAAGAGTAGAAACAGACAAATGAACATAAAGCACATCTATATACTATAGTAAATTAGTTTACTTACAAATTCTGAGGAATATGATGACAAGGAGAAAATTTGTTAAATACAAATTCTTTCCAAAAACTTTCTCTTTCAATGAATTGTTTATGTGCTATATAACTTTGAATGATTGCATCTTGTATTCCATCTAAATAAAAAGTCTAAACAAATATAAAATAACTTTTCAACAATAGATTTCATTGATGTTCATACCTCAGGAACACAATCATCCAGTATTGTCTGATCGTATATTGTATTGGTCCATTTCTCAGCACTTTCATTAATTGAGTGATACTTCATCACAATAGCACTAATATCATCCAAACTATGATATCTGAATTGTTAACATTAAAAAAATAAAATTGTAAGTTTCTTACTTAGCAAAGGATATACATAACATAACATTAGAATACAATGAAATAATCTAATAGACAGTATATATATACTAGCTCTCTTTCATACCTTTTGGCAGTGCCAAAGGCACAGGTTTGTTTTGTAATCTCAAAGAGAGGTATCTTAATAACACAACTACTAAAATACTCCATTAGATGTTGTCTTGCTGAACAATGTTTGTGGACATCCATAAGAAATTGATGATACATTTCAACCTAGAAAAGGCATTGTCTAGAATATGAGGGATTGCTCTACTCATTAACTTACAATATTAGTGATCACATTAAAGAGAATATTTTGTCCATCTTTAGTAGACAATAAGTCATAGAATATTGTTTTGTCATCAATGTTAGGTACAATACAATTAGAAACAAGATCTCTCATAACTTTACATTGATCTATTCAATAGAAGTGGACAAACTTTCAAAACTAAAAACATATTTTCAAGCTAACCTATAATATGACGTAGCTGGTCTAGTCTCTTTTGATACTGATCAGGAAAGAACTGTCTGAGAACTGATATGACAATATGTTTGGTAGTTGTTTGCTTGGCAATTTCAACAGTCACTTTATGAGCTAAATGGATATGGATCCAGTTATAAAACTCTATTAAAACTGGTAGTATTTCTGCTCCAATATTCAATACTGGTCTTCTTAGGACAAATTGATAGAGTACAAAGAGATGACAGTCCTTATTATGAAGATTAGTCGAGGAAAGAATAGTGAACAGAAATGATTTCAGAGGTTTTTTGCAATGTATGTTCAAATGAGGAACTGTATTACTTAATTCCCTAAAAGACAGAGAAAGATATTACATCCACACAAAGAAATGAGTGTTACAATAACATCTTACCTCATATGTACACTGAGTGTATTTCCCAAGTTTTCAAACTTCTTTTGTGACTATATAAAGTATGAGAAATCATCTGTTAAATTGAAATAATACATTATTACTTTGTTTATCTAATCAACTACTTTCTAAATACTTTTTACCTTCAACAATTTCCATGAAGGTAGAAACACATCAGTATGTAGGATTCTCTCATATTCACAAAGAGCAGATGATTTCTGTTCCTCAGAATACTCTTGTTGCTTGTCATGTTGTTTCTCAATGATATCAGATTCATCAGTTAAAAGATGTGGTTGCTCAGATTGACCAGATAAACGCTCTTCTTTTGAAATTTTGGACCAACTTTCCTCTAATGTATTTTTAGACAAAACCTTAAAGTTATAATATATAATTTAATTACAATAATACATCCCATTGCCTTACTTCATAAAGATTCTGTATACATAAAAATACTAAGGAGTCTCTATCTTCCCTTGTAAGGTTGCAGTCAAATTTAAGTCTATCCCACAACATAGTGACTTTAGACAAACAATAATCAATGTTGGAGGTATTATGAAGAAAAGGCATTTTCTTTGTAATTTCTGGATGTATCACTATGCATGCACAAAGCATTCCATAACTCATCCATTGATTAAGTAGAAGAGACTGCCAACTTAAACCATGACGTGATGTGTAGTAAAGATGGTTATTACTTATACTCATTATCTGTTTATATTGCTGACGATTATCAGGAACTAAAGTGGTTGAAATCTGCAGAAAAAACAACATAAAAATTGATTGATTATTTGTATATATCCATTTTTATCTTATATGAAATAGAAAGTACATCTTCAAGACATGTGTAAAATGGTTGTAAGAAGTTAGCCAAAGCAATTCTTTAATAGATTAGCTTTAATTGATTAATTGATATTATTTCACTACAAATACTAAGAGTGCTAGTGAAAAAATCAATACTTACTAAAGATCCAGGAACAAAACTCATATTTATCTTATCAGGCATAATAAGATGTGTCCAGAGATGAGATGAGTGTTCAGGACTACCTAACACAACAGCAACCAATTCCAATAGACAATGAACAAGTGTTCTATTATGTTCATCTAAAGAAAATAGGAATAGTTTTACTCCTCTAAAACTTTGCTATGATAAACTACAACTTCAATTGTTATATTCTAGTACATAATCATATCCCTACCTCTAACAAAGAAATGTCTTAATTTTTCAATTGAAGCATTTTGAACTTTAAATGTATGGGGAGCAGCAAGCCATTGTAGATATCTTAAATATCTTGCACTGACATATTGAGATACCATTCTTGACAAAACATCAGAAATCACACTTGATCTCCTTTGCTAAAATTATTGATAGCAAAATAGAAGTAGTGTTATGATTATAATGACTCTGGGATTGCAATAGAGTACAGTATACTTCATAAAATATGCACATCATATTAGAACACTAGATGTTAATGTAATTCACAAACCATATCTTTCTTGACAAAGACTTCATAGTAGATACTGATAAACATTGACATGTTAAAGGTCCACTTCATCATATCCAATGGATTCTTGTTATGTTTTTTCACATAACTGCCAAAACAATACAAGATAACAATATAATAATATGAGGTCATTAGTGTATAATACACACATAATATAATCGTAATTAATAATTTAAACTAAACAGTATGCATGAAATCGTAATTAATTTTTGGACAAAAAAGTAAATTTATATGTAACAACAAAAATATGTACTCATTAGTTGTTCACAATAGAAAATTAACATACTTACCATTTGAGAGCAGTTGCCATTAATGTATCAACTCCTTTTTTAGTTCCTGTACGAATAATTTTGACAGTTGATTGATGAACTTCATTAAAAATGCTATATCTAGTGCGAAATTTGTTATCTAAAAACAGCAGAAATTTTGAAGAAATCTTAGATGGCAATTCTCTCATCTAAAAAGTAATTACAATAAAATGTAATGATATCAATAACATAAATAAGCATAAGAATTTACCTCCTGAGTGATAGTTATATTGACAGGACGGAGACATTCAAAAACATTTAAAAGAGATATGAACTGATTCACCATCATGGTATGTACATTCTGTTCACTTCCACAGGCTTGAAGTAATCTAATATATAGAACAAAATACAATCATAAAAAATACATAATATGGGAAAGGCTTGAAATTCTTCCACTCCTCTTTCTATAATACTACTAAGTTTTATGATGTCAACTGCTCTACATAAACATAGCAATTGTAGATTCTTGATATATCTAGCTATATCCATCAAATGTTTTTTGTGATAACTTCCTACTGTGTTTTTCATGTTCACATTCTACAGTATAAGTATGTACTATTCTCTAATTGTCATGTCTTTAATTAGAAATTTTGTAACACAAAAAGTGTGAATAATATGCAAGACTATATGAATATGTGTATATTTTGTGTATGTCCAATATCTTTATAATAGACTTCATTGTATAATGAGGTTTAAATGACAGTACTTATATACTTAAATTTATAGTAATGTCAAGAAATAGACAAACATGTATTTGTTTTACCTCATAACAAAAATGATTGCATTACTATTAATGCTATTATTTAGTTTGCTAACTGCATTGCTATCATTTAAAATTGTGTTTAATTCCACATCAATTTCAGCCAACTATAAAAAATAATTACATATGAAATTCTTATATCATAAAGTACCTCCACTCGTTCTGCTTCATCAAGCAGGATTGTTCTTGCAAGAGATGATGCAACAACATGAATTACAGCCTCTTTTTCAATGAGTAACACTTTCATTTTCCCTTGACATTCAGAAATCTAAGAAAATAAAAAAGTCACTCTGTTTAAATATATTATATTTTATTTTACATTACATGCAGTATAGTCATAAATTAGCTCAAAATTAGTAAATATCTTACTGCTTTATAAAAACAGACTAGCTCTAGTAAGTTATGTCCCCTTGCTTGAAGTTTGGTTAGAGTGAGTTCAAAATATGCATCACATATTGGCTCTGTTAGTAATGCCTATAAAATAATGACCAGATATAATTAATGACAACAAAATATTAATGACTTAACATCATATTACTTACATGTTGATAATGTTTCTGCATTTTAGAATTGTTTCGATGAAATGTAGGGCTGTATATTGATTTTTCAGTTTGATGCATTGTCTCAATCAATTCATTCAATACTATTCTTATCTGTAAAATAGAGTAATAATACTTGTAATGAGAGAGAGTATACTAAATTACCCTGTCATTAAAAAGTAGTAAAGGGTTTGGGTGAGTTTGTCCACTAAGTATAGCAGGTGTTCTAGCAGTTTGAACATTGTAAACTAACAAACACTGAAAATGATACTTGACAATGAATCGACCAAAGGAGCTCACAACTACACCCTCATTACTGGACAAAGACAGATTAATAACTTGATGAATCCACAATACTTCTTCATGGGATATGAAGTTGTGGAAGTATTGTACATAATGTTGTATGGTGCGCTCTAGAAAGGAATGAAATTCCTGTGGACATGTTCTTGATGAGAGAAGATGTAGACTGTCACTATCATTGAAAGCAACACCTGCAACAGTATCCACAAGTATGTTGACCTTGAGATGAGTGTCCTAAAATAAAGAAACAGTTTAAATTCTTTCCTTTTAAACTTTTAGAACCTTTAAATAACATTAATCACTATTACTTACTAAGAGGATGTCCAAGTTAAGTTTTTTAGAAACTTTATAGATTAAATCCTCAAATGATGTCTGAAAGACACCCTTTTCTTCTATAGATATCAACTCATAGATACGAAACGCAAAGCCTATAAAACTCAATTTATTCTTTCGAGCAAATGAAATCATTTCTAGTGATTGAAGTGGTAACTTGATTAAATGTATCTATAAAAAATAAATAACATGTAATATAAACACAGTTTATAAATACATACCATTCGATAATATAAAGATAATAGATTCTTTATTTCTGAAATTGAATTTGAAGGCGTCTCAGGTACACAGATGCTGAGCAATGATGTATAAATCATGTCAATGACAGCACAGAAAAGAGAGGTATCATCTTGGAGTTTAAATCCTGCAGGGACAGTACAGGCTGGAATTCTTGAGGCACATTCATCAAGTAGTCTTAGAATTGATAATGAATTAGACTCCAACAAGCACACTCTTAGCTGGTATTGTAGACAGGCCATCTTCTCAAGCATATCATCTGTTAAATAAAATAATGATTAAGGAGCTAAGTTAAATAGTTAGTAAGTGAGTAAGAATTGATCATTTTTAATTTTTACAAGCAACACTGTACAGTTTTTTATGAATCTTCTGCTTAATGCTTAGTTCATTATAGTGTTTGTCTTAAGATTACTTACCCGACTCAATATTCATTAACTGCTGTGTCATAAACTGTTTAGAGAAAACTCCCACATCTCTAGACAACATTTGCTTGGACAGTGCATCATGAAAGTAGGCATCCCAGACAGTATGTTCTTTCATAAATTGAATGGCCACACGAACACAGGCATAGTGATCATTTCCCTCCTATTAAACACACATTGTTAGTTAAAAATGTACAAATTACAAGAGGATTATGATGATAATCGTTATCATGCATATATAATAATTTCTACATCATTAGTACATTGTAGGAGTCTGACATTTAATGGACAATAAAAACTATGCAAAATCTTTTTAATATACTTACATGTATAAGCTCAATAAATATTTCCTTCATTTTGTTAATGACAGCATCAGTCTCATTTTTCTCAATAGTATTAGTAAATCCTTCAAGCTTTAAAGGATCAGACCTGTTATTCTGTTGGTTATCATCAATCGTTATTGTACTAATGACAAGATTTAATGCTTTATTTAGAATTGCTTCCATAGACTGGAAAACAGAAATAAAAAATGGGAATCTTGGTGATGAAATATTACTCTTGTTGTGTTCACGTTGTTGATTAAACTCATGAAGTTGTAGTTTGATTTCTTCTATTGATTTGGGTATTGGCAGAATCGAGAGTATTTGACAGAACAAACTTACAACACAATCACTGCTATCTTCATTGCATTTAAGAATGGTGTGTATTGCCATTGTGTCATTAATAATGGAAAGTAGGTAGAGGACAATGTCCTTAAAACTAGACTCAACCGTCGTTTTGATGGTGCTGGATAATGTACGACTAGAATGATATTTCATAGAATAGCTAGCAGCTTGTTGTGAGAGTTTGTTAGTGGTATCCTGTTGCCAGAAATAAGAAAATCGTTCCATTATCACATTACTGATCCTATTATCAAAACCAAAAAGTAGCTGGTACCAACAGTCATGTATTGTCCTGTTTCCACAAAGTTTATCTATGTCTTTTGTCTTTTGAATACTAATACTCATCGATACATTTGGTAGCAAGTTGTGTAGCCATGTAATCATAATGGGTTTAGTGACAAAATATGGCTCTGTGTGTCTGGCGATATGTTCAATACTACTTCCTTTTTGTTTCAGTAAACAATATGTTAGCCATTTTTGTATATCAATATGAGAATCTGCCTTAGCTTCACCAATAGTATCAAAGTATATATGTTGCCAACCGTTTAAGAAAATTGATGGATAACAATGTGTATAAAACATGTTGGAAGAAAAGTGTAAAAGAACGTAAATGAGCTTGTTGGTTTTGATCTTACATCGAGCTTCCTTCTCCTCTATTAATATTCGAACATGACTGATGCAGTCTTTGTTTAGTTCATTCATGTCAGCAACTAACACTAGTACTTCAGATGTCTCACAATCAAAAAATTGTTTTAATATGTGGTTAATATTCTGTTGGCTAGTGGTACTAGTAATAACATAAGTATACAATAGTTGTGTATCAATTAAAAACAATTCTTTCATCTTAGTACGCTCCTCTTCTGTTATTTTGAATTGCCAGCAATAGTGCGGATGAATTATCTCGAGTATGGCATAAGATGTGCGTGTATAACAGAGGTACTTCTTAATTTTAAAATGTGGAAGACTAGTCCTACAAACATAAGTAATAACATGATTAAATCATAGGATATTACTTGATAATGTAGGACATATGTATCAACAAAAATGCGCATCATATTTCAGAGCTATAAATAATGCATCGTGGTTGTTCTGTCATACTGACCTTACATAGTGAAATTTGGTAGGACATATATTTGCTTTGCTCGGACATGCATATTTCTGTTAATTCAAACCACACAAGCACTGTCTGAGCTAACTCACTTCATTTCCTAGGCACAAAAATGGTAAGCCTTTCAGCATAGAACAGTCTCACTCACTGTGTCAGTCAGACGAGACGCTCTTTTTCTCCACACCACGCGGCTTAGTGTTGACTCAGCAAAAATGTGATCAACCCAAAATGTGCATGCGTAAAAATAAGCAGTGTCTGGCCATTACGGCCGACCAAATTGCTCTTCGCGCGGCCACATACACGTTTTGTTTGGAAAATGACCGATGGCCGACTGTAATTTATAGCTCTGATATTTAATACAATAATCTCCATACGAGTATATAAATAAAATTTAAAATCAACTTACAATTTTCCCAGAGCATCATGTTTTTCCTGAATTAGCTGTCCTAGTGAAAAGTGATGTTGATGTTGAAGATAACATTGAATATAATATTCATGAAGATGTTCGCTGTGAAGGACTAATGCTTCAGGAGTCATAAGTTCAATAAGTTGTTTCTGAAGGCATACAACAACTAATTCTCTCAACACAAGAATTGGAAGGTTATCGATTGTGGCACAAACTGGTTCAATAGAAAAATCAATGTTACTTTCTTTTATACATTTCATAGCTTGTTTAATACATTCTATCAAATCAAAAGTTTTGGCTGTACTTAGAAACTCTATTACAGTATCATCAATTAGTACAGCATTAAATACGTACTTGACTGTATTTGAAAACTTGGAACATTCACCCTACATAATAATGATAAAGTCATATGAATACAAGCGGTCTAAAATGGTAATAAAAGCTTACATTAGACATACCACTTTACAATACAGTGCTATACAAATGTAATAAAATAAGCTTATTACTTTAAAAGCTATATTTCGATATGACTGTTAGAATATCATTGCACAAATTGGTAGCATTATTAATGCATAGTAAATCAGACATGACTGTATTTAAAAAAATTATTTGCAAACATAAGTAGCTTTCTGATAAAATAGCTCAAATTAGAACTATAAGCAAATTAAAGACCTCGTTATATAATTGATGTTGCCTTTTAAATACACCAACACATATACAGTGTTATCAACCTACCAGTTTTATGTGCATTCCAAAGCAATCATAAAAGTGTTTTACAAGAGATTTCACAAAAAGTCCTTTGTTGGTGGCACATTGACAGTCAGTGTTATGTTTGTCATCTTCATCAACAAGAATATGTAAGCAGTCATCAGATGACAAGGATGTTGAAAATGATAACATGAGTGAATCAATTGTGTGCTTTACAAACCCATAGAAGCTAGATTCTCCACATGATTTGACAAAGTCATCAATCTATAGAATAGAAACACAACTGGCTATATAATGTAAAACTATTGAATATCACAAAAATGAGTATGCCTATTTGCATAACAAAAATATTCAAATTTATTTTTGTGTGCACAATTGGTCAACTTACATTGTTTTTAGCATACTTAAGCAGACTTTCGATACTTTTGGGACAGGAAGATAAGACTTCTCTAAACAGTACATCATGACTTAAGGCATATTTCTCAAATCTGTTCAAGAATGGTTTCTCCACTTTAGGTAGCTCTGAACTACTTATAATCATGACACAATTAAATTGAGGGCTAACTCGAGTGGGACGAACATTAGGGCCAACAGCCACATTGGCATAAAATGATGTACTAGATTGGTTCTTTATGCAGGTAAATCGTTGGTTAAAAAGATCATAGAAATATTCTTGAATTTCATCAGCTTGATGAATGAGCACTGTATGACCTTGCACAACAGAATGTATTATAGCTTCAGTAGTGTTGAGCTATAAAAATATTTTTTTTTCATATAATGCATACACTCATATATCTTTTTTTCACCTGGCACACATAGGTGCTAGGTAGTCCTATAATCTTTTGAAAAATTTACTAACTATATGGGTTTGTTTGTTTTCATTGTTTTAATATATTGTTATATGTGTATTTCAAGATCTAACAAATGCATATCCTTTAACCAACAACATATATAGCAACCAATGAAATTAATTAACCCTAATAGAAAGTAGTACAACAATGATTAACACAAACAATGCTTAAAGCATCCAACTAGCTTGCACTTTCATATTCTAGTATTCAATAGTATACCATAGCTATTAATCTTCTACTAACAATGCTGCTAATTATGAAGTCTTGGTTGCTCTAGTCAGTGTTTCACTGTAAAGTCAGTGTCTTACAAAAAAAATTATAGGATAATTTCTATTGTAGTCTTGTTTACCTTTTGTGATTCATTATCTCCAGGAAGTTTGGAACATGATAGGATTCTTGTTTCATCTCTTTTAAGTATATTAAAGGCAAATAGAAGCCTGACCAATGATTGGTCTTCACTACTGTCAATGAGTAATTTATATCGAATTAAGTTTTCTGCAGCAAGATCCTTTTCTTTCTGTTTGAAACTAGATTGTAGAATTTTAACTAAAGAACGATTATGCATCTGATCAGGAGTTGAACCAATCTACAAAAACAAAAAAACTAACATTATCAATTTCTAATTTGTATATTATATAAAATAGTTTTTATAATATATGTATTTAGACATACCACTTCAAGAAAAGCTCTCAATATCACTTGAAAGTGGGCAGTCCCATTGAAATTATGCTCCAAAGATTGAACAATTGCTTCAGGTGATATAATGTCATTTTCAGATTTTACTTGACTAAGATAAGTAAAGAAGTGAATAAAATCACGCAACCCAAAGAAATCTTTAAGTTCAGGCTCTGTCATCATTCTTTTATACACCTTTACAAAACCATCAATAACATGTTCTTCCATCATGTCAGTGGCTTTAGGAGCTTGTCCATGTGTCAAAGAATATTTTGCCAGCTGAACCAAGTCATCATGAGATGTTTCACTTCTGAACACACAAACAGCTCGGTTACTTTTGGCAGCATCTAAAAACTTATTAGTTATCCCTACAAAAGATACCTAGAGGAGAGTATATAAGTACCAACATTGTTATAAATGTACTTATTGATAATGTTTTCCAAGAAAAAATTACTAATTAACACAAATTTAGATGCTAGGTGTTAACTACACTGTACCCTTATACAATAATTATAGTAATTTTACCAAATGTCACACATTTTAGTAAAGAAATTAAACAATACTTTACTGACTTTTGGATTGTCTAAGTAATAATGAAGAACTTTTAATGATTCATGAGAATCTTCTGCTAATCCAGCTTCATCCATAAGAACAACAGACTGACTTTTAATACTACCTTCATCAAATGTTTTCTGACGATTTTCAGCTCTCTGAAAAACAGTTTCAATTTCTGTTGATGTAGAGCTACGAGAACATTGATAAAAATGAGGATCCATTCTCAACAGAATATCAATGTCATTCTTCCACTTGGACTCTTGTCCTTGGAAATTTGATGTCACAATCTTAAAAGAAAGAGTTTTTGAAGAACCAGGTGGGCCAACAATAATTAGAGGAATGCGAGTCATTGTACATACAATTATAGCATAAATGTTCTCTTTGAGGGCATCAGTTGGAGCAATACCAACAGGAAGATCAACATGTTCAGATACCCATTTAAACTCATCATTAAGTGCATCTTCAAATGTGACTGGAATTCCTTGTTCACCTACAGGGCGACGTTCGATCATCTCTTCTTTAAATTGTTTTCGATACTTCTCATTTAATCGAAAATAGTAAACTAAAGCTAGGGCAACAAACACAGCACGACAACTGACACTAAAGTCATCTACTTTGTATTTGGTAGGTCGTTTAAACCACTCCCGAAGCCAATCATAAAATGTAAAGACACGTTGAATATCTCGTTGACTAACAGTGCTTTGGGAACATAACTTTGCTTTATCATCTGTTACCTTATTATTGATCAATGTTTTGTAGGCACAGTATCTAATAAATTTTTGAGCCTTAGCTATCCGCTCAGTAAGAAAAGTGTATTCAAGACATGACAAATCATTATAAGTGAGAATGAACTTTTCTCTAATATACTCTTTTTCATGGCTCTCTTGTAATTGTCCATAGACCCACATAATAAGCTCAAGAGTTGGAGGAAGGGACTGGACATAATATGAGCTTCTAAACCAGTTCTCATCAGATGTCTTATCTACAGATGCTAAACTGTTACCACGATGAGGATTACAAGCAGCAACAATGAATATGTTTGAAGAGATTTTTTCTCCCTATAACAGACAATTAAGAGCCATAGTTAAATTAGTGAAACATGAACCACTTTGTAAATAAATATGTAGTGATGGGGCCAGGGATCACAATTACCCTTTAACATGGATCTTTTGCTGCATTGTGATATCATTTTATTCTTACTTATTTATACTTATTGTTTCAAGATTTTAGGTAGCACATGAAAACATGTTAAATATAATATGCAATAGAGTTTTTTTCAAAGTAACTAAGGATCATAATATCTGTGAAAATATCCAAGTTATACAGGAGATAGTAATAGCGCTTCATGAAGTGAAAGTGTGCAAACAATAAAAATTCCTTACACAAGTCAATGAAAATGTGCAAGTAAAATAATCACATGACAATTATACTTGATTATTAATTAATTACAATAATTATTATTTATCAAATAGGTGTGTACATCAAAAAGCTTGTACTTTTAGAACAGACACATACATAAACAAGTCCCACAACCCTTGCCCATCAATTAAGCAGTAAGGGTTACTAGGAAGAATTAAAGACAGGGAACCTAAGAAAGTATGCTAATAAGCTACTGCAGATTAATTTTTCGCAATGATGGTATTGGTACTAGTGTAAAGGCATTCTATATAGCAATTATTAATATGTCTTTTTCCAGACATACTAATAATTCAGGTCAGAAAATGGCAAACACAAAATAGTTATTCAGAAACTTCAAACAAACCAAATACTTGGATGGCTAGCTTATCTATTGTCTAATTATTCTAAAGCAGAGATTGAAAAACTTCATAAACGAGCTAGTCTTAGATTTAAATATAGCTAGGAGAATTTCTTCACAATAACCTTAAGTATTATTTAAGAACTTACTCTTATACCAGCAGAGCCATCAGTTATGATTTCCTTCAAATATCCTGGACATGAGCAAGTATTTATTTCATCCAAAAACACCTGAATGCATTAACAAAATTTGTGTATTTACACAGAAATTTGAAAACACATAAACTTTAAGAGACAATAAATACTTACAGTGACTATAGGTTTCTGATATTCTTTAAAGGTTGCTCTTTTCCTGTGTTTTAAGTAGTCATTATATCTTGTTAATAAAGAGTCAGCATGTTTACTAACATCACGAAAGAACATTCTGACTTCTTCAGGCTTCATGGCTAGAGTATAACACATAGTCCACACAAATCATATAAATGACAAACTAATACCCTTTTTAGTCCACTAGTTTTAGAAAATTATCTAACCCAACTGTTGGGATAAAACTTACCAGTATGAATGCTTAGTTTATAGAATGTGCTCTTTAGACATCCATAGAGAATACCATTTAACACTTCAGCCATTATCTAATAAGCAGTATGAATAGAAATCTTTTTATAAAATAGACATTACCTCCACATCACAATCTCGTTGCATTTGCTGCAATAAATCACTAAATTCTCCCTTGTAAGAGGAATCGCTAGGTAATACTAAACTTGATAACACTGGATCATAAGAGTCAACTTCAATTTTATTCCTAAATATTTCAAATGATTGTTTAGAAGGTTTGTTAGGATCATGTAGTCTCAAAAGTTGTTGTATATCACTAAGAGGCACTTTTTCTTCTTCTGTTTGCAGCTTAGAAAATGTTGTACTCAGCAATTCATCAGTTTTTGAATCACGAGCCTTCAACAGGGAAATTTTTTCAAGAAGAAATTCCTATGGCAGCAATTATACTGTGATGAAGTTATAAAATAATTAAATTCTTTACTTTAATATTTTGCCTCTGTTTTTTCAACTGTTGGTTCCAAGATTCATTCCAAAGACAGGCAAGTAACTCAAGAAGAAAAGACTTTCCAACACCAGTCTCTCCTTCAATGACCACAGGCATACCACATTCCTTCCTTTCATGAATATTTAACATTTTTTGAACAAAATCTCTTGTGAGAACAAATTTTTTATCTTTTATTAATTTCATTTCGTTGGTTTCGCGATCCTTGTCAACATTAAGAGCAGCAGAAAGATAAGTATGAAGTAATTGAGTGCTGAGTCGCTCTCTAAAATATTAAAATTAAAAAATGGTATTTCTTCAAGTAAAGTTAAACATACTTGAGTGTTCCTATATCAATTCCAATTGCTTGAAGTTTTGAAAATTCATCTGGTGGCAGAAGTTCTGGATGAGTACAGAGAAATCTGAATGTACTTCCACTACTATTGAAGTCATATATCAACTAAATGAAAAAAGATTTTAAAATACACAGTAATTGATTTTATGGAGGCATTTTAAAAATTATAATGACACTATAAACGTGACACTTAGTTTGCTTTACATATAAATTTGTGATAATGTGATACATATGCTATAATTATTGTCTTCACATAGTTAGGACAATTTAGACCAGTTTGTTTATAATAAATATTTTTATACAGACAATTCAATTAGCTTTAAGCTATAAACAAACCTGTCTATGAACATCAGATGACCATGATATAGACTGCTTACAAAAATTTCCAACCTCTTCTTGCATAATAGCAAACAAAGTGGACCTCATTTTCACTGTGTTTCTCTCTCCAATCACTCTCCCTTCACTGTTTCTTATAGTTTCTCTGTAGCCTTCATTATAACGAAGATGAGGACAATCCTCTAGAAATACGCATCGTCTTTCCATGTATCTAAATATAAAGAATGCAATAGAATTCATTTGTTATTTCAGGTAATTAATTAAATTTCAAAACGTTATCATTACTATATCTGTATATAAAATATCCTGATGCACAAAATATCCTCATGTATGTAGAAAATGACAAGAAACATTATATAGGAACCCACCTCAAATACAAAGCCTCCATAATTTTTTTCCCTCTAACTTCAACCAATGGAAAAGTTTCATAGAGTATTCTCTGACATTCACTGGGAGGAATATCTTTCATAATTTTATTAATTTCAATTGGAGCATCTCTAGCCTCTAAAAGAATTAAAATAAGGCATGGTAGAGGTGATATCACTTTGAGTGCCTCTTGGATCAAGCCAAAAACAGGTTATAACCCAACTAGCTTATGCCACTAATGTGCCACTACATGTACAGCTTTATACTCCATGCCTAGTTTACATTGTTGCACATTGTATATAGCCATCATGTTTGGACCATAATTTGTAAATAAAATAGTCAACAAGGATGTCAAAACAGAAATTAATTACATTATATTTTATGCAATATTATAGAGTGAACATACTTTTAATAATGTGGTCCAGTCTTTTTTCTCTGTTTGCAACAATATATTTACAAACTAGCTGCACACCAGGACTACTTTTTACATCAAACCATATTGGAGGAGTAAACTTCTCACCAAGTAGAGCAAAGATAGGAAAGAGATCTTTAAATTTTTCATATGACTGATTAAGACGTATTTCATCTGATACATAACAATCATTGACAATTTTCCAGTATGGAGCCTACAAACAACATTTATAACTTCATGAAATCAATATCGGTTTAGCACACTTTGTGTGTAAACGAATCATAAGATTGCTTTGGTCATAAAGTACATTTGTCTAAAAACTGATTTTCACCTACTATTATGTTACTTCCCCATCAATAGACAGCTAGGTACAACAAGAAGTAGTGTTTTGGCCACATCCAATCACATTCAATATGAGGCATGCAATAGCAGTGCCTATGTAGGGATGGCATGGATTGTCCCTTGAAAAGTATTGGCAGAAAACAATGAATATCTCACTCAAAACTGATCAAAATCTTTCAATTCCTTGCAGTATCACTTCGTTATAACTTAGATTGGGTGCTTCTTGAGGTAATTTGTACTCTATGATATAACTTGTACTATGATGATGACATCATTATGTGCATACAGCCTTATTACTCAGTAACTACTATACTAGCTAAATATAATAAATTACTCTATTTTAAGTAGTATATAATTATTTGACACTTTAGTTTGCTTTTGTAAAGATTTTAAGTTGACAAATACTGTAACTGTTACTCAAAAGTAGGTTGCATGAAACAAAGAAGCTTGATCAGTACCTTTAATTATGTACAACCACTATAGCAAAACTAATGGTTGAAATGTCATTGCCACTTACCTTATGCCTCCTTTTAATTGTAAGAAGTAATTTTAGCATTTATTGTAATGATTGCTAAAATTAGTACACACAAATGTTAGACTTTGTGGTTGAATTAGGCATGGTTGCTAAAATTAATACACACAAACTTTGACTACACTAAAATTGTAAAATTAGTAAGTGCAATTAATTGTACACTTGAGCAACACCAGAGGGAATTATTTACTTATTTATCAAAACAGACATACCATATGCAAATAAATGAACTGTTTGGTCCACTGTAATTTTAACACACCCTTCACATGTATTATGTAACAACTAACTTCAATATAAACAGATGTAGACACTTTAGCTACCAAACATAATGAAAGACAACCAGGAGAAGTTGAGTCAGCACTAGTATTCTCAGGAACATCAACATAGCCAAGTATGAAGTAATCAAAGAAGAACCAGTTTACATCATCTACAAGTTGATAAAATACTTTCTTGTATTCTTTTCTGTCCCATTTCTATAAACGTAAATCACAAATACATTTTAAAATGACAAATCAAGTACTTGAGGCAACACTAAATTGATATTCAAAAAGAGTGCCAGATCATAGGTGGTCAAACTAAGTTTCATTAGTTGTTGAACAACTTCAGTCTTGTTGAATGTTTCATTGATACTAATTGTCCTTGTTGTTTTATGAAAGTCACTGTCAAGACAATTCTTGATATAGTGTGTCTTACCACTACCTAAAAAACAAGCTCAACAAATTATTAAAGCCTTTCTCTCATGAAAACTCTAAAATGTTTTAAAATTGTCTATTTTTATTAATAGAATAATCACAATAATACTTGATATAAAGTAGTTATTAACTTAAATCCTGGTCTTCTTAGGGGATGTTATAATAACAGCTTCAATTATTGTATATATCAAATTTTTGCTATTGTACAAATTAATTGATTTCTTTATTCTCTTTACCTGGAAGTCCATACACAACTTGAAATCGCTTAAATTCTTTACCAATTTTTTGTTCCCTTAAATGATCATATATATCATTAAAATCAGGTAGTTTATCTTTGTTCTGAATTAAATGAATAAAAACAATTAAGTAGTCAAAGTAAAATTTACCACTTTGGTTGAGGTAGCAATCCATGGTATGTGTCGAAACAATGAAGGAGAGTACTCAACGATCAAGATGTCTATTGTTCTGAAGTCATCAGAACTTCTGTGAACATTTGATTTTAATTTAGAGAATCGTTTTAAGAAGACCTATTCAAAGTATTGGAATGCAATGATATATAATATTACATAAAGACAAACTCACTTGTTGTAAGTCATTTCTAATTAAATTGATTCCCAGTACAAGATATTTTGGTTGAGGAAAATGATCAATTCTGTCAAAAAATAACTCAATGTCTTCTTTACATGTATTTGATGAACATCTAAACAGCTGACAAAACAATGGAAATCTTTTATCAAAACTCCAGTATATTAATCGAATCAAGTCTAAATTAGAATAATCAAAGGCTGAAATTAAAGAGATTGTAATTGGATCTTTTCTATGAGCTCCATTTTCTGATAGAACAGCAGCAGAAAGAAAAGGCTTTAATTCAGGTTGATTGACAAGCTTTATCAAAAAATGCCCAATTATTTTAGCAGGATGTTCACTTTCCTCGATGGTATTTACATCAGCTTGATGATATTTAGATAGTTCCTATTAAAATAAATAATTAGTAATTTTAATAAAATTAATAGTAGACTCTTTGTGACTAACTTTATGTATAACATGACAAGAGTTTATATCTAAATTAAAGAGAAAACCAACATGTCTTAAAAGGTCATCAAAGTCTGGAAATTCCTTTTTTAAGTTTCTATAAATTGCTTTCAGTTTCTGAGTGCTTACAAATGACAACAAGGGAATATCATTTCTAGACTTAAAAAAGACATCATTAAACTTTGTCAGTTGCTTTTTACAGACGGACACCTATAATATGATATTACATATTAAATAAATGTAATATAAACCTCATCATACTTTGTCTTTTAGTAATTGCAATCTTTCATACTGAGGATACAATAAATATTCTTCTGATGAGGCCTTCAAATAAAGTGGATGACCATCATGTTGCAATTGAGAATAGCAATCTCGTAATTCCATTGCAGCTATATTAAACTATATAGGTATAATGTAAGTATAATATAAGAGTACATCATACTGTATGGTCAAAATTACCTGTTGAAACCATCTGAAATTAGTACCAACTTGATCATCACTACTTTCTATTTCAGAATTAATCAAGGTTAATTGACGAATGAAATCTTCTATTTTATTACTAGGCCATTCTTTAAATGGTTGGTCTAATTAAGTAAAAACAGCCTGTTTCATTTACTTAATGGTACAACTATTCAATTACCTCTCTGATTTGCACAAAATGGATTAAATTGTAATTTAACCACAACATGATATTCATCACAAAAGACGTGATAAGATCCAGAATGAAGAATACATTGTAGAGTATTCTCATTTATTTCCTGAGACCCTTCCTAAAATGTAAGAAGATAGTGATATGCAATATTCTGTAATATATAATGACATGTTTTATAAACTATCTACCTGTCTTTATTCTCTGTCTAGCTGTTATTAAACGTACAACCCATCAATACATCATTTCATTCATTCAATGTATATCTATTGACATATTGATTTACATTTTAGTCAACTTACAGATATTCTATTAAACCAGATTCTGATAAGACCTATTTCTTCATTAACGGTCTTAAGTTGAGCTGTTGCTGTTGATACATTGTTAATCTTGTTTATACTAGTCCAAAGGTCAAGAATGGAACAGGATTCATCAAAGAAGCAAGAAGTCAATTGCATAGCACCAAGTAGAACTGCTAATAATTCTTCATGATGATCTTCGTGTAAAAGGTCTGCAGTTACTAATTGATATTCTTGGCGAAAACTGTCCATACCATTAATCAAGTTATAACCTCTCTCTTGAGCAAATCCAAATAGAGGACAACCATGTTGTAAAAGTGAGAATAAATTGAAACAAGGATTATCAACGAGGTCATCAATACCAAAAATACGTTTGATAGTTGATACCTTATCACAGGCATTAGATGAAGTAATGGAATGTGCATTTTGCAGCTTGGATTCACTCGCCTTCTTAGTTTCCTTTGCAATTTCAGTTAGCTGTATCATTTTTGGGTCATTTAGGCATTCACAAAGACCAAATAACTCACATGTTTTCTGCAAAGCAAAAATATGTTTATATACATCAAATAGTTCTACAAATCCAGTGAAACTAGTAGAGATATCAACTAAGACCTCATCTCCAATCTTTAACTTATAATATTGTTGTAGTGACTCATTTTCTACTGATAGATCAATGCTCTTAAGATCACTTGAGTTGAAAATGTCAGCAATAATGTTCATTTGTGCATTGTCTTCTATTAGAGAGATCACAACAGTTTCAGCTTCTTGAACAGCATTGTTTAGTTGAATCATCTGGTTTTGACAATCAAGTGTGAGCAGATTGGAGTCTGTAAAGAGAGTCTGAGAACGCTGCCGACTATGTAGATTTTTTGAAGACTTTTCAAGAAAGTAGCTAATGCATTTCTCAAAGATTTGACATCTTTTTAAGTCAACCAAGACAAGAGTGTCTAATGACTCTTTCAATGGCTCTAGAAATTTTGTCAGACTATCTTTTAACGATTCAAGAGATGACAACTGACTATCTTGCTTAGCTCGATAAGTAATTACAGTGTGAACTTGTGAGCCATTAGTTGAGAGAATGTCGTGGTCACCAGTAGATGGTATTAGCAACTCCTTGAGACGAGCATATATCACTGGAGGGAGTTCTATACGATACTTTGTTAACACAGATTGAACATGTGACCTAACACATTAATAATTATAATATAAATACAATTATATAACTTTATATTGTAATGTACTTACAAGGCTAATTCTGGGTAATTTGTAGGTGACCTAACCAATAATTTCTTGATCTCATTTACACATTTATCATAGCACTTCTTAAGATCTGACAACTCTTCTTTCAAAATAATATCGACCTCACTAAAAAAGACTTTTGAAACACACTGTAACATTGCTTCATACACCTCATAATGAGTGTGTAATGCATTTAAATTGTCATAGGTGACATCTTTCTTTCTGATTAGTTGTCCAGTAACTTTAACAAAACTTTTGAAACAATTCAAAACACTATCGATAAATTTATGAAATTCTGGTATATTCTCTACTCTTTTTCTGAACATCTCAATGGTAGGTTCTTCATTGACACCATCCCAATTTTTAAAAGCATCCCAAAGGTTTTCAAATGACTTTGCCACTGGGTTAATTATTGAGCGATAATCTTGAAGACAGTGAAAATTGTCTAAAGTAAGGTTCATGTCTTTTGTCATAATTAAGAAAATACTAAAAACTGCACGAATTTTAATAGAACAGATGTGCTCCTCTTGTAAATCAGCCGAACAAATGTGAGATAAGCAGTCTAGTACATTATGATCAAATTGTAAATCACCTTGAAGGACCTCCTGTGTAACAAGATTTTTAAAAAATTCACAATTAATTAACAGTGTACAAATAGTATGCAGCAATACACATGTATGTATATAATCATGTATGCTGGGTGTATATATCATGTATGTTGGGTGTATATAATCACATGATTATCATCTATGATGAAGTATACTGTAAAATTACTAATATTAGCGTGCGACTAATTTTAGCGATATTAACAAGTTGAAAAAAATTGCTAAATTTAATATTCGCTAAAGTTAAGAGGCAGTCACATGCGTTGAAAAAGAAGAAGAAGCGTGCAAACTGAACAGCGAAAGTCATGTCTTTTATAAGATGGCTTCGTGGGTCATCATCGTCAGAACTTGAAGAGAATGAAGATGGAGCAATGGCAGCAACAACCAGAGAGGTTGAAAAGGTGAAGCAAGTGCGAAGAAAAAGGGGCAGCTATCAAAATTATGATGATGAAACACGTATTAAAATTGCTGAGTACTCGTGTGAATGTGGAGCTGCTGACAAATTCACTAAGGAGCTTGGATTTTTGGTTACCAAAAGTACAGTAAGAAACATGACAATGTTAAATTTAATAGCCGCTAATGTGGTAATGAAGCAAAAATGCTTAAAAAAGTAGCCGCCAACATTAGTAGTTTTACAGTACTTAATAAAATTTTGGTTTGTTCCTCATAATAGTAATAAATAAGATAGCACTAATTGACTAATAACATTGCTTGATTTCAGTCATCTTTGGAAAGTTCATAAATGTTTCTGTGAACAATTATCAGTCACCCAGGAAATCTTTGTGGATACCGTATGATATGGCCTTAGCACAAAAGATAGTACATTGTACACATTGGTACTGCATCTAATAACTTCTGTATTTCACATTTTTGGTATTTGTTTTGATAAATCCAGTAAAAAGCTTTACCTCTTATATTAAAAGGCTAAATTATCATTGTTTTCATACAACTGATGCATTTAGTAGCATACATACATTATTCTTGCAACAGTATAATCTAGAGAATGAACATAAGTGTCATTTAGCCTATGAGCATATTTCTACTGAATTAATTGATTATAACTTAATTCTAGTCACTATATTGTATGCATTACAAGGAAAACTTTAGAGTGTTTTAATTTCATTGATATTCTTAGTGTATTTTGAAAATATTGCATCATAAAAGTGTCTCTCTTTGTACTGCAATCAATAACTCATCTAAACATTTATATAAAAGCATTTTCCAATTTTGTGGTACATGAGATACAAAAACAGTACATCCACAGGGAAATGTTATACCATGTGTATATGATAGATTTTAAACAACTTATCATGAGATTCATAGCAAACCTGCAACTGCTGGTCCATTATAAATGAGTAATTATAGCATGCTGAAAGGCAATGAGGTGTCACATTTAACCAGATCAAAAAAACGTTTTTACATACTGTGATGAAAGTATTTTACTAATAAATAATAACTTATTCCATCCTAAGTTCTGGACAACAAGGAAATTCAATGCATTGTAGCTAGGCAAATAGTTACTGGCTTATCAGTCATACAATAATGATTCTGGATCTTCATCTAGGCTGAACATCAAAATAGGAAATAGTCAAGAAATTAAATTGAATGAAACAGTATTCCTTATTTACATCTATTGCTTTCGTTTTTGTCTCTGAAGTAGTCAAATGAAACCAAAAGGACATACTTCATAGTTGAGCAAGTTACCTCTGTGAATGTCCAAAATCAAAGGCAAAAGCAAAGAGAAATGAACAAATCCAATATTTGACTATCGTGTCCGTAATGCTAACAAAGGGATTATCATCAAAGAAATACTCCAGAGAATTGAAAGATTTTGATTGAGCTATTTCTGCTAATATATTTTAATGCACAATCCAGGCCATCCTTACATAAGAACTGCTATGGTGAGCCTGATACGAGGTTTACATAAAAGAGACATTCCCAATTAAATTGAAAATCACTATGATTTTTATTATATATATATATATATATATATATATATATGTACGCTAACAAGTAAATAAAAACTTTAATAAAAAAGAAATAACTTTAGGAATGGTTATTATGAGTTAGATACAAAGACTGCAAACAAAATAGTAGGGATGGTTTTGCATTATCATACATAATAGTACAGGCAAAAATGTTACCCCTTTAGGTCATATTTTCAAAAATGTCTTTATTTATTTCTATGTAATTTTTTTAATGCAAGTGCGTTGATAGCCAACATAGAAAAAGCTGAAGCATGTTGCAAGGTAGTGAGGTTCCATACTCAATCAGTTCACAAAAATTGTTCTTACATATTGTGATGAAGAAATAGTAAATTATTATGACTACAATGATAATAGGAAATTAGCTAAGAACTTGGAATGTTTCTATCAACAAGGAGGTTCTCCAGAATATAATAATAAAGTTGTAATGATATTTAATTCTTTGCACTATTGCTAGGCTTATAATTATTGGTTTGTCTTTAATTTATCTTTTTATATTTTTATTTGCTTAATCTTATTTATCTAAATCTACCTTTAAGCTAAACATCAAAGCAGAAAATATACTTACTGACTGAAGTAAGAGATTGCTATTCTCCGTTCACATTTCTTTACATTAATAATAATCATTCATAAGAAACTATCTTGTCTAAGGTAGCTATTGATAGTAAACTATTTAAATTGCTCCTTTTCATCTCAAAAGTGTTCAGATATGAAATACAAAAGCAGATAGTTCGTTTCAAATTGTACTGCATATGTTAAATGGACAAAGAGGCAGAATACAAAGAAGAACAATAATAAACAATTAAATCATTTCATAAGCTTTGACAATGATGCTGGGAAACATTGTTATAGTCTATAAATCAGTCCCAACATGGACATAATCCTAAGGAGGAAGAATACACTGTGCTTTCTGGCAATACACTTCAAATGATACTCTGGGCCATCTCTACATAGGCACCACTATATTTTGCCTGATACACTTCCCTAAGAGGTGTTATAAGTTCTTATACATCATTGATATTATTTGAGTGATTTAGATTGTTGATGAATATCTTCCATCCTGTGCTATTATTTAAGGATGATGAAATTGCCATTCTACGGTCTTGTTTGCATTCTTTCTTTTGGATTTATAATAGCCATCCTTACATTTACTTCATGTCTTAGAAAATGATTGTATTTACTTGTTTACTTTTTTACAAAATTCAAGTGTTTTGCTAGCTAATAGACAAAATTGTAGCATGTTGGAAGCAGTAATGTTCCATGTTCAATATAGTCTGGTGAGGCCAGCTCCTTTGTCCATAAAAGTGTTCTTACATATTGTGATGAAAAAAAGAATTATTATGACTACAATGGCAACAGAAAATTAGCTGGGCAGTTTTCCCAACATAGAGTCTAATAAGAAGTTAAAAGTTTGCCATGAACTTAAAAACAATCATTAATTATGATGGATAATATTCTGAAACAACTAATGCTGCAAAAAACCAACTTGGAATGTTTATCTAATGCTTTGGTCTTACTAGCTATGTGTTCATACATCTCTAGCCTGTGACCACTGGTATATAAGTCACACATCTACCTCAACCTCAGTATATAACCTATAGAGATATACGAGTAAATAAAACATTTTATAAAAAGTAGGAGTCTCCATAAGTAGGAGACTAATACTTTCTTTTTGCAACTGTTTTATTCCATTAATATTAATTATTCATAAAGAAAATATCTTCTCAAAAGTACCTCTTGATAGTAAACTACAGAAATTATTTGATTACTTTTGAAAAGCGAATAGTTCTTTTCGAATTGTGCTGCAGCTGTAAAATAATGGAAAATCTATTATGTTTTAGGAAAAAGAAGCTAGAACAATTTAGCATTTTCACCAACTTCTACTGCGATGTCTAGAAAAAATTGCTTTAGCCTACAAATCAATCATAAGATGGACATTATCCTATATAGAGGAAGAATAATAAGTATTGAGATATTCTATGTTTTCTGTCTATGTATTTCAATGGACAATCTAGGTCATTGCTACATTGGTACTGCTATCACATGCCTAATAGAGAGAGACTTGGTCTATAATGAGGCCTACTGAGTATTCCCTTTCCACCTCTAGCTATGGTACTTACATTGCTACTGTTCTTTATGCCTCAAAATGCCCAAGCACATGCCCTTATGTCAAGTTTACAGCTATTGAAATATCCTAGTAGGATGCTGTGAGAGGTTTTGAGTGTGATTAGGTTAATGATTGTTGCTAGAATAAAAGCATTTTTAGAAGTCTTCTCAAGTTAGAGGTCTAGTCAAAAACTTGAGAAGAAATAAAGTCACTGTATAAAAATTGATTCGTTGATGAAATTACTAAAATTAATGGTAATATTGGCTGCATATGAAAAACAAAATCATAATACAGTATACTATACTATTTTAATTACTAATGTATTATGAAAGTTATGATTATATAGCTTCATAAACAGTACATTAGTAAGAAAAACTGTATTATGCTGACATTTTGAACAAAAACAAGTTTTTATTTGTAACCTGTATAACCAACTAATGGTTAAACAAACCAATATGTTTCACAAGATTTACAGTTTATTCATGTGAGTTGAGTTTATATCTTCCCAATATCAAACTGTGATAGCTTTTCAAAAGGCATAGTCACAGGTTAGTATATGAATCTCCCGACAAGCTATATCAGTTTGTTCATATGCCTTAAATAAGCCTGCTAACTCATAAATACTACCATGTGCTACAATATATAAATAATGGTGGCAGCTTAGTATAATCGTTTGATAGATTTGTTAGATATAATATGGTTCATAAGTCTCTACATGTTATATCAACCCTAAAAACTTGGAAATCTGTACGAATATCACCCAAGGTTGATAATTCCTATATTGAGAGGGCTATTAATACTCTTCTGAACCATGCTATATTGAAAACATTATAGTAACCACATGTAGAATAACAATACAGTAGTAATAAAGACCTGTATGATAGTGTTGACAATCATCCAAAGAAAGGAGTTTTCTGTCATCGGTAACTTAGTCTGAGAAAATAAAGTAAAAATAATCAAATTGTATTTAAAAAAACTCACAAATAGAATAACGATGTTGTCATGTATTGGCTTATGGAGTTTATGATTGACAATGAAGTTTTTAAAATTGACAGCAAATGTATTTTCAAAGCTTTCTGAAGGATGGATGTCAACTTCAAAAATATCAATCAGGAATTTTAATGATCGATTAGTTTTACTATAACATTCCATGACCTCTTTGAAAAATGCAACCAGATCCTCTTGATGTTTAGGCTCATTCAAACTAAATAAATAAAAAGAAAATTATATATTTCTTTTTACAGTTATTAATAATTGTCAACAAGGTAATAATATACATTAAAACATTACTTACTGAGTGCTTGCCAGTATGAGTAGACTCTTAAATGGTTCCTTTTTGATAACAATGTCCTTGGGCATGTGGGCAACAAACCTCCTAAGAAAGGTATGTACTATCTGAACAGGAAAAAGTAAATAACATGAAAGTATGCAGTGATGCCATATTTCCTTAGTAATAATTATAAAGACAAAAAAAGACAAATGTTACTTTTGATATAAAGGATACAGTGACAGACTGACCTTTGCCTTATTGAAATGACCATTTTTAACAACTTCAACAAAGTTTTCAACAGACATATAAAGACATTGATTCCTTAGTTTACTCTCCAACTACAAAAACTATAATATGTTATTACCATAGCATTCATGTCAAACCTCATTATTTAAGTATTCGTGATAACCATTCCAAGGAGTTAGCTCTTTCGGATTAACCAATTGATTGACATATTGTGAGCAGTCAGTGTTTGAAATGTCTATGGCATTGACAAGAATAGATAACCATTGCTCAAAGATAATTTGAAAATCAGGAAATGACCACTGATGTAAGTGAATTAACTTTATTAAATAGGAAATGAAACGTAATCCCTAGAAATAAAATAATTGAACTGTAGCTTTAGAAGGATTACTCATATCAACACTATATAGTAAATAATTGAATTACTTCACATATTGTTTCATTCTTAATAGAGCTTAGCTGCTCCATTTTATTAACTTTAGACAGATAAAAAGATGTAACAGGTTTCAAAAAACCAGTATGAAAACTCTCTTCATCATTATCTCCTTTCAGTTGGTAGTCACATACAGCAATGAAATTTCTATATAATAAATTATATATTACCTTGTTATCACATGCTAACTTACCTCAAAATAGTTATTGAATGAATTTTAGAAGTAAATATACAGGAGGTATCTTTCCAGCTGAGCTTTAGGTTTGGATGATCAACAAGTATTTCTGTCATTGCCTTTAGTCCGCTTTGTAAGCTATTAACATCAACTTGACTTAACCCATTAGACTTATAATGCTGAACAGAAGGAAATAGAGAGTCAAATGTGAAATAGTTTGGTTACTAGAAATTTACTGCTTATCATTATCATTAACTGACATAGCCAATTCACTACAAAGAATTTATCATAAAAGTTTCAAGAAGTATACTTACATTAACGAAATGTTCTTGCCATAATTTCTTAGTTTTTTCAGTCATAGAACATGAGCTATAAAACTTCATAGCAATTGATGCTATTATATAATAAAAACAATCAAGATTAAAAAGGAGAATAACTCACTAGAGAGCAACAAAACATATGAAAGTGAAATTTGATGTTTTCTTTTACAGAACATATCACACACTTCCAAGAACGATTTAGCAGTGAGCTCAAATATACTGTTGTTTGTATGAATACCACCAAAAATTATGTCAACATTTCCCCTAAAGAAGTAGTGAGAAACTTATAGCAACAAAAGTGACATTCATTGACCATGATAAAAAGAAATGCCATTTACATAAATACAATGTGAAATAATTTGTCATATCTTTTGTAGTCTGAATTTAAGAAGTGAGTCTCTGGGTACGCTAATACATTGATGAGTGAAAATTTCCTAGAAACAGTTCGGGTGAATGAGAACTATTTTCTTCATGCTCAGTCACATACACACCAGTAGTCATTGGCCATGGTGTATATATACATTGGCAGTCAATTCTAGGCGATACATTCAATGGAACTTATTATATTGTTTCTGAACTCGTTTTGACTGCAAAGAGTGAATGCTTGTATGAACATCATGAATAAGATATAAATTATCTGTAACATCATGTAATGTGGAATACAAAGAATGCCATTCATTTTTTAAATGATTTCTAGTTACTGCTCAGTAGTTGAAATTATTAACTCACAAATTGATAAATTTAAATAAGTTCTCTGCTATTACAGAAACTTGAAGTCTTAAAAGTTGTGAGACACAACTATCAACAAAGTTATGAAGCTTTTTAGAAGGTGTAGTACCAGTCATACTTCTACAGGCGCATTAGGAAAAATAAAATACATTAACTACCAATAAATCAACTTACTTGTATACTGAATAGGCAAGGTTGAAAAAGAAAGGCAAATCTTGACTAAATATAGCATGAAAGTAAGTATTATGAAGAACCAACTCCAACAATTCATCAAAATCTTCCCACCAAGCAATGTGTACTTCAGTTTCAGACTATTATACACAAAGACAATTATTACAATAACTAAAAAAATTTCCAGTATTCAATATATACAATAATAACTATTATAAAATAATATAACATTAAAATTGTCTTGTAAATGTTTCAAAAATGCCAATCTCATAGTAAAGTACTGATGCTTAAGGATTAAAACTAGCAGAAAGACATACAAAGACTACAGATGTTGATACTGTTAAAAAGACTGGATGTTTTAATTTGTCCATAGTAGTAAACATTTAAATTCATTGATAGCGAGTATTTCAGTGTTCAATGTTAATTTTCTCTACTACTATTCCAAAATAATCCTTATCAAAATATTGAAACTTGTGGTTTAACATCTATCAAAAACAATTTTAATGAGCCATATTGAAGTTAGGTTGTAATACTTTGAGTATCATTGCTAAACAGTGATAAAAATATTTTAACTTTAAGATCAGTTTGAAGCGGCAGCAATAGAATATAAAGAATTGGCATAATAAAGACAACTTTTGACCTAATAAAATCATTTATCAATTCTTTTTAATATTATTGGCAACTGTATGCTGTTTCATTTTATTGGCTACACTTGACATTTACATAGTTTTAACAATACACTGTAAAAATTAATATGTCATTTTAACAACTAATTTGTAGTTTACATGGGTGGATTACTATGGAATTAAAATTCTTGAGAATTGGTCATTATGTAATTTGTTGGTATTTTGTACTAGTACATACCAACAAATTACACAATGAGTAATTCACATAAATTCTACATTCCATAGTAATCCACCTATGTAAAGTACATACCAACAAATTACACAATGAGTAATTCACATAAATTCTACATTCCATAGTAATCCACCTATGTAAAGTACAAACATATTAATTCTTTTAATTCTTTCAGTGTAGAATATATAAAATAATCAACTGATATGGTAAACAGTCAAGTAACATTATAACATAAGTCATCAATTTTGTATATTACACAATGTAGTGTGTGATTGTTTACCAATTTTTGGATAATATCAATTACTTCAATCACCCATTTTATTAGTCTCATATCAGCAGGCACTTTTCCAAATCCATTAGCTAGTGATACACATATTCTCTCTTGAACAACTGTACGCATAATTGATTTGAAAGTAACCACTTCATCAGGTACATTTGGAAATAATATACCTAAACCTGTTAGTGACACAGACAAAAATATATCATTATATGGACATACACAACAACATATATCAACCATATAGTTTATGATTATATTGATTAATTATAGGGAGTTAGATACTCAATAAAAGATATTGAATAAATATTTCAGTAGTTTTACAACTGACATTTTCAAGGATATATACAATAGCGTGTATCAAGTATATAATGATATAATAAATATACACATTTTGACAACAAATTATTAGTAATTAAGAGGTATAGCTTACCTGTAGCACCACCTTCACTTCTTTTACTATACAATGGACCTATTGTTGCCTGTAAAGTGTCATCTTCACTTTGTAAATATTGAAAAATCTCAGATTTGCATGCTTTAGGAATAATGACGATAGCAATCTGCGAGTATTCTTTAGTCAAAGCTGTGTTTAGCTTTCTTTGGTCCATGTCAGCTATAATCAATATAGCTTTAAGATTAACTTGTTTGGAATATTTCCGAACAATAGACTCAATAGTTTGACCTCTGGACTCGCTCAACTTATGAATTACTATATGATAATCCTCTGGTGCAGTTTTTTCTTCTGGAATTAATCTACACCAAGAAATAACTGGTGGTTGTTCGGGAAGACTGGCAATCCCATAAACTATGAGTACATCTTTATCCTTAGATCTTAGTTTCACCTCTGTAAGAAAAAATATTCAAGCATTCCTTTACATCCTTGATATATAGATGTCTAACTATGTCTTACCAATTTTAGCATGCCTTGGGATAACTTCAAATGAACTCGCTTCTTGCTGTGAAGAACTTGGACGCTTCCAAAAAGCCATTCGACTCAAACTACCACGCTGAGTGGTAAGGCTCTTGTAATAGTAATAAATTAATAGCTAATTAAATGACAAGAGTGAGCTAGCACCTCCTCCTTTTTTGATAAACAAGAGGCGTCACTTATCAAAAAGGAATAGGGGCTTACCTAGCTAGACAACATAAAGACTTGTACGCATACAGTCTAAACCCATAATAATATATTTAACACACACATTATTGCTAGTACAGTAGCCATATCTTACCTTATCTCTGCTACGTTTGTATCATGTAGTATGGAAGACTATAGTTAATTTGATTACTCCCATATTTATTAGATTGTGAAAATTCTTCTGTGCTTCCATTAGTAACAGAGCCATAATATTTTGTGGAGTATAGTAAATAACAATGATGGAGTTGCCTTCTTTGATGCATCTCATTTGGACAAATTTAGCGATATCTTGGAAAGCTTTTCATAACAAAACTCTGATCTGGTAGAGGGAAGGTTCCCACTCAAGAACAAATTCAATAGTCTCATGTCATGTATGACAAAAAACAATGGACTTGACATAAAATCTTTATCCTTGCAGATACTAAGTTTGACATCCTCACAGAATTTATCAACTGCAGATTAGCAAGCTGTGATATGAGCCTTGGGTTTTTCAATGTTGTATTGATCAATGACAATCTCTACACAGACAACATTGATTACCGTACAGATTTTCTGCATAATGTCCACAACATCATCAAAGGACTTATCAATACTCAGGTGAGGTTTATGGTCTTCAAAACATGAGGTATTTAAAGTAACTACAACAACTTGTACAATGGTGTCAGTATCCGAAGTGAAATATAACGCCTCTTTTAGCTCCTTAATTTGAAAACAGAAGACTCAGTCCTATTTGTTTAGTTAAATTGCTTTGGATTCTCTTGACATCAGTTCCTGAATGTGTCAGATCATTTGGCAATTTAGAACAAATAGTTTGACTATATATACATCCAGAAAAAAAACTGTGAAATTAATTCAAAGATGGATCCTTTGAGGAAAGGCTTAAGAGTATCTTACATATAAGAGCTCATTAAATTTTGGCTTCATTATATTAAAATACTGAACAACTTCAAATAACTCAAAGTAAACCATAAACAATGTTTAATAAGAAAATAAAACTTCAGTTAAAGTATTAGCAGTATCAAGCTCTACTCAATTACTTCCATAGAAAATATTCTGCATCAAAACTATTTTAAAAATATCAACTTTCTTTTTTCAAATAAATCTAATATCTTGAGATATAAAAATAGAATATTTCTGAATTATTTTTCTGCATGAAAATCATTTATTATTTCCTCTCTTGTATTTTCTTTAAGCTTTCTTCAGTTACTGTATTTTCCTGGGGCTCCCTCAGGAATAAGCTGTTGTTGTTTCTCGGCTGCAGAGCTAAGAGATAAAGAAAATCTTCTATAACATATTTGGTGATAAATTCAGCTCACACACTCTCTTGAACATACACATGTAAAAATGTTGTCACTAAAACCGGATATGATGCAATACCTCTATTCTTTTTCCAACTCCTATAAAGCAACCACAACTCTGCTTTTTTATTGTCTTTGTCTTTGCAAATATTATCTATATCTGTTTCTGTTAATGCTAAATAGATTGATACTAAGTCAAATTGAGGTATGCAAGTATGCAACGTCAAAACGAAAACCATCATCACAGGTAATAGCCATGCCACTTCATGCTCCTGAATTGATTTAATTTAAGAAATGCTTGCTAAAATGAATAAAAAAAAATCTGATCTATGTTTAGTAGTACTGATATACCTGACTTGTAAATAGGAGTTGCCATTAATTGACTAAATTATAACCTCCATAAAAATAATATCTTTATGATACTTGTAATTACATAGACAAGTCAGTACATTAATAATGTGTCTTAAAGGTATATATGCAAATAGAATGTATAATAACAGCATCTGTTCTTAATTATATATACTCAATAATGTGACCACTTATTAAAATTGTAGTTATACTTCGGAGAATGAGGTCTCACATCTCTACTTTGCAATGGCATTTATTTTAACTCAAAACAGCTACTTATCAGCACTTACAAAAAATAATTTGTAAAATTTAAAAAATGTAACACATAAGTATGAAATTCACGCTCTAAACGTCAGAACAACGACCTAACAGACATCCAAGGCACGTTTCATAAAAATCCAATAGCCCGCCCAGACCTCGCTATATAAGGCCCACACTTTCTCTCCCAATTTGGCTTTTGTTTTAGCTGCGTATTAAACAGTCAAGCACTTACTTCGAAGGTGAGATGAGCATCAAGGAAAATTCTACGATTAACAGTCTCCAGTCAGAGATGAAACAGATGTTTCAGGACATGATGTCGCAGTTGGGGACCTTATCATCTGTATTGGCAAAGGCCAAGGACAAGCCGTCCTCTGCCTCCAGCAAAGAAGCTGGTTATAACGAGGCAGACGACGTCTCAGACGAAGAGACAAGTGAGATACCAGAGGAGTCGGACATGGGTAGGAAACCCATATTTGAAGTGTCCGAGCCAATGAAGGCTTTTCTACAGTCGGCTTTCTGTAAGGTTAGGCCTGCTGACAATAAGACCCGTTGCCTGAAATTGGACAGTATTTTGAAAAGTAAGCTGTCAAAAGACGCTATTGAATTTGACAGAAAATTATCTCGCCTCCAAAATTTCGTGTTGGACGCTGCGGGGGCTTCTCATGGCAGCGATTGAGGAGCTGACGGTGCCAGAGAGACCGGACCTGGATGTAGTGTTGTCGGCTATACAACAGGCCTTGGTGTTCATAGGGGACGCATCGGCTCACTTCAGCCTGGAGAGGAGGTCGAAGGCCCTCAGTCAGCTGAATCCAGACTTGCTAGTGGAGGACGAAGATTTTTTGTAGGCGGCACTATTCTTGTTCGGGCCAGGCTTTAAGAGCTTTGAGAGGAAAGCCAAAGAGAGATCTGAGGCGGTGGAGTGTCTACAAAAGGTGTCCTCGACTCGGCATTCGAGGCCGTTTTTTCGAGGCAGCCGTTCCTACCAGGGCGGAAGTGGGAGCAGTTTCCAAGACCACCGCCCCTTCTACCAGAGAAGAGGCCAGAAGAGGCCATCTTTGAGTCAGAAGCCCCCAAAAAGTTTCGGAGCGAAGTTCCCTCCAGGCAACACAATGTCCAAGAAGGACTGACTGGTGGTGTCCAGGAAAAAACTAGTTGGGTATGTTCAAAAAGGACAGAGACTGAGTACTGTAGTAAATGTAATAATGAGACCCCATGTAAATCCGCGTCTTTTAGTAAAGAAAAATTTAAATATATTTTGTCAATAATACATATAAGCGATTGGGTTACAAAAGAAATGTATTTGCCTCTGAAAGAGGTATTAGCCAATGCTCCCAAGGCAGGTCAGTTGGCAATAGCCAAACAAAATTGGGAAAAAGTGACTTCAGATCCGTGGGTATTACAGACAGTACAGGGTTACAGTCTAGAGTTGATTACAGTGCCCACTCAATCATTCCCTCCGAGACAAGTGCATTTGCCAGGAAGGCAAGAGGCACTTATGAGAGAAGAGATAAAAAGTTTATTAGAAAAAGGTCCCACAGCATCCTCAATGGATCTCACAGATGTTCCTCGTCCCAAAAAAGGACGAGGAACATCCTATCCTCTATTCTATCGGGCTCTGCAGAGAGTGAAACATGCCACCCTTTCTCACTTTCGGGGCCTAGACTCAGCCATTGCTGTGATGAACCAAGAGAGGGAGGAGCTTTTGTAGTGGGTGGAGCAGGCGAAACTTTGGAACGGGTCCAGACTGAAACCACCGTCTCGCTTCCTAAAGATTCAGACAGATGCTTCGAAATTGCGATGGGGAGCAGTTTGTCACGGAGTCCGCGCAGGTGGACCATGGACGTATGAGGAAAGTCAATGTCACATCAACTACCTGCAGTTGGTGGCAGCATTTCTGGCAATTCAGTCATTTGTGAAGAGCGAGAGGCACCTGACAGTGTACCTCTACATGGGCAATGTCTCAGCTCAGACCTACATCAACAAGAAAGGTGGTGTCCAGTCCCAACCTCTTACAGCCCTAGCAAAAGAATGTTGGGAGTGATGTATGGAGAGAGCAATTGTGCTATCAGCTGAGCACCTTCCAGGTTGTCTGAACATCATAGCAGATGAAGAATCCAGGTGTATGAGGGATTGCTTGGACTGGAAACTTCACCCAGGCCTGTTTCAGAGGATAGTCGAGGTACTTGGTCCAATAGAAGTGGATCTGTTTGCATCCAGGCTGATTTTCCAGGTTCCACGTTTTTTCAGCTGGAAACCAGACCCTCAGGCAGAAGCAACAGATGCCTTCGTCCAAGAATGGAATCATTTTCGGGGATATGCAAACCCACCGTGGGGATTGATTGCTTAAGTACTGTCAGAAGTCTGGCACCAGAAGGCAAATGTGGTGTTGATAGCTCCATTATGGAAAACTCAGGTATGGTACCCAACATTGTTGTCTCTGCTGGTGGGGTATCCATACTGTCTACCAGTGCACAGGGGGGTAGTGTGTCAGGTACGCCCAGTTCTTTCCCCTTTTCAGGGAGACACAGTTCAATTGGCCGCTAGGCCTATATCAGGGAAGGATGCTGAAAGGAAGAGCTTTCTGAACAGGCTTCAAGCCTCGTCTTGGCATCATGGAAATCTAAGTCAAACTCAAACTACAACTCACTCTTTCACAAGTGGGAGTGCTGGTGTCACTCAAGGTATAGAAATCCCATTTCTGGTCCTATAGCAGATGTCTTGAATTTCTTAGCCGAGTTGTATGAGGAAGGATACCAGTATCGTTCAATAAATTCTTACCGTTCAGCAATATCTTCAGTTCATGAAAAAGTAGATGGCCATCAGGTAGGTCAACACCCCATGGTATCCAGGATGCTACGAGGTGTATTTAATTCAAGACCACCTCAACCACGGTATAAGAGTACCTGGAAGGTCTCTACTGTTCTGGATTGGATTAGTAGTGAGTCATATTCAAATAAATCATTATTGTTTCAATCAATGAAGTTGTCCACCTTATTAGCCTTGTCCAGGCCATGTCGGTCAGCAGACTTGGTGTTATGTATTAATGTATGCATTGTACTTTATTATTCATTGTATTATTAGTTGTGTACACGCATGCGTAAAAAGAACCACATGTCATATAGTGTTTTGTCTTACTTGAGTTATAACCAGATCTTTTTAAATCGAACTCACTGTTAATCACTCAAATATATAACAATTGGCAACGAGGATGGCAGGTCATATTTCAACCTTGGGAGAATTCTACCCTCTTAAGGAAGACTGGGATAGCTACATGGAGCGTGTTGCTTTCTACCTAGAAGCACACGACATCATGGAAGGTGCAAAGAAGAGGGCAATGCTACTTACGTTGTGTGGCAAGGAGACGTACTACACTATTAGAAACCTTGTAGCCCCAAAGAAACCGTCTGAAGTAGAGTCCGTGGAGATAGTTCAACTCGTGAAGCAGCATTTCAACCCGAAACCGATCGTTACTGTGCAACGTTTCAAGTTTAACACACGCATCAGAGCCGAGGACGAGTCAGTTGCAAAGTATGTAGAAGAGTTACGGCATATAGCCACACACTGTGACTATGGAGATTCTCTGAAGGACATGCTCAGAGACCGTCTTATTTGCGGTATTAATAATAAGCAGATACAGTGTCGCCTACTCGCGGAAAAGAAGACTGATTTTGAGAGTCTCTTGGAGATTGCTCAGTTAATGGAGTCAGCTGCCAGAGATGCAAAAGATTTGGCATCAGCTGGAGTAGAAAAAGCAGTTGTGAAAGAAGAAGCTGACATTAAGAAAATTTCCAAAGGGAAGAAACCACAACCACAAAACAATAGTAGGTGGGACCCTACCGTTCACAGTTGTTATAGGTGTGGAGGTAAACACTCCCCCCATAAGTGTAGATTTGCAGAAGCTGTTTGCCATTTTTGTCACAAAAGAGGACACATTGCAAAAGTATGTAGATTGAAACAGAAAGGGACTAATGAACGTTCCCAGCAAACTAGCCAACACACCAATACTGTTGAAGAGAATGAAACTCAGTCGGAGGAAGTTTATGATTTGTACATGGTTACAAAAAGTCATAAGAAGCCTATTTATGTAACAGTGACAGCACATAAAAAACCACTAAAAATGGAGATTGATACGGGAGCTGCAGTATCTATTATCAGTAAGTTAACATACGACACACTGTGGAGTTCCAATGATGCACCACCACTAGAAAGGGTTGCTATTACATTACGTACATACACAGGAGAAGAGGTGAAAGCAGTGGGAAGAATCAATATAGATGTAGAACACGGAGAAGAGAGGAAGAGACTTTCCCTCATCGTTGCTCATGGATCGGGTCCAAGTCTATTAGGACGAAATTGGTTATCAGAACTAAAACTGGACTGGAAAGATATCTACAGAGTAAACAAACTCAACACAAGTAAATTGCTGGGCATACTGACAGACCATGAAATTGTGTTCCAAGATGAGCTTGGAACGATAGAAGGAGAGAAGGCGAGACTACTGGTAGACCCACGAGTCCGTCCAAAATTCTACAAACCCCGTCCAGTTCCGTTCGCATTAAAGCATTAAGTTGAAAATGAATTAAACAGGTTAGAGGAGGAAGGAATAATACAGAAGGTACAGTCAGCAGAATGGGCTGCCCCAATAGTTCCTATTATGAAGGAGGATGGCACAATAAGAGTATGTGTTGACTATAAAGTCACAGCAAATCAGGCAATACTTGTCGAGTCTCACCCAATTCCTAGAATTGAGGAACTATTTACTAAAATGTCAGGTGGAGTTGTATTCACTAAATTGGACTTATCTCATGCCTATCTTCAATTGAGGCTAGATGAGACCGCGAAAAAGTACCTGGTCATAAACACACACAAAGGACTATATGAATATAATAGGTTACCATTTGGAGTATCCTCTGCCCCCGCTATATTCCAGCGAACAATGTAGAATCTACTGCAAGGACTAGAGCACGTAGCAGTTTATATTGACGACATCCTGATCACAGGCCGTACCGAGGAGGAGCATCTCAAGACACTAGATGAAGTTCTTACGAGATTAGAACGAGCTGGAATGCGGTTAAAGAAGCTCAAGTGTCAGTTCTTACTTCCCAGCGTTGAGTACCTTGGACACAAAATAAGTAACGAAGGACTCCAACCTACGGATGAAAAGGTTAGAGCAATAAGTGATGCCCCTAGGCCTACAAATCGATCACAATTAAAAGCATTCCTAGGTTTAATTAATTATTACAGTAAATTTATACCAAATATGTCAACTATTTTGTCACCTCTCTATAAGTTATTACAGATAAATGTATCATGGAGGTGGTTGAAGGAACAAGATGATGCCTTTGTACGAGCTAAGTCATTTCTACAGTCGCCTAATCTGCTTGTTCACTATGACTGTTCGAAACCATTAATATTATCGTGTGACGCCTCACCGGTAGGAGTGGGAGCGGAATTGGCTCACCAAATGGAAGATGGAACTGAACGCCCCATCAGTTATGTTTCTCGAGCACTCACACCTGTTGAAAAAAGATACTCGCAAATTGACAAGGAAGCGCTTGCTATTGTATTCGGAGTAAAACGGTACCACCAATATCTGTATGGACGCACATTTTCTATTTATTCAGACCATAAACCGTTAATGTATTTATTTGGAGAAAATCGAGGAATTCCAGCAATTGCCTCTGCTAGAATTCAGAGATGGGCACTAACACTAAGTGGCTATTGCTACTCTATTAAATATCGTCCTGGTAAAAACATTGGAAATGCTGATGGTCTTAGCAGACTTCCACTACCAACAACACCCAAACATGTACCAAAGCCAGCTGAGACTATACTACTCATGGAAGACTCGATAATTCCTTAGTGTCTGTAGCCCAAGTTAAATCTTATACCGAGAGAGACATAGTTTTGTCAAAGGTTAAGAAATACGTCCTACAGGGCTGGCCAGAAAACATTACCAGTAAAGAGATAACACCATATAAACAGAGAAAAGACGAGTTGAGTGTTGAGGATGGCTGTCTTTTATGGGGTACTAGAGTTATCATACCATATCAACTGAGGCAACATGTTCTACAAGAAATCCACGAAGGCCATCCAGGAATTGTCAGAATGAAATATTTTGCCAGAAGTTATGTGTGGTGGCCATCTTTGAACGTAGACTTGGAGAAACAAGCACACGAATGTCTAAAGTGTCAACAGGAAAGACAAATGCCTCCAGCAAGACCAATGCAAGCATGGGAGTGGCCAGAGAAGCCATGGACACGACTACATGTAGATCATGCAGGACCGTTTATGGGTAAAACTCTGCTGATTATTATTGACGCGTATTTGAAATGGATTGAAGTTTTCAGTGTACCATCAACCTCCTCTGAATGTACTATTTGGAAACTGAGAACAGTTTTTGCTACACACGGCCTTCCTGAAGTACTTGTATCTGACAATGGTCCAGCTTTTACGAGTCAAGAATTTAAAGAGTTTATACAACGGAATGGAATTCGACATGTGTTTACACCTCCATATCACCCAGCTTCAAATGGATTAGCTGAGCGTGCAGTCAAAACAGTAAAGGAAGGACTGAGGAAGATGGAGGGTCCATTGGAAATAAGAATTCCACTTTTCTTGTTAAAATACAGAGTCACACCTCAAAGCACTACGGGTACGGCACCAGCTGAATTGCTAATGGGAAGGAGGATTAGAACCCATTTAGACCTTTTGTATCCGACAAATCACCAGAAAGCAAGAAATCAGAAAGAGAAACAATTCGCTCTAAATCAGAAACACATATATTTAAATACTGGAGAGAGAGTAATGGCTCGTAATTTTGGATCTGGAAACAAATGGTTACCAGGCAAAATAGTAAGTAAAGAGGGGAGAAATGTAGTTAATATTGAATTGAATGATGGAAGGATATGGAGAAGACATATTGATCATGTGATTGTCAGTAAAACACAGGAAAAAGAAAATGGAAGTTTTAGTAGCCCACAATGTGAAGAGAGTATAGATCCACTGACAATGCCTGGAGAAATAATTGAAGAACGAACTAATACTGATCAAGTAGAGGAGACCAATGATCAATCAGAAGAGATGCGGGAGAAGGGACAAATGCAGCCTGAAGACACAACTCAACCTAATTCGTATACTACAGACTCGACTATAGCATCTGATAGGAATACTGCTGTTCCTAGTAACGTGACAAGAAAACCTACAAGGTATTCACAGAGAAGTCGTGGTCCCATTGATCGTTATCATCCTACTTTCTAACTCCTATTTTCTATCTAGTGAAGGAGGGATTGTTATGTATTAATGTATGCATTGTACTTTATTATTCATTGTATTATTAGTTGTGTACACGCATGCGTAAAAAGAACCACATGTCATATAGTGTTTTGTCTTACTTGAGTTATAACCAGATCTTTTTAAATCGAACTCACTGTTAATCACTCAAATATATAACACTTGGATGGCCTTCAATCATCATCTCTCAAAATTACACCAGAAGGAGCTACTTTTGGAGCATGCCACCTAGCTAAGCAGAGCAGACCAGGTCGGGTATTAAAAGACTTTTTCTTCCCATCACTGCCACATAATCCTATCCTTTGTCCTGTGGGTACCCTTCGGGAGTATATAGATCAGACTAAGCAGTTCAGAGAGAATAAGGATGGTGGTCAGAAGGATAGCTTCTTTCTCACTACCACTGGAGGTCATAACCTTGCTACTATCGCCAGATGGATTAAGACTGCCCTGACAAGGGCAGGTATTGACACCTCAATTTTTAAAGCTCATTCTGTGAGGGGAGCAACAACCATGGCAGCAGCGATGGCTGGTATATCAATCACAGATATCCTGGAAGCAGGTGATTGGTCAACACAATAGGTTTTTGAAAGGTTTTATTATAGGACCACCAAGCCAGCGTTTGGTCAGGTGGTGTTATCTATGGCTTCTAACCTGCAAAGTTGAGGTGTGGGACCTCATTCTCTGAAGTATAATTGGAGAATGGCTAAGCCTGTATAGGTGTAAGCTATTCATAATTATATGAGGAGGATGAGGTTGAGCATATCAACTGTCCCACCCTCACCACTCATGGTAATATCTCTAATACATGCACATATATTTACTTTAGGTCACCTTTCGAGTCACATGAAAATAAAAGCCAAATTGGGAGAGAATGTGTGGGCCTTATATAGCGAGGTCTAGGCAGGCTATTGGATCTTTATGAAGCATGTCTTGGACATCTGTTAGGTCGTTGTTCTGACGTTTAGAGTGTGAATTTCATGCTTATGTGTTACATTTTTAAAATTTTACAAATTATTTTTTGTAAGTGCTGATAAGTAGCTGTTTTGAGTTAAAATAAATACCATTGCAAAGTTGATATGCTCAACCTCATCCTCCTCGTATAATTACAAATGGCTTGCACCTATACAGGCTTAACCATTCTCCAATTAATTTATTGCTGTTGTTTATCTGATCTTTTTGATCTTGTGATTAACTAACAATCAACTAACTGACAAAAATATGTGCCAACATATTAAAATTAGTTTTCCCTTAATTTGACTACTTTGACACAAGTACATATTGCTTCATATAAATATATGTTTGCCAGAAAGTCATACTTTGATATGTGTAGTCATCACTATAAAATAGATTGGTTAATTTAACCAATTCATAATCATTTTGTTGCAAGTAGTACATAATGGACGATCATTTTGAGAAGCTTACTAAGTGTAACTCTGTTTTAATAACTAATATACTACAGTTGCAAGACATTAGTGATAGTAATGACATAAACAAAAGTAGAAGAAATAAAAAGAAAGAAAGAAGTAGTAAGAAATAAAGTCTGACTTGTCATTACTGTATTAGTAAAAAGAACAGCATGGTGAGAAACCAGATAACACTCCAGAGGGTTCCTGCTTGAACAATAGGGTAGTTTAGTTTAGGAATTAATGTTACATATGTAATCATCAACATGTATGTGTGCATGATAAAGGTATTTTGGCAATGGCAATGTAAATTTAATATAGACATGTCAAGCACCTTTGTAAAGGGACTAAGTTGCAAGATTATATATATATAGTATACAATGCATAAAGGAGAGCAAGAGAATTACAAAAAAACTATATAATGTTAAGCAGGAATTGTTGCATTTTATATATACATAATAACATATAGCTAATGTGACCACATATAATGCAAACTCCTATTAAAATGTCTTTAACTAGGTCTACTTTTTGTAAATCAGCAAGTACTTGACCAATTGTTGGACGTCGTTTCCATTCTTGAATGATGCACTTTTCAACAAGAGGCTTCAACCATTTAAGTGACCTAGCTAGACCTTTTTTCCCATCTGTTGTAGGAGGAGGAGGTTGACAGACAATCATCTCCATTAGCAACACCCCAAAACTGTAGACGTCCATTGCTGGAGAGTGGCGATCAGGATAAGCAGCCTCAGGTGCAGAATATGCTGGAGAACCTGGACCACCACTATTTGGAGAAATTTGATGAAGAAAATTTGCTGAGCCATAATCACCAAGTTTAGCCTTCCATTGACCAGTACCTGATTGTTCAAGGAGAACATTAGCACTACTAACATCACGATGAAGTATAGGGTGGGGTTTCCAAAGATGAAGGTAGTTAAGAGCACCACAAACATCTTGGGAAATTCTGACAATTTGAGGACGTGTAAGAGGTGATTTTTCAAGTTCTTTACGCACACTAGTTGACATTAATTCAGAGAGGATGATAGGGTTACCTTCTTGAGTGGCTCCTATGAACTGTAGGAGATTAGGATGCCGAACCCTTGCTGCTATTTCCATTTCACGTGTAAAAATTGATAAAATATAAGGAGATAAAATTATTTCATGAAGACATTTAGCAGCTACTTGAATGTCTCGAAAGTAAGCATTTCTAACCTCTCCACATGCTCCTTCACGAAGAAGCTGTGGGGTGACATCAATTTCATCTCTCTTTACTATCCAATGGCATTGTTGTTGTTGAAGTTTCTCTTAAGCTTCCTCACATCTTTGTGACATTTCATTAAACTGGTGCTCTAGCTTTGTCTGTTCTTGCAACATCTTCTTTTTCAACTCTTCATTTTGTTCAAAATAACAACTTTGCCTCAATTTGATGTTCATTGATTTTTTGGGTAGATGTTTGAAGTTGCTGTGTGACTAATTTAAGTTCAATTGTTAATTGTTGAATTTCTTTGTCCTTGCTTTGTAGGGTCAGTAAAGGTGAATTCAATACTGGTATTACTTTTTTAAGTTTTTCAATCAATGCTGAATGTGTTTGCAAATTGGCCTTTTGTTGCAGTAAATATGAAGATAAACATTCTTCTCTGTCACTATGATGATCAGATCTAACTTCTGCCAAATAAATATGTTGCCAACCTTTTTCAAACAGACATGGATAGCAGTAACTATAAAGCATGTTTTCTGGAAAATGAAGAAGAAGGTAAACAAGTTTGCTTGATTTAATCTTTGATTGAAATAAAGCTTCCATTTCCTCCATTAACAATCGGATATGACTGATACAGTCTTTGTTAAGTTCATTCATGTTAGCAACTAATACTAGTACTTCATACTGCTCTGATTGAAAGAATTGAGTTAATACTTGATCGATATTCTGTTGCCTGTTAGTGCTAGTAATAGTATATATATAAAGCAAGTCAGTGTTGATGAGAAAGAGATCTTCTAATCTAGCAACCTCCATTTCAGTCAATTTGTCAAATGAACAATAATGAGAAGGAATAGATGTAAGAATGGAATATGACGTTTGTGTATACAAGAGATACTGTTTCATTTTAAACTTTGAAAAATCCATCCTAGAATTGTGTAAGAAAGATATTAGTTACAAAAAATCAATAGAACAACAACCTAATTAGCTTTAATAAACATGTATGCATAACAATCCAATACTTTTAGAGAGAGCTAAATTACAAACTTTAATTATTAAAGTTACTCTTGACATATTGATTTGTGTTGATCTTGAATTAGCTGTCCCAATGAAAAATGATGTTGATGCTGGAGGTAGCAGGAAATGTAATAGTTCTCCATATGCTCTCTATGAAGTACTAATGTTCAGGTGACATAATTTGAATGAGCTGTTTATACAAGTAAGTCATAACTAATTTTCTTATTATCAAGAATGGTAGATTAGATGTGGAGAATTTCAGAGAAGAAAAGACAATAACTGTTTCTTTCATTGACTCAATAGATTGTGCAATTATAGCAGAGTAAAAGGCTGAAACAACTTGATCTTCTACAACACCATCACCAGGAAGAGAAGAGAAGACATACCTGACCATGTCAGAAAACTCAGGACAAGTACCCTTGTAAATGAAAAAATACATAATAATATTATTATATTCAATTAAGAATCAACACATTTACCTGCTGTGTGTATATTCTAAATGTTGTATGACATTGCTTCAGGAGGCAATTAATAAATATACCCTTATTGGAAAGGCATTCACATTGAAAGTCATGAGCTATATGAGCTGCAATACTTTCATTTACATAGACATAGTGTAGTATTGGAGCTCTCTTGTTTCGCTACATATATTTCTTTGAATGTGGTTAAATGAACTAATAATTACAAAGTAAGTACAATTTATATATGGTAGCCTGTAAAAATTTACATTTTTAATCTTTACTAACTTTTTGATTAATTCCAAGAAAAGTCAATGGACTTACTTTGTATTTTGCATATTGTAGTAATTTTAGTACACTCCCAGGACAACAAGACAATATTCCATCAAAAAAATCTTTGTGACTTAGAGTGTGTTTTTCAAGTCCATTTAAGATAGACAAAGGAATCTTAGATATTTCTGAACTGCTGACTACCACACCACATTTAAAGGTAGGAGATATTCTTGTTGATGGTCACCAGAGGGACTATGAATACATGTAAAATGTTATAGCAAAAGGTCATAAAGGCAATCTAGGATTTCTTCAGCTTGAAGAATAATAACTGGTTGGCCTTGTATAGCACATTGTTTAATGGCATCAATTGTATTTACCTGTTTTACAAAAAGGAAAAGTATATACATTAGCTAATTTTTATCAGCTCACTTTTCCATCATCATCTCCATGAAGCTTTGAACAGGCTAATACCCTTATATCATCTCTCATTAACTTTCCAAATGAAAATAAAAGACGAATAATTGAGTAATCTTCACTAACATCAATTAATAAACTGTTTTGACCAGTCTCTTCTGGAGATCGGTTGTGAAAGAAAATTGCTTGAAGGACTTACCTCATCTAGAAATGCTGTCAAGATTTCATTAAAGTAATTTGATCCATTAAAGTTTATCTCCAAAGATTGAACAACTATTTCTGATGATACAATATTTGTCTGAGATGCTACTTTGTCAATATAGGTCAAGAAATGAGTAAAGTCCATCACCCCAAACAGTGTGTCAATTGAATCTTGTTGTATTATACATTCATAAGCTTTAACAAAGCCATCAATAACAACCTCTTTTGCTAAGTTTGAAGGTTGTGTATTTGTTAGGCAACAATCTGCTATTTGCATCAAGTCATTTTGAAACATTTCACTTTTATAAACAACAACTGCTTGATTTGATGTCACAGTATCTAAAATGTCATTAGCTACTCCTATTTTTGAAGAACCAGGTGGGCCAACAATAATTACAGGAATGTGAGTCATTGTACATACAATTATAGCATAAATGTTCTCTTTGAGAGCATCAGTTGGGGCAATATCAATGGGAAGATTGATATGATCAGATACCCAGTCAAATTCATCACTGACAGCCTGTTCAAATGTGACTGGAATGCTTTGCTCATCAACTAGGCAAATTTTACTCATTTCATTTTTGAACTGCTGTCGAGACTGTTCATTTAGTCTGAAATAGTAAACTAAAGCCAAGGCAACAAACACAGCACGACAACTAACACTAAAGTCATTTCTGTCATATTTGGTAGGTCTTTTAAACCACTTCAGAAGCCAATCAAAAAATCTAAAGACACGTTGAATATCTCTTTGACTAACAGTGCTTTGGGAGTATAGATTTGCCTTATCTCCTGTTACCTTATTATTGACTAATGTTTTGTAGACACAAGATCTAATAAATTGTTGAGGTTTAGCTATCCTCTCAGTAAGAAAAGTGTATTCAAGAAATGGCAACTCATTATAAGTGAGAATGAACTTTCTCTTATATACTCTTTTTCATGGCTCTCTTGTAATTGTCCATAGTCCGACATAATAAGGTCAAGAGTTGGAGGTAGGGACTGGATATAATAAGAACTTCTAAACCAGTTCTCATCAGATTTCTTTTCTACAGATGCTATGCTGCTATTTCGATGAGGATTACAACCAGCAACAATAAAAATGTTTGAAGAAATTTTTTGCCCCTGCAATATACATACATAATATTACAATGTAACAATTAACAATTTAAGGAAAGAAGGAGAGTAATCAAATAAGGATAATGAATTACAATTTCAAAAACATTAAAACTTTTGAAAACACAATAGAATGTATGCAAGAGTTGTTCTGTTTAAGACCTTATACCTTTTGATCAATAGTGCCATCAGTGATAATTTCTTTTAGATACCCAGGACAGGAGCAAGTATGTATGTCATCTAAAAAGACCTATGAATGCAATGAAAACAGATTGTGTTGATAATATTGGTAACAAAATAAACCAGAAATCATAAATATTATAGTATATTCACTTACAATGACAACAGGTTTTTGAAACTCTTTAGTTGGAGTTATACTTTTCTTATAATCCAAGTAGTGATAATAACTCATTAATAAAGAGCCAGCATGTTTATTAACATTAAGTAAGAACTGTTTGATGTTATCTGATTTTGTATCTATAGGATTTAAATATAAATATACAGCTAAATATATTGGCAATGTCAATTAATATTTTGAATCATTTACATTAATATAAACTTTCAAAGTTTAATGACAGTTAATGTATACTTATATAGCTTACTAGCAGTAATGGTTAGTTTATAAAAAATATCTTTTAGACATCCATAAAGAATACCGGTACATTCAACACTTCAGCTATTACCTACTAATGTTAAAAGATATGGCCTCACAAACAATTAGAAACATTACCTCAAAATCACAAGCACTTTGCACCTGCTCAAGCAAACTGATAAATTCACTTTCACAGGTGGAGTCATTAGGTAGTACTATGCTTGCTAATATTGGATCAAATGCAATAGTTTCAATCTTGCTTTTCAGAACTTCATATAATTTAATAGAAATAATGTCGGGATCTTTTAGTCTAAAAATGTCTTGTAAACTATTGAGAGGTACTTTCTCATTATCAGTCAGTAGCATTTCTAATATAGCAGTTAACATATTTAAGAAATTCCATAACAGATCACTTACTTTTATAACTTCTCTTTGTTTACTTAACTGAAGTTGCCATGATTCATTCCAAAGAGTGGACAGTATATCAAGAAGAAAAGTCTTTCCAACACCAGTCTCTCCTTCAATGACCACTGGCATACAACACTCCTTCCTCTCATGAATATGTAACATTTTACGAACAAAATCTCTTGTGACAATTACTTTCTTCTCTTTCATCACTTTAATTTCATTAGTCTTGTCAACATTAAAAGCAGCAGAGATATAATCATGAAGTACTTGAGTGGTGATTACTTCTCTAAAATATCAAAATACAATTCAACTAATATTTAATAAACTTAGTCATAAATCTATTCAAAAATAGTTACTATATTCTAACTTACTGGTAACTCAATTCCAACTACTTGGAGTTTTGAATGATCAACTGGTGGTAGTTGTTCTGGATGTGTACAGAGAAATTTGAAGGTACTGTCAGCATAATGAAATAATATATGAGCTAAAGAAAAGACAGAAAATGGTATTACAATACAACTCTTGGGGATAAATATTATAAACAAATAGAAAAAATGTAACAGTCCACTATAAAATTAAACTTTTACAATTAAATGCAATTTTGGAACACAAACTGTGACAAACAATATTTTAAGTACTATACATTGTATTCATAGTTCAAATTATAGCCTCAACAGTACAATTGTCATTTAATTAGTAGTCCTGATCATACCGGTCTATGATCATCAGAGGACAATGAAAATGATTGTTTACAGAAATTTCCCATTTCCTCTTTCATTATATTAAATAGTGTGGACCTCATTTTAGCTGTGCTTTGAAGGTGAGAACATTCCTCAAGGAGTAAACATTGCCTTTCCATGTATCTAAAATTAATAATGGTTATATTTTAGTTGACAAAGTGGAAAATACCATGTCTAGGATTATCATATGGTATAATTTTTATATTGCAAACAATCTTGTAATTTATTATAGTTCTTCATGTGCGAAAATGCTGTAATTGTAAACAAATAAATAAATACCCCAAAATTCCAAATATGTTAGGCCTCCTGTTTAGTTAGTAATTATGCTTTTGCATGTCAGTAAAGTACTGTGTCACTCACATAAAGTACAACACTTCCATGAGTTTATTGCCTCTAATTTCATGTGAAAATGCTTCTTGAAGAATCTTCTGACAATCATTTGAAGAAAAATCTTGTTTTAAAAGTCCATGTTTTAATAGTGAAAGGTACACTATTTTAATACTGGGATTACTTACTTTTAAGGACAATGTTTGACTTTTTTCTTGGATGCATTAAAGTATTTACAGACAAGCTGTACACTAGGATAATCTTCTACATCAAACTCTACTGGAGGAACAATCTTCTCATCAAGCAGACCAAAGACAGGAAAAAAATCAATAAGCTTTTCGAATGACAAATCAAGACACATTCCATCAGTTGAAGGACCATTTTTGATGTTCCAGTATGGTGCCTGCATAATGTAAACGTATGAAGATATGATTTCTGAATTAATATTAAATTCCATTAGTCTCATTAATTCATCTATTTATTTATCCTAAGATTATCTATTGAGTAAACATGTTCTTATTCAACTATAACAACACTTTAACCAAAACGTTTATTTCATGCTATCCAACTCAATATATTTCTTTGAAAAATATGATTATCACACCTACAACACACCTCTACATAAACAGACATGGAAACTCCAGCTACCAAAGGTAGTGAAAGACAATCAGGAGAAGTTGAGTCAGCACTAGTATTTTCAACATAGCCAAGTATGAAGTAATCAAAGAAGAACCAGTTTACATCATCTACAAGTTGATAAAATACTTTCATGTATTCTTCTTTGTCAAAATCCTACAAATATTACTATAAAAATGATGTTAACAATATATTTCTTACTTGAGGCCAAAGTAAAGAAATTTTCAACAAAAGTATCAGATTGCAGGTAGTCAAAGTATGTTCCCTCAATTGTTGAACTACTTCAGTCTTGTTGAAGGTTTCATTGATACAAATTGTCTTTGATTTTTTATAAAAGTTATAGTTGAGACACTTTTTAATGTAATGTGTCTTACCACTACCTATGATCAATAAATTAATGTAAACTTGTTTTAAAAAGTCTAAATATACATTCTATACATCAAATTTTGATATGATGTGATTTATAAATACTATTAGTAGCTTTGCATATGCTACTAAATAAAAAAAAAGTTTATTTATTTAAAGCATGACATTTGCTACAATTGTCCTTAGTGCTTAAAAGGAAGCCTCTCTCATAGAATACCAGTAATTAAGCTGAAAGAGCTATTATACAATTTTGAATTTGCCAATGTAAATTAATGTCTGCACATTATTGTAGTAGTCAAAGCTTATAGGAGTTATTCAAAATTTTACCTGGCAATCCACATACAATTTGTTGAACACTTTTTCCATTTTTTGCCCTCTTATATGTGCACATATGTCTTCTACAGATGAAAATTCAGTTTTGTCCTAAATAATTAATATCAGTACAGGATAGTATGAGTGCATAATTACATTACCAATATCAACCCATTAAAAAATACAAATAAGATGCCAATAATAATTAAAGTTGTTATATTCCTGCATTATAGAGTACATTTATATGTAAGAAATTAAATCAAAAACTATACAACGTTGAGAGACAGTTACACAATCATTGTAATATTACTAATGTGCTATTATGTAAAGGATGATGCTATATATCAACATCAGCATGGTTTGTGTCCAGATTATAAAGTGTGTAATGATAGCTCACAACTTAATTGTAGTATCAATCCATGGTGCATGTCTAAACATTGAAGGAGAATATTCAACAATGATGACATCTATTGTTTTACTTATTGATGTATTTAGTTTACACTTACATCAATAAATTGTTTTTGCCAAAGTGTCTCAGTCTTTTTGTTTTTGAACATAAACTAAATAGTTTCATGAAAATTGATGCTTTAAAAAAACAATTAAATTTCTAATGAAATGTAACCCACCAGAGACCAATTTAGTGTGAGTAAAGTTTGCAAGAGAATTAACTCTACAATATTCATTGCACACTGCCAGGAATGATTTAGCTGTGAGCTCAAAGATAGTCGGTTTTGTTTGAAGACCACCAAAAACTAATTCAAAGTCTCCCCTAAAAATAAATATATAAATGTATGGTTATACAGATTGTTGCAAAATTGTTTGTTGCAAAAAGTAAACATAATACTGTTTTTATTACTATAATTTCTATAGAATTGACTGTTTATGTAGCTCATGGTTATAAACAATAATATTTTTTATTCTTAAAGAAGTAAAATATTTGTTACTATGACTTCTTATGTTATTTCAATCTGCCTTCATATTAATCTTAAAAGAATTGTACTAGGATATAACACCAGATATTGCTACCATAATCTTTTTACAAAAATCAAATATTTCTATAAATGGTAAATAATATGCATTTCCAATGTTACTGTATTTCTTTTTATATATGCTGATACAATGCTTTTCAAAGAGATAAGGTTATGGTAAGATGTTTTAAACTTTTAATCCATTCATGAACATTATTTGGTTTGCATACATCCATATAATATACCAATAAAAATCATTATTAGTCCTAACTAGTAACTACATCACCAGTAGTACATCAGTAATCAAAACAGTGTTATGGTTATATTTTACATAAAATATGTCAGCTTATATAGCAATGTATTGGTTAAACCAACCAATCAATTTTTACAATGCATGCAATGCTAATAATAAAATAGTCATAACAGCAGAGACATTCTCAAAGCTAAGTAAAAATTAAAATTAAGTAATCTTGTTTTCATAGCACTGGAGGTAACAAAAACAAGACTATACTTATAAAACATCCTATAATAATTTTGTAATACTTGACTTTACAATGAAACACTGAATAAAGCTACAAGATAGGAAAATATGCTGAAGAAAAGACTAATAGCTATTTAATGCTAGAAATATATATAGAGAAGCAAGCTAGCAAAAAGATTTGAGCACAATCAGTCACACTTATCATCATAGTGCTTGCGGTTCATTTGTTGATATATGTGTGTGTTGGCGATTAAAGGACATGGTTTGTTTTCATCCTTTGCTTTCAATTGTCGCATACAACAATATAAAAACATAAGCAATTGCACATACAAACATATCTGTCAGCCTGTGGAGCAAAATCATTAATGGACTGCCTGGCATGCACAACATGCCAGGCAGAAAGAATACTAGTATTCATTGGCTACAGCCAATATGGTTGTGTAAGTAGTGGTATACTTTTCATTACTTTTGATAATCATATGCAACATATAATGCACAATTTTGAACTACAATATAAATAAATGAAGAAAGTAACTTACATTTCAATAAAATTGGATAATGTTTCCACTATCATTGAAAGTGGAAGTCTTGAAATGTGCATGACACAACTTTCAATAAATTCATTTAACTTCTTAGAAAGTGTGGACTTTGATGAGTGTCTATAAAAGACACATTGTCAAAAATTTTAAAAGTAATCCCCAAAACCTGTTTACTTGTATAAAGAATAGGCAAAATTTAAATAGAAGGGGAAATCTTGAAAAAACATTGTGTCAAGGTAAGTGTCTTGTAGTAGTAGTTCCATAACTTCTTGTAGATCATCCCACCAACCCATATATATTTCAGTTTCTACCTGTATTAACAAAATCATAGTAACTTCAAACACTGTTCAAAATGTTCACTGTTCAAACATTAATAAACAGTCACATTATGACAGTTTAAGGTTATGTTCATTCATGTAGTATGTCGCAAAGGAAAGGTTCTATCTAATATAATTAACCTCATATATTAACTACAGACATATTTCGCAATCAACAATTTAATTAGCATATATAAAACACAATATAACAGGTATGACCAATCTTGATCATTATTCAATTATTATTATTATTATTATTATTATTATTATTTGAGCTGAACAAGGAAATAAATTGTATACACAGAAGTTTAGCTTAAACAAGAGGTCAATTAATAATATGATGAAATGAGATTTTCTGTTTTTTAACAGTCCTAAAACTGAATTGTCTTTCTTATAGGCAGCAAACTTGACTTTACACCAGTTTGAAGCCATTGGCAACATTTTGAGTTTAAAAGTCAAAGCAATGGGCAAAAACATTAAGACAGTTGAGACAGTATAATCCAAAAAACCAGTGCAACCATCCATTAATGAGGAGAATTTATTGATATAAACTGATGTAATTAATGGATCTGCTTTCTCATCAAGTGGTTATTGTGGAAACATTAACATTACTTGTCTTATTCAGACAATTGAAATGAATTACTGGTAGGTGTTATATATATTTGATTTATACAGAGGACAATTAAGGTATTATTATTATATATTGGGATTATAAATTATATATCTACAAAACATAATATAATGCACACAACTAGATCAATAATTCCTCAGGAAATGTGTTTGGTATATGAGACAGCTTCATTTATCAAATGACCAAACAAACAATACATATCTAAACACAAAATTTCATTATGTAATTGTAACGATTGCGACTTATTATGACTATCTTAAACATCTCACCATCTCTTCTTTCACTATACAATGGAGATATTGTTGCCTCTAAGGATTCATCTGCACTTTGTAAATATTCGGCTATATCATGTTTGTACATGTTAGGAATAATGACTACTGTAAATGAACATGTAATTGTCAACATGTCCAACTTTCTTTGTTCAATATTAGCTCTAACCAAAAGAGCTTTCAGATTAACTCGCTTAGAATATTTCCGAACAATAGATTCAACAGTTTGACCTTTTGATTCATTCAACTTGTGATACAACATATGATAATCCTCTGGTGGTAGAGTTTCTTCTTCAAATTTTAAACAACACTAAGGAATGAGTGGTGGATGTTGTGGAAAGCTGGCAATCCCATAAACAATGAGTACATCTTTAGCCTTAGATCTCAGCTTCACTTCTAAATATATTAACATGTACATTACTTCTAAAAAAATTAACATGGACATTGTAGTTTAGTCATACGAATACAACATGCGACTAATAATTAATGTATAATATATATACTTACCAATTTTAGCGTGTTTTGGGATGTCAACAGGACTTGGTTCCTTCTTTGAAGGGCCAGTGCGCTTCCAGAAAGTCAGAGACGCCATTTCATTGAATACAAGATACTTGAAATTTTTCAAATAAAGGGTTTGGTTTGAGATGCGCGGCATGCGACATACGTCGACGTTCGTACTTGGGGGAAGTATTTATAATATAGTAATCTGTATAACTTAATTAGGCGACGCGTAAACTATATGGACACAATTTATTTTTGTAACTACTTATTTCTGCATAAAGAGCAGCAAGTACATTACAAAATTAATCTTCAGTAGTAGAGCTTTGCTTTATCTTCAAGTACATGAATTTGGCCAATTTTTTGTAGGCATATATATTTTTGACCTTTACCTATGTATTACTTTAATAGTTTCTTTCATTTCTGAAGAAAATAATAATTCATTTCTTTAAATTTTCTTCAGTATTTTTACTTTGGATTATGTAACTCACACAATTGTGGGCATATGTAATATGAGCTGGTGTTCAATTTAACACAAATATGGTACTAGAGAATTTTTTATTGTGTCTTGAAAGTTGTCTACTTTGACAGTAACCAGAGTCACCATATACACATCGATCAACTTTTTTATATATAATTGAAACGAGCTTGTTATCACAGTATTATCAGTACAGGTTTGAGCTACTGGAAAGATCATGCTATTCATGAATACTCAATCACTATAGTGGCCTGACCAATGTGTCATCACTATAGATACCTTTCCCATACCAAATTTCTAATTATTATAATAATAAGTAATAACAATTTATCAAAACAAATTATGACTACATAAAATATATAAACTCAGCATTATAATCAAGCATGTTTAATTGGTAGCCAGTCATGTACAAAAATGTAATTATTGTAATTAACATATTAAAGAGTTGACTTTTTAAGGCCCATTCTTTACATTTATTCAATAATGCAGTCTTGCGAAGGGAATTAATACCTAGCTCATCAAAAACACTTTGATTAGCTTCCAAAAGCATTTCACTGTCAATCTCTTTGTCTTCAAACAACTAAATCCAAAATAAAAATTAAAAAAATAATATAAAACATTCACTCTGACAACGCATGATAATTACACTAATGTTTTGATGATGTACACAACCTCTTGTTACTTCATGAGTTACACTATTATTATTAACCTTAACATTCAGTGTATATATACAAATCCATCCCTACTGTAGCTACCACCTTATCTCTACAATATATTCAGAATATATCATGAACTTACTTTCATATGTGTAGCCCATACATACGTGAATTAACATAACAAAATAAATAATAAAATGTTACCTGAGCATAGGTTTCCAGTTTTTGAACACTACGACAAATTTCTGCTACTATGTTTGGTGAAAATTTATTGGCAGCCATTGAAATGGTTCCTGATAGTTCTCTTTTGAAAAGAACACGAAATCGCAGTCTCTCAATTGCTGTTGTTATACCCAAGTCTTCCAAAGAGCTGTCTTCATTCATAGCAAGATAGATAATGTCGCCTGTAAAGTTATTTTCTCTGACTATATCAGCACTGTTTTTTAATCCAATCTTTTCAAGGAATTCTGCAACATCTTCATAAGATAGTTTGGAAGCCTCTTCTGCCAAACTGTCATCTGGGATAAATTTTTTAATTCAGGGAATAATACATAATGTAGAAACATCAATTTGATATGGATGTGGTCAATTGTAATATTAAAAACGGAACTAACTAATTTAACTTGTATCTAAATTACACATATTTATATGATTTAGAAAGAAAATAGTATTTTAACATGATATCCACTAGTATAGTTTAAACTAAAAGCTTTTAAAATCATCATTCATAAATAAATTGGATGTTTAATTTAATTATAGTAAAAGCAAAAGTTGAGCTCTCCTCAAATTTTATCCTTTTAAGATAAAACAGATTACATAGTTTATAAAGTGGTCCAGGCAACCTGAAGTTAAGTCTGCTAGCTTTGAAGTGGACCAAAAAGTTTAAATGTGGAATGATATTAAACCACTCCTAAAATTTTAAATACCTTGTGTGTCTTCTAGAGGTGGATCATTGCTGGGCACAATACAAGTAGTATGCTTCCTATCTTTATCTTCTACATCATTGACATCATCTAACTTACTCATATCTGTACTAGGTACATCACTATCAGATGGTAGTTCACTATTATTATAATAATGGCATAATATGTTGTAATAATGTAATAATATACCTCATATCAATATCATCCATTCTTTGTGTAGCACTTTTATTATATTGTTTTTCTTATTCTTGTGTTGATAGTTCCATTAATCTCCTATATATAGAGAGATAAGAGACACTTGTTTCGTCAGCTATGTCGATTTCAAAAATTCAATAGAATTAGTATGTATACCTTATAAGTATGTTTATTTATAAGTATAAAAGCTAGCTAATCTAAGCTACTCAGATTTCACACAAATGTAGTTCAGTAATTTACTAAGAAATGTCTGTATTATTATTATATATGTGAAACTAGATTGGATGCTGATGACACTTCAAATTCTCCTAATTATTTTATACTTCAGTCTAATTGTAAGTCATTTAGTTTTAAAGCTTACTGTTTGTTATTTAACATGTGAGCATTATTCATTATTATGGTATACCTCATATCAATATCATCCATTCTCTGTGTAGCACTTTCATTATACTGTTTTTTTTCTTGTTGTGTTGACAGTTCCATTAATCTCCTATATAGAGAGAGATAAGAGACACTTATTTGTCAACTGTATCAATTTCAAAAATTCAATATAATTAGAATGTATAGATTATAAGTATGTTTTTTTAATTGCAAGTACAAAAGCTAGAAATTTTAAGTCACTCAGATTTGGCACATATTTAGTTCACCAATTTTCTAAGACATGTCTATATTTAGATTTGATGTTGATGATACTAATTACTTAATTACTTTAGCCATATTGTAAGTCATTTATGATAGCATTATTGATGCCATTACTAACTTTCTCAGTTCAATTTGAAGGTCAACATAACATTGAATAGGTAAATTAAGAACTTGAAGTGTAAACTTGTCTTTGGAATCAATCATTTCTTCATTAATAACCTTGATCATCTATAACAAGGAAAAAAGTCATTATGTATAAAGGACTGAAGCAATAGCTACTATATTGATGAATATTTGTGTGTACTATTAATAATGAATTAGTCGAAAAATTCATTATTTTGAATTTTTGTGATTGTCAAATTACTCAATTAAAGTTATCAAAGCTATGTATCAATAATAATAATTACAATAAATGGATTACCTCTTCATCACTTTTAGTTTCAAGTGACAACATCCGCTCATAATTAAACAAGAGATGAATACTACTTTTGAGTACTTTGTCATCCTCTAAAAAATAGAACAATATTTGAACTAATTTAGTAGCAAACTGTCATTGTTATTTATCATTAAAGAATGTTTAAGTACAAAGATAGAGTTCATAATATATTTTGTTATGATAGTCATTGGTATATTAATGAAATATCATCACTTCTACTGTGTAGCAGCTAATAATAATTATAAGTTGATATATTTAATTACCTTGTTTTCTAATTAATTCTTTGATATCAGTATTATCAAGTGGAATTTTCATGGTATGATAAAGGTGACAGAAGTCATAGAAACAGATTTTTATCTATTCATGAAATTTATCTGACAAAGCAACTATTCCTTTGATTGGCATATTACAAATATAGCTATATTGACTTGGTTCCAATCTGTAACATTAAAATAAAAACAAAAAGTTGAATAATCATAACAGATATCGATAACTAACATCACTGTCCTTAGTCTTAATTATAATAATGGAAAAACATCATCCTATAATTCTTTTGAAAGATATTTACTTACAGGGAAACTTTGACTACAACTACAAAGATTGTATAATTCAAGCAATAACCTTTGTAAGACTACATAGTTACAGAATGCTAGAACTATAGTTAGAAAAACAAGCAACAAGAAACTTCGAGCTTTAATAGACACATCCTTTCTTGAAGTGCTCACAGTAGCATCAATAAATTCGTTGATTGCTAAATGCATCTGCAGTTAAGTATGTGGGTTAATGTCATTTGTTACTCTTAAAAGTTATATGTAACCATAACTTAAAATCAAAAAGTGGACATACATATCATATTGATACCACAATGTTCAAAACAATTATAAAACTGCTTACACTCTGTACATCCCAGGAAGTAAATAAAACCTGCAGAACCTCTGGCAATCATAAGGTGTCTAAATTTTACATAGTATTGCATCCATTAAAATTAACATTAACTTTGTCTATAGAATCAACAAACTTAAAAATTGCTGACCAAAGAACAACAATAATAATTAGACAGAACAATGTTCTTGATTACCAGCTATAACACTCACCCATTTCTTAGATTAGTGGGTGAAAAGGGCATAATACCCACTTTATCAAGAATGTCACCTTTGTCACTGTTGTAATACTTTTTTAGAAATTCTTCTATAGTTAGATTTAATGAAGCCTCCACTCCATGTGTAACTACTTTCTACAGTAATAATGATAATATAACAACACTACAACCACAGCTATGAAGTTAGTAAGGTAAATATCAAAACAATAACAGGTATTTGGCTACAATATATAGTATTGTTTATTTCAGATATCTAGGAATTTAATAAAACTGTCTTAATTTACACGATAATTGTTCCTCATTCCTAATATACATAGGTTTCTACAATATGCTATATCCACCATTCTTTTTTCTCCACTCCCACAAAACAGCCATGATTCTGCTCTTTTCATTATCTTTGTCTCAACGGATATGCTCTATTTCAGTTTCAGTTAATGCTAAATACATTGCTACCCTGTCAAAGTGAGTTATATGACTATGTAACACCAGAAAGAAAGCGTCACTACAGGTAATAGATAATTCATGCTCCTGAATTGACTTCAATTTAAGAAATGCCTGCAAAACTGACGATAAAGAAAAATGAATTCCACTGGTAGTACTGACATACCTGACTTGTCAATATAATTTGCCATTAATGGACTAAATTAAATCCCCCGTGAAAATTTGATTTGTAATTTGTATTACGTTCCTTATAGCTATACAGACTAGCACATTAACAATGTGTCTATAAAAAGATACACTATTGTTATTATTACATCTTAAATCATAAAAGCATAACATATAGATTGACAAGATCTTAAAACTTACAGTTAATTTATGAATTGCCAATACTTACCTGACCTCTTGGTCATGTGATGAACTGATATTCATCAAGTAGCCAAAACTACTTGACCAAATATTAAAATTAGCTTTACCTTAATTTCATTACTTCGACATGTGTATATGTTGATCCATATAATATCTTTGAAAGGAAGTCATATTTTTCTGTCATACGCAAGAAGTGTCACTTCCTACATCAACCCTGTGGACGGACGGGAAAGTCCCGTAGTATCTTCAATCATAGGGGTTGGGTCTGTCTTGTGTGATTCTCGTTCTCGATGTTTATAGTTTTCGAGTCTTACTGATAGAAACGATTCTCTGTCAACCTCCTTCTCCTACAACAACTGGAAAAAGTTCTAGACATCACAGTAAATTAATACCTATATACCAATTTTAGCATGTTTTGGGATTTGGTGAATAACATGTACAGGACTTGTACTAAAACTAGTACTAATAATACATTTCTTGAAATTTTCTTCAGTATTTTTACTGTGGATTATGTAACTCACACACAATTGTTAGCATGAGCTAGTGTTCAATTTAACAATAATATGGTACCGGAGAATTTTTTATTGTGTCTTGAGAAAGTTGACAGTAACTAGAGTCACCATATACACATTGATCAACTTTAGTATAATTGAAACTAGCTTGATATCATAGTATTATCAGTACAAGTTTGAGCTACTGCAGGATCATGCTATCAATGTATACCTGATCACTTGTGGCCTGACCAATGTGTCATCACTATAGATACCTTCCCATACCAAACTTCTAATTAATATAATAATAAGTAATAATAATTTATCAAAACAAATTATGACTACATAAAATACTTAACCAAAAAATATATAAACTCAGCATTATAATCAAGCATGTTTAATTGGTAGCCAGTCATGTACAAAAATGTAATTATTGTAATTAACATATTAAAGAGTTGACTTTTTAAGGCCTATTTCTTTACACTTATTCAACAATGCAATCTTGCGAAGGGAATTAATACCTAGCTCATCAAAAACACTTTGATCAGCTTGTAAAAGCATTTCTCCATCAATCTCTTTGTCTTCAAATAGCTAAATCCAAAATAAAAATAAATAATATAAATCTGCTTTCACTCTGACAACGTATGATAATTGCACTAATGTTTTGATGATGTACACAACCTCTTGTTACTTCATGAGTTACACTATTATTATTAACATTCAGTATACATATACAAATCCATCCCTACTGTAGTTACCACCTTATCTCTACAATATATTCAGAATATACTACGAACTTACTTTCAGATGTGTAGTCAAGACATACATGAATTAACATAACAAAAATAACAAAAATGTTACCTGAGCATAGGTCTCCAGTTTTTGAACACTACGACAAATGTCTGCTAGTGTCTTTGGTGAAAATTTATTGGCAGCCATTGAAATGGTTCCTGATAATTCTCTTTTGAAAAGAACACGAAATCGCAGTCTCTCAATTGCTGTTGTTATACCCAAGTCTTCCAAAGAGCTATCTTCATTCATAGCAAGATAGATAATGTCGCCTGTAAAGTTATTTTCAATGACTATATCAGCACTGTTCTTTAATCCAATCTTTTCAAGGAATTCTGCAACATCTTCATAAGATAGTTTGGAAGCCTCTTCTGCCAAACTGTCATCTGGGATAATTTTTTTAATTCAGGGAATAATACATAATGTAGAAACATCAATTTGATATGGATGTGGTCAATTGTAATATTAAAAACGGAACTAACTAATTTAAGTTGTATCTAAATTACACATATTTATATGATTTAGAAAGAAAATAGTATTTTAACATGATATCCACTAGTATAGTTTAAACTAAAAGCTTTAAAAATCATCATTCATAAATAAATTGGATGTTTAATTTAATTATAGTAAATGCAAAAGTTGAGCTCTCCTCAAATTTTATCCTTTTGAGATAAAGCAGATTATATAGTTTATGAAGTGGTCTAGGGAAGCTAAAGTTAAGGCTGGTAGCTTTAAAATGGCCAGCAAGTTTAAATGTGGAATGATATTAAACCTCTCTTAAAATTTTAAATACCTTGTATTTCTTCTAGAGGTGGATCATTGCTGGGCACAATACAAGTAGTATGCATCCCATCTTTTTCTTCTACATCGTTGACATCATCTATCTTATTCATATCTGTACTAGGTACATCACTATCAGATGGTAGTTCACTATTATCATATTAATGGCATAATATGTTTTAATAATGAATGGTATACCTCATATCAATATCATCCATTCTCTGTGTAGCACTTTCATTATACTGTTTTTTTTCTTGTTGTGTTGACAGTTTCATTAATCTCCTATATAGAGAGAGATAAGAGACATTTATTTGTCAACTATATCAATTTCAATAATTCAATATAATTAGAATGTATAGATTATAAGTATGTTTTTTTTAATTGCAAGTACAAAAGCTAGAAATTTTAAGTCACTCAGATTTGGCACATATTTAGTTCAGCAATTTTCTAAGACATATCTATATTTAAGTGAAACTAGATTTGATGTTGATGATAATTCAAATTATAATTACTTAATACTTCAGCCTTGTTGTAAGTCATTTAGTTTTTATTAAAGCTTTGCTTAGCTGTTCATTAGTTAACATGTGATAAAACTAACTTGGAATATTCTAGTTACTCTAAGTGAACAACATCAACATCAAAAATAAAAACGAAAACAAAACAGTCTGTAAAACTGTGAAATAGTCCATAAACAACTAATATTAGTATTAAAATTTATAGTGAGATTGCCTAATAAACTACAAGATATCAATGCTTGGATAATTCAAATATGCCAATTATGGCATCTAATGATAGCATTATTCATGTCATTACTAACTTTCTGAGTTCAATTTGAAGGTCAACATAACAATGAATAGGTAAATTAAGAACTTGAAGTGTAAACTTGTCTTTGGAATCAATCTTTTCTTCATTAATCAACTTGATCATCTTTAACAAAAAGAAAAAAAATCATTGTCTATAAAGTGTATTGATTAATATTTGTACATACTATGACAAAATTTTAATTATGAATTAATATAACAATTCATTATGTTTGAATTTGTGAATGTCAAACTACTCAATCAATTACAATAAATGGATTACCTTTTCATCACTTTTAGTTTCAAGTGACAACATCTGTTCATAATTAAACAAGAGATAAATACAACTTTTGAGTACTTTGTCATCCTCTAAAAAATAGAACAATATTTGAACTAATTTGGTAGCTGACCATCATTGTTATTTATTATCAAACAATGTCAAGTACAAAGACAACAGTTTAGTAGTACATTTGTCCACAATATATTTTGTTATGTTAATTATTACTCACTATATTGGTATTAATGAAATATCTGTACTTTTACTGTGTAGCATCTAATAATAATTGTAAGTTAATAATTAATCACCTTGTTTTCTAATTAATTCTTTGATATCTTCATTATCAAGTGGAATTTTCATGGTATGATAAAGGTGGCAGAAGTCATAAAAACCGATCTCTATCCATTCACGAAATTTATCTGACAAAGCAACAATTTCTTTGATTGGCATATTACAAATATAGCTATATTGACGTGGTTCTAATCTATAATATTAAAATGAAAAAATTGTGAATAAACATAAGATATATTGATAACTAACATCACTTTTCCTTGTCTTAATTATAATTGAAAACATCATCCTATAATTCTCACAGTAGGGTTAATAAATTCATTGATTACTAGATGCATCTGCAGTTAAGTATGTGGTTTAATGTCATTTGTTACTCTTAAAAGTTATATGTAACCATAACTTAAAATCAAAAAGTGGACATACATATCATATAGATACCACAAGGTGCGAAACAATTATAAGACTGCTTAACACACTGTGTATCCCAGAAAGTAAATTAAATCTGCAAAACTTCTGGCAATCATAAGGTGTTAACATTTTATATAGTATTGCATTAATGAGATTAACATTGACATTAACTTTGTCTATAGAATCAACAAACTTCAAAATTGCTGACCAAAGAACAAAAATAATAATTAAACAGAGCAAAGTTGTTGATTATCAACTATAACACTCACCCATTTCTTAGGTTAGTGGGTGAAAGGGGCATAATACCCACTTCATCAAGAATGCCACCTTTGTCACTGTTGTAATGCTTTTTTAGAAATTCTTCTACAGTTAGACTTGACAAAGCCTCAACTCCATGTGTAGCTACTTTCTAAAGTAATGATAATAATATAATATTATAGCCACAGCTATGAAGTCTGTAAACCACATGAAGGTAACTATCAGAACAATAACAACACATTTGTCAATAAACATAAAGTATTATAAAAATATAGTGAAAACTCAGACACCTAGGGACTTAATAAAACTGTCTACAGTAATGATGATAATATAACACTATAGCCACAACTATGAAGTTAGTAAACCACAGACAAGTAACTATCAAAACAATAACAGGTATTGGCAACAACATAATATTATCGTTTATTTCAGACATCTAGGAATTTAATAAAGCTGTCTTAATGTCTCAAAGGTAAGGCAATGTGCATTCCTTATTCCTAAATCCACAGGTTTCTACAATATGCTATAACAGTTATTTGTCCTCAAGACAATTAAAATATAGCATCTCTACCTTTATCAATTAACAAAAGTATAGATGGGGTGAAGTTTATCAGCCAGGACTTGTATGCTTTAAGACTATAGTGTTTAGACTACACCAGTCTGAATTTACATAATGGCAATACATCTGAGGTTCTGCTATATTATTGCATGGCTTTTCTTATTTGTTGTTTGTGTCATATTAAAGTCTTACCTGTAGTAACATTTTCAAGATGACACAAAGTCCACCACAAACACACACAAGACTGTCATAATTTAATGAATGAAAAGTGAATGTTAACTCATCAAATCCAAGATTAGTAATATTTTCCTCCTAATAGAACATATAACAATATAAAATGGTCAACTAAGGTAAGGAGATAACACAATAGATAATGAACTACTCACTATAAGATCTGGATATTCTCTAAGTTGTTCAACAGTCTCATCATATCCATATGTAGATGTGTAAAGTCTTGAAGAATAGAAACAGACAAATGAACATCTCTATACTATAGTAAATTAGTTTACTTACAAATTCTGAGGAACATGATGACAAGGAGAAAATTTGTTAAATACAAATTCTTTCCAAAAACTTTCTCTTTCAATGAATTGTTTATGTGCTATATAACTTTGAATGATTGCATCTTGTATTCCATCTAAATAAAAAGTCTAAACAAATATAAAATAACTCTTCAACAACAGATTCCATTGATGTTCATACCTCAGGAACACAATCATCCAATATTGTCTGATCATGTATTGTATTGGTCCATTTCTTAGCACTTTCATTAATTGAGTGATACTTCATCACAATAGCACTAATATCATCCAAACTATCATATCTGAATTGTTAATATTAAAAAAATAAAATTGAAAGTTTCTTACTTAGCAAAGAATACACATAACATAACAATAGAATACAATAAAATAATCTAATAGAAAGTATATTCCTGTTAGCTCCCTCTTTCATACCTTCTAGCAGTGCCAAAGGCACAGGTCTGTTTTGTAATCTCAGAGAGAGGTATCTTAATATCACAACTACTAAAATACTCCATAAGATGTTTTCTTGCTGAACAGTGTTTGTGGACATCCATAAGAAATTGATGATACATTTCAACCTAGAAAAGGCATTGTCTAGAATACGAGGGATTGCTCTACTCATTAACTTACAATATTAGTGATCACATTAAAGAGAATATTTTGTCCATCTTTAGTGGACAATAAGTCATAGAATATTGTATTGTCATCAATGTTAGGTACAATACAATTAGAAACAAGATCTCTCATAACTTTACATTGCTCTATTCAATAGATGTGGACAAACATTCAAAACTAAAAAGCTATTTTCAAACTAACCTATCATATGACGTAGTTGGTCTAGTCTCTTTTGATACTGATCAGGAAAGAACTGTCTGAGAACTGATACGAGAATATGTTTGGTAGTTGTTTGCTTGGCAATTTCAACAGTCACTTTATGAGCTAAATGGATATGGATCCAGTTATAGAACTCTATTAAAACTGGCAGTATTTCTGCTCCAATATTCAATGCTGGTCTTCTTAGGACAAATTGATAGAGTACAAAGAGATGACAGTCCTTATTATGAAGATTAGTAGAGGAAAGAATAGTGAACAGAAATGATTTCAGAGGTTTTTTGCAATGTATGTTCAAGTGAGGAACTGTATTACTTAATTCCCTAAAAGACAGAGAAAGATATTACATCCACACAAAGAAATGAATGTTACAATAACATCTTACCTCATATGTACACTGAGTGTATTTCCCAAGTTTTCAAACTTCTTTTGTGACTATATAAAGTATGAGAAATCATCTGTTAAAATTGAAATAATACATTATTACTTTGTTTATCTAATCCACTACTTTCTAAATGCTTTTTACCTTCAATAATTTCCATGAAGGTAGAAATACACCAGTATGTAGGATTCTCTCATATTCACAAAGAGCAGATGATTTCTGTTCCTCAGAATATTCTTGTTGCTTGTCATATTGTTTCTCAATGATATCAGATTCATCAGTCAAAAGACTTGGTTGCTCAGATTGATCAGATAAACGCTCTTCTTTTGAAATTTTGGACCAACTTTCCTCTAATGTATTTTTAGACAAAACCTTAAAGTTATAATATATAATTTAATCACAATAATACATCCCATTGCCTTACTTCATAAAAGTTTTGTATACATAAAAATACTAAGGAGTCTCTATCTTCCCTTGTAAGGTTACAGTCATATTGAAGTTTATCCCACAACATAGTGACTTTAGACAAACAATAATCAATGTTGGAGGTATTATGAAGAAAATCCATTTTCTTTATAATTTCTGGATTAATCACTATGCATGCACAAAGCATTCCATAACTCATCCATTGATTAAGTAAAAGAGACTGCCAATTTAAACCATGACGTGATGTGTAGGAAAGACGGTCATTACTTATACTCATTATCTGTTTATATTGCTGAGGATTATCAGGAACAAAAGTGGTTGAAATCTGCAGGCAAAAACAACAACATAAAAATTGATTGATTATTTGTATATATCCATTTTTATCTTGAATTAAATAGAAAGTACATCTTCAAGACATGTGTAAAATGGTTGTAAGAAATTAGCCAAAGCAATTCTTTAATTGATTAGCTTTAATTGATTAATTGATATTATTTCACTACAAATACTAAGAGTGCTAGTGAAAAAATCAATACTTACCAAAGATCCAGGAACAAAACTCATATTTATCTTATCAGGCATAATAAGATGTGTCCACAGATGAGATGAGTGTTCAGGACTGCCTAACACAACAGCAACCAATTCCAATATACAATGAACAAGTGTTCTATTATGTTCATCTAAACAAAATAGGAAGATTTTTACTCCTCTAAACTTTGCTCTGATAAACTACAACTTCAATTGTATATATTCTAGTACATAATCATATCCCTACCTCTAACAAAGAAATGTCTTAATTTTTCAATTGAAGCATTTTGAACTTTAAATGCATGTGGAGCAGCAAGCCATTGTAGATATCTTAAATATCTTGCACTGACATATTGAGACACCATTCTTGACAAAACATCAGAAATCACACTTGATCTCCTTTGCTAAAATTATTGATAGCAAAATAGAAGTAGTGTTATGATTTTAATGACTCTGAAATAGCAATAGAGTACAGTATACTTCATAAAATATGCAAATCATATTAGAACACTAGATGTTAATGTAGTTCACAAACCATATCTTTCTTGACGAAGACTTCATAGTAGATACTGATAAACATTGACATGTTAAAGGTCCACTTCATCATATCCAATGGATTCTTGTTATGTTTTTTCACATAACTGCCAAAACAATACAAGATAACAATATAATAATATGAGGTCATTAGTGTATAATACACACATAATATAATCGTAATTAATAATTTAAAATAAACAGTATGCATGAAATCATAATTAATTTTTGGACAAAAAAGTAAATTTATATGTAACAACAAAAATATGTACTCATTAGTTGTTCACAATAGAAAATTAACATACTCACCATTTGAGAGCAGTTGCCATTAATGTATCAACTCCTTTTTTAGTACCTGTACGAATAATTTTGACAGTTGATTGGTGAACTTCATTAAAAATGCTATATCTAGTGCGAAATTTGTTATCTAAAAACAGTAGAAATTTTGAAGAAATCTTTAACGGCAATTCTCTCATCTAAAAAGTAATCACAATAAAATGTAATGATATCAATAGCATAAAAAAAGCATAAGAATTTACTTCCTGAGTGATAGTTATATTGACAGGACGGAGACATTCAAAAACATTTAAAAGAGATATGAACTGGTTCACCATCATGGTATGTACTTTCTGTTCACTTCCACAGGCTTGAAGTAATCTAATATATACAACAAAATACAATCATAAAAAATACATAATATGGGGAAAGGCCTGAAATTCTCCCACTCCTCTTTCTAATATACTACTAAGTTTTATGATGTCAACTGCTCTACATAAACATAGCAATTGTAGATTCTTGATATATCTAGCTATATCCATCAAATGTTTTTTGTGATAACTTCCTACTGTGTTTTTCATGTTCACATTCTACAGTATAAGTATGTACTATTCTCTAATTGCCATGTCTTTAATTAGATATTTTGTAACACAAAAAGTGTTAATAATATGCAAGACTATATGAATATGTGTATATTTTGTGTATGTCCAACATCTTTATAATAGACTTCATTGTATAATAAGGTTTAAATGACAGTACTTATATACTTAAATTTATAGTAATGTCAAGAAAAAGACAAATATGTATTTGTTTTACCTCATAACAAAAATGATTGCATTACTATTAATGCTATTATTTAGTTTGCTAACTGCATTGCTATCATTTAAAATTGTGTTTAATTCCACATCAATTTCAGCCAACTATAAAAAATAATTACATATGAAATTCTTATATCATAAAGTACCTCCACTCGTTCTGCTTCATCAAGCAGGATTGTTCTTGCAAGAGATGATGCAACAACATGAATTACAGCCTCTTTTTCAATGAGTAACACTTTCATTTTCCCTTGACATTCAGAAATCTAAGAAAATAAAAAAGTCACTCTGTTTAAAGATATTATATTTTATTTTATATTGTATGCATAAATTAGCTCAAAATTAGTAAATATCTTACTGCTTTATAAAAACAGACTAGCTCTAATAAGTTATGCTCCCTTGCTTGAAGTTTGGTTAGAGTGAGTTCAAAATATGCATCACATATTGGCTCTGTTAGTAATGCCTATAAAATAATGACCAGATATAATTAATGACAACAAAATATTAATGACTTAACATCATATTACTTACATGTTGATACCGTTTCTGCATTTTAGAATTGTTTCGATGAAATGTAGGGCTGTATATTGACTTTTCAGTTTGATGCATTGTCTCAATCAATTCATTCAATACTATTCTGATCTGTAAAATAGAGTAATAATACCTGTAATGAAAGAGGGTATACTAAATTACCCTGTCATTAAAAAGTAGTAATGGATTTGGGTGAGTTTGTCCGCTAAGTATAGCAGGTGATCTAGCAGTTTGAACATTGTTAACTAACAAACACTGAAAATGATACTTGACAATGAATCGACCAAAGGAGCTCACAACTACACCCTTATTACTGGACAGAGACAGATTAATAACTTGATGAATCCACGTTACTTCTTCATGGGATATGAAGTTGTGGAAGTATTGTACATAATGTTGTATGGTGCGCTCTAGAAAGGAATGAAATTCCTGTGGACATGTTCTTGATGAGAGAAGATGTAGGCTGTCACTATCATTGAAAGCAACACCTGCAACAGTATCCACAAGTATGTTGACCTTGAGATGAGTGTCCTAAAATAAAGAAACAGTTTAAATTCTTTCCTTTTAAACTTTAAGAACCTTTAAATAACATTAATCACTATTACTTACTAAGAGGATGCCCAAGTTAAGTTTTTTAGAAACTTTATAGATTAAATCCTCAAATGATGTCTGAAAGACACCTTTTTCTTCTGTAGATATCAACTCATAGATACGAAACGCAAAGCCTATAAAACTCAATTTATTCTTTCGAGAAAATGAAATCATTTCTAGTGATTGAAGTGGTAACTTGATTAAATGTATCTATAAAAAATAAATAACATGTAATGTAAACACAGTTTATAAATACATACCATTCGATAATATAAAGATAATAGATTCTTTATTTCTGAAATTGAATTTGAAGGTGTCTCAGGTACACAGATGGTGAGCAGTGATGTATAAATCATGTCAATGACAACACAGAAAAGAGAGGTATCATCTTGGAGTTTAAATTCTGCAGGGACAGTACAGGCTGGAATTCTTGAGCCACATTCATCTAATATTCTTAGAATTGATAATGAATTAGAATCCAACAAGCACACTCTTAGCTGGTAATGTAGACAGGCCATCTTCTCAAGCATATCATCTGTTAAATAAAATAATGATTAAGGAGCTAAGTTAAATAGTTAGTAAGTGAGTAAGAATTGATCATTTTTAATTTTATAAGCAACACTGTACAGTCTTTTATGAATCTTCTGCTTAATGCTTTGTTCATTATAGTGTTTGTCTTAAGATTACTTACCCGACTCAATATTCATTAACTGTTGTGTCATAAACTGTTTAGAGAAAACTCCCACATCTCTAGACAACATTTGCTTGGACAGTGCATCATGAAAGTAGGCATCCCAGACAGTATGTTCTTTCATAAATTGAATGGCCACACGAACACAGGCATAGTGATCATCTCCCTCCTATTAAACACACATTGTTAATTAAAAATGTACAAATTACAAGAGGATTATGATGATAATCGTTATCATGCATATATAATAATTTCTACATCATTAGTACATTGTAGGAGTCTGACATTTAATGGACAATAAAAACTATGCAAAATCTTTTTAATATACTTACATGTATAGGCTCAACAAATATTTCCTTCATTTTGTTAATGACAGCATCAGTCTCGTTTTTCTCAATAGTATTAGTAAATCCTTCAAGCTTTAAAGGATCAGACCTGTTATTCTGTTGGTTATCATCAATCGTTATTGTACTAATGACAAGATTTAATGCTTTATTTAGAATTGCTTCCATAGACTGGAAAACAGAAATAAAAAATGGGAATCTTGGTGATGAAATATTACTCTTGTTGTGTTCACGTCGTTGATTAAACTCATGAAGTTGTAGTTTGATTTCTTCTATCGATTTGGGTATTGGCAGAATGGAGAGTATTTGACAGAACAAACTTACAACACAATCACTGCTATCTTCATTGCATTTAAGAATGGTGTGTATTGTCATTGTGTCATTAATAATGGAAAGTAGGTAGAGGACAATGTCCTTAAAACTAGACTCAACAGTCGTTTTGATGGTGCTGGATAATGTACGACTAGAATGATATTTCATAGAATAGCTAGCAGCTTGTTGTGAGAGTTTGTTAGTGGCATCCTGTTGCCAGAAATAAGAAAATCGTTCCATTATCACATTACTGATCCTATTATCAAAACCAAAAAGTAGATGGTACCAACAGTCACGTATTGTCCTGTTTCCACAAAGTTTATCTATGTCTTTTGTCTTTTGAATACTAATACTCATCGATACATTTGGTAGCAAGTTGTGTAGCCATGTAATCATAATGGGTTTAGTGACAAAATATGGCTCTGTGTGTCTGGCGATATGTTCAATACTACTTCCTTTTTGTTTCAGTAAACAATATGTTAGCCATTTTTGTATATCAATATGAGAATCTGCCTTAGCTTCACCAATAGTATCAAAGTATATATGTTGCCAACCGTTTAAGAAAATTGATGGATAACAATGTGTATAAAACATGTTGGAAGAAAAGTGTAAAAGAACGTAAATGAGCTTGTTGGTTTTGATCTTACATCGAGCTTCCTTCTCCTCTATTAATAGTCGGACATGACTAATGCAGTCTTTGCTCAGTTCATTCATGTCAGCAACTAACACTAGTACTTCAGATGTCTCACAATCAAAAAATTGTTTTAATATATGGTTAATATTCTGTTGGCTAGTGGTACTAGTAATAACATAAGTATACAATAGTTGTGTATCAATTAAAAACAATTCTCTCATTTTAGTACGTTCCTCTTCTGTTATTTTGAATTGCCAGCAATAGTGTGGATGAATTATCTCAAGTATGGCATAAGATGTGCGTGTATAACAGAGGTACTTCTTAATTTTAAAATGTGGAAGACTAGTCCTACAAACATAAGTAATAACATGATTAAATCATAGGATATTACTTGATAACGTAGGACATATGTATCAACAAAAATGTGCATCATATTTAATACAATAATCTCCATACGAGTATATAAATAAAATTTAAAATCAACTTACAATTTTCCCAGAGCATCATGTTTTTCCTGAATTAGCTGTCCTAGTGAAAAGTGATGTTGATGTTGAAGATAACATTGAATATAATATTCATGAAGATGTTCGCTGTGAAGGACTAATGCTTCAGGAGTCATAAGTTCAATAAGTTGTTTCTGAAGGCATACAACAACTAATTCTCTCAACACAAGAATTGGAAGGTTATCGATTGTGGCACAAACTGGTTCAATAGAAAAATCAATGTTACTTTCTTTTATACATTTCATAGCTTGTTTAATACATTCTATCAAATCAAAAGTTTTGGCTGTACTTAGAAACTCTATTACAGTATCATCAATTAGTACAGCATTAAATACGTACTTGACTGTATTTGAAAACTTGGAACATTCACCCTACATAATAATGATAAAGTCATATGAATACAAGCGGTCTAAAATGGTAATAAAAGCTTACATTAGACATACCACTTTACAATACAGTGCTATACAAATGTAATAAAATAAGCTTATTACTTTAAAAGCTATATTTCGATATGACTGTTAGAATATCATTGCACAAATTGGTAGCATTATTAATGCATAGTAAATCAGACATGACTGTATTTAAAAAAATTATTTGCAAACATAAGTAGCTTTCTGATAAAATAGCTCAAATTAGAACTATAAGCAAATTAAAGACCTCGTTATATAATTGATGTTGCCTTTTAAATACACCAACACATATACAGTGTTATCAACCTACCAGTTTTATGTGCATTCCAAAGCAATCATAAAAGTGTTTTACAAGAGATTTCACAAAAAGTCCTTTGTTGGTGGCACATTGACAGTCAGTGTTATGTTTGTCATCTTCATCAACAAGAATATGTAAGCAGTCATCAGATGACAAGGATGTTGAAAATGATAACATGAGTGAATCAATTGTGTGGTTTACAAACCCATAGAAGCTAGATTCTCCACATGATTTGACAAAGTCATCAATCTATAGAATAGAAACATAACTGGCTATATAATGTAAAAGTATTGAATATCACAAAAATGAGTATGACTATTTGCATAACAAAAATATTCAAATTTATTTTTGTGTGCACAATTGGTCAACTTACATTGTTTTTAGCATACTTAAGCAGACTTTCGATACTTTTGGGACAAGAAGATAAGACTTCTCTAAACAGTACATCATGACTTAAGGCATATTTCTCAAATCTGTTCAAGAATGGTTTCTCCACTTTAGGTAGCTCTGAACTACTTATAATCATGACACAATTAAACTGAGGGCTAACTCGAGTGGGACGAACATTAGGGCCAACAGCCACATTGGCATAAAATGATGTACTAGATTGGTTCTTTATGCAGGTAAATCGTTGGTTAAAAAGATCATAGAAATATTCTTGAATTTCATCAGCTTGATGAATGAGCACTGTATGACCTTGCACAACAGAATGTATTATAGCTTCAGTAGTGTTGAGCTATAAAAATAATTTTTTTTATATAATGCATAGACTCATATATCTTTTTTTCACCTGGCACACATAACATGCTAGGTGGTCCTATAATCTTTTGAATAATGTACTAATTATATGGGTTTGTTTGTTTTCATTGCTTTAATATATTGTTATATGTGTATTTCAAAATCTAACAAATGCATATCCTTTAACCAACAACATATGTTGAAATTTATTAACCCTAATAGAAAGTAGTACAACAATGATTAAAATAAACAATGCTTAAAGCATCCAACTAGCTTGCTCTTCTATATTCTAGTATTCAATAGTATACCATAGCTATTAATCTTCTACTAACAATGCTGCTAATTATGCAGTCTTGGTTGCTCTAGTCAGTGTTCATTGTAAAGTCAGTGTCTTACAAAAAATTATAGGATAATTTCTATTATAGTCTTGTTTACCTTTTGTGATTCACTATCTCCAGGAAGTTTGGAACATGATAGGATTCTTGTTTCATCTCTATTAAGTATGTTAAAGGCAAATAGAAGCCTGACCAATGATTGGTCTTCACTACTGTCAATGAGTAATTTATATCGAATTAAGTTTTCTGCAGCGAGATCCTTTTCTTTCTGTTTGAAACTAGATTGTAGAATTTTAACTAAAGAACGATTATGCATCTGATCAGGAGTTGAACCAATCTACAAAAACGAAAAAACTAACATTATCAATTTCTAATTTGTATATTATAAAAAATAGTTTAATGTATTTAGACATACCACTTCAAGAAAAGCTCTCAATATCACTTGAAAGTGGGCAGTCCCATTGAAATTATGCTCCAAAGATTGAACAATTGCTTCAGGTGATATAATGTCATTTTCAGATTTTACTTGACTAAGATAAGTAAAGAAGTGAATAAAATCACGCAACCCAAAGAAATCTTTAAGTTCAGGCTCTGTCATCATTCTTTTATACACCTTTACAAAACCATCAATAACATGTTCTTCCATCATGTCAGTGGCTTTAGGAGCTTGTCCATGTGTCAAAGAATATTTTGCCAGCTGAACCAAGTCATCATGAGATGTTTCACTTCTGAACACACAAACAGCTCGGTTACTTTTGGCAGCATCTAAAAACTTATTAGTTATCCCTACAAAAGATACCTAGAGAGAGTATATAAGTACCAGTATTATTATAAATTGTTATAAATGTACTTATTGATAATGTTTCCCAAGAAAAAATTACTAATTAACACAAATTTAGATGGTAGCTGTTAATTACACTGTACCCTTATACAATAATTATAGTAATTTTACCAAATGTCACACATTTTAGTAAAGAAATTAAACAATACTTCACTGACTTTTGGATTGTCTAAGTAATAATGAAGAACTTTTAATGATTCATGAGAATCTTCTGCTAATCCAGCTTCATCCATAAGAACAACAGATTGACTTTTAATACTACCTTCATCAAATGTTTTCTGACGATTTTCAGCTCTCTGAAAAACAGTTTCAATTTCTGTTGATGTAGAGTTACGAGAACACTGATAAAAATGAGGATCCAACCTCAACAGAATATCAATGTCAGACTCTAACTTGGACTCTTGTCCTTGGAAATTTGATGTCACAATCTTAAAAGAAAGAGTTTTTGAAGAACCAGGTGGGCCAACAATAATTAGAGGAATGCGAGTCATTGTACATACAATTATAGCATAAATGTTCTCTTTGAGGGCATCAGTTGGAGCAATACCAACAGGAAGATCAACATGTTCAGATACCCATTTAAACTCATCATTAAGTGCATCTTCAAATGTGACTGGAATTCCTTGTTCACCTACAGGGCGACGTTCCATCATCTCTTCCTTAAATTTCTTTCGATACTTCTCATTTAATCGAAAATAGTAAACTAAAGCTAGGGCAACAAACACAGCACGACAACTGACACTAAAGTCATCTACTTTGTATTTGGTAGGTCGTTTAAACCACTCCCGAAGCCAATCATAAAATGTGAAGACACGTTGAATATCTCGTTGACTAACAGTGCTTTGGGAACATAACTTTGCTTTATCATCTGCTACCTTATTATTGATCAATGTTTTGTAGGCACAATTTCTAATAAATTTTTGAGCTTTAGCTATCCGCTCAGTAAGAAAAGTGTATTCAAGACATGACAAATCATTATAAGTGAGAATGAACTTTTCTCTTATATACTCTTTTTCATGGCTCTCTCGTAATTGTCCATAGTCCCATATAATAAGCTCAAGAGTTGGAGGAAGGGACTGGACATAATATGAGCTTCTAAACCAGTTCTCATCAGATGTCTTATCTACAGATGCTAAACTGTTACCACGATGAGGATTACAAGCAGCAACAATGAATATGTTTGAAGAGATTTTTTCTCCCTATAACAGACAATTAAGAGAGCCATAGTTAAATTAGTGAAACATGAACCACTTTGTAAATAAATATGTAGTGATGGAGCCAGGGATCACAATTACCTTTTAACATGGATCTTTTGCTGCATTGTGATATCATTTCATTCTTACTTATTTATACTTATTGTTTCAAGATTTTATGTAGCACATGAAAACATGTTAAAAATAATATGCAATAGAGGTTGTTTCAAAGTAACTAAGTATCATAATATCTGTGAAAATATCCAAGTTATACAGGAGATATATACCACAGCTGTGGCAAAAGACAACACTTTAATTGCAATGGATGCAGTATATTTTTTCAGCAGTTCTGTAAGTATTTGCTTGTTAAGCTAAGTCATTTGTCTCACTTACAGTTGGAAAAGAAAATAATTTATATCTTAAATGTTAAACCAAAGTTTCTTTCAGTCACAACATATAATAGCGCTTCATGAAATGAAAGTGTGCAAACAATAAAAATTCCTTACACAAGTCAATGAAAATGTGCAAGTAAAGTAATCATATGACAATTATACTTGCAATAATTAATTATTAATTAATTACAATAATTATTTATCAAATAGGTGTGTACATTAAAAAAGCTTGTACTTTTAGAACAGACACATACATAAAACAAGTCCCACAACCCTTGCCCATCCAGGGTTAAGGGTTACCAGGAAGAATTAAAAACAGGGAACCTAAGAAAATATGCTAATAAGCTACTGCAGATTAATTCTTCGCTATGATGGTATTGGTACTAGTGTAAAGGCATTCTATATAGCAATTATTAATATGTCTTTTTCCAGACATACTAATAATTCAGGTCAGAAAATGGCAAACACAAAATAGTTATTCAGAAACTTCAAACAAACCAAATACTTGGAAAGCTAGCTTATCTATTGTCTAATTATTCTAAAGCAGAGATTGAAAAAACTTCATAAACGAGCTAGCCTTAGATATAAATATAGATAGGAGCATTTCTTCACCATAACCTTAAGTATTATTTAAGAACTTACTCTTATACCAGCAGAGCCATCAGTTATGATTTCTTTCAAATATCCAGGACATGAGCAAGTATTTATTTCATCCAAAAACACCTGAATGCATTAACAAAATTTGTGTATTTATACAGAAAATTGAAAACACATAAACTTTAAGAGACAATAAATACTTACAGTGACTACAGGTTTCTGATATTCTTTAAAGGTTGCTCTTTTCCTGTGCTTTAAGTAGTCATTATATCTTGTTAATAAAGAGTCAGCATGTTTACTAACATCACGAAAGAACATTCTGACTTCTTCAGGCTTCATGGCTAGAGTATAACACATAGTCCACACAAATCATATAAATGACAAACTAATACCCTTTTTAGTCCACTAGTTTTAGAAAATTATCTAACCCAACTGTTGGGATAAAACTTACCAGTATGAATGCTTAGTTTATAGAATGTGCTCTTTAGACATCCATAGAGAATACCATTTAACACTTCAGCCATTATCTAATAAGCAGTATGAATAGAAATCTTTATATAAAATAGACATTACCTCCACATCACAATCTCGTTGCATTTGCTGCAATAAATCACTAAATTCTCCCTTGTAAGAGGAATCGCTAGGTAATACTAAACTTGATAACACTGGATCATAAGAGTCAACTTCAATTTTATTCCTAAATATTTCAAATGATTGTTTAGAAGGTTTGTTAGGATCATGTAGTCTCAAAAGTTGTTGTATATCACTAAGAGGCACTTTTTCGTTTTCTGTTTGCAGCTTAGAAAGTGTTGTACTCAGCAATTTATCAGTTGTTGAATCACGAGCCTTCAACAGGGATATTTTTTCAAGAAGAAATTCCTATAGCAGCAATTATACTGTGATGAAGATATAAAATAATTAAATTCTTTACTTTAATATTTTGCCTCTGTTTTTTCAACTGTTGGTTCCAAGATTCATTCCAAAGACAGGCAAGTAACTCAAGAAGAAAAGACTTTCCAACACCAGTCTCTCCTTCAATGACCACTGGAGTACCACATTCCTTCCTTTCATGAATATTTAACATTTTTTGAACAAAATCTCTTGTGAGAACAAATTTTTTATCTTTTATTAATTTAATTTCGTTGGTTTCACGATCCTTGTCAACATTAAGAGCAGCAGAAAGATAAGTATGAAGTAATTGAGTGCTGAGTCGCTCTCTAAAATATTAAAATTAAAAATGGTATTTCTTCAAGTAGAGTTAAACATACTTGAGTGTTCCTATATCAATTCCAATTGCTTGAAGTTTTGAAAATTCATCTGGTGGCAGACGTTCTGGATGAGTACAGAGAAATCTGAATGTACTGCCACTACTATTGAAGTCATATATCAGCTAAATGAAAAAAGATTTTAAAATACACAGTAATTAATTTTATGGAGGCATTTTAAAAATTATAATGACACTATAAACGTGACACTTAGTTTGCTTTACATATAAATTTGTGATAATGTGATAAATATGCGATAATTAATGTCTTCACATAGTTAGGACAATTTAGAGCAGTTTGTTTATAATAATATTTTTATACAGACAATTCAATTAGCTTTAAGCTATAAACAAACCTGTCTATGAACATCAGACGACCATGACATAGACTGCTTACAAAAATTTCCAACCTCTTCTTGCATAATAGCAAACAATGTAGATCTCATTTTTGCTGTGTTTCTCTCTCCAATTACTCTCCCTTCACTGTTTTTTATAGTTTCTCTGTAGCCTTCATTATAACGAAGATGAGGACAATTCTCTAGAAATATGCATCGTCTTTCCATGTATCTAAATATAAAGAATGTGATAGAATTCATTTGTTCTTTCAGTCAATTAATTACATTTCAAATAAAGTTAAAAATAATATCATTACTATATCTGTACATAAAATACTCTGACGCACAAAATATCATTATGCAAGTAGAAAATGACAAGAAACATTATATAGGAACCCACCTCAAATACAAAACCTCCATAATTTTTTTCCCTCTAACTTCAACCAATGGAAAAGTTTCATAGAGTATTCTCTGACATTCACTGGGAGGAATATCTTTCATAATTTTATTAATTTCAATTGGAGCATCTCTGGCCTCTAAAAGAGTTAAAATAAGGCATGGTAGAGGTGATATCACTTTGAGTGTCTCTTGGATTAAGCCAAAACAGGTTATAGCCCAACTAACTTATGCCATTAATGTGCCACTACATGTACAGCTTTATACTCCATGCCTAGTTTACATTGTTGCACATTGTATATACTATATATAGCCATCATGTTTTTAGGCCATAACCTGTAAATAAAATATTTAACAAGTATGTCAAAACAGAAATTAATTACATTATATTTTATGCAATATTATAGAGTGAACATACTTTTAATAATGTGGTCCAGTCTTTTTTCTCTGTTTGCAACAATATATTTACAAACTAGTTGCACACCAGGACTACTTTTTACATCAAACCATATTGGAGGAGTAAACTTCTCACCAAGTAGAGCAAAGATAGGAAAGAAATCTTTAAATTTTTCATACGACTGATTCAGACGTTTTTCATCTGATACATAACAATCATTGACAATTTTCCAGTATGGAGCCTACAAACAACATTTATAACTTCATGAAATCAATATCAGTTTAGCACACTTTGTGTGCAAACAAATCATAAGATTGTTTTGGTAATAAAGTACATTTGTCTAAAAACTGATTTTCACCTATTATTATGTTACTTCCTCATCAATAGAAAGACTAGGTACAACAGGAAGTAGGTGTTTTGACCACATCCAATCACATTCAATATGAGGCATGCAATAGCAGTGCCTATGTAGGGATGGCATGGATTGTGCCTTGAAAAGTATTGGGAGAAAACAATGAATATCTCGCTCAAAACTGATCAAAATCTTTCAATTCCTTGCAGTATCACTTTGTTATAACTTAGGTTGGGTGCTTCTTGAGGTAATTTGTACTCTATGATATAACTTGTATACATCATTATGTGTCATACAGCGTTATTACTCAGTAACTACTATACTAGCTAAATATAATGAATTACTCTATCGTAAGTAGTATATAATTATTTGACACTTTAGTTTGCTTTTGTAAAGATTTTAAGTTGACAAATACTGTAACTGTTAATCAAAAGTAGGTTGCATGAAACAAAGAAGCTTGATCAGTACCTTTAATTATGTACAACCACTATAGCAAAACTAATGGTTGAGATGTCATTGCCACTTACCTTAAGCCTCCTTTTAATTGTAAGAAGTAATTTTAGCATCTATTGTAATGATTGCTAAAATTAGTACACACAAATGTTAGACTTTGTGGTTGAATTAGGCATGGTTGCTAAAATTAATACACACAAACTTTGACTAAATTAAAATTGCAAAATTAGTAAGTGCAATTAATTGTACACTTGAGCAACACCAGAGGGAATTATTTACTTATTTATCAAAACAGACATACCATATGCAAATAAATGAACTGTTTGGTCCATTGTAATTTCAACACACCCTTCACATGTATTATGTAACAACTAACTTCAATATAAACAGATGTAGCCGCTTTAGCTACCAAACATAGTGAAAGACAACCAGGAGAAGTTGAGTCAGCACTAGTATTCTCAGGAACATCAACATAGCGAAGTATGAAGTAATCAAAGAAGAACCAGTTTACATCATCCACAAGTTGATAAAATACTTTCTTGTATTCTTTTCTGTCCCATTTCTATAAACATAAATCATAAATACATTTTAAAATAACAAATCAAGTACTTGAGGCAACACTAAATTGATATTCAAAAAGAGTGCCAAATCATAGGTGGTCAAACTAAGTTGCATTAGTTGTTGAACAACTTCAGTCTTGTTGAAGGTTTCATTGATACTAATTGTCCTTGTTGTTTTATGAAAGTCACTGTCAAGACAATTCTTTATGTAATGTGTCTTACCACTACCTAAAAAAACAAGCACAACAAATTAATAAAGCCTCTCTCTCATGAAAAGTCTGAACAATTTTTTTAAAATTGTCTATTTTTATTAATAGAATAATCAAAACAATACTTGATATAAAGTAGTTATTAACTTAAACCCTGGTCTTCTTAGGGGATGTTATAATAACAGCTTCAATTATTGTATGTATCAACTTTTTGCTATTATACAAATTAAATTTTTTCTTTATTTTCTTTACCTGGAAGTCCATACACAACTTGAAATCGCTTAAATTCTTTACCAATTTTTTGTTCCCTTAAATGATCATATATATCAGTAAAATCAGGTAGTTTATCTTTGTTCTAAATTAAATGAATAAAAACAATTAACTAGTCAAAGTAAAATTTACCACTTTGGTTGTGGTAGCAATCCATGGTATGTGTCGAAACAGTGAAGGAGAGTACTCAACGATCAAGATGTCTATTGTTCTGAAGTGATCAGAATTTCTGTGAACATTTGATTTCAATTTAGAGAATCGTTTTAAAAAAACCTATTCAAAGTATTGGAATGCAATGATACATAATATCACATAAAGACTAACTCACTTGTTGCAAGTCATTTCTAATTAAATTGATTCCCAGTACAAGATATTTTGGTTGAGGAAAATGATCAATTCTGTCAAAAAATAACTCAACGTCTTCTTTAGATGTATTTGATGAACATCTAAACAGCTGACAAAACAATGGAAACCTTTCATCAAAACTCCAGTATATTAATCGAATCAAGTCTAAATTAGAATAATCAAAGGCTGAAATTAAAGAGATTGTAATTGGATCTTTTCTATGAGCTCCCTTTTGTGGTAGAACAGCAGCAGAAAGAAAAAGCTTTAATTCAGGTTGATTGACAAGCTTGCTCAAAAAATGCCCAATTATTTTGGCAGGATGTTCACTTTCCTCGATGGTATTTCCATCAGCTTGATGATATTTAGAGAGTTCCTATTAAAATAAATAATTAGTACTTTTAATAAAATTAATAGTAGACTCTTTGTGACTAACTTTATGTATAACATGACAAGAGTTTATATCTAAATTAAAGAAAAAACCAACATCTCTTAAAAGGTCATCAAAGTCTGGAAATTCCTTTTTTAAGTTTCTATAAATTGCTTTTAGTTTCTGAGTGCTTACAAATGACAACAAGGGAATATCATTTCTGGATTTTAAAAAGACATCATTAAACTTTGTCAGTTGCTTCTTACACACTGTCACCTATAATATGATATTACATATTAAATAAATGTAATATAAACCTCATCATACTTTGTCTTTTAGTAATTGTAATCTTTCATACTGAGGATACAATAAATATTGTTCTGATGACGCCTTCAAATAAAGTGGATGACCATTATGTTGCAATTGAGAATAGCAATCTCGTAATTCCATTGCAGCTATATTAAACTATATAGGTATAATGTAAGTATAATATAAGAGTACACCATACTGTATGGTCAAAATTACCTGTTGAAACCATCTGAAATTAGTACCAACTTGATCATCACTACTTTCTATTTCAGAATTAATCAAGGTTAATTGACGAATGAAATCTTCTATTTTATTACTAGACCATTCTTTAAATGGCTGGTCTATTTAAGTAAAAACAGCCTGTTTCATTTACTTAATGGTACAACTATTCAATTACCTCTCTGATTTGCACAAAATGGATTAAATTGTAATTTAACCACAACATGATATTCATCACAAAAGAAGTGATAAGATCCAGAATGAAGAATACATTGTAGAGTATTCTCATTCATTTCTTGAGACCCTTCCTAAAACGTAAGAAGATAGTGATATACAATATTCTGTAATATATAATGACATGTTTTATAAACTATCTACCTGTCTTTATTCTCTGTCTAGCTGTTATTAAACATACAACCCATCAATACATCATTTCATTCTTTTAATGTATATCTATTGACATATTGATTTACATTTTAGTCAACTTACAGATATTCTATTGAACCAGATTCTGATAAGACCTATTTCTTCATTAACTGTCTTGAGTTGAGCTGTTGCTGTTGATACATTGCTAATCTTGTTTATACTAGTCCAAAGGTCAACAAGGGAACAGGATTTATCAAAGAAACAAGAAGTCAATTGCATAGCACCAAGTAGAACTGCTAATAACTCTTCATGATGATCTTCGTGTAAAAGGTCTGCAGTTACTAATTGATATTCTTGGCGAAAACTGTCCATACCATTAATCAAGTTATAACCTCTCTCTTGAGCAAATCCAAATAGAGGACAGCCATGTTGCAAAAGTGAGAATAAATTGAAACAAGGATTATCAATGAGGTCATCAATACCAAAAATACGTTTGATATTTGATACCTTATCACAGGCGTTAGATGAAGTAATGGAATGTGCATTTTGCAGCTTGGATTCACTCGCCTTCTTAGTTTCCTTTGCAATTTCAGTTAGCTGTATCATTTTAGGGTCATTTAGGCATTCACAAAGACCAAATAATTCACATGTTTTCTGCAAAGCAAAAATATGTTTATATACATCAAAGAGTTCTAAAAATCCAGCGAAACTAATAGAGATATCAACAAAGACCTCATCTCCAATCTTTAACTTATAATATTGCTGTAGTGACTCATTTTCTACTGATAGATCAATGCTCTTAAGATCACTTGAGTTGAAAATGTCAGTAATAATATTCATTTGTGCATTGTCTTCTATTAGAGAGATCACAACAGTTTCAGCTTCTTGAACAGCATTGTTTAGTTGAATCATCTGGTTTTGACAATCAAGTGTGAGCAGATTGGAGTCTGTAAAGAGAGTCTGAGAACGCTGACGACTATGTAGATTTTTTGAAGACTTTTCAAGAAAGTAGTTAATGCATTTCTCAAAGATTTGACATCTTTTTAAGTCAACCAAGACAAGAGTATCTAATGACTCTTTCAATGGCTCTAGGAATTTTGTCAGACTATCTTTTAACGATTCAAGAGATGACAACCGACTGTCTTCCTTAGCACGATAAGTAATTACAGTGTGAACTTGTGAGCCATTAGTTGAGAGAATTTTGTGGTGACCAGTAGATGGTATTAGCAACTCCTTGAGATGAGCATATATCACTGGAGGAAGTTCTATACGATACTTTGTTAACACAGATTGAACATGTGACCTAATACATTAATAATTATAATATAAATACAATTATATAACTTAATGTACTTACAAGGCTAATTCTGGGTAATTTTTAGGTGACCTAACCAATAATTTCTTGATCTCATTTACACATTTATCATAGCACTTCTTAAGATCTGACAACTCTTCTTTCAAAATAATGTCGACCTCACCAAAAAAGACTTTTGAAACACACTGTGACATTGCTTCATACACCTCATAATGAGTGTGTAATGCATTTAAATTGTCATAGGTGACATCTTTCTTTCTGATTAGTTGTCCAGTAACTTTAACAAAATTTCTGAAACAATTCAAAACACTATCGATAAACTGATGAAATTCTGGTATATTCTCTACTCTTTTTCTGAACATCTCAATGGTAGGTTCTTCATTGACACCATCCCAATTTTTAAAAGCATCCCAAATGTTTTCAAATGACTTTGCCATTGGCTTAATTATTGAGTGATAATCTTGAAGACAGTGAAAATTGTCTAAAGTAAGGTTCATGTCTTTAGTCATAGTTAAAAAAATACTAAAAACTGCACGAATTTTAATAGAACAGATGTGCTCCTCTTGTAAATCAGCCGAACAAATGTGAGATAAGCAGTCTAGTACATTATGATCAAATTGTAAATCACCTTGAAGGACCTCCTGTGTAACAAGATTTTAAAAAATTCACAATTAATTAACAGTGTACAAATAGTATGCTGCAATACACACGTAGTTGGGTGTATATAATCACATGTCTATGATGAACTATACTGTAAAACTACTAATATTAGCGTGCGACTAATTTTAGCCATATTAACGATTTGAAAAAAATTGCTAAATTTAATATTTGCTAAAGTTAAGAGCAAGTCACATGCATTGAAAAAGAAGGAGAAGCGTGCAAACTGAACAGCGAAAGTCATGTCTCTTATAAAATGGCTTCGTGGGTCATCTTCGTCATAACTTGAAGAGAATGAGGATGGAGCAACGGCAGCAGCAAACAGAGGTTGAAAAGGCGAAGCAAGTGCAAAGGAAAAGGGGCAGGTATCAATATTATGATGAAACACGTGTTAAAATTGCTGAGTACTCGTGTGAAGTTGGAAATAAGACAGCTGCTGACAAATTCACTAAGGAGCTTGGATTTTTGGTCACCGAAAGTACAATAAGAAACATTAAATTTAATAGCCGCTAATATGGTAATGAAGCAAAAATGCTTAAAACAACATTAGCCGCCAACATTAGTAGTTTTACAGTACTTAATAAAATTTTGGTTTGTTCCTTATAATAGTAATAAATAAGATTGCACTAATTGACTAATAACATTGCTTGATTTCAGTCATCTTTGGAAAGTTCATAAATGTTTCTGTGAACAATTATCAGTCACCCAGGAAATCTTTGTGGATACCATATGATATGGCCTTAGCACAAAAGATAGTACATTGTACACATACATCTAATAACTTCTGTATTTCACATTTTTGGTAGTTCTTTTGATAAATCTAGTAGAAAGCTTTACCTCTTATATTAAAAAGCTAAATTATCGTTGTTTTCATACAACTGATGCATTTAGTAGCATACATACATTATTCTTATAACAGTATAATCTAGAGCATGAACATAAGTGTCATTTAGCCTATGAGCACATTTCTACTGAATTAATTGATTATAACTTAATTCTAGTCACTATATTGTATGCATTACAAGGAAAACTTTAGAGTGTTTTAATTTCATTGATATTCTTAGTGTATTTTGAAAATATTGCATCATAAAAGTGTCTCTCTTTGTACTGCAATCAATAACTCATCTAAACATTTATAATTTTCCAATTTTGTGGGACATGAGATACAAAGACAGTACATCCACAGGGAAATGTTATACCATGTGTATATGATAGATTTAATAAAACTTATCATAAGATTCATAGTAAACCTGCAACTGCTGCTCCATTATAAATGAGTAATTGTAGCATGCTGAAAGGCAATGAGGTGTCACGTTTAACCAGATCAAAAAAACGTTTTTACATATTGTGATGAAAGTATTTTATTAATAAACAATAACTTATTCCATCCTAAGTTCTGGACAACAAGGAAATTCAATGCATTGTGGCTAGGCAAATAATTACTGGCTTATCAGTCATACAATAATGATTCTGGATCTTCCTCTAGGCTGAACATCAAAATAGGAAATAGTCAAGAAATTAAATTTAAAATTAAAAAGAAATTAAAGAAATTATGCAAAAAATAGAAAACTAAGCTTCAGTTTAGCCACAATGAAACAGTATTCCCTATTCACATCTATTGCTTGTTTCTGAGGCAGTCAAATGAAACCTAAGAGTAGCTTTTTGTAGTAACCAGCTGAAATCACTAATTTTGTTTCTGAAGCACTCAAAATGAAACCAAAAGGACATACTTCATAGTTGAGCATGTTACCTCTGTGAATTTCATGTCCAAAATCAAAGGCAAAAGCAAAGAGAAATGAACAAATCCAATATTTGACTATTGTACCCATAATGCTAAGAAAAGGATTATCATAAAAAGAAATACTGCAAAGAATTGAAAGATTTTGATTGAGCTATTTCTGTTAACACATTTTAATGCACAATTTTAATTATATATATATATATATATATATATGTACTATGCTATGTTTAAAATTAATCAGATTGCTCAATTTCAGGTCAATAAATAGCTAACAAGTAAATAAAAACTTTTTATAAAAAAGAAATAAATTTAGGAATGGCTATTATGAGTTAGATACAAAGAGTGCAAACAAAATAGTAGGGATGGTTTTGTATTTTCATACATAATAGTACAGGCAAAAATGTTAGCCCATTAATTCATATTTTCAAAAATGTCTTTTATTTTTTTCTATGGAAATTTTTTTAATGCAAGTGCATTGATAGCCAACATAGAAAAAGCTGAAGCATGTTGCAAGGTAGTGAGGTTCCATGCTCAATCAGCTCACAAAAAGTGTTCTTACATATTGTGATGAAGAAATAATAAATTATTATGACTACAATGATAATAGGAAAATCAACAAGGAGGTTCTCCAGAATACAATAATAAAGTTGTAATGATATTTAATTCTTTGCAATATTGCTAGAATAAACAACTAAATCCTTTCATAAGCTTTGACTATGATGCTGGGAAACATTGTTTTAGCCTATAAATCAGTCCTAACATGGACATAATCCTAGGGAGGAAGAATACTCTGTGCTTTCTGGCAATACACTTCAAATGATAGTCCGGGTCATCTCTACATAGGCACCGCTATATTTTGCCTGATACACTTCCCTAAAAGGTGCTATAAGTTCTTATACATCATTGATATTATTTGAGTGATTTAGATTGTTGATGAATATCTTCCATCCTGTGTTATTATTTAAGGATGATGAAATTACCATTCTATTATCTTGTTTGCATTCTTAGTTTTGGATTTATAATAGCCATCCTTACATTTACTTCATTTCTTAGAAAATGATTGTATTTACTTGTTTACTTTTTTACAAAATTCAAGTGTTTTGCTAGCTAATAGACAAAATTGTAGCATGTTGGAAACAGTAAGGTTTCATGTTCAACATAGTCTGGTGAGGCCAGCTCCTTTGTCCATAAAAGTGTTCTTACATATTGTGATGAAGAAATAATAATTATTATGACTACAATGACAACAGAAAATTAGCTGGGCAGTTTTCCCAATATAGAGTCTAATAAAGTTTGCCATGAACTTAAACACCATCATTAATTATGAAGCATAATCTTCTGTAACAACTAATGTTGCAAAAAACCAACTTGGAATGTTTATCTAATCAGTACGACACTTAACTGAAGGTCAAAGTAGGGGGTGGGGCTAATAAAGGTGTAGCAGAATAGTCTCATCATGTATTGTAAACAAAAGTATGAATAAGAAAGTCCGTTTCTCTACTGAAAATAAAATAATAATATTCCTTTGTTAGCTAAAGCTAGTAAACAGATTTATGTACACACATATACAAAGCAGCACATGTAGCTTATCTATAACAATCTGATTGGCTAACATGGTACAAGTCCATTATACGGTTTGGTCTTACTAGCTATGTGTTTATACATTTCTAGCCTGTGGCCACTGGTATGGCATATGGCTGCATATGAAAAACGAAATCATAATACAGTATTATGAAAGTTATGATTATATAGCTTCATAAACAGTACATTAGTAACAAAACTGTATTATGTTGACATTTTAGCCTTTATAACCAACTAATGGTTAAACAAACCAATACGTTTCATAAGATTTACAGTTTATTCATGTGAATTGAGGTTATATCTTTCCAATATCAACCTGAGATAGTTGTTTCAAAAGGCATAGTCACAGGTTAGTATATGAATCTCCCAACAAGCTATATCAGTTGGTTCATATGCCTTAATTAAGCCTGCTAACTCATAAATATTACCATGTGCTACAATATATAAATAATGGTGGCAGCTTAGTATAAATCGTTTGATAGATTTGTTAGATATAATATGGTTCATAAGTGTCTACATGTTATATCAACCCTACAAACTTGGATATCTGTAAGAATATCACCCAAGGTTGATAATTCCTATAATGAGAGGGCTAATAATACTCTTCTGAACCATGCTATATTGAAAACACTATAGTAACCACATGTAGTAATAAAGACCTGTATGATAGTGTTGACAATCATCCATAGAAAGGAGTTTTCTGTCATCGGTAACTTAGTCTGAGAAAATAAAGTAAAAATAATCGAATTGTATTTTTAAAAAAACTCACAAATAGAATAACGATCTTGTCATGTATTAGCTTGTGGAGTTTATGATCGACAATGAAGTCTTTTAAACTGACAGCAAATGTAATTTCAAAGCTTTCTGAGGGATGGATATCAACTTCAAAAATATCAATCAGGAATTTTAATGATCGATTAGTTTTACTATAACATTCCATGACCACTTTGAAAAATGCAACCAGATCCTCTTGATGTTTAGGCTCATTCAAACTAAATAAATAAAAAGAAAATTATATATTTCTTTTTATAGTTATTAATAATTGTCAACAAGGTAATAATATACATTAAAACATTGCTTACTGAGTGCTTGCCAGTATGAGTAGACTCTTAAATGGTTCCTTTTTGATAACAATGTCCTTCGGCATATGGGCAGCAAACCTCCCAAGAAAGGTATCTACTATCTGAACAGGAAAACATGAAAGTAGCAGTGATGTCATATTTCTTTACAGTTATAATAATAAGGACAAAAACACAAATGTTACTTTTGATATAAAGGATATAGTAACAGACTGACCTTTGCTTTATTGAAATGACCATTTTTAACAACTTCAACAAAGTTTTCAACTGACATATTGTGACATTGATTCCTTAGTTTACTCTCCAACTACGAAAACTATATTATGTTATTATCATAGCATTCATGTCAAACCTCATTATTTAAGTATTCGTGATAGCCCTTCCAAGGAGTTAGCTCTTTGGGATTAACCAATTGATTGACGTATTGTGAGCAGTTAGTGTTTGAAATGTCTATAGCATTGACAAGAATAGACAACCATTGCTCAAGGGTAATTTGAAAATCAGAAAATGACCACTGATGTAAGTGAATTAACTTTATTAAATAGGAAATGAAACGTAATCCCTAAAAAATAAAATTTAAAAAGATTATTCATATCACCACTATAGTATATAATTGACTTACTTCACATACTGTTTCACTCTTAATAGAGCTTAGCTGCTCCATTTTATTAACTTTAGACAGATAAAAAGATGTAACAGGTTTCAGAAAACCAGTATGAAAACTCTCTTCATCATTATCTCCTTTCAGTTGGTAGTCACATACAGCAATGAAATTTCTAGTCAATAAATTATATATAACTTTGCTATAATGTGCTAACTTACCTCAAAATAGTTATTATATGAACTTTAGAAGTGAATATACAGGAGGTATCTTTCCAGCTGAGCATTAGGCCAGGATGATCAACAAGTATTGTTGTCATTGCCTCTAGTCCACTTTGTAAGCCATTAACATCAACTTGACTTAACCCATTAGACTTATAATGCTGAATAAAAAAGAAATAGGATATAGTTTTGTTACTAGGAATTTATTGCTTATCATTAACTGAAATAGCCAATTCACTACAGAGAATTTATCATAAAAGTTTCAAGAAGTATACATACATTAACAAAATGTTCTTGCCATAATTTCTTAGTTTTTTCAGTCATAGTACATGAGCTATAAAACTTCATAGCAATTGATGCTATTATATAATAAAAACAATCAAGATTAAAATGGAGAATAACTCACTAGAGAGCAACAAAACATATGAAAGTGAAATTTGATGTTTTCTTTTACAGAACATATCACACACTTTCAAGAAAGATTTAGCAGTGAGCTCAAATATACTGTTGCTTGTATGAATACCACCAAAAACTATTTCAACATTTCCCCTAAAGAAGTAGTGAGAAACTTATAGCAATAAAAGTGACGTTCATTGACCATGATAAAAAGAAATGCCATTTACATAAATACAATGTGAAATAATTTGTAATATCTTTTGTAGTCAGTAAGTTTCTAGGTATGCTAATATATTGATGAGTGAAAATTTCCTAGAAACAGTTTGGGTAAATGAGAACTGTTTTCTTGATGCTCAGTAACATCCACACCAGTAGTCATTGGACATGGTGTATATATGCATTGGTAGTCAATACTAGGTGATACATCCAACGGAACATATTATACTGTTTCTGAACATCTTTGGCTGCAAAGAGTGAATGCTTGTAAGAACATCATGAATAATATATAAATTGTCCATGATGTCATGTAATGTGGAATACAAAGAATTCCACTCATTTTTAAAGTGATTTCTAGTTACTGCTGAGTAGTTAAAATTATTAACTCACAAATTGATAAATTTAAATAAGTTCTCTGCTATTACAGAAACTTGAAGCCTTAACAGTTGTGAGACACAACTATAAACAAAGATATGAAGCTTTTTATAAGGTGTAGTACCAGTCATACTTCTACAGGTGCATTAGGAAAAATGAAATACATTAACTACCAATAAATCAACTTACTTGTATACTGAATAGGCAAGGTTGAAAAAGAAAGGCAAATCTTGACTAAATATAGCATCAAAGTAAGTATCATGAAGAACCAACTCCAACAATTCATCTAAGTCTTCCCACCAAGCAATGTATACTTCAGTTTCAGACTATTATACACAAAGACAATTATTACAATAACTAAAAAATTTTCCAGTATTTAATATATACAATCATACTTATTATAAAATAATATAACATTAAAATCGTCTTGCAAATGTTTCAAAATGCCAATCTCATAGTAAAGTACTGATGCTTAAGGATTAAAACTAGCAGAAAGACATACAAAGGCTACAGATGTTGATACTGTTAAAAAGACTGGATGTTTTAATTTGTCCATAGTAGTAAACATCTAAATTCATTGATTGTGAGTATTTCAGTGTTCAATGTTAATTTTATTGCAATTAGTGCCTTTCAAAACTTGCAATTCAACAATGTATTCAAAGCAGAGATGTTGTATAAATGACTTTAAGTGTATGGTACCAATATGAGATATGAATGTCTCTGTATTGCTCCTATAGACAAAGAAGTCATTGCACATATATTTTATAGCTTACAAGGACATCTACATCTTTATTATACTCATAACAATTAAGAATTCACAGTGCTATTGACGCAATTGCGCAAGCTTAGAGCAGTTCAATAACCTCATATGGTCTCATAACACACCTATGGTCAATCATGAATATAATTATTTTATGGCCTATAATACATCTGTGGTCTTATAACACACCTGTTGTGAAGGATATATGGTCTATATACAACCTGTCAGCACTTCCATTTTCTTGTGAAGTAATGTATGTGCATGGTCTAAAACAGTTTTAAGAAATTCAAGATATTATAAAGCTGCAGGATTGCAAGTCAAGTCAAGACCAGAGCTATGTACCCAACTTCAAGCTTACTATGACAAGAGGTCATTGATTAAATCTCTACTACTATTCCAAAATAATCCTTATCAAAATATTGAAACTTGTGGTTTAACATCTATCAAAACAATTTTAATGAGCCATATTGAAGTTGGGTTGTAATACTTTGAGTATCATTGCTAAACAGTGATAAAAATATTTTAATTTTAAGATCAGTTTGAAGCTACAGTAATAGAATATAAAGAGTTGGCATAATAAAGATAACTTTGACCTAATAAAATCATTTCTCAATTCTTTTTAATATTATTGGGAACTGCATGCTGTTTCATTTTATTGGCTACACTTGACATTTACATAGTTTTAACAATAGAATATATAAAATAATCAACTGATATGGTAAACAGTCAAGTAACATTATAACAGTCAAGTATCATTATAACATAAGTTCAATTTTGTATATTACACAATGTAGTGTGTGATTGTTTACCATTTTTTGAATAATTTCAAGTGCTTCAAGCACCCATTTTATTAGTCTCATATCAGCGGGTACTTTTCCAAATCCATTAGCTAGTGATACACATATTCTCTCTTGAACAACTGTACGCATAATTGATTTGAAAGTAACCACTTCATTAGGTACATTTGGAAATAATATGCCTAAACCTGTTAGTGACACAGACAAATATATATCATTATATGGACATACACGACAACATATATCAACCATATAGTATATGATTATATTGATTAATTATAGGGAGTTAGTACTCAATAAAAGATATTGAATAAACATTTCAGTAGTTTTACAACTGACATTTTCAAGGATATATACAATAGCGTGTATTGAGTATATAATGATATAATAAATATACACATTTTGACAACAAATTATTAGTAATTAAGAGGTATAGCTCACCTGTAGCACCACCTTCACTTCTTTTACTATACAATGGACCTATCGTTGCCTGTAAAGTGTCATCTTCACTTTCCAAATATTGAAAAATCTCAGATTTGCAAGTTTTAGGAATAACGACGATAGCAATCTGTGAGTAGTCTTTAGTCAAAGCTGTGTTTAGCTTTCTTTGGTCCAAGTTAGCTACAATCAAGATAGCTTTAAGATTAGTTTGTTTGGAATATTTCTGAACAATAGACTCAATGGTTTGACCTCTAGACTCACTCAACTTATGAATTACTATATGATAATCCTCTGGTGGAGTTTTGTCTTCTAGAATTAATCTACACCAAGAAATAACTGGTGGTTGTTCGGGAAGACTGGCAATCCCATAAACTATGAGTACATCTTTATCGTTAGATCTTAGTTTCACCTCTGTAAGAAAAAAAACATTCAAGCATTCCTTTACATCCTTGATATATAGATGTCTAACTGAGTCTTACCAATTTTAGCATGCTTTGGGATAACTTCAAATGAACTCGCTTCTTGCTGTGAAGAACTTGAGCGCTTCCAAAAAGCCATTCAACTCCAACTACCACGCTGAGTGGTAAGGCTATTGTAATAGTAATAAATTAATAGCTAATTAAATGACCTTTTCAAAGAGCGAGCTAGCACCTCCTCCTTTTTTGGATAAGCAAGAGGCGTAACTTATCAAAAAGGAATAGGGGCTTACCTAGATAGACAACTTAAAGACTTGTACGCATACAGTCTAAACCCATAATAATGTATTTAACACATACATTATTGCTAGTACAGTAGCCATATCTTACCTTATCTCTGGTACGTTTGTCCCATGTAGTATGGAAGGCTATAGTTAATTTGATTACTCCCATATTTATTAGATTGTGAAGATTCTCCTGTGCTTCCACTAGTAATAGAGGTATAATATTTTGTGGAGTATAGTAAATAACAATGATGGAGTTGCCTTCTTTGATGCATCTCATTTAGACAAATTTAGCCATATCGTGGAAAGTTTTTCATAACAAAACTCTGATCTGGTAGAGGGAACAATTATCAGGTTCCCACTCAAGAACAAATTCAATAGTCTCATGTCATGTATGACAAAAAACAATGGACTTGACATAAAATCTTTATCCTTGCAGATACTAAGTTTGACATCCTCACAGAATTTATCAACTGCAGATTTGCAAGCTGTGATATGAGCCTTGGGTTTTTCAATGTTGTATTGATCAACGACAATCTCTACACAGACAACATTGATTACTGTACAGATTTTCTGCATAATGTCCACAACATCATCAAATGACTTATCAATACTCAGGTGAGGTTTATGTTCTTCAAAACATGTATTTACATGTATGAAAGTAACTACAACAACTTGTACAATGGTGTCAGTATCCAAAGTGAAATATAACACCTCTTTTAGCTCCTTAATCTGAAAACAGAAGACTCAGTCCTATTTCTTTAGTTAAATTGCTTTGGATTCTCTTGACATCAGTTCCTGAAGGTGTCAGATCATTTGGCAATTTAGAACAAATATATTGACTATATATATATATACAGACAGACATCCAGAAAAAAATTGTGAAATTAATTTAAAGATGGATCCTTTGAGGAAAGGCTTAAGAGTAACTTATATATAAGAGCTCATTAAGTTTTGGCTTCATTATATTAAAATACTGAAAAACTTCAAATAACTCAAAGTGAACCATAAACACTGTTTAATAAGAAAATAAAACTTCAGTTAAAGTATTAGCAGTATCAAGCTCTACTCAATTACTTCCATAGAAAAGATTCTGCATCAAAACTCTTTATTTTAAAAATATCAACTTTCTTTTTTCAAATAAATCTAATATCTTGAGATATAGGAATAGAATGTTCCTGAATTATTTTTCTGCCTGAAAATCATTTATTATTTCCTCTCTTTTATTTTCTTTAAGCTTTCTTCAGTTACTGTATTCCCTGAGGCTCCCTCAGGAATAAACTGTTGTTGTTTCTTGGCTGCAGAGCTAAGAGATAAAGAAAATCTTCTCTAACATATTTGGTGATAAATTCAGCTCACACACTCTCTTGAACATGCACATGCAAAAATGTTGTCACTAAAACCAGATATGATGCAATACCTCTATTCTTTTTCCAACTCCTATAAAGCAACCACAACTCTGCTTTTTCATTGTCCTTGTCTTAGCAGAAATTATCTATATCAGTTTCTGTTAATGCTAAATAGATAAGTCAAATTGAGGTATGCAATTATGCAATGTCAAAAAGAAAACCATCATCACAGGTAATAGCCATGCCAATTCATGCTCCTGAATTGATTTCAATTTAAGAAATGCTTGCTAAACTGAATAAAAATAAAATAAAATCTAATCTATGTTTAGTAGTACTGATATACCTGACTTGTAAATAGGAGTTGCCATTAATTGACTAAATTAAATCCTCCATAAAAATAATATCTTTATGGTACTTGTAGTTACATAGACTAGTTAGTACATTAATAATGTGTCTTAAAGGTATATATGCAAATAGAATGTATAATAACAGCATCTGTTCTTAATTATATATACTCAAAAATGTGACCACTTATTAAAATTGTAGTTAATTTATAAGTTGCTGTTGTTTATCTGATCTTCTTGATCATGTGATTAACTAACAATCAACTAACTGACAAAACTATGTGCTGATTTATTAAAATTAGTTTTCCTTTAATTTGACTACTTAGACACATGTACGTTTTGCTTCATATAAATATATGTTTGCCAGAAAGTTATACTTTGATGTGTGTAGTTATCACTATAAAAAATGGATTGGTTAATTTAACTAATTCATAATCATTTTGTTGCAAGTAGTACATAGTGAAGATCATTTTGAGAAGTTTACTAAGTGTAACTCTGTTTTAATAACTAATATACTACAGTCGCAAGACATTAGTGATAGTAATTACATAAGCAAAAGTAGAAGAAATAAAAAGAAAGAAAGAAGTAGTAAGAAATAAAGTCTGACTTGTCATTACTGTATTAGTAAAAAGAACAGCATGGTGAGAAACCAGATAACACTCCAGAGGGTTTCTGCTTGAACAAAGGGGTAGTTTAGTTTAGGAATTAATGTTACATATGTAATCATCAACATGTATGTGTGCATGATAAAGGTATTTTGGCAATGGCAATGTAAATTTAATATAGACAAGTCAAGCACCTTTGTAAGTGGACTAAGTTGCAAGATTATATATATATATAGTATACAATGAATAAAGGAGAGCAAGGGAATTACAAAAAAACTATATAATCTTAAGTGGGAATTGTTGGATATTATATATACATAATAACATATAGCTAATGTGACCACACATAATGCAAACTCCTATTAAAATGTCTTTAACTAGGTCTAGCTTTATGTAAATCAGCAAGTACTTGACCAATTGTTGGACGTTGTTTCCATTCTTGAATGATGCACTTTTCAACAAGAGGCTTCAACCATTTAAGTGACCTAGCTAGACGTTTTTTCCCATCTGTTGTAGGAGGAGGAGGTTGACAGACAATCATCTCCATTAGCAACACCCCAAAACTATAGACGTCCATTGCTGGAGAGTGGCGATCAGGATAAGCAGCCTCAGGTGCAGAATATGCTGGAGAACCTGGACCACAACTATTTGGAGAAATTTGATGAAGAAAATTTGCTGAGCCATAATCACCAAGTTTAGCCTTCCATTGACCAGTACCTGATGGTTCAAGGAGAACATTAGCACTACTAACATCACGATGAAGTATAGGGTGGGGTTTCCAAAGATGAAGGTAGTTAAGAGCATCACAGACATCTTGGGAAATTCTGACAATTTGAGGACGTGTAAGAGGTGATTTTTCAAGTTCTTTACGCACACTAGTTGGCATTAACTCCGAGAGGATGATAGGGTTACCTTCTTGAATGGCTCCTATGAACTGTAGGAGATTAGGATGCCGAACCCTTGCTGCTATTTCCATTTCACGTGCAAAAGTTGATAAAATATAAGGAGATAAAATTATTTCATGAAGACATTTAGCAGCTACTTGAATGCCTCGAAAGTAAGCAATTCTAACCTTTCCATATGCTCCATTACCAAGAAGCTGTGGGGTGACATCAATTTCATCTCTCTTTACTATCCAATGGCATTGTTGTTGTTGAAGTTCCTCTTCAGCTTCCTCACATCTTTGTGACATTTCATTAAGCTGGTGCTCTAGCTTTGTCTGTTCTTGTAACATCTTCTTTTTCAACTCTTCATTTTGTTCAAATAACAACTTTGCTTCAATTTGTTGTTCATTGATTTTTTGGGTAGATGTTTGAAGTTGCTGTGTGACCAATTTAAGTTCAATTTTTAATTGTTGAATTTCTTTGTCCTTGCTTTGTAGGGTCAGTAAAGGTGAATTCAATACTGGTATTACTTTTTTAAGCTTTTCAATCAATGCTGAATGTGTTTGCAAATTGGCCTTTTGTTGCAGTAAATATGAAGATAAACATTCTTCTATGTCACTATGATGATCAGATCTAACTTCTGCCAAATAAATATGTTGCCAACCTTTTTCAAACAGACATGGATAGCAGTAACTATAAAGCATGTTTTCTGGAAAATGAAGAAGAAGGTAAGCAAGTTTGTTTGATTTAATCTTTGATTGAAATAAAGCTTCCATTTCCTCTATTAACAATCGGACATGACTGATACAGTCTTTGTGAAGTTCATTCATGTTAGCAACTAATACTAGTACTTCATACTGCTCTGATTGAAAGAATTGAGTTAATACTTGATTGATATTTTGTTGCTTGCTAGTACTAGTAATAGTATATATATAAAGCAAGTCAGTGTTGATGAGAAAGAGATCTTCTAGTCCAGCAACCTCAATTTCAGTTAATTTATTAAATGAACAATAGTGAGGAGGAATAGATGTAAGAATGGCATATGACGTTTGTGTATACAAGAGATATTTCTTAATTTTAAACTTTAAAGTATTCATCCTAGAATTGTGTAAGAAAGATATTTGTTATAAAAAAATCAATAAAACAACAATCCCAGCTTTAACAAACACGCATTCATAACAATCCAATACTTTTAGAGAAAACTAAATTACAAACATTAATTATTAAACTTACTCTTGACATATTGATTTGTGTTGATCTTGAATTAGCTGTCCCAATGAAAAATGATGTTGATGCTGAAGGTAGCAGCAAATGTAATAGTTCTCCATATGCTCTCTATGAAGTACCAATGCTTCAGGAGACATAATTTGAATGAGTTGTTTATATAAGTGAGTCATAACCAATTTTCTTATTATCAAGAATGGTAGATTAGATGTGGAGAATTTCAGAGAAGAAAAGTCAATAACTGTTTCTTTCATTGACTCGATAGATTGTGCTGCAAAGTCAATTATAGCAGAGTGAGAAGCTAAATCAACTTGATCTTCTACAACACCATCACCAGGGAGAAAAGAAAAGACATACCTGACCATGTCAGAAAACTCAAGACAAGTACCCTTGTAAATGAAAAATACATAATATTATTATATTCAACTAAGAATCGACACATTTACCTGCTGTATGTATATTCCAAATGTTGTATGACATTGCTTCAGGAGGCAATTAATAAATATACCCTTATTGGAAAGGCATTCACATTGAAAGTCATGAGATGTATGAGTTGCAATACTTTCATTTACATTGAAATCTTTTAATGGAGCTAAAGAAAGCATCAAGGAGTCGATTGTTTGTTTAGTGAACCCATAAAAGCTAGACTCTCCACAAGTATTAACAAATGTTGCAATCTAGAAGAAAAATGATAACAATAGAAAATAGATATAGTGTAATATTGGAGCTCTCTTGTTTCACTACATACATTGATTGGAATGTGGTTAAATGAACTAATAATCACAAAGCAAGTATAATTTATATATGGCAGCCTGTAAAATTTACATTTTTAATCTTTACTAACTTTTTGATTAATTCCAAGAAAAGTCAATGGACTTACTTTGTATTTTGCATATTGTAGTAACTTCTGTACACTCCCAGGACAAAAACACAATATTGCATCAAAAAAATCTTTGTGACTTAGAGTGTGTTTTTCAAGTCCTTTTAAGATAGACAAAGGAATCTTAGATATTTCTGAACTGCTGACTACCACACCACATTTAAAGGTAGAAGATATTCTTGTTGGGTGAATACTACCCTCGTTAATTACACAAACATAATGATGGTCACCAGAGGGACTATGAATACATGTAAAATGTTGTAGCAAAAGGTCATAAAGGCAATCTAGGATTTCTTCAGCTTGAAGAATAATAACTGGTTGGCCTTGTATAGCACATTGTTTAATGGCATCAATTGTATTTACCTGTTTTACAAAAAGGAAAAGAATATACATTAGCTAATTTTTTATCAGCTCACTTTTCCATCATCATCATCTCCAGGAAGCTTTGAACAGGCTAATACTCTTATTTCATTTCTCATTAATATTCCAAATAAAGATAAAAGTCGAATCATTGAGTGATCTTCACTAACATCAATTAGTAATTTGTTTCGACCAGTCTCTTCTGAAAATTGGAAATGAAAGAAAGTTGTTTGAACCATATCTATTAAAGAACGTCTTTGAACTTGACTTGGGCTTATGCCAATCTAAAACATGAACCATACAAATATATAATAACTCGGTCAAATGATTGTATGTTTATAAGGACTTACCACATCTAGAAATGCTGTCAAGATTTCATTAAAGTAATTTGATCCATTAAAGTTTATCTCCAAAGATTGAACAACTATTTCTGATGATATAATATTTGTTTGAGATGCTACTTTGTCAATATAGGTCAAGAAATGTATAAAGTCCATCACCCCAAAGAGTGTGTTAATTGAATATTGGTTTATTATACATTCATAAGCTTTAACAAAGCCATCAATAACAACCTCTTTTGCCAAGTTTGAAGGTTGTGCATTTGTTAGGCAACAATCTGCTATTTGCATCAAGTCATTTTGAGACATTTCACTTCTATAAACGACAACTGCTTGATTTGATGTCACAGTATCTAAAATGGCATTAGCTACTCCAACAAAAGATACCTAAAATATTTTTAAAAAATAGTAAAAGTGCTCTCAAAATGATTGTATGTACAAAACCTACTGCATTAACAGTCATATAATGATCATTACATCTTAAAATTAGCCACTGTGGTAGTTATAAATAATTTTTACTATTATATTGTATCTATAAAGACTACATCGTATCACATAACTATCTAGTTTTATCTAACCTTATTATTGTCCAAGTAGTAATGAAGAATGTCCCATAAACTGTAATCTTTTAACAGACTATCCATATTAAAAAACACACAACAATAATTTCTTATTTCATTATTATCAAAAATGTTTTGATGAATTTCAGCTTTGTAAAAAAAAGTTTCAATTTCTTTTGATGTACATTTATGAGAACAATGATAAAAATGAGGATCCAAACTCATTAGAATGTCAGAATCATACTTTTGTTTAGACATTGGACATTGAAAATTTGATGTCACAATCTTAAAAGAAAGCATTTTTGAAGAACCAGGTGGGCCAACAATAATTAGAGGAATGCGAGTCATTGTACAAACAATTATAGCATAAATGTTTTCTTTGAGAGCATCAGTTGGGGCAATATCAATGGGAAGATTGATATGATCAGTTACCCAGTCAAATTCATCACTGACAGCCTGTTCAAATGTGACTGGAATGCTTTGCTCATCAACTAGGCAAATTTTACTCATTTCATTTTTGAACTGCTGTCGAGACTGTTCATTTAGTCTGAAATAGTAAACTAAAGCCAAGGCAACAAACACAGCACGACAACTGACACTAAAGTCATTTCTGTCATATTTGGTAGGTCGTTTAAACCACTTCTGAAGCCAATCATAAAATGTAAAGACACGTTGAATATCTCGTTGACTAACAGTGCTTTGGGAATATAGCTTTGCCTTATCTTCTGTTACCTTATTATTGACTAATGTTTTGTAGACACAAGATCTAATAAATTGTTGAGCTTTAGCTATCCTCTCAGTAAGAAAAGTGTATTCAAGAAATGGCAACTCATTATAAGTGAGAATGAACTTTTCTCTTATATACTCTTTTTCATGGCCCACTTGTAATTGCCCATAGTCCCACATAATAAGCTCAAGAGTTGGAGGTAGGGACTGGACGTAATAAGAGCTTCTAAACCAGTTCTCATCAGATTTCTTTTCTACAGAGGCTAAACTGTTACCACGATGAGGATTACAAGCAGCAACAATAAAGATGTTTGAAGAAATTTTTTGCCCCTACAATATACATACATAAGGTTAGAATGTAACAATTAACAATTTAAGGAAAGAAGGAGAGTAATCAAATAAGGATAATGAATTACAATTTCAAAAACATTAAAACTTTTGAAAACACAATAGAATCTATGCAAGAGTTGTTCTATTTAAGACCTTACCTTTTGATCAATAGTGCCATCAGTGATAATTTCTTTTAGATACCCAGGACAGGAGCAAGTATGTATGTCATCTAAAAACACCTATAAATGCAGTGAAAACACATTGTGTTGATAAAATTGCTAACAACATAAACCAGATATCAAAAATATTATAGTATATTCATTTACAATGACAACAGGCTTTTGAAACTCTTTAGTTGGAGTTATACTTTTCTTATAATCCAAGTAGCGATAATAACTCATTAATAAAGAGTCAGCATGTTTATTAACATTAAAGAAGAACTGTTTGATGTTATCTGATTTTGTATCTATAGGATTTAAACATAAACATACAGCTAAATACATTGGTAATGTCAGTTAATATTTTGAATCATTTACATTAATATAAACTTTCAAAGTTTAATGACAGTTAATGTATACTTATATAGCTTACTAGCAGTAATGGTTAGTTTGTAAAAAATATCTTTTAGACATCCATAGAGAATACCATTCAACACTTCAGCTATTATCTATACACAAACCAATGTTAAAAGATATGGCCTCACAAACAATTAAAAACATTACCTCAAAATCACAAGCACTTTGCACCTGCTCAAGCAAACTGATAAATTCACTTTCACAGGTGGAGTCATTAGGTAGTACTATGCTTGCTAATATTGGATCAAATGCAATAGTTTCAATCTTGCTCTTCAAAACTTCATATAATTGAATAGAAGGTATGTCAGGATCTTTTAGTCTCAAAATTTCTTGTAAATTATCGAGAGGTACTTTCTCATCAGTCAGTAGCGTGGACAATGTTGCTCTAAGTAATGCATCAGTTCTTGAACCAATAGCTCTTAGTTTAGAAACTTTTTCCACAAAGAATTTCTAATATAGCAGTTAACATATTTAAGAAATTCCATAACAGATCACTTACTTTTATAACTTCTCTTTGTTTATTTAACTGCAGATGCCATGATTCATTCCAAAGAGTGGACAGTACATCAAGAAGAAAAGTCTTTCCAACACCAGTCTCTCCTTCAATGACCACTGGCATACAACACTCCTTCCTCTCATGAATATGTAACATTTTACGAACAAAATCTCTTGTGACAATTACTTTCTTCTCTTTCATCACTTTAATTTCATTAGTCTTGTCAACATTAAAAGCAGCAGACATATAATCATGAAGTACTTGAGTGGTGATTACTTCTCTAAAATATCAAAATACAATTCAACTAATCTTTAATAAACTTAGTCATAAATCTATTCAAAAATAGTTACTATATTCTAACTTACTCATTTGCTGGTAACTCAATTCCAACTGCTTGGAGTTTTGAATGATCAACTGGTGATAGTTGTTCTGGATGGGTACAGAGAAATTTGAAGGTACTACCAGCATGAATGAAATAATATATGAGCTAAAGAAAAGACAGAAAATGGTATTACAATACAACTCTTGGGGATAAATATTATAAACAAATAGAAAAAATGTAACAGTCCACTATAAAATTAAACTTTTACAATTAAATGCAATTTTGGAACACAAACTGTGACAAACAATACTTTAAGTCATATACATTGTATTCCATAGTTCAAATTATAGCCTCAACAGTACAATTGACATTTAATTAATAGTTCTGATCATACCTGTCTATGATCATCAGAGGACAATGAAAATGATTGTTTACAGAAATCTCCAATTTCCTCTTTCATTATATTAAATAGTGTGGACCTCATTTTAGCTGTGTTTTGAAGATGTGGACATTTCTCAAGAAGTAAACATCGCCTTTCCATGTATCTAAAATTAATAATTGTTATATTTTATTTGACAAAGTGGAAATTACCATTTCTAGGGTTATCATATGGTAATAGTTTTTATATTGTAAACAATCTTGTAAATTATTATAGTTCTTTGTGTACTAAAATGCTATAATTGTAAACAAATTAATAGATACCCCAAAATTCCACATATACTAGGCCACCTACTGGTGCTTTTGCATGTCAGTAAAGTAATGTGTCACTCACTTTAAGTACAACACTTCCATGAGTTTATTGCCTCTAATTTCATGTGGAAATGCTTCTTGAAGAATCTTCTGACAATCATTTGAAGAAAAATCTTGTTTTAAAAGTCCATGTTTTAAAAGTGAAAGGTACAGCTTTTAATACTGGCATTACTTACTTTTAAGGACAATGTTTGACTTTTTTTTCTTGGATGCATTAAGGTATTTACAAACAAGTTGTACACTAGGATAGTTGTCCACATCAAACTCTACTGGAGGAACAACCTTCTCACCAAGCAGACCAAAGACAGGAAAAAAATCAATAAACTTTTCAAATGACAAATCAAGACACATTCCATCAGTTGAAGGACCATTTTTAATGTTCCAGTATGGTGCCTGTATAATGTAAATACATGAAGATACAATTTCTGTATTAATGTTAAATAAATTAATTGGTCACTATCTATTTATTTATCCTAATATAATCTATTGACTAAACTATTGTATGCCACTACCCAAACATGTTTTTATTCAAGTATAACAACACTTTAACCAAATGTTTATTTTATATTATGCAACTCAATATATTTATTTTAAAAACTATGATTATCACACCTACAAAACTCACATACTCTTCTAAAACATACCTCTACATAAACAGACATAGAAACTCCAGCTACCAAAGGTAGAGAAAGACAACCAGAAGACGTTGACTCAGTACTAGTAGTCTCAGGAACATCAACATAACCAAGTATAAAGTAATCAAAGAAGAACCAGTTTACATCATCCACAAGTTGATAAAATACTTCCTTGTATTCCTCTTTGTCAAAATCCTACAAAAATATTATTATACAAATGATGTTAACAATACATTTCTTACTTGAGGCCAAAGTAAAGAAATTTTCAAGAAAAGTATCAGATTGCAGGTAGTCAAACAATGTTCCCTCAATTGTTGAACAACTTCAGTCTTGTTAAAGGTTTCATTGATACAAATTGTCTTTGATTTTTTATAAAAGTTACAGCTGAGACACTTTTTAATGTAATGTGTCTTACCAGTACCTATATATGTTCAATAAACTAATGTAAATTTGTTTGAAAAAGTCTAAATATACATTCTATACATCAAATTTTGATATGATGTGATTTATAAATACTATTAGTAGCATTGCATATGTTACTAAATAAAAAATATATATTTTTTATTTAAAGCACAATATATTCTACAATTGTTTTCAGTACTTAAAAGGAATTAAGGCACTCTCACAGAATAACAGTAATTAAGCTGAATGAGATAGTATACAATTTTGCATTTGGCAATATAAATTAATGTCTCTACTTTATTGTAGAAGTCAAAGCGTACAGGAACTTTAATCACCTGGAGGTCCACATACAACTTGAAATTGTTTAAACACTTTTTGCCTTCTTATGTGTGCACTTATGTCTTCTACAGACGAAAATTCAGTTTTGTCCTAAATAATTAATATCAGTACAGGATAGTATAAGTGTAACACATTAACCAATACTCATTAACTCAATACTCATCAACTCATTAAAAAAAGATGACAGTAATAATTACAGTTATTATATATTCTTGCTTAAGAGTACATTTATAATGTAAGAAATTAAATCAAAAACTATAGAATGGTAACAAACATGTAGTTAAACAATCATTGTGATATTATTAATGTGCTATTATGTATGGATGATGCTACATAGCAACATCACCACTCTGGTTGTTTGTGTCCAGATTATAAATTGTGTAATGATAGCTCACAACTTTAGTAGTAGTATCAATCCATGGTACAAGTCTAATCATTGAAGAAGAATATTCAACAATTATGATCTCTATTGTTTTAGCATATTGAAAATTTTTGTGAATGTCAGCTTTTAATTTAGATATTCTTTTCAAAAAGACCTAAATAAACATTTAGACATAATATCACATATAGACTAACTCACTTGTTGCAAGTCATTTCTAATCAAATTGATTCCCAATACAAGATATTTTGGCTGAGGAAAATGATCAATTCTGTCAAAAAATAACTCAATATCTTCTTTACATGTACTTGATGAACATCTAAACAGCTGACAAAACAGTGGAAAGCTTTTATCAAAACTCCAGTATATTAATCGAATCAAGTCTAAATTAGAATAATCAAAAGCAGAAATTAAAGAAAATGTAATTGGATCTTCTCTACGATGTCCCTGTTTTGGTAATACAGCATCAGAAAGATAAGGCTTTACTTCAGGTTGACTGACAAGTCTGCTCAAAAAATACCCAATTATTTTGGCAGGATGCTGAAAATCTTGTCCTTCAATAATGTCACTTCTATTAGCTTGGTAAAATTTGGAGACCTCCTACATAAAATATGAAGAATTAATTTAATGAATAATTTAAAGAATAAGCTAACATTGAGTAAAACACAGTAAGAATTCAATTCTAAATTAAAGAGAAAACTGATATTTCTCAGAAGGTCATCAAAGTCTGGGATTTCTTTTTTCAAATTTGCATAAATTGTTTTCAACTTTTGTGTGCTTACAAAAGACAGCAAAGGAAACGTTTTTCTGGAGACTACTAACACATTTACAAACTCTCTCCATTGCTCCTTACACACTGTCACCTATAATAATATGGTATTACATATTAAATCAATGTTATACAAAATTCATCATACTTCGTCTTTTAGTAATTGTAATTGTTCATACTGAGAACACAATAAATATTGTTCTGATGATGCCTTCAAATAAAGTGGATGACCATGACATTGCAATTGAGAATAACAACTTTGTAATTCCATTGCAGTTATATTAAACTATATAGGCAAAGATGATAGAAAAAAGCAAGCCATACACATTATACCTGTTGGAGCCTTCTAAAAGTATTACCAACTTCATCATCACTAGACTCTATTTCAGTATTAAACAAGGTTAATTCTTGAATGAAATTTTCAACTTTATTACAAGACCACTCTTTAAATGGCACATTTCCTTCAATAGAGCAATAATTCACATAAGCAATGATACAGCAATTAAGAACTTGATTTACCTAAATAAGATGGCTTGAATTGTAATTTGACCTCAACATGATATTCATCACAAAAGAAGTTATAAGATCCAGAACAAAGAATAGATTGTAGAATAGTCTCATTTGATTGTTGCCCTCCCTAGAAAAAATACATTTACTATGTTAAATTACTAACATAAGGTAGTCAATTTAATTAAAATCAGCTGTCTGTCCATCCATAAATCAATCCATCTATCCATCACTCTATCCAGCCATCAATTACTCACAATTGTCCTAAGGAAACAGGTTCTTATAACATCTATTTCTTCATTAACTGTCTTGAGTTGAACTGTTGCAGCTGATATATTACTAATTTTGTTTATACTAGTCCAAAGGTCAAGAAAAGAAAACGATTTGTTAAAGAAACAAGAAGTCAATTGCATAGCACCAAGTAGAACTGCTAATAATTCTTCATGATCTTCACACAAAAGGTCTCCAATTACTAATTGATATTCTTGACGAAACGTATCCATACCATTACTTAAATTATAACCTCTCTCTTGAGCAAAGAAATATAGAGGACAACCATGTTGTAAAAGAGAGAATAAATTGAAACAAGGATTGTCAATGAGGTCATCAATACCAAATATAACTTTGATAGTTGATACTTTATCACAAGCATTAGGTAAAGTAATGAAATGAGTGTTTTGTATCTCCAATTCACTTGCCTTCTGAGCTTCATCAATTTCCTTGGCAATTTGATTTAGATGGATCATTTTGGGGTCAGTTAGGCACTCATTTAGACCAAATAACACACATGTTTTCTGCAAAGCAAAAATATGCTTACATACAGCATAGAGTTCAAAAAATGCAGTGAAATAATTAGAGATATCAACAAAGACCTCATGTCCAATCTTTAACTTGTAATATTGCTGCAGTGACTCATTTTCTACTGATAGATCAATGCTCATAAGATCACTTGAGTTGAAAATGTCAGCAATAGTGTCCATTCTTGTGTTGCCTTCTATTAGAGATATCACAACAGTTTCAGCTTGTTGAACAGCATCATTTAGTCGAATCATCCTTGTTTGACAATCAAGAGTGAACATGCTGGAGTCTGTAAAAGGGGTCTGAGAGCACTGGCAACTATGTAAATATGTTGTAGACAATACTTTTAGGAAGTAGTTAATGCATTTCTCTAAGATTTGACAGCCTTTTAAGTCAATGAAAACAAGAGTATCTAATGACTCTTTCAATGGCTCTAGAAATGTTGTCAGGCTAACTTTTAATGATTGAAGAGATGACAACTGACTGGTAGGACTAGCATGATAAGTAATCACAGTATAGACTTGTGAGCCATCAGTTGAGGGAAACTCATGATGACCCGTACATGGTATAAGCAACTTCTTGAGATGTGCATCCAGTACTGGAGGAAGTTCTAAATAATATTTTGTCAACACAGATTGAACATGTGACCTATTTAATAAAAATAGTCATCATAATTGTAACTATATTGCTATACACTCACATAGCTAATTCTGGATAACTTTTAGGTGACCTAACCAATAATTTCCAAATCTCATCAACACAGTTATCAAAGTACCTCTTAAGATCTGACAACTCTTCTTTCGAAACAATATCAACCTCACTAAAGACATTAGAAACACACTGTGACATTGCTTCATACATCTCATAGTGAGTATCTAATGCATCCAAATTATCATAAGTGACATTTCTTTTTCTAATTTGTTGTCCAGTAACTTTTACAAAATCTTTGAAGCAGTTCAAAACATCATGGACAAACTGGTGAAGTTCAGGAATATTTTCTATTCTTTTCATGAACATCTCAATGGTAGGTTCTTTATCAACACCTTCCCAATTTTTAAAAGCATTCCAAATGTTTAGAAATGATTTTGTCATTGGGTTAATTATCGAACTATATTCTTGAAGACAGTGAAAATTGTCTAAAGAAAGTTTCATGTCTTTCGTCATAATCAAGTAAATATAGAAAATTATACGAATTCTAACAGAATGGATGTGTTCCTCATGTAAATCAGGTGAACAAAAGCAAGACAAGCATTCCAATACATCACTATCAAATTGCAATCCACTTTGAAATACTTCCTGTGTAACAAACAAGATAAAACTATAATTAATCTTGAGCTATAGGTTGATTGTTGTTCATAACCTAAATATATCAATAAATGACAATGTATTTATCAAAATTTTTATATATGTGATTGTAGTTTTAAATGTTGTAGAACACATGTTGTGTAAAATGCTTTCATCAAAGGAGTTCCATTATAGTAATCAAGTGCATTTTTAATACTCATAGCAAAGTATATGGAAAAAATAATTTTGTTTGTTTTATATGAGCATCAAATTGCACTTTTATTGTCTTCATAAATTCATTTAGCAAGAAAAAGAAATTTGGATGTAGATATTTTCTGGTCTGTCATAGTTAGCTTAAAATAATAACAGGACTATATCATACACTTCTCGTGTTATTAATGCTGATAGTAACTATGTTATTAAACTCCACTGACTAGATTTTATTTTCATTCTTACATAAAATGAGACATTTGCTAGACCAGGCTGTTACTACAAATTCATATATAAGCCAAATGTATTTTACAGGGTTGAATGAAGCCAAGTAATGTCCAAGAAACAACTAAAACAATCCATTTATTTTAACAGTAATATAATCAAGACTGCCATTACAATAATGTATTAAATAAAGATAAATTAAATTTTAATGCTAATTAATATGACGGCTTTTGGCTAAGAACCATATTGTCTAAGAATAAAAATATAATCATTATTAGATTAATAATCAAAAAGCATTATCTTTACTTTTACTACAAGCAACCTGCACGTATGCCAACTATACAATTAATCATCTAATCAATGACTACTTCTATCATCACTTTTTAGGGGCATGCAGTAGTCTCTTATAACTATAATATAAAACAATTGTATGAAATGAAATTGAGTGCAAAATTACAAATTTTTTTTTTATTGCAAAGTTGTAGTACACAGAAAATGTTAAGAATGCTATATTCAATAGTACCTGTATCATAGAGCTGATAATTATCCATACAAAGGAATTTTCAGCTAGGGATAGCTTGCTCTGAGAAAAAAAGGACCATAATATAGCTCATATGTACATATAGAACTCACAATTACAAAAAGAATGTCATCATGTATTGCCTTCTCAAGATTATGATCTGCAATGTATTCCTTTATAGCAACAGAGAACTGAGTTTCAAAACTCTCCGAAGGACGAATATCAAACAGAAATAGATCTATGAGAAACTCCAATGGTCGATTAGTTTTCCTGTAACATTCCATGACTAATTTGAAAAAAGACAGCAAGTCTTCTTGATGTTTGGGTTGTGTCGAACTAAAAAGAACAGATGTATAATTGAATGGTGTAAACGGATCCTTAAAAAATGTTGATTAGGCATTATCAAATGAACAATATAGTGTTAGTGTAGACCTGGACTTACTGAGTGCTTGCAAGTGTAAGCAAACTCTTAAATGGTTCCTCGGCAATGATGATGTTTCTAGGTATAATAGCAGAAAATCTCCCAAGAAAAGTGTTTATTACCTGTGTATGAAAGAAAATTGATAATGAAAATGTCACATTAATAATATGTATACTGAAGATTTAACTTAATTCCAACAAGAAAGAGAAAATTGGACAGAATACTGTGACAGGTTGGAGTATAACTTTCAAGCAAATGGGATAACGGATGAAAACAAGAAAAAGTCTATATTTTTTATCATAATAGGACCCCTATCTCTTAAACTGCTGCGTAACCTGGTATCACCAAATAAACCACACGAGAAGACACTACAACAGCTGATAACTCTATTGAAGCAACACTACAACCCCACACCCTTGGTTATCGTTCAAAGATTCAAGTTCCATACTAAAACTAGAAAACCATCAGAGTCAATTGCAACATTTATGTCACAATTAAGGTCTATTGCAGAATTTTGTAACTTTGGTAATATGTTAGAAGATATGCTAAGAGATAGGCTGGTATGTGGCATTGCAGACAACGTTATTCAGAAAAAGCTACTTGCGGAAGACCCTTTAAGCCTAGCAAAGGCTCTAGAGATCGCTAAAAGAATGGAATCAGCAGCAAAAAATTCACTACTCTCAATCCAGATAATCAAAGTATCGGCGCCCAGGGGCTAGTACACGAGGTTCAAAAATCGTCCACAGTAACAAGCTGCTATCGTTGCGGTAGACAAGGTCACCAGCCGAGAGCATGTAAATTCAAGGCGCTAAGTGTTTTTTGTGTGGTAAGATGAGACATTTAAAAAAAAGTATGCCGGCAGAAGACAATAGTTCAGAGTAGACGACAACTACAGGCAACCCCAAGACAACAGAAAATTGTTAAACATGTTATGGCACAAGATGATCCAGAAAATGAAGGAGAAACTGAATATTCACTGTACGCTATGGGATCAACACCAAACCCATTGATAGTTGATGTTACTATAGATGGTATTAAAGTGCCAATGGAGATAGATACAGGTGCATCAGTATCGTTAATCTCAGAGAAAATGTTTCAACAAAATTGGACAGAAAAAGAATTGAAGGCCTCATCAGTACTGTTACGAACATATACCGGACATACGTTGGAAGTGAAAGGTTGTATTGAAGTGAATGTTAAGTATCAGAGTCAGGAGAAGCAATTACCATTATTAGTTGTAGCTGGCGAAAGACCAAGTCTGTTAGGACGCTAATGGTTAGCACATATTAAATTAGACTGGTCATCTTTGCACAACATCCAAAGTGAAAGCGTTGAGCAGTTGTTAGAAGAACACAAAGCATTCTTCAGTGAGGGTTTAGGTACACTCAATGATTACGAAGCAACATTCAAATCGATGACACAGTCAGACCTAAGTACAGTAAGGCAAGACCAGTACCCTATGCTATGAAGTTATTAGTGGAAGCGGAACTAGAAAGATTATGTAAAGAAGGAATTATTGAACCAGTGTCATTCTCTGAGTGGGCAGCTCTAATTGTATCTATATTAAAACCAGACAGGAAGTCACTCAGAATTTGTGGAGATTTATAAATCATGCTTCAAAGTTGGATCGCTATCCAATTCCTAAAGTAGAGGATCTTCTAGCAAAATTGGCAGGTGGACAAAAATTTACCAAATTGGACCTTAGTCAAGCTTACATACGTCTGGCAGAACAAGCAAAGTAGTATGTTGTAGTTAACACACATAAAGGATTATTTAGATATATCCGCTTGCCATATGGAGTTGCATCTGCCCCTGGCATCTTCCAGAGAGTAATGGAGAACATCCTCCAAGGTTTATCACACACAGTAGTATACTTAGATGACATCCTGATAACTGGTAAGGATAGTGTCACCCACTTAAAAAATTTAAAAGAAGTACTCTTCTGACTAGAAAAAGCAGGCCTCAAACTAAGGAAAGACAAATGTTCATTTATGGTACCATCAGTTACATACCTAAGACACAAAATAGACGCAGAAGGTGTACACCCAGTATAAGATAAAGTGAAAGCAATTCAAGAGGCTCCAGCTCCTAAAAATGTCAATGAATTAAAAGCATACCTAGGATTATTAAATTACTACCACAAGTTTTTACCAAAGTTGTCTTCAGAAATAGCACCATTATATGCTCTACTAAGGAAAGACTGTAAATGGAAATGGACTAAACTAGAGCAAGAAGCCTTTCAGACATCAAAAGACCTTTTATTGTCGTCATAACTATTGATACAATTTGACCCAACTAAAGAACTCATCTTAGCTTGTGATGCATCGGGATATGGAATAGGTGCTGTTCTAGCTCACAGAATGACAGATCACTCAGAAAAACCAAATGGATATGTTTCAAGAACATTATCTACAGCTGACAAGAGCTATTGCCATTTGAAAAAAAGCCCTGGCTGTGTCTTTGGAGTCAAAAGATTTCACTCCTACTTATTAGGTCATCTCTTCACATTAGTGACAGACCACAAATCACTCCTCAGTCTGCTAAATTGCAAGAAGGCAGTCCCAGCACAAGCCTCAACAAAGATTCAGAGGTGGGCCTTGACCTTAGCTATATATGAATACACTTTAGTTTTTAAAAACACCAATCCGTATTGCAATGCAGATGTTTTGAACAGACTTCCTCTTAAAGACACAGTTGATGTACCACTCCCTCAAGAAAAAGTTTTACTATTTCAATTTTTAGACAAAGCACCAGTGTCAGCCTCTCAAATTTGTATTTGGACACAGAGAGATCCTGTAATATCCAAAGTAATGGAGTACATCCAGACCAAATGGTCAGATACAGAAGATGATGTCAACAGGAAACCATATTTTTTTAGAACTCTCATTGTAAAGTGGCTGTATTCTTTGGGGAAACAGAGTTGTAGTACCTCATCAAGGACGCCGACAATTACTGCAAGAGCTTCATGAAGCTCACCCTGGCATATCACGTATGAAAAGTTTGGCAAGTCTATATATATGGTGGCCAGGATTAGATCAATACATATAACGGTTAGTTCAAAATTGTCATGTTTGTCAAGTTAACAGTAAGACCCCACATTAGCACCACTTCAGCCGTGGCAATGGCCAAGTAAACCATGGACTCGTATTCATGTGGACTTTTCAGGTCCAATACAAGGACACATGTTGTTAGTCATTATAGATGCCCATTCTAAATGGATGGAGGTACATGTGATGACATCATCGTCAGCTAAGGCAACCATAGAAAATCTGCAAATAACATTTGCAAACTAGGACTTTCAACTACAGTAGTTAGTGATAATGGACCATGTTTTGCTAGTGAAGAATTCAAACAGTTTCTAAAGTCAAATGATATAAACCATGTCACTTCAGCACCTTACCACCCAGCCTCAAATGGCTTAACTGAGCGAGTTGTTCAAACAAGTAAAGCAAGCCCTAAAGAAGCAACACTTGGGCTCTATCAAACATAAAGTGACTTGATTTTTATTTGCATACAGAAACACACCACAAACTACAACAGGTCAAACACCAGCTAAACTAATTCTTGGACATCCATTAAGAACTAGATTCAGTAACGTTAAACCAGGTGTGGAGAAGAGAGTGCAAAAGAAGCAAGAAAGTCAGAAAAAGAACTATGATTGTAAAGCAAAGGGCAGATATTTCAAGGTTGGAGACAAAGTTTATGTAAAAAACTATAGACCCAGACCAGTGTGGGTAGCAGGTGAAATATTGAAGAAACAAGGATCCGTCTTGTTTGAAGTCAAAGTGTTAAAAGGAATGGTCTGGCGTAGACATGTAAATCAGATTCGAAGCCGTACATCTGAGCATGAATAACCATGGAGCAACCGGGAATCAGAAGAGAATAGTCAGTCATTTGTCGGATTCCCTATAGACGTTCCTGATAATGTTCCATCACAGTCACCAGTGCCAGTTGGCCCAACTATTCAAGAGACTACTACTGTTTGTCCCTCTATTAGAGTATGACAACCTCCTAATTGCCTGTTATCAGGATACACTTTTTAAGGAAGGAGTTTTGTTTTTGTGATCTGTTATAAATGTTACTTTTCTTTGTTGTGATCAATTTTTGGTGAAATATAACATGACTGACCTTAGATTTTTCAAAATTAACAATCTCAACAACTGCAATGAAATTTTCAACAGACATTTTATGACAATGGTCCTTTAATTTAATCTCAAGCTACAAATAAAACAGTATCTTATTAGAATAATACTCTTAACAAACCTGTCTATTCAAACACTCATGATAACTTTTCCACAGAGTTAGTTCAACTGGATTAACCAATAGATCAATACATTGTATACAGTTTGAGAGTGAAAGGTCTATGACATTGATAAGAATAGTCAACCACTGCTCCAAAACAATTTTAAAATTCAAAAGTGAACATCGATGTGCATTAATTAAGTTTAATAAAAATGAAAGAAAATGCAATCCCTAAACAAATAAAAAAATTTTAATTCAGCAATACTATCACTGAGTCATATATCAGAATGAAATGATACAATATAAATTATATTAACTTACTTCACATATTGTTTCACTTTTAGTAGATACTAGTTGCTCAAGTTTATTAACTTTTGACAAATAAAATGATGTAACTGGTTTTAGATAGTCACTGCAAAAACTTCCATCAAGATTGCCTTTTGTAATATAGTAGTCACAAACAGCAATGAAATTTCTGAATAACAATATAATATCCTAGGTTGATATAATATGTAACTTACCTCAAAATAGTTATTGAATGAACTTTAGAAGTAAATATACAGGAGACATATTTCCAGTTGAGCATTAGACTGGGATGATCAGCAAGTATTATTGTCATTGCCTCTAGTCCACTTTGTAAGCCATTTACATCAGCTTGACATAAGCCATTAAATTTGTAATGCTGAATCATGGAAGAAATATAAAAAAAGTGTTTAACAATTTGTGTTATACTTAACAATTACATGAGCACAGGCATACAAAACATCAAATCTTTTTACAACTTGTATCCAGTTTAAACTTGGTAATATAATAAACTAGTACACATAAATGGCTGAAAACAGCCTATAACAGTTTAAAAAGACAATCAACATGAGTATATTACACAATTGTTATTAAAACATACTAATTGATGAATACGTTAACACTTACTTCAATAAAATGTTTATGCCAAAGCTTTTCAGTCTTTTTTGTCTTTGAACATAAGCTAAGGAACTTTATAGCAATTGATGCTATAAAAAACAATTAAATTTCAAATGAAATGTGTGAAACTTACTGGAAAGCAATTTAATATGAGAAGACTTTGTATGAGAATTAACTCTAATGAATTCATTGCACACTGTTATTAAAGATTCAGCTGTGAGCTGAAAGATAGTCGTGTTTTTTTGAAGACCACCAAAGACTATTTCAAAGTCTCCCCTAAAAATGAATGACCAAGATTATAAATGTCAACTAAGATTAATTATTTGGATAAACTACTCATATAAATTGTTCTAAAGTAAAGTACTAAATTACACTAATGTAAATGACTGAGTATAAACCATGATATTGCTAGCAAGAACATAATTGTAAAATGCTTGTCCACCAAGGTTGTAGACTGGAGAGTTGGCAGAAGTTGTGGAACTGCTCAAAGACATTACTTGATTAAAAGAACTCAAACACTTAACTCATTTCAAAGCACTCACGGTAAAAGTAATTGTCATTGGTTGCTATTTGCATCAGTGGATACTGTATGCAAATTACTTGTCTCTATTGAGGTTGCGTACAAATAATACAATAAAACAATTAAAAATACCATACCTGTATATATATATATATATATATATATATATATATATATATATATATATATATATAATGATCCTAAGGCTACCTGGCACATGCATGTGCCAGATGGAAAAATATTTCTACATTCTGAAACTTCTACAATTAGTGATACCTAAAATGAACTTTTGTAACGTATGTACATAAAATGTTTGTTGCTATGGATTCATATATGCTTTTTAAACCCTTGTTATATTAATCTTAAAGAAACTGTACCAGGATATAAAGGATAAAAATAGTAACACTGGATAACACAATCCTTTTGTAATATTTCCTTAAATATAATTAAAAAGGATACATTTTTGGTGTTAGGATTTTCCTTGTTTAATGTTTTCAAAAGTGTAACGTTATGTTAACCAATTCATAAACATTATTTAGTATGGATACATCCATAGACAATGTAGTAATTAATCAAAACAGTATACTATGCTTATTTTTGGTATCAAAATAAGTTTGTTAAATGCAACCCGTATAACTTTATATTGGTTAAAACACCTAGTCAGTTTTTATAGTGGCAATGCTAATGAAAAAATTGAATAACAGAGACATTCTCAAAGCTATACAAAATTCAAAATTATTTAGTGCAGTTGTAATAGGACTCATAGTAAAAAAAATAAATACTTGCAGCTGCAGCTAGTATGGTTTTGGAAGTCAGTAATATGGTTTTGATTGCCTTTAATAGTTGCATATAATAAGTAAGACACAATTTTAAAAATACAATATCAACAAGTAAAAAGGTGACTCACATTCCAATAAATATGGATAAAGTTTCCATAATATTTAAAACTGGAAGTCTTGAAATGTACATCACACAACATTCAATAAATTCATTCAACTCCGTAGAAAGCGTGGGCTGTGGTGTATGTCTACAAAGATATGTTGTCAAAATAAATATATCAATAATAAAATTTGATTACTTGTATAGAGAATAGGCAAGATTAAAATAGAAGAGAAAATCTTGAATAAACATTGTGTCAAGGTAAGAGTCTTGCTGTAACAGTTCCATAATTTCTAGCATACTTTCCCACCACCTTACAGTTTCAATCTGCATGAATAAAATCATAGTAGTTTTAAAATAGTGATGATGAACAAGCAACAATGTCAACAGACCTTACCAAGATAAAAAATTGAAGTACTGTTATAATCAAATCTTGTGACAACAATATGAGGTATCAACAATATGAAACAAGTTATTGTTACATAGTTATCCTTTACATTTTTTGAAGTGCTAATTCTGCTAGGCATTTTATACTTTTGTCTGTTGGCCTAGACATAGTCATATATTAATTTTTCATCATAGTTTATAAGTATGACCACTCATGTAGTATGTGGCAAAAGAAAGTTATTAATACATTAACCTCATATATGAACTACAGACACATCTAACAATCAACCATTTAATTAAAATATGCAACAAATGCTATGATAACAAGTGAGACTAATCATGCTTGAAAGTTATCGATATTCAATTATCATGACATGAACTAAGCTGGAAGAAGAAAATTGCATGCTTAGTAGTTTAGATTACACAAAAATTCTACATATATTAGAAAATGAATTGAGATTTTTGGTTTGTTTTTTTAAAACAGTCATAGAATGTAAACACTCTGACTCTACAGCAGTTAGAAACCATTGTCATACTTTGAGTATAAAATCAGAACATTGGGAAAAAGACTTTCTTCAGACAGTTTCATCCACGAATAGAAAACTATGAATTCTAATTCAAAAATAATCAGTGTAGCCATGCAATAGTGGGAGAACCTATTGATATTGTCTCATGAAATGCATTCTGCTTTTTATACCTGCTTTATAAAAGTACAGAAAGATTTTCTTATAAAGTAAACATAATGTGAGGATGGCTCCAACAAAATGAACACAAACAATGTAGTAGCAATGGCAATAACATCATCCCTATATAACAGTACTTTGTTGTGTAGCTATAGGTATTTGTATTAATGTATCTGATTTTTTGTGTGTGCTATTATGAATGGATGATACAGTAGTCATTGCTGCTGCATTGATTGTGTTCTTTTCTGTCACTGTCATATTGAAACTAAATCACATAAATGGATGGTCTGGCCATCTTAACCAAATTAATCCACAAAAAAGTCTGTCAGAATGACTTACAAACTATTGATTACATACATCTCTATCACTTCCACAGAATAGTGCTTATCAAAATACTGAAACTTGTGGTACTGTATTATAATAACAATTAAATGTAGATAATCATCATCTCTTCAATAACAATGAATTTGAGTAAATGCTAAAAATTGTTAAATCTAAACAATACTTTACTAACCATATTTTGAAGAATATCAATGGTTTCCAACACCCATTTCAGAAATCGTTTTTCAGGATATTTTTTATCTTGTGCATAAATTAAAGAAATACATTTTTTGTCTTGAATGAGAGTGCACATTATTGATTTTAATTCAGTAACTTCAGTTGGTGCCATTGGAAAGAATGCATCTAGGACTAAATAATCGAAAAAAATATTACAATTGTAAGTTGTCACAAATTTAATGACCCTGATATGATGATTATAATGTATTTATATAACTATCATATACAGGAAATTTTATAAAACTAATTTTAACCATTAAGAAAAAGTTTTAAAAAATAGACCTCGAGACTAACTTCAATTGCTTTCATAGCAAGGCTAAATTTTGTTTTTCCATGCCCGATATAAGAAGCATGCATGGATCAGGTCACACGTTATAAACAAGGTTATACAATTATAAGAAGAAGAAATGCTGACATACATAATACAAATGTTCTCTTTTTTCATGAAATGTTATTATTTGCTGCAAAAACATTTAACATGGTTTTTACCTGTATTATTAAGACAATTGAAATGAATTACTGGTCATATACTTGATTTATATACAGGACAATTAAGGCATCAATTATTACATATTGGGATTTATAAATATTTATCTCTACAAGACATAATGTAATGCACACAAATAGATCAATAATTGCTCAGAAAATGGGTTTGGTATGTGAGACAGCTTCATTTATCAAATGACCAAACAAACAATGCATACATAAATATAGCTGTTCTCTCAAAATTTCACTATGTAATAGCAATGACTAATTATGACTATATTAAACATACCTGTACCAGTAGTCCCACCATCTCTAATTTCAATATACAATGGAGCTATTGTTGCCTCTAAGGATTCGTCTGCACTTTGTAAATATTCAGCTATATCATGTTTGTACATTTTAGGAATAATGACTACTGTAAATGAACATGTAATTGTCAACATATCCAACTTTCTTTGTTCAATATCAGCTGTAATCAAAAGAGCTTTCAGATTAACTTGTTTAGAATATTTCTGAACAACAGATTCAACAGTTTGACCTCTTGACTTACTCAACTTGTGATACACCATATGATAATCCCCTGGTGGAGGAGTTTTGTCTTCAAATTTTAAACAACACCAAGGAATGAGTGATGGATGTCGTGGAAGGCTACCAATCCCATAAACAATGAGTACAACTTTAGCCTTAGATCTCAGCTTCACTTCTGAAAAGATTAACAAATGCATCAGTAGATATCGCAGTTTAGTCACATTAAATACAATGTAAAAAAATGTACAATTATGTATGTACCAATTTTAGCGTTTTGGGGGATCTCAAAAGGACTTGGCTCCTTTTCTAAAGGATCAGTACCATTCAAGAAAGTCAGAGACGCCATGCCGTTGAACATGAATTAAGAAGTAGAGAGGTTTGGTTTAGGATGGAGCTTGTGACATACGTCATGATCAATTTCCGCGTGTGAGGAGAGGGATATAGTATCCTATGTAACGTTATTACGTAATGCCGTAAGCTATATGGACCCAAATTATTTTGTATACTAGTACACAATGTATAAAGGGCAGCAAGTGAATTACAAAATTAATGTGTTCAGTAGCATATGGATAACAATCTTGCATGATATGTTAAAATATAGTTTATGTGACTATATATAATGCAAACTTTTTTTAGCTATTTGTAAATCAGTCAGTACTTGAGCAATTGTTGGACGCTGTTTATGTTCACGAATGATGCAATTCTTAACAAGGGGCTTCAACCACTTAAGTGAGCTGGCTAGATCTCTTTTTTCAGCTGTTGTAGGAGGAGGAGGTTGACAGACAATCATCTCCATTAGTAACACTCCAAAACTGTAGACATCCATTGCTGGAGAATGGTGATCAGGAAATTGAGCTTCAGGTGCAGCATATGCTGGAGAACCTGGACCAACTGTTGTAGATATCTGATGAGCAAGATTAGCTGAGCCATAATCACCAAGTTTAGCTTTCCATTGACCAGTACCTGATGGTTCAAGGAGGACATTAGGGCTACTAACATCACGATGAAGTATAGGATAGGGTTTGTAAAGATGAAGGTAGTTAAGAGCAGCACAGACATCTTGAGCAATTCCAACAATCTGAGGACGAGTAAGAGGTGATTTTTCAAGTTCTTTACGCACGCTTGTTGGCATTAATTCAGAGAGGATGATAGGGTTATCCTCTCTAGTGGCTCCAATGAACAGGAGGAGATTAGGATGACGAACTCTTGCTGCTATCTCCATTTCACGTGTAAAAATTGCTAAATTATATGAAGATATAATTAGTTCATGAAGACATTTAGCAGCTACTTGAATGCCCCGAAAGTAAGCAATTCTAACCTCTCCCCATCCTCCTTTACCAAGTAGCTGTGCAGTGATAACGATTTCATCTCTCTTTACTATCCAATGGCATTGTTGTGATATTTCGTTAAGCTGGTTCTCTAGCTCTGTCTGTCGTTGTAACAATTCTTCATTATGCTTTTGTAATAATTGTTGCTCACTGATTTTCTGAGTAGCAATATGAAGTTGGTGCGATAGTTCTTTAATTCTTCTCTCATTTGTTTCATTAATTAATTGAAGCTGATGTATTTCCTGGTCCTTATTTTGTAGGACTTGTAAAGGTGAATTCAAAACTGGTATTACGCCTTGAACTTTTGCAATCAATGCTGAATCTGTTTGTAGCTTTGCGTTTGCATGCAGTAAATATGAAGATAAACATTCTTCTATTTCACTATGATGATCGGATCTAAGTTCTCCCAAATAAATATGTTCCCAGGTTTTTTCAAATAGACACGGATAGCAGTAACTATATAGCATGTTTTCTGGAAAATGAAGAAGAAGGTAAACAAGTTTGTTTGCTTTAATCTTTGATTGAAACAAAACTTCCATTTCGGCTATTAACAATCGGACATGACTAATACAGTCTTTGTTAAGTTCATTCATGTTAGCAACTAACAATAGTACTTCATACTGCTTGGATTGAAAGAATTGAGTTAATACTTGATTGATATTCTGTTGCCTGCTAGTACTAGTAATAGTATATATATAAAGCAGGTCAATGTTGATGAGAAAGTACTCTTCTAGTCCAGCAACCTCCATTTTGGTCAATTTGTCAAATAAACAATCATGAGGAGGAAAGTATGTAAGAATGACATATGATGTTTGTGTATACAAGAGATACTTTTTAATTTTAAACTTTGAAGTATCCATCCTAGAATTGTGCAAAAAGAGATTAGTTATAAAAACATCAATAGAACAACAACCTAACTTTTATGATATTGGTTATAAAAAATTAGATTTAATAAACATCATACACAACAATCCAATACTTTTAGAGAAAGCTAAATTACAAACTTTAACTATTACACTTACTCTTGACATGTTGATTTGTGTTGATCTTGAATTAGCTGTCCCAATGAAAAATGATGTTGATGCTGTAGGTAGCAGCAAATGTAATAGTTCTCCATATGCTCTCTATGAAGTACTAATGCTTCAGGAGACATAATTTGAATGAGCTGTTTATATAAGTGAGTCATAACTAATTTTCTTATTATCAAGAATGGTAGATTAGATGTGGAGAACTTCAGAGAAGAAAAGTCAATAACTGTTTCTTTCATTGACTCAATAGATTGTGTTGCAAAGTCATTTATATTAGAGTGAGAAGCTGTATTAATTTTCTCTTCTACAACACCATCACCAGGAAGAGAAGAGAAGACATATCTGACCATGTCAGAAAACTCAGAACATGTACCCTTATCAATGAAAAATACATAATATTATTATTATATTCAACTAAGAATCGACACATTTACCTGTTGTATAAAAATTCCAAATATGGTATGACATTGCCTCAGCAGACAATTAATAAATATACCCTTATTGGAAAGGCATTCACATTGAAAGTCATGAGCTGTATGAGTTGCAATACTTTCATTTATATAGAAATCTTTTAATGGAGCTAAAGAAAGTATCAAGGAGTTGATTGTTTGATTAGTGAACCCATAAAAGCTAGACTCTCCACAAGTATTAACAAATGTTGCAATCTAGAAGAAAAATTATAACAATAGAAAATAGATTAATGTAGTATTGGAGGCTCTCCTGTTTCACTACATATATTGATTGCAATGTCGTTAAATGAACTAATATTACAAAGTAACTAAATTTACGATTAATTCCAAGAAAAGTCAATGGACTTACTTTGTATTTTGCATATTGTAGTAACTTCTGTATACTCCCAGGACAACAAGACAATATTCCATCAAGAAAATCTTTGTGACTTAGAGTGTGTTTTTCAAGCCCATTTAAGATAGACAAAGGAATCTTAGATATTTCTGAACTGTTGACTACCACACCACATTTAAAGGTAGGAGATATTCTTGTTGGGTGAATACTACCCTCGTTAATTACATTAACATAATGAAGTTCACCAGAGGGAGTATGAATACATGTAAAATGTTGTAGCAAAAGGTCATAAAGGCAATCTAGGATTTCTTCTGCTTGAAGAATAATAACTGGTTGGCCTTGCATAGCACATTGTTTAATGGCATAAATTGTATTTACCTGTGTTACAAAAAGAAAGGAATAAACCTTAGCTATTTTTTTTATCAGCTCACTTTTCCATCATCATCATCTCCAGGAATCTTTGAATGGGCTAATACTCTTATTTCATTTCTTATTAATATTCCAAATGAAGATAAAAGTCGAATCATAGAGTGATCTTCACTAACATCAATTAGTAATTTGTTTCGACCAGTCTCTTCTGAAAATTGGAAATGAAAGAAAGTTGTTTGAACCATATCTATTAAAGAGCGTCTTTGAACTTGTCTTGGGCTTATGCCAATCTAAAACATGAACCGTACAGATATATAATTACTTGGTTAAATGATCATATGTTTATAAGGACTTACTACATCTAGAAATGCTGTCAAGATTTCATTAAAGTAATTTGATCCATTAAAGTTTATCTCCAAAGATTGAACAACTATTTCTGATGATATAATATTTGTCTGAGATGCTACTTTGTCAATATAGGTCAAGAAATGAATAAAGTCCACCACTCCAAAGAGTGTGTTAATTGAATCTTGTTGTATTATACATTCATAAGCTTTAACAAAGCCATCAATAACAACCTCTTTTGCCAAGATTGAAGGATGTGCATTTGTTAGGCAACAATCTGCAATTTGCATCAAGTCATTTTGAGACATTTCACTTCTATAAACGACAACTGCTTGATTTGATGTCACAGTATCTAACATGTCAATAGCTGTTCCAACAAAAGATACCTAAAGTATATGAAAATCAGTAATAGTGATTTGAAAATGAATTATTACATAAACATTTCATGAAATAGTCCTTATATTGTAAAACTAGAAAGTATTCTATAAACAGTACTTATTTAGTCTGACATATATTGGGATAAAAGGGCTATCGGAACAAAACATATTAATATAATAAATTTAGATATTTGTTGTCAACTACATTTATGCTTTTTAGGTATGCACTGATCATGGTATTGTTACCAAAAGTTAGACATTTAATAAATTAGGCAATATTTCACTGACTTTTGGATTATCCAAGTAATAATGTAGAACTTTTAGTGATTCATGAGAATCTTCTTCTAATCCAATGTTATACATAAAAACAACAGATTCACTTCTAATACTACCTTCATCAAATATTTTCTGACGATGTTCAGCTCTCTGAAAAACAGTTTCAATTTCTGTTGATGTAGAGTTATGAGAAAATTGATATAAATGAGGATCCAACCTCAACAGAATATCAATGTCATTCATTAGCTTTGACTCCTGTCCTTGGAAATTTGATGTCACAATTTTAAAAGAAAGCATTTTTGAAGAACCAGGTGGGCCAACAATAATTAGAGGAATGCGAGTCATTGTACATACAATTATAGCATAAATGTTTTCTTTGAGGGCATCAGTTGGGACAATATCAGTTGGAAGATTAATATGGTCAGATACCCATTTAAATTCATCATAAAGAGCATTTTGAAATGTGACTGGAATGTCTTGTTCACCTACTGGGCAATGATCCATCATCTCTTCCTTAAATTTCTTTCGATACTTCTCATTTAATCGAAAATAGTAAACTAAAGCCAGGGCAACAAACACAGCACGACAACTAACACTAAAGTCATCTACTTTGTATTTGGTAGGTCGTTTAAACCACTTCTGAAGCCAATCATAAAATGTAAAGACACGTTGAATATCTCTTTGACTAACAGTGCTTTGGGAACATAACTTTGCTTTATCATCTGCTACCTTATTATTGATCAATGTTTTGTAGGCACAATTTCTAATAAATTTTTGAGCTTTAGCTATCCGCTCAGTAAGAAAAGTGTATTCAAGAGATGACAACTCATTATAAGTGAAAATGAACTTTTCTCTTATATACTCTTTTTCATGGCTCTCTTGTAATTGTCCATAGTCCCACATAATAAGCTCAAGAGTTGGAGGAAGGGACTGGACATAATATAAGCTTCTAAACCAGTTCTCATCAGATGTCTTTTCTATAGAGACTACACTGTCACCACGATAAGGATTACAAGCAGCAACAATAAAGATGTTTGGAGAAATGTTTTGTCCCTAAAACAAGCAAGAGAACAATAGCTGAATTAGTAAACATGAAGTGTTTTAAAAATTATTAAGTAGTGATAAGGTCAGGAATTGTAATTGACCATTGACCCAAAGTGGGATTGGAGAAGATGGAGAAATTTAAAAAATTGTGGATCTACATTGTGCTATAATTGTTCTACATATCAGTAATAGTATAATCAAATACTTAATTTCTTTTCCTGATATGTTAAATATCAAAACAAAAAAGCAGGCATAAAGTTACTTTGTATCAATTTAACCAAATGAATGAAAAAAGTTTCAGCTATTGTCTTTTTGTTAGCAAGCAGAAGATCAAAATTATAATATCATTAAGGTTATATAATTGAACTAATCCTTTCATTGTGCTAAAAAAGTACAGAGTTAAGTAAGGCTAATCTCACTAAGAATATCATAAACTCAAGAATATCATATAAGAACTTACTCTCATACCAGCAGTGCCATCAGTAATGATTTCTTTCAAATATCCTGGACAAGAGCAAGTATTAATTTTATCCAAAAAGACCTGAATATATTATCAAGAATATATAAATTTACAAAGAATAAACATGTCGTATAAAAATGCAATTTTATGCCAGAAAAGAAAATTGCATAATCACTTACAGTGACTATAGGTTTCTGATATTCTTTAAAGGTTGCTGTCTTTCTGTGTTTTAAGTAGTGATTATATCTTGTTAATAAAGATTCAGCATGTTGACTAACATCACGAAAGAACATCATAATTTCTTCAGGCTTCATAGCTAAAATATAACACAAATTCAAACAAACCACAAAAATGACAGTTAGTTCTACCTTTTTTGTGAATTACTTTTATAAAATTAAAGAAATGATTGTGACTTACCCAAGTGTGAAGGGTCAAACTTACCAGAATGAATATTTAGTTTATAGAAGGTGCCTTTAAGACAGCCATAGAGAATACCATTTAACATTTCAGCTATTATCTAACAAGCAGCATGAATAGAAATTTTTATATGAAAATTATAGATGTTACCTCCACATCACAAACTTGTTTCATTTGCTCAAATAAATCAATAAATTCATTTATGTAAGTTGAATCACTTGGTAACACTAAACTTGATAACACTGGATCATAAGAGTCAACTTCAATCTTGTTCCTAAATATTTCAAACAACTGTTTGGAAGGTGTATTGGGATCACGCAGTCTCAAAATCTGTCGTAAATCATTAAGAGGCACTTTTTCATTTCCCATTTGTAATTTAGAATGTGTTACATTCAGTAATTTTTCAGTTGTTGAATCTTGAGCCTTTAATAGGGAAATTTTTTTAATAAGAAATTCCTATTAATAGCAATTATACCATAATGAAAATATAAAATAAAATTACTTTCATATTTTGCCTCTGTTTTTTTAACTGTTGGATCCAAGACTCATTCCACAGGTAAGAGAGTAACTCAAGAAGAAAAGTCTTTCCAACACCAGTTTCTCCTTGTATGATCACTGGAATGCCACACTCCTTCCTCTCATGAATATTCAACATTTTCTGAACAACATCTCTTGTAACAACTACTTTCTTCTCTTTTATCAGTTTAATGTCATTGCTCTTGTCAATATTGAAAGCAGCAAATAGATAATCATAAAGTACTTGAGTGCTGATTGGTTCTCTAAAAAACAAAATTAACTTAAGTAATATTTGATAAACTTTGTCATATGTCTAATTCAAAGGTAGTTATTGTAACTTATCATACTCAATTGCTGGTAGCTCAATTCCGATAGCTTGCAGTTTTGCATATTCAATTGGAGAAAGTTGTTCTGGATGAGTACAGAGAAATCTGCAAGTATTTTCCGTTTTACTGAAATAGTATATGAGCTAAAGAAAATACAAAAATGGTGATGGGAATTAAGACAATAAAAAACTGATGGAAAATTTAAAAGTCTCGCTTTCAATTACTTGAAATTAAACATTTGTGGAACATAAGTTTTAATAAACAATAATGTAAGTCTTATACCTTGAATTCTATAATGTAATTTATAGCCTCAGAAGTACAACTGTCATTTAGTTAGTAATTTTGATCATACCTGTCTATGACTATCAGACGACAAAGACATTGATTGTTTACAGAAACATCTGACTTCCTCTTTCATTAAATTAAATAGTGTGGACCTCAATTTTCCTGTGTTTTGAAGCTGTGGACATTTCTCAAGGAATAAACATCGTCTTTCCATATATCTAAAATAAATAATGGTTATATTTTGTTTGACAAAGTACAACTATTGGCTATTGCATGATAATTTTTATACTGTAAGAAATCTTGTAATTTATTATTTTAGTTCTTTTGTGTTACTAACAAATAATAATGGTAAATAATTAACTACCCCCAAAACTCAGCATATGCTAACTTTCTTATCTATCTAGTTTGCAGTTATATTTTTGCTTATTGGTAATGTGCTGCTCACTTTAAGTACAACACTTCCATGAGTTTATTGCCTCTAATTTCATGTGGAAATGCTTCTTGAAGAATCTTACAACAATCACTTGAAGAAAAATCTTTATAAAATGAGCTAATTTCAATAAATTGTGGATTTCTTTTATCTAAGAAAAGTACATGTTTTGAAAGTGAAAGATACAATATTTTAATACTTGCAGTACCTACTTTTAGATACAATGTCTAGTTTATTTTTCTTGGATGCATAAAGATATTTACAAACAAGCTGTACGCTAGAATTATCTTCTACATCAAACTCTATTGGAGGAACAACCTTCTCACCAAGCAGACAAAACACAGGAAAAAGGTTAATAAACATTTCAAATGACAAGTCAAGACATATTCCATCAGTTGAAGGAATATTTTTGATGTTCCAGTATGGTGCCTGCATAATGTAAATGTATAAAAAATGATTAATTAATATTAATGAATTAATTTGCATTTATTTCCCTAACTATTTATTGGATAGTCTATCAAATAATCAATTGTATACTGCTAACTAAAAATGTGTCTCATGAAATTATAACAACATCTTCACCAAAAAATTCAATTCATACTACTCAACACAAAGTTATCATAAAAACTATAATTAACAAACCTAGAAAAAATCACATACTTTTCTGATACATACCTCTACATAAACAGACATGGAAACTCCAGCTACCAAACATAGTGAAAGACAACCAGGAGAAGTTGAGTCAGCACTAGTATTCTCAGGAACATCAACATAGCCAAGTATGAAGTAATCAAAGAAGAACCAGTTTACATCATCTACAAGTTGATAAAATACTTTCTTGTATTCTTTTCTGTCCCATTTCTATAAACGTAAATCACAAATACATTTTAAAATAACAAATCAAGTACTTGAGGCAACACTAAATTGATATTCAAAAAGAGTGCCAAATCATATGTGGTCAAACTAAGTTTCATTAGTTGTTGAACAACCTCAGTCTTGTTGAAGGTTTCATTGATACTAATAGTCTTTGTTGTTTTATGAAAGTCACTGTCAAGACAATTCTTGATGTAGTGTGTCTTACCACTACCTAAAAAACAAGCACAACAAATTATTAAAGCCTTTCTCTCATGAAAAGTCTAAAGAAATGTTTTAAAATTGTCTATTTTTATTAATAGAATAATCAAAATAATACTTGATATAAAGTAGTTATTAACTTAAACCCTGGTCTTCTTAGGAGATGTTATAATAACAGCTTCAATTATTGTATATATCAACTTTTTGCTATTGTACAAATTAAATGATTTCTTTATTCTCTTCACCTGGAAGTCCATACACAACTTGAAATCGCTTAAATTCTTTACCAATTTTTTGTTCCCTTAAATGATCATATATATCATTAAAATCAGGTAGTTTATCTTTGTTCTGAATTAAATGAATAAAAACAATTAACTAGTCAAAGTAAAATTTACCACTTTGGTTGTGGTAGCAATCCATGGTATGTGTCGAAATAATGAAGGAGAGTATTCAATGATAAAGATGTCTATTGTTCTGAAGTGATCAGAATTTCTGTGAACATTTGATTTCAATTTAGAGAATCGTTTTAAAAAGACCTATTCATAGTATTGGAATGCAATGATATATAATATAACATAAAGACAAACTCACTTGTTGTAAGTCATTTCTAATTAAATTGATTCCCAGTACAAGATATTTTGGTTGAGGAAAATGATCAATTCTGTCAAAAAATAACTCAACGTCTTCTTTAGATGTATTTGATGAACATCTAAACAGCTGACAAAACAATGGAAACCTTTCATCAAAACTCCAGTATATTAATCGAATCAAGTCTAAATTAGAATAATCAAAGGCTGAAATTAAAGAGATTGTAATTGGATCTTTTCTATGAGCTCTCTTTTGTGGTAGAACAGCAGCAGAAAGAAAAGGCTTTAATTCAGGTTGATTGACAAGCTTGCTCAAAAAATGCCCGATTATTTTGGCAGGATGTTCACTTTCCTCGATGGTATTTACATCAGCTTGATGATATTTAGAGAGTTCCTATTAAAATAAATAATTAGTACTTTTAATAAAATTAATAGTAGACTCTTTGTGACTAACTTTATGTATAACATGACAAGAGTTTATATCTAAATTAAAGAAAAAACCAACATCTCTTAAAAGGTCATCAAAGTCTGGAAATTCCTTTTTTAAGTTTCTATAAATTGCTTTTAGTTTCTGAGTGCTTACAAATGACAACAAGGGAATGTCATTTCTAGACTTAAAAAAGACATCATTAAACTTTGTCAGTTGATTTTTACAGACTGTCACCTATAATATGATATTACATATTAAATAATTGTAATATAAACGTCATCATACTTTGTCTTTTAGTAATTGTAATCTTTCATACTGAGGATACAATAAATATTGTTCTGATGACGCCTTCAAATAAAGTGGATGACCATTATGTTGCAATTGAGAATAGCAATCTCGTAATTCCATTGCAGCTATATTAAACTATATAGGTATAATGTTAGTATAATATAAGAGTACATCATATTGTATGGTCAAAATTACCTGTTGAAACCATCTGAAATTAGTACCAACTTGATCATCACTACTTTCTATTTCGAAATTAATCAATGTTAATTGCCAAATGAAATCTTCTATTTTATTACTAGACCATTCTTTAAATGGTTGGTCTATTTAAGTAAAAACAGCCTGTTTCATTTACTTAATGGTACAACTATTCAATTACCTCTCTGATTTGCACAAAATAGATTAAATTGTAATTTAACCACAACATGATATTCATCACAAAAGAAGTGATAAGATCCAGAATGAAGAATACATTGTAGAGTATTCTCATTCATTTCTTGAGACCCTTCCTAAAACGTAAGATAGTGATATACAATATTCTGTAATATATAATGACATGTTTTATAAACTATCTACCTGTCTTTATTCTCTGTCTAGCTGTTATTAAACATACAACCCATCAATACATCATTTGATTCATTCAATGTATATCTATTGACATATTGATTTACATTTTAGTCAACTTACAGATATTCTATTGAACCAGATTCTGATAAGACCTATTTCTTCATTAACTGTCTTGAGTTGAGCTGTTGCTGTTGATACATTGCTAATCTTGTTTATACTAGTCCAAAGGTCAACAAGGGAACAGGATTTATCAAAGAAACAAGAAGTCAATTGCATAGCACCAAGTAGAACTGCTAATAACTCTTCATGATGATCTTCATGTAAAAGGTCTGCAGTTACTAATTGATATTCTTGGCGAAAACTGTCCATACCATTAATCAAGTTATAACCTCTCTCTTGAGCAAATCCAAATAGAGGACAGCCATGTTGCAAAAGTGAGAATAAATTGAAACAAGGATTATCAACGAGGTCATCAATACCAAAAATATGTTTGATATTTGATACCTTATCACAGGCATTAGATGAAGTAATGGAATGTGCATTTTGCAGCTTGGATTCACTCGCCTGCTTAGTTTCCTTTGCAATTTCAGTTAGCTGTATCATTTTTGGGTCATTTAGGCACTCACAAAGACCAAATAGCTCACATGTTTTCTGCAAAGCAAAAATATGTTTATATACATCAAAGAGTTCTAAAAATTCAGTGAAACTAGCAGTAATATCAACAGAGACCTCATCTCCAATTTTTAACTTGTAAAATTGCTGTAGTGACTCATTTTCTACTGATAGGTCAATGCTCTTAAGATCACTTGAGTTGAAAATGTCAATAATAATATTCATTTGTGCATTGCCTTCTATTAGAGAGACTATAACAGTTTCAGCTTCTTGAACAGCATTGTTTAGTTGAATCATCTGGTTTTGACAATCAAGTGTGAGCAGATTGGAGTCTATAAAGAGGGTCTGAGAGTGCTGACGACTATGTAGATTTGTTGAAGACTTTTCAAGAAAGTAGCTAATGCATTTCTCAAAGATTTGACAGCTTTTTAAGTCAACCAAGACAAGAGTATCTAATGACTCTTTCAATGGCTCTAGAAATTTTGTCAGTCTATCTTTTAACGATTCAAGAGATGACAACCGACTGTCTTGCTTAGCACGATAAGTAATTACAGTGTGAACTTGTGAGCCATTAGTTGAGAGAATTTTGTGGTGACCAGTAGATGGTATTAGCAACTCCTTGAGACGAGCATCTATCACTGGAGGAAGTTCTATACGATACTTTGTTAATACAGATTGAACATGTGACCTAATACATTAATAATTACAATACAAATACAATTATATAACTTTATATTGTAATGTACTTACAAGGCTAATTCTGGGTAATTTTTAGGTGATCTAACCAATAATTTCTTGATGTCATTTACACAGTAATCATAGCACTTCTTAAGATCTGACAACTCTTCTTTCAAAATAATATCGACATCACTAAAAAAGACTTTTGAAACACACTGTGACATTGCTTCATACACCTCATAATGAGTGTGTAATGCATTTAAATTGTCATAGGTGACATCTTTCTTTCTGATTAGCTGTCCAGTAACTTTAACAAAACTTTTGAAACAATTCAAAACACTATCGATAAACTGATGAAATTCTGGTATATTCTCTACTCTTTTTCTGAACATCTCAATGGTAGGTTCTTCATAGACACTATCCCAATTTTTAAAAGCATCCCAAATGTTTTCAAATGACTTTGCCATTGGCTTAATTATTGAGCGATAATCTTGAAGACAGTGAAAATTGTCTAAAGTAAATTTCATGTCTTTAGTCACAGTTAAAAAAATACTGAAAACTGCACGATTTTTAATAGAACAGAGGTGCCCCTCTTGTAAATCAGCCGAACAAATGTGAGATAAGCAGTCTAGTACACTATGATCAAATTGTAAATCACCTTGAAGGACCTCCTGTGTAACAAGATTTAAAGAAATTCACAATTAATTAACAGTGTACAAATAGCAGGGTTTCATTTAGGGGGGGGGGGGCAGGAGGGGGCATTTGCCCCCCCCCCTTGCCAGAGTCTTGCCCCCCCTTGGACATTAGGTTGGCCTTTTTTTTTCAAGGGGTAATTGCATGTAATAAATACAGAACTGAAACTCAACACACAAGGAATATACAGCATTAGATAACCATAGGCTAAACATAAGAAGAATGTATAGTTTTTAACCTAAACAGCTATTCTTCTACTCTTTCTATTGCATGTCATTTGAAAAACACAAATGGTCTGAAAATGTGCCAGAGGCAATCTCAGAGGGTCTAAAATTCAAACATTTTCTGGGGCACATGCCTTCAGATTTCCCTAGAGGGCACGCTGTTGCACGCAGTCCCTTCACCCCCCCCCCCCCTAAATTTTCTCTAAGTATTATTTTGCCCCCCCTTGTCCATTTTTCTAAATGAAACCCTGAAATAGTATGCTGCAATACCCACGTAGTTGGGTATATATAATCACATGATTATCATCTATGATGAAGTATACTTAATAAAATTTTGGTTTGTTCCTTATAATAGTAATAAATAAGATTGCACTAATTGACTAATAACATTGCTTGATTTCAGTCATCTTTTGGAAAGCTCATAAATGTTTCTGTGAACAACTATCAGTCACCCAGGAAATCTTTGTGGATACCATATGATATGGCCTTAGCACAAAAGATAGTACATTGTACACATTGGTACTGCATCTAATAACTTCTGTATTTCACATTTTTGGTAGTTCTTTTGATAAATCTAGTAGAAAGCTTTACGTCTTATATTAAAAGGCTAAATTATCATTGTTTTCATACAACTGATGCATTTAGTAGCATACATACACTATTCTTAAACATATAACAGTATAACCTAGTGCATGAACATAAGTGTCATTTAGCCTATGAGCACATTTCTACTGAATTAATTGATTATAACTTAATTCTAGTCACTATATTGTATGCATTACAAGGAAAACTTTAGAGTGTTTTAATTTCATTGATATTCTTATGTATTTTGAAAATATTGCATCATAAAAGACTCTTTGTACTGCAATCAATAACTCACTTAAACATTTATATAAAAAGTATTTTCCAATTTTGTGGGACATGAGATACAAAAACAGTACATCCACAGGGAAATGTTATACTATGTGTATATGATAGATTTAATACAACTTATCATAAGATTCATAGTGAACCTGCAACTGCTGCTCCATTATAAATGAGTAATTGTAGCATGCTGAAAGGCAATGAGGTGTCTCACTTGACCAGATCAAAAAAAACGTTTTTTACATATTGTGATGAAAGTATTTTATTAATAAATAATAACTTGGAATTATTCCATCCTAAGTTTTGGACTGCAAGGAAATTCAATGCATTGTATCTAGGCAAATAGTTACTGGCTTATCAGTCATACAATAATGATTCTGGATCTTCCTCTAGGCTGAACATCAAAATAGGAAATAGTCAAGAAATTAAAATTAAAATTAAAAAGAAATTAAAGAAATTATGCAAGAAGTAGAAAACTAAGCTTCAGTTTAGCCACACTGAAACAGTATTCCTTATTTACATCTATTGCTTTTGTTTTTGTTTCTGAAGTAGTCAAATGAAACCAAAAGGACATACTTCATAGTTGAGCATGTTACCTCTGTGAATTTCATGTCCAAAATCTAAAGCCAAAAGCAAAGAGAAATGAACAAATCCAATATTTGACTATTGTGTCCGTAATGCTAAGAAACCTTCTCTTAACTTATAACTAAATCATAATGAAGGGATTATTATAAAAATAAATACTGCAGAGAATTGAAAGATTTTGATTGAGCTATTTCTGCTAATACATTTTAATGGACAATCCAGGCCATCCCTACATAAGAACTGCTACGGTGTGCCTGATACGAGGTTTACATAAAAGAGACATTACCAATTAAAATGAAAATCACTATGATTTTTATTATATATATATATATATATATATATATATATATATATGCACTATGCTATGTTTAAAATCAATCAGATTGCTCAATTTCAGGTCAATAAATAGCTAACAAGTAAATAAAAACTTTTTATAAAAAAAGAAATAAATTTAGGAATGGCTATTATGAGTTAGATACAAAGAATGCAAACAAAATAGTAGGGATGGTTTTGCATTATCATACATAATAGTACAGGCAAAAATGTTAGCCTATTAATTCATATTTTCAAAATGTCTTTTATTTTTTTCTATGGAAATTTTTTTTAATGCAAGTGCATTGATAGCCAACATAGAAAAAGCTGAAGCATGTTGCAAGGTAGTGACGTTCCATGCTCAATCAGCTCACAAAAAGTGTTCTTACATATTGTGATGAAAAAATAATAATTATTATGACTACAATGACAACAGAAAATTAGCTGGGCAGTTTTCCCAACATAGACTCTAATAAAAAGTTAAAAGTTTGCCATGAACTTAAACACCATCATTAATTATGAAGCATAATATTCTGAAACAACTAATGCTGCAAAAAACCAACTTGGAATGTTTATCTAATGCTTTGGTCTTACTAGCTATGTGTTTATACATTTCTAGCCTGTGACCACTGGTATATAAGTCACATATCTACCTCAACCTCAGTGTATAACCTATAGATATATACGAGTTAATAAAACATTTTATAAAAAGTAGGAGTCTCCATAAGTAGGAGACTAATACTTTTTAATAAAACACAGAATATCTCAATACTTATTAGTCTTCCTACAGAGGAAGACTAATAAGTATTGAAATATTCTGTGTTTTCTGTCTATATGTATTTCAATGGACAATCTAGGTCATTGCTACATTGGTAATGCTATCACATGCCTAATAGAGAGAGACTTGGTCTATAATGAGGCCTACTGAGTATTCACTTTCCACTTCTAGCTATGGTACTTACATTGCTACTGTTCTTTATGCCTCAAAATGCCCAAGCACATGCCTTTTTATTTATGTCAAGCTTACAGCTATTGACATATCATATTAGGATGCTGTGAGAGGTTTTGAGTGTGATTAGATTAATGATTGTTGCTAGAATAAAAGCATTTTTTAGAATCCTTCTCAAGTTAGAGGTCTAGTCAAAAACTTGAGAAGAAATAAAGTCCCAGTCCTCTATTGGAGGCAATAAGATATATCACTGTATAAAAATTGATTCGTTGACGAAATTACTAAAATTAATGGTAATATTGGCTGCATATGAAAAACAAAATCATGATACAGTATACTATACTATTTTAATTACTAATGTATTATGAAAGTTATGATAATATAGCTTCATAAACAGTACATTAGTAACAAAAACTGTATTATGCTGACATTTTGAACAAAAACAAGTTTTTATTTGTAACCTGTATATCCAACTAATGGTTAAACAAACCAATACGTTTTATAAGATTTACATAAGATTTTTTAAAGATTTATTTATTTAAGTTGAGGTTATATCTTTCCAATATCAACCTGAGATAGTTGTTTCAAAAGGCATAGTTACAGGTTAGTATATGAATCTCCAAACAAGCTATATCAGTTGGTTCATATGCCTTAAATAAGCCTGCTAACTCATAAATACTACCATGTGCTACAATATATAAATAATGGTGGCAGCTTAGTATAAATCGTTTGATAGATTTGTTAGATATAATATGGTTCATAAGTCTCTACATGTTATATCAACCCTACAAACTTGGAAATCTGTAAAAATATCACCCAAGGTTGATAATTCTTATAATGAGAGGGCTAATAATACTCTTCTGAACCATGCTATATTGAAAACACTATAGTAACCACATGTAGAATAACAATACAGTAGTAATAAAGACCTGTATGATAGTATTGACAATCATCCAAAGAAAGGAGTTTTCTGTCATCGGTAACTTAGTCTGAGAAAATAAAGTAAAATTAATCAAATTGTATTTTTAAAAAACTCACAAATAGAATAACGATGTTGTCATGTATTGGCTTGTGGAGTTTATGATCAACAATGAAGTCTTTTAAAATGTCAGCAAATGTAATTTCAAAGCTTTCTGATGGATGGATGTCAACTTTAAAAATATCAATCAGGAATTTTAATGATCGATTAGTTTTACTATAACATTCCATGACCACTTTGAAAAATGCAACCAGATCCTCTTGATGTTTAGGCTCATTCAAACTAAATAAATAAAAATAAAATTATATATTTCTTTTTACAGTTATTAATAATTGTCAACAAGGTAATAATATACATTAAAACATTGCTTACTGAGTGCTTGCCAGTATGAGTAGACTCTTAAATGGTTCCTTTTTGATAACAATGTCCTTCGGCATATGGGCAGCAAACCTCCCAAGAAAGGTATCTACTATCTGAACAAGAAAACATGAATAACATGAAAGTAGCAGTGATGTCATATTTCCTTACTGTTATAATAATAAGAACAAAAACACAAATGTTACTTTTGATATAAAGGATATAGTGACAGACTGACCCTTGCTTTATTGAAATGACCATTTTTAATAACTTCAACAAAGTTTTCAACTGACATATTGTGACATTGATTCCTTAGTTTATTCTCCAACTACAAAAACTATATTATGTTATTACTGTAGCATTCATGTCAAACCTCATTATTTAAGTATTCATGATAACCCTTCCAAAGGGTTAGCTCTTTGGGATTAACCAATTGATTGACGTATTGTGAGCAGTTAGTGTCTGAAATGTCTATAGCATTGACAAGAATAGACAACCATTGCTCAAGGATAAGTTGAAAATCAGAAAATGACCACTGATGTAAGTGAATTAACTCTATTAAATAGGAAATGAAACGTAATCCCTAAAAAATAAAATTTAGAAAGATTATTCATATCACCACTATAGTATATAATTGACTTACTTCACATATTGTTTCACTCTTAATAGAGCTTAGCTGCTCCATTTTATTAACTTTAGACAGATATAAATATGTAACAGGTTTCAGAAAACCAGTACGAAAACTATCTTCATCATTATCTCCTTTCAGTTGGTAGTCACATACAGCAATGAAATTTCTAAACAATAAATTATATATAACTTTGCTATAATGTGCTAACTTACCTCAAAATAGTTATTGAATGAACTTTAGAAGTGAATATACAGGAGGTATCTTTCCAGCTGAGCATTAGGCCAGGATGATCAACAAGTATTGTTGTCATTGCCTCTAGTCCGTTTTGTAAGCCATTAACATCAACTTGACTTAACCCATTAGACATATAATGCTGAATAGAAGGAAATAGAGAGTCAAAAGTTAAATAGTTTGGTTACTAGAAATTTACTGCTTATATTATCATTAACTGACATAGCCAATTCACTACAGAGAATTTATGATAAAAGTTTCAAGAAGTATACTTACATTAACAAAATGTTCTTGCCATAATTTCTTAGTTTTTTCAGTCATAGTACATGAGCTATAAAACTTCATAGCAATTGATGCTATTATATAATAAAAACAATCAAGATTAAAATGGAGAATAACTCACTAGAGAGCAACAAAACATGTGAATGCGAAATTTGATGTTTTCTTTTACAGAACATATCACACACTTTTAAGAAAGATTTAGCAGTGAGCTCAAATATACTGTTGTTTGCATGAATACCACCAAAAACTATGTCAATATTTCCCCTAAAGAAGTAGTGAGAACTTATAGCGACAAAAGTGACATTCATTGACCATGATAAAAAGAAATGCCATTTACATAAATACAATGTGAAATAATTTGTCATATCTTTTGTAGTCTGAATTTAAAAAGTGAGTTTCCAGGTATGCTAATACATTGATGAGTGAAAATTTCTTAGAAACAGTTCAGGTGAATGAGAACTATTTTCTTGATGCTCAGTCACATACACACCAGTAGTCATTGGTCATGGTTTATATATGCATTGGCAGTCAATTCTAGGTGATACATTCAATGGAACTTATTATATTGTTCCTGAACATCTTTTGGCTGCAAAGAGTGAATCCTTGTATGAACATCATGAATAAGATATAAATTGTCCATGATGTCATGTAATGTGGAATACAAAGAATGCCATTCATTTTTAAATGATTTCTAGTTACTGCTGAGTAGTTAAAATTATTAACTCACAAATTGATAAATATAAATAAGGTCTCTGCTATTACAGAAACTTGAAGTCTTAAAAGTTGTGAGACACAACAATCAACAAAGATATGAAGCTTTTTAGAAGGTGTAGTACCAATCATACTTCTACAGGTGCATTAGGAAAAATGAAATACATTAACTACCAATAAATCAACTTACTTGTATACTGAATAGGCAAGGTTGAAAAAGAAAGGCAAATCTTGACTAAATATAGCATCAAAGTAAGTATCATGAAGAACCAACTCCAACAATTCATCTAAGTCTTCCCACCAAGCAATGTATACTTCAGTTTCAGACTATTATACACAAAGACAATTATTACAATAACTAAAAAATTTTCCAGTATTTAATATATACAATCATACTTATTATAAAATAATATAACATTAAAATTGTCTTGTAAATGTTTCAAAATGCCAATCTCATAGTAAAGTACTGATGCTTAAGGATTAAAACTAGCAGAAAGACATACAAAGACTACAGATGTTGATACTGTTAAAAAGACTGGATGTTTAATTTGTCCATAGTAGTAAACATCTAAATTCATTGATTGTGAGTATTTCAGTGCTCAATGTTATGCAAACTAACTTTATTTCAATTGGTGCCTTTCAATAGCTGCATTTCAACAATGTTATAAAAGTGGACATGTAATATAAATGACTTTAAGGTGTATGGTAGCAATATGAGATCTGAACATCTCTGTAATACTCCTATACACAGAGAAGTCATGGTACATTTATTTTATAGCTTACAAAGACATCTGCATCTCTATTAAACTCATAGCAATTAAGAATTCACAATGTTATTGACACAATTGCTCAACCTTAGACCAGTTCAATACCTCATATGGTCTCATAACACACCTGTGGTGAATCATGAAAATTGTTGATGGTCTATAACATGTCTGTGATCTTTTAACACCTGTTGTGAGGGATATATGGTCTATATATAATCTGTCAGCACTTGCATTTTCTTGTGAAGTAATATATGTGCAGGTGGCCTAAAACAGTTTTAAAATATTGCAAAGCTGCAGTAATGCCAGTCAAGTCAAGACCAGAGATATGTATCCAACTTCAAGCTTACTATGACAAGAGACCATTGATTAAATCTCTACTACTATTCCAAAATAATCCTTATCAAAATATTGAAACTTGTGGTTTAACATCTATCAAAACAATTTTAATGAGCCATATTGAAGTTAGGTTGTATTACTTTGAGTATTATTGCTAAACAGTGATAAAAATATTTTAATTTTAAGATCAGTTTGAAGCTACAGCAATAGAAATCAAAGAGATGGCATAATATAAAGATAACTTTTGACCTAATAAAATCATTTATCAATTCTTTTTAATATTGTTAGGAACTGTATGCTGTTTCATTTTATTGGCTACACTTGATAATTACATAGTTATAACAATAGAATAATATATAGAACCAGGCAAAATAATTAACTGATATGGTAAGCACTCAAAATAACATTATAACAGAAGTCACCAAATGTGTATATTACACAATGTACTGTGTGATTGCTTACCATTTTTTGAATAATTTCAAGTGCTTCTAGAACCCATTTTATTAGTCTCGTGTCAGCAGGCACTTTTCCAAATCCATTAGCTAGTGATACACATATTCTCTCTTGAACAACTGTACGCATAATTGGTTTGAAAGTAACCACTTCATCAGGTACATTTGGAAATAATATACCTAAACCTGTCAGTGACACAGACAAATATGTATCATTATATGGACATACACGACAACATATATCAACCATATAGTATATGATTATATTGATTAATTATAGGGAGTTAGATACTCAATAAATGATATTGAATAAATATTTCAGTAGTTTTACAAATGAAATTTTCAAGGATGTACACAACAGCATGGACAAGTATATAATGAAATAATAAATATTGGCAATAAATTATTAGTAATTAAGAGGTATAGCCTACCTGTAGAACTGCCTTTATTTCTTTTACTATACAATGGACCTATTGTTGCCTGTAAAGTGTCATCTTCACTTTCCAAATATTGAAAAATCTCAGATTTGCATGTTTTAGGAATAATGACGATAGCAATCTGTGACGGTGAGTACACTTTAGTCAAAGCTGTGTTTAGCTGTCTTTGGTCCAAGTTAGCTATAATCAAGATAGCTTTAAGATTAGTTTGTTTGGAATATTTCTGAACAATAGACTCAATGGTTTGACCTCTGAACTCCCTCAACTTATGAATTACCATATGATGATCCTCTGGTGGAGTTTTGTCTTCTAGAATTAATCTACACCAAGAAATAACTGGTGGTTGTTCGGGAATACTGGCAATCCCATAAACTATGAGTACATCTTTATCGTTAGATCTTAGTTTTACCTCTGTAAGAAAAAAAACATTCAAGCATTCCTTTACATCCTTGATATATAGATGTCTAACTGGGTCTTACCAATTTTAGCATGCTTTGGGATAACTTCAAATGAACTCGCTTCTTGCTGTGAAGAACTTGAGCGCTTCCAAAAAGCCATTCAACTCCAACTACAACGCTGAGTGGTAAGGCTATTGTAATAGTAATAAATTAATAGCTAATTAAATGACCTTTTCAAAGAGCGAGCTAGCACCTCCTCCTTTTTTGATAAGCAAGAGGCGTCACTTATCAAAAAGGAATAGGGGCTTACCTAGCTAGACAACTTAAAGACTTGTACGCATACAGTCTAAACCCATAATAATGTATATAACACACACATTATTGCTAGTACAGTAGCCATATTTTACCTTATCTCTGGTACGTTTGTCCCATGTAGTATGGAAGGATATAGTTGATTTGATTACTCCCATATTTATTAGATTATGAAGATTCTCCTGTGCTTCCATTAGTAATAGAGGCATAATATTTTGTGGAGTATAGTAAATAACAATGATGGAGTTGCCTTCTTTGATGCATCTCATTTGGACAAATTTAGCGATATCTTGGAAAGCTTTTCATAACAAAACTCTGATCTAGTAGAGGGAACGATTATCAGGTTCCCACTCAAGAACAAATTCAATAGTCTCATGTCATGTATGACAAAAAACAATGGACTTGACATAAAATCTTTATCCTTGCAGATACTAAGTTTGACATCCTCACAGAATTTATCAACTGCAGATTTGCAAGCTGTGATATGAGCCTTGGGTTTTTCAATGCTGTATTGATCAACGACAATTTCTACACAGACAACCATTGATTACTGTACAGATTTTCTGCATAATGTCCACAAAATCATCAAATGACTTATCAATACTCAGGTGAGGTTTATGGTCTTCAAAACATGTATTTACATGTATGATATATTTAAAGTAACTACAACAACTTGTACAATGGTATCAGTATCCAAAGTGAAATATAACACCTCTTTTAGCTCCTTATTTTGAAAACAGAAGACTCAGTCCTATTTCTTTAGTTAAATTGCTTTGGATTCTCTTAACATCAGTTCCTGAAGGTGTCAGATCATTTGGCAATTTAGAACAAATATATTGACTATATACAGACATCCAGAAAAAAATTGTGAAATTAATTTAAAGATGGATCCTTTGAGGAAAGGCTTAAGAGTATCTTATATATAAGAGCTCATTAAGTTTTGGCTTCATTATATTAAAATACTGAACAACTTCAAATAACTCAAAAGTAAACCATAAACAATGTTTAGTAAGAAAATAAAACTTCAGTTAAAGTATTAGCAGTATCAAGCTCTACTCAATTACTTCCATAGAAAAGATTCTGCATCAAAACTCTTTATTTTAAAAATATCAACTTTCTTTTTTCAAATAAATCTAATATCTTGAGATATAGGAATATAAATATTCCTGAATTATTTTCTGCCTGAAAATCATTTATTATTTCCTCTCTTTTATTTTCTTTAAGCTTTCTTCAGTTACTGTATTTTTCTGGGGCTCCCTCAGGAATAAACTGTTGTTGTTTCTTGGCTGCAGAGCTAAGAGATAAAGAAAATCTTATCTAACATATTTGGTGATAAATTCAGCTCACTCACCAGACATGGGGCCAAGTACTTTTGAAAGTACTTAAGTAAAGTACAAGTACTTTCAAAAAATCTTAAGTACAAGTACAAGCTCCAATAATTAAAATGTACTTAAGTATAAGTACAAGTACTTTAGAAAGTACTTAAGTACAAGTACAAGTACAAATGTTTCAACTGGTAGGTAATGATTTGGGAGTGGTTATTAGTTTTTGGCAGTCAAAAACACTATAAAAAATGGATTGGTTAATTTAACCAATTCACAATCATTTTGTTGCAAGTAGTACACAATGAAGATCATTTTAAGAAATTTACTAAGTGTAACTCTGTTTTAATAACTAATATACTTAATAACTAATATGCTACAGCTGCAAGACATTAGTGATAGTAATGACATAAACAAAAGTAGAAGAAATAAAAAGAAAGAAAGAAGTAGTAAGAAATAAAGTCTGACTTGTCATTACTGTATTAGTAAAAAGAACAGCATGGTGAGAAACCAGATAACACTCCATTGGGTTTCTGCTTGAACAAAGGGGTAGTTTAGTTTAGGAATTAATGTTACAAATGTGGTCATCAACATGTATGTGTGCATAGTAAAGGTATTTTGGTAATGGCAATGTAAATTTAATATAGACAAGTCAAGCACCTTTGTAAGGGGACTAAGTTGCAAGATTATATATATATAGTATACAATGCATAAAGGAGAGCAAGAGAATTACAAAAAAACTATATAATCTCAAGTAGGAATTGTTGCATATTATATATACATAATAACATATAGCTAATGTGACCACATATAATGCAAACTCCTATTAAAATGTCTTTAACTAGGTCTAGCTTTTTGTAAATCAGCAAGTACTTGACCAATTGTTGGACGCCGTTTCCATTCTTGAATGATGCACTTTTCAACAAGAGGCTTCAACCATTTAAGTGACCTAGCTAGACCCTTTTTCCCATCTGTTGTAGGAGGAGGAGGTTGACAGACAATCATCTCCATTAGCAACACCCCAAAACTATAGACGTCCATTGCTGGAGAGTGGCGATCAGGATAAGCAGCCTCAGGTGCAGAATATGCTGGAGAACCTGGACCACCACTATTTGGAGAAATTTGATGAAGAAAATTTGCTGAGCCATAATCACCAAGTTTAGCCTTCCATTGACCAGTACCTGATGGTTCAAGGAGAACATTAGCACTACTAACATCACGATGAAGTATAGGGTGGGGTTTCCAAAGATGAAGATAGTTAAGAGCACCACAGACATCTTGGGAAATTCTGACAATTTGAGGACGCGTAAGAGGTGATTTTTCAAGTTCTTTACGGACACTAGTTGACATTAATTCAGAGAGGATGATAGGGTTACCTTCTTGAGTGGCTCCTATGAACTGTAGGAGATTAGGATGCCGAACCCTTGCTGCTATTTCCATTTCACGTGTAAAAATAGATAAAATATAAGGAGATAAAATTATTTCATAAAGACATTTAGCAGCTACTTGAATTCCTCGAAAGTAAGCAATTCTAACCTCTCCATATGCTCCTTTACCAAGAAGCTGTGGGGTGACATCAATTTCATCTCTCTTTACTATCCAATGGCATTGTTGTTGTTGAAGTTTCTCTTCAGACTCCTCACATCTTTGTGACATTTCATTAAGCTTGTGCTCTAGCTTTGTCTGTTCTTGCAACATCTTCTTTTTCAACTCTTCATTTTCTTCAAATAACAACTTTGCTTCGAATTGTTGTTCATTGATTTTTTGGGTAGATGTTTGAAGTTGCTGTGTGACCAATTTAAGTTCAATTGTTAATTGTTGAATTTCTTTGTCTTTGCTTTGTAGGGCAAGTAAAGGTGAGTTCAATACTGGTATTACTTTTTCAAGTTTTTCAATCAATGCTGAATGTGTTTGCAAATTGGCCTTTTGTTGCAGTAAATATGAAGATAAACATTCTTCTATGTCACTATGATGATCAGATCTAACTTCTGCCAAATAAATATGTTGCCAACCTTTTTCAAACAGACATGGATAGCAGTAACTATAAAGCATGTTTTCTGGAAAATGAAGAAGAAGGTAAACAAGTTTGTTTGCTTTAATCTTTGATTGAAACAAAGCTTCCATTTCCTCTATTAACAATCGGACATGACTGATACAGTCTTTGTTAAGTTCATTCATGTTAGCAACTAATACTAGTACTTCATACTGCTCTGATTGAAAGAATTGAGTTAATACTTGATTGATATTTTGTTGCCTGCTAGTACTAGTAATAGTAAATATATAAAGCAAGTCAGTGTTGATGAGAAAGAGATGTTCTAGTCCAGCAACCTCCATTTCAGTCAATTTGTCAAATGAACAATAGTGAGGAGGAAAAGATGTAAGAATGACATATGACGTTTGTGTATACAAGAGATATTTCTTAATTTTAAACTTTGAAGAATTCATCCTAGAATTGTGCAAGAAAGATATTAGTTACAAAAAATCAATAGAACAACAACCTAATTAGCTTTAATAAACATGCTTGCATAACAATCCAATACTTTTAGAGAGAGCTAAATTACAAACTTTAATTATTAAACTTACTCTAAACATATTGATTTGTGTTGATCTTGAATTAGCTGTCCCAATGAAAAATGATGTTGATGCTGGAGGTAGCAGGAAATGTAATAGTTCTCCATATGCTCTCTATGAAGTACTAATGCTTCAGGAGACATAATTTGAATGAGCTGTTTATATAAGTGAGTCATAACTAATTTTCTTATTATCAAGAATGGTAGATTAGATGTGGAGAATTTCAGAGAAGAAAAGTCAATAACTGTTTCTTTCATTGACTCGATAGATTGTGCTACAAAGTCAATTATAGCAGAGTGAGAAGCTGAAACAACTTGATCTTCTACAACACCATCACCAGGAAGAGAAGAGAAGACATGCCTGACCATGTCAGAAAACTCAGCACATGTACCCTTTATATAAAAATACAATAATACTACATTCAACTAAGTATCAATACCTGTTGCATGTATATTCCAAATGTTGTATGACATTGCTTCAGGAGGCAATTAATAAGTATACCCTTATTGGAAAGGCATTCACATTGAAAGTCATGAGATGTATGAGTTGCAATACTTTCATTTACATTGAAATCTTTTAATGGAGCTAAAGAAAGCATCAAGGAGTCGATCGTTTGTTTAGTGAACCCATAAAAGCTAGACACTCCACAAGTATTAACAAATGTTGCAATCTAGAAGAAAAATTATAACAATAGAAAATAGATATAGTGTAGTATTGGAGCTCTCTTGTTTCACTACATATATTTATTTGAATGTGGTTAAATGAACTAATAATTACAAAGTAAGTACAATTTATATATGGTAGCCTGTAAAAATTTACATTTTTAATCTTTACTAACTTTTTGATTAATTCCAAGAAAAGTCAATGGACTTACTTTGTATTTTGCATATTGTAGTAACTTCTGTACACTCCCAGGACAACAAGACAATATTCCATCAAAAAATTCTTTGTGACTTATAGTGTGCTTTTCAAGTCCATTTAAGATAGACAAAGGAATCTTAGATATTTCTGAACTGCTGACTACCACACCACATTTAAAGATAGGAGATATTCTTGTTGGGTAAATACTACCCTCGTTAATTACACAAACATAATGATGGTCACCAGAGGGACTATGAATACATGTAAAATGTTGTAGCAAAAGGTCATAAAGGCAATCTAGGATTTCTTCAGCTTGAAGAATAATAACTGGTTGGCCTTGTATAGCACATTGGTTAATGACACCAATTGTATTTACCTGTTTTACAAAAAGGAAAAGAATATACATAAGCTAATTTTTTTATCAGCTCACTTTTCCATCATCATCTCCAGGAATCTTTGAACAGGCTAATACTCTTATATCATCTCTCATTAACTTTCCAAATGAAAATAAAAGACGAATAATTGAGTAATCTTCACTAACATCAATTAATAAAATGTTTCGCCCAGTCTCTTCTGGAGATTGGTTGTGAAAGAAAATTGCTTGAACCATATCTATTAAAGAACGTCTTTGAACTTGACTTGGGCTTATGCCAATCTAAAACATGAACCATACAGATATATAATTACTCAGTCAAATGATTGTATTTTTGTAAGGACATACCACATCTAGAAATGCTGTCAAGATTTCATTAAAGTAATTTGATCCATTAAAGTTTATCTCCAAAGATTGAACAACTTTTTCTGATGATATAATATTTGTCTGAGATGCTACTTTGTCAATATAGGTCAAGAAATGTATAAAGTCCATTACCCCGAAGATAGTGTTAATTGAATCTTGTTGTATTATACATTCATAAGCTTTAACAAAGCCATCAATAACAACCTCTTTTGCTAAGTTTGAAGGTTGTGTATTTGTTAGGCAACAATCTGCAATTTGCATCAAGTCATTTTGAGACATTTCACTTCTATAAACGACAACTGCTTGATTTGATGTCACAGTATCTAAAATGGCATTAGCTACTCCAACAAAAGATACCTAAAATATTTTTAAAAAATAGTAAAATTGCTCTCAAAATGATTGTATGTACAAAACCTACTGCATTAACAGTCATATAATGATCATTACATCTTAAAATTAGCCACTGTGGTAGTTATAAATAATTTTTATTATTATATTGTATCTATAAAGACTACATTGTATCACATAACTATCTAGTTTTATCTAACCTTATTATTGTCCAAGTAGTAATGAAGAATGTCCCATAAACTGTAATCTTTTAACAGACTATCCATATTAAAAAACACACAAGAACGATTTCTTATTCCATTATTATCAAAAACGTTTTGATGAATTTCAGCTTTGTGAAAAACAGCTTCAATTTCTTTTGATGTACATTTATGAGAACAATGATAAAAATGAGGATCCAAACTCATTAGAATGTCAGAATCATTCTTTTGCTTAGACATTGGACATTGAAAATTTGATGTCACAATCTTAAAAGAAAGTGTTTTTGAAGAACCAGGTGGGCCAACAATAATTACAGGAATGCGAGTCATTGTACAAACAATTATAGCATAAATGTTCTCTTTGAGAGCATCAGTTGTGGCAATATCAATGGGAAGATTGATATGATCAGATACCCAGTCAAATTCATCACTGACAGCCTGTTCAAATGTGACTGGAATGCTTTGCTCATCAATTAGGCAAACTTTACTCATTTCATTTTTGAACTGCTGTCGAGACTGCTCATTTAGTCTGAAATAGTAAACTAAAGCTAGGGCAACAAACACAGCACGACATCTGACACTAAAGTCATCTAAATTGTATTTGGTAGGTCGTTTAAACCACTTCAGAAGCCAATCATAAAATGTAAAGACACGTTGAATATCTCTTTGACTAACAGTGCTTTGGGAATATAGCTTTGCCTTATCTTCTGTTACCTTGTTATTGACTAATGTTTTGTAGACACAATATCTAATAAATTGTTGAGCTTTAGCTATCCTCTCAGTAAGAAAAGTGTACTCAAGAGATGACAAATCATTATAAGTGAGAATGAACTTTTCTCTTATATACTCTTTTTCATGGCTCTCTTGTAATTGTCCATAGTCCCACATAATAAGCTCAAGAGTTGGAGGTAGGGAATGGACATAATAAGAGCTTCTAAACCAGTTCTCATCAGATTTCTTTTCTACAGAGGCTAAACTGTTATCACGATGAGGATTACAAGCAGCAACAATAAAGATGTTTGAAGAAATTTTTTGCCCCTACAATATACATACATAATATTACAATGTAATAATTAACAATTTATGGAAAGGAGGAGAGTAATCAAATAAGGTTAATTAATTACAATTTCAAAAACATTAAAACTTTTGAAAACACAATAGAATGTATGCAGAGTTGTTCTGTTTAAGACCTTACCTTTTGATCAATAGTGCCATCAGTGATAATTTCTTTTAGATACCCAGGACAGGAGCAAGTATGTATGTCATCTAAAAACACCTATGAATGCAATGAAAACATATTGTGTTGATAAAATTGCTAACAACATAAACCAGAAATCAAAAATATTATAGTATATTCACTTACAATGACAACACGTTTTTGAAACTCTTTAGTTGGAGTTACACCTTTCTTATAATCCAAGTAGCGATAATAACTCATTAATAAAGAGTCAGCATGTTTATTAACATTAAGGAAGAACTGTTTGATGTTATCTGACTTCGTATCTATAGGATTTAAACATAAACATACAGCTAAATACATTGGCAATGTCAATTAATATTTTGAATCATTTACATTAATATAATAATGACAGTTAATATATACTTATATAGCTTACTAGCAGTAATGGTTAGTTTGTAAAAAATATCTTTTAGACATCCACAGAGAATACCATTCAACACTTCAGCTATTATCTATACACAAATCAATGTTAAAAGATATGGCCTCAGAAACAATTAGAAACATTACCTCAAAATCACAAGCACTTTGCACCTGCTCAAGCAAATTGATAAATTCACTTTCACAAGTGGAGTCATTAGGTAGTACTATGCTTGCTAATATTGGATCAAATGCAATAGTTTCAATTTTGTCCTTTATAACTTCATATAATTGAATAGAAGGTATGTCAGGATCTTTTAGTCTCAAAATTTCTCGTAAACTATTGAGAGGTACTTTCTCATTATCAGTCAGTAGCATGGACAATGTTGCTCTAAGTAATGCATCAGTTCTTGAATCAATAACTCTTAGTTTGGAAACTTTTTCCACAATGAATTTCTAATATAGCAGTTAACATATATAAGAATATATAAAAGACACTTACTTTCATATTTTCTCTTTGTTTATTTAATTGAAGTTGCCGTGATTCATTCCAAAGACTGGATAGTACATCAACAAGAAAAGTCTTTCCAACACCAGTCTCTCCTTCAATGACCACTGGCATACAACACTCCTTCCTCTCATGAATATGTAACATTTTACGAACAAAATCTCTTGTGACAATTACTTTCTTCTCTTTCATCACCTTAATTTCATTAGTCTTGTCAACATTAAAAGCAGCAGAGATATAATCATGAAGTACTTGAGTGGTGATTACTTCTCTAAAATATCAAAATACAATTCAACTAATATTTAATAAACTTAGTCATAAATCTATTCAAAAATAGTTACTATATTCTAACTTACTCATTTGCTGGTAACTCAATTCCAACTGCTTGGAGTTTTGAATACTCAACTGGTGATAGTTGTTCTGGATGCGTACAGAGAAATTTGAAGGTACTGTCAGTATAACTGAAATAATATATGAGCTAAAGAAAAGACAGAAAATGGTATTACAATACAACTCTTGGGGATAAATATTATAAACAAATAGAAAAAGTGTAACAGTCCACTATAAAATTAAACTTTTACAATTATATGTAATTTTGGAACACAAACTGTGATAAACAATACTTTAAGTCATATACATTGTATTCTATAGTTAAAATTATAGCTTCAACATTACAATTATCATTTAATTAGTAGTCCTGATCATACCTGTCTATGACCATCAGAAGACAATGAAAATGATTGTTTACAAAAATCTCCAATTTCCTCTTTCATTATATTAAATAGTGTGGACCTCATTTTAGCTGTGCTTTGAAGGTGAGAACAATTCTCAAGAAGTAAACATCGCCTTTCCATATATCTAAAATAAATAATGGTTATATTTTATTTGATAAAGTGGAAAATACCATGTCTAGGATTATCATATGGTATAATTTTTATACTGTAAACAATCTTGTAATTTATTATAGTTCTTTGTGTGCTAAAATGCTATAATTGTAAACAAATAAATAAATACCCAAAATTCCAAATATGTTAGGCCTCCTGTTTAGTTAGTATTTATGCTTTTGCATGTCAGTAAAGTACTGTGTCACTCACTTTAAGTACAACACTTCCATGAGTTCATTGCCTCTAATTTCATGTGGAAATGCTTCTTGAAGAATCTTCTGACAATCATTTGAAGAAAAATCTTGTTTTGAAAGTCCATGTTTTAATAGTGAAAGGTACACTATTTTAATACAGGCATTACTTACTTTTAAGGACAATGTTTGACTTTTTTTTCTTGGATGCATTAAGGTATTTACAGACAAGCTGTACACTAGGATAATCTTCTACATCAAACTCTACTGGAGGGACAATCTTCTCACCAAGCAGACCAAAGACAGGAAAAAAATCAATAAACTTTTCAAATGACAAATCAAGACACATTCCATCCGTTGAAGGACCATTTTTGATGTTCCAGTATGGTGCCTGTATAATGTAAATGTATGAAGATATGATTTCTGAATTAATATTAATTTCCATTAGTCTAATTAATTCATCTATTTATTTATCCTAATATTATCTATTGAGTAAACATGTTCTTATTCAACTATAAAAATACTTTAACCAAAAAGTTTATTTCATGCTATGCAACCCAATATATTTATTTTGAAAAATATGATTATCACGCCTACAACATACCTCCACATAAACAGACATGGAAACTCCAGCTACCAAAGGTAGTGAAAGACAACCAGGAGAAGTTGAGTCAGCACTAGTATTTTCAACATAGCCAAGTATGAAGTAATCAAAGAAGAACCAGTTTACATCATCTACAAGTTGATAAAATACTTTCTTGTATTCTTCTTTGTCAAAATCCTACAAATATATTATACAAATGATGTTAATAATATATTTCTTACTTGAGGCCAAAGTAAAGAAATTTTCAAGAAAAGTGTCAGATTGCAGGTAGTCAAACAATGTTCCCTCAATTGTTGAACAACTTCAGTCTTGTTGAAGGTCTCATTGATACAAATTGTCTTTGATTTTTTATAAAAGTTACAGCTGAGACACTTTTTAATGTAATGTGTCTTACCACTACCTATGTTCAATAAACTAATGTAAACTTGTTTAAAAAAGTCTAAATATACATTCTATACATCAAATTTTGATATGATGTGATTTATAAATACTATTAGTAGCTTTGCATATGATACTAAATAAAAAAGTTTATTTATTTAAAGCATGACATTTGCTACAAATGTTTTCAGTGCTTAAAAGGAAGCCTCTCTTACAGAATACCAGTAATTGAGCTATTATACAATTTTGAATTTGTCTAATGTCTCTACTTTATTGTAGTAGTCAAAGCTTATAGGAGTTATTCTAATTTTTACCTGGCAATCCACATACAATTTCAAAATGTCTGAACACTTTTTCCATTTTTTGCCTTCTTATGTGTGCACATATGTCTTCTACAGTTGAAAATTCAGTTTTGTCCTAAATAATTAATATCAGTACAGGATATCATGAGTGTATAATTACATTACCAATATCAACCCATTAAAAATACAAATAAGATGCCAATAATAATTAAAGTTGTTATATTCCTGCATTACAGAGTACATTTATAAGTAAGAAATTAAATCAAAAACTATACAACGTTGAGAGACAGTTACACAATCATTGTAATATTACTAATGTGCTATTATGTAAAGGTTGATGCTATATATTAACATCAGCATGGTTTGTGTCCAGATTATAAATTGTGTAATGATAGCTCACAACTTTAGTTGTAGTATCAATCCATGGTACATGTCTAAACATTGAAGGAGAAAATTCAACAATGATGACATCTATTGTTTTAGCATATTGAAAATTTTTATGAATGTCAGCTTTTAATTTAGATATTCTTTTCAAAAAGACCTAAATAAACATTTAGACATAATATCACATATAGACTAACTCACTTGTTGCAAGTCATTTCTAATCAAATTGATTCCCAATACAAGATATTTTGGCTGAGGAAAATGATCAATTCTGTCAAAAAATAACTCAATATCTTCTTTACACGTATTTGATGAACATCTAAACAGCTGACAAAACAATGGAAAGCTTTTATCAAAACTCCAGTATATTAATCGAATTAAGTCTAAATTAGAATAATCAAAGGCAGAAATTAAAGAAAATGTAATTGGATCTTCTCTACGGTGTCCCTTTTTTGGTGAGACAGCATCAGAAAGATAAGGCTTTACTTCAGGCTGACTGATAAGTCTGCTCAAAAAATAACCAATTATTTTAGCAGGATGTTCAAGATCTTGTCCTTCAATAATGTAACTTCTATTAGCTTGGTAAAATTTGGAGATCTCCTAGATAAAATATGAAAAAATAACTTAATGAATCATTTAAAGAATAAATAAGCTAACATTGTGTAAAACACAACAAGAATTCAATTCCAAATTAAAGAGAAAACTGATATTTCTCAAAAGGATATCAAAGTCTGGGATTTCTTTTCTCAAATTTGCATAAATTGTTTTCAACTTTTGTGTGCTTACAAAAGACAGCAAAGGGAACGTTTTTCTGGAGACTACTATCACATTTACAAAGTCTTTCAGTTGCTTCTTACACACTGTCACCTATAATAATATGGTATTACATATTAAATCAATGTTATACAAATCTCATCATACTTTGTCTTTTAGTAATTGTAATTGTTCATACTGAGAATACAATAAATATTGTTCTGATGATGCCTTCAAATAAAGTGGATGACCATAATATTGCAATTGAGAATAGAAACTTTGTAATTCCATTGCAGCTATATTAATCTACATAGGCACAAATATGATTCAAAAATGCAAGACATACAATATTATACCTGTCGGAGACTTCTAAAATTATTACCAATTTCATCATCACTAGACTCTATTTCAGTATTAAACAAGGATAATTCTCGAATGAAATTTTCAACTTTATTACAAGACCATTCTTTAAATGGAACATCTCCTTCTATAGAGCAATAATTCATATAAGCAATGATACAGCAATTAAGAGCTTGATTTACCTAAATAAGATGGCTTGAATTGTAATTTGACCTCAACATGACATCCATCACAAAAGAAGTGATAAGATCCAGAACAAATAATAAATTTTAGAGTATTTTCATTTGATTGTTGCCCTCCCTAGAGAAAATACATCAATGTTCAATGACAAACATAAGGTAGTCAATTCAATAAAAATCATGTCTGTCCATCTATAAATAAATCAATCCATCAGTCTATCACTCTATCCAGCCATCAATTGCTCACAACTGTCCTAATGAAACATGTCCTTATAACATCTATTTCTTCATTGACTGTTTTGAGTTGAGCTGTTGCAGCTGATATATTGCTAATTTTGTTTATACTAGTCCAAAGGTCAAGAAAAGAAAACGATTTGTTAAAGAAACAAGAAGTCAATTGCATAGCACCAAGTAGAACTGCTAATAGTTCTTCATGATCTTCACACAAAAGGTCTCCAATTACTAATTGATATTCTTGACAAAACGTATCCATACCATTACTTAAATTATAACCTCTCTCTTGAGCAAAGAAATATAGAGGACAACCATGTTGTAAAAGAGAGAATAAATTGAAACAAGGATTGTCAACAAGGTCATTAACACCAAAAACATTTTTGATAGTTGATACTTTATCCCCGGCTTTAGATGAAGTAATAAAATGAGTGTTTTGTGGCTCAAATTCACTTGCCTTCAGAGTATCGTCAACTTCTTTTGCAATTTCAATTAACTGGATCATTTTGGGGTCATTTAGGCACTTATTAAGACCAAATAATATTAAAGTTTTCTGCAAAGCAAAAATATGTTCATATACAGCATAGAGTTCTAGTAAAGCAATTAAACTATTAGAGATATCAGCAAAGTCCTCATCTCCAATCTTTAACTTGTAATATTGCTGTAGTGACTCATTTTCTACTGATAGATTAATGCTCTTAAGATCATTGAAATTGAAAATGTCAGCAATAATTTCAATTCTTGCATTGCCTTCTATTAGAGATAACACAACAGTCGCAGCTTCTTGAACAGCAGTGTTTAGTTGAATCATCCTGTTTTGACAATCAAGAGTGAACGTGTTGGTGTCTGTATAGAGTGTCTGAGAGTGGTGGTGACTAAATGTTGAAGACAACTTTTCAAGGAAGTAGTTAATGCATTTAGCAAAGATTAGACAGTTTTTAAATTCAACAAAAACAAGAGTATCTAATGAATCTTTTAATGGTTCTAGAAATGTTGTCAGACTAACTTTCAATGATTCAAGAGATGACAACTGAATGCTTTGCTTAGCTTGATAAGTAATCACAGTATAGACTTGTGAGCCATCAGTTGAAGGAATTTCATATTGACCAAGAGATGGTATAAGCAACTCCTTGAGATGAGCATCTATTACTGAAGGAATTTCTATACCATACTTAATCAATACAGATTGAACATGTGACCTATATACATTAATAATTACAATATAAATACAATTATATAAATATTGTTGTAATATACTTACTTGGCTAGCTCTGGATAATGTTTGGGTGATTTAACTAACAATTTCTTAATCTCATCAACATAGTCACCATAACACTTCTTAAGATGTAATAACTCTTCTTTCGAAATAATAATGACCTCACTAAAGATATTAGAAATACACTGTGACATTGCTTCATACACATCAAAGTGCATGTCTAATGCATCTAAATTATCATAGGTAATATTCTTCTCTTTAATTAATTGTCCAGTAACTTTAACAAAATGTTCAAAGCTGTTCAATACACTATTGACAAATTGATGAAATTCGGGAATATTTTCTACTCTTGTCTTGAACATCTCAATGGTAGGTTCTTTATCAACACCTTCCCAACTTTTAAAAGCATCCCAAATGTTTTGAAATGATATTGCCATTGGGTTAATTATTGAATTATATTCTTGAAGAGTGTGAAAATTATCTGAAGAAAGTTTCATGTCTCTAGCCATGATCAAGAAAATGCTGAAAATTGCACGAATTTTAACAGAATGGATGTGCTCTTCATGTAAATCAGGTAAACAAAAGCAAGATAGCCTCTCTAGTACATTATGATCGAATTGAAACCCACTTTGAAACACCTCCTGTAAAATAAATAAGATTTTGTTATAATTAATCTTCAAGTACAAGTTAATTACATCTTGTTCTTCTTAACCAATGCATTATCACATATGACAATGTACTTATCAAAACTGTCATATATACAGATTAGAGAGTTTTTAAAATCTTATAAAAGTCATGCGGTGTAGAACACTTGTATTAAAGGAGTTCCATTATGCTAATAATATGCATTTAAGTGCTCATAGCAAAGTACATGTAAATTGAATTCATTTGTTTTATGTGGATGTTATAGTTAAAATCTTGATAATCACATTCAACAAAAGAAAGGAATGTGGATATATAGTTATTATTGGGTCTAACACACATGGTTTAAAATGATCAGAGGACTACCATATATGCTTATCATTGCTGGTAATAATTAATTATTAAGGCTACTGATCAGTTGATTTTTTTTATTCTTTTTATGAGATGCTAGCTAGGCCAGGTACCAAATTATAAATACATATCTATACTCTATGTACTTTGCAGAGATGTATGCTTACAAGCAATGTCCACTAAAAAGTTAAACTCTTCTATTTATATCAGGAATATTACCATTACAGTAATGGCATAAATTTTTAAAAATTAATTTAAAGGCTAGCCGAAAGTTTGCTGATAGAATCAAATGGATATTAAATTTAAGCTATGTTACGTAGTCTAAGTGGAAGAACATAATTACAATATACTATTATCATTGTAAAGTTGCAATATATAAATAATATTCATGATGCTATATTCAGTAGTACCTGTATCATAGTGTTGATAGTCATCTGTACAAAGGAATTTTTAATTTGGGATAACTTGCTCTGAAGGAATGTAACACAAATAGCTCATATCTACACGCTGAACTCACTATAACAAGAATAATGTCTTCATGTATTGCCTTCTGGAGTTTATGATCTATAATGAATTGCTTCAAAATAATAGAGAACTCTTTTTTGAAGCTCTCTGAAGGATGAATATTAAACTGAAATAGATCTGTTAGAAACTCCAGTGATCGATTAGTTTTCCTGTAACATTCCATGACCATTTTGAAAAATGACAACAACTCTTCTTGATGCTTAGGCTGAGTCATACTAAAAAAGATAGATGTTTAATTGAATGATGTAAACAAATCCTTCAAAATATGTTGATGAGGCATTAGTAAGTAAACAAAATAGTGTTAATGTAGATCTGGACTCACTGAGTGATAGCGAGTGTAAACAAACTCTTAAATGGTCTTTCTGTGATAGTAATGTTTTTGAGCATAGTAGGAGATAATCTCCCAAGAAAATTATTAATTACCTACATATGAAAATGAAATTGATAACAAAATGTCACATTAATATTATGTAAATAGAATGTCAAAACTAATCTGGTTTCATTCTCTTTATTATGATAGTTTGACTGACCTCAGACTTTTCAAAGTTAACAAGATTAACAACTGCAATGAAATTTTCGACAGACATTTTATGACAATGTTCCTTTAATTTAATCTCAAGCTACAAACAATACAGTATCTTATTAGAATAGTACTCTTTACAAACCTGTCTATTCAAACATTCATGATAACCTTCCCACAGAATTAGTTCAACTGGATTAACCAGTATATTGATACATTGTATACAGCTTGAGAGTGAAAGGTCTATGACATTGACAAGAATAGTCAACCACTGCTCAAAAATAATTTCAAAATTTGAAAGTGACCACTGATGTCCATCAATTAAATTAAATAAAAAGGAAAGAAAATTCAACCCCTAAACAATTGAGATTTTGTTTTAACTATGCTATGACTGAATACTAAATCAGAATGAAATGATGTGATATAAATTGTATATAACTTACTTCATTTATTGTTTCATTTTTGGCAGAGTTTTGTTGCTCAATTTTTTTAACTTTTGACAAATAAAATGATGTCACAGGTTTTAGATAGTCACCGCAAAAACTTTCATCACCATTACCTCTTGTAATATAGGGGTCACAAATAGCAATGAAAATTCTAAACAACAGTATAATATGCTACATTGATATATGTAACTTACTTTAAAATAGTTATTGAATGAACTTTAGAAGTAAATATACAGGAGACATCTTTCCAGCTGAGCATTAGATTGGGATGATCAGCGAGTATTGCTGTCATTGCCTCTAGTCCACTTTGTAAGCCATTTACATCAACATGACTTATGCCATTAGACTTGTAATGCTAAACCATGAAAGAAACATAAAGACAGTGTTTAATATTTTGTGTTATACTTAATAAAATGATGTTCAATGGGAACAGATATATAGAAGTCACAGCTTCTTAAAACTTGTATGCAGATTAAACTAGCTAACTAGTGCACATAAATGGCTGACAACAGTCCATGACAGTTTGAAAACACATTCAAAATGTGTATATCACAAAATTGCTTTATAATATACTTATAGATGAATGTCAACACTTACTTCAATAAAATGTTTATGCCAAAGTTTTTCAGTCTTTATTGTCTTTGAACATAAGCTAAGAAACTTTAAAGCAATTGATGCTATAAAAACAAAATAATTACATTTTTATTAAATGCATGAACTCACTTGAAAGCAATTTAACATGAGATAAATTTGTATGAAAACTAACTCTACAAAATTCACTGCACACAGTTAAGAATGATTCAGCTGTGAGCTCAAAGATAGTTGTGTGTTTTTGAAGACCACCAAAGACTATTTTAAAGTCTCCCCTAAAAATAAATAACTGAATGAGACAAAAAAACATTATAAATGTAAAAAAGATTGGAATTATAAAATCAATCCTATAAAGTTGTTTCAATGACGTTGTTGTTAAGCACTACATTCACTAATGTTAAAGGCTAACTCAGTTAAACTAAGTTATAGTACTTTTCTAAAAGTATCTTTCTAATGCATACTAAAGCTTCAGGCCTTAATTATTCATACCTAAAATGACATTTTTGCTGTATGGTTAATTATTTGCAGTGCATACAGGTATTGGCAGCACAGTGCTTTCAATTGTCATAAACAAAAATATGCTAAATGCTAATATGCTAATGACAGTTGATGTAATGGTAGCAACATACTCAAACCTATGCAGAAAATTCAATTGGAAATTGCATTTGTCATGGTACTCAGGGTAGAGAAAAATAAATACTCCATAAGTGGCATGCTTTTCGTTACCAATGATAGTCATATACAACTATTAAGACTTTGAGCTGGAATATGATAAACAAAAAAAGGGTTGCTTACGCTTCAATAAATATGGATAATTTCTCCACTATTGTTGGAACTGGAAATCTTGAAATTTGCATTACACAAACTTCAATAAACATATTTAAGTTCTTAGGAAATGTTACTTGTGATGTATGCCTACAAAAACATTGTCAAGAAGCTAAAAATATAAGCATCGAAACCAGATTACTTGTATAGAGAGTAGGCAAGATTAAAATAAAAGGGAAAATCTTGAATAAACATTGTGTCAAAGTAAGTGTCTTGTAGTAGCAACTCCATAATTTCTTGCATATCATCCTGCCAGCCTGTGTACATTTCATCTTCTGCCTGCAAAAAAATAAAATTAATTTTAAAATATTGTTTATGAATTTTAAAAACATGCACATTATGACAGTTATGTTACGTTTCACATTGTTATATTCTACAGTTATGTGCAGCAAAAATAAGCGAATAACATGTAGCTATGAGAGACGATACAATGGCAATAGGATCACCCTTTGTAATAGTATTTTGTTTTGCAACAATAGGTATCATACTGCTAACACACCAATTCTTTTAAAAATAATAAAACTTGTTGTCATGTATTATAATAACTATTAAATTTAGATGATCATTCCTATAACAATGAGTCAGTATTCTTTGCGTGATGCTTATGAAATATGATCTATACAATACTTTGCTAACCACTTTCCAAAGAGTATCAATTTCTTCCATGACCCATTGCAGACATCTCTTCTCTTCATCAGGTTCTTTAACTAAAGAAACACATTTTCTCTCTTGAATAATCATGTCCATTCTTGATCTGAAAATGGTAACTTCAGTTGGTTTTTTTGGAAGGAATGCATCCAGAACTAAATAATTAGAAGGAACATTGTTGTTGTAAGCTATCATAAATTTAATGACCCAGCTAAGATATCACATAGTAGGTAATTTCAGAGGGAGGAAATATTGGCAAATTAAAATAAAATAGACTTTGGTGAAATTAAATTTGTCACCAAGTTCTTCCAAAATTTAGGCAAATGAAACACAAATTACCAAATTCTCTCTAATGCAGTAAAAAAAGAATTGAAGTTTGAGTTTAAGTCTATTGATTAAAACTTTTGTTCTGATGTCTGTAGATGTTGAAATTGCTTTTATAAACTTGTATTTGCTAGGTATGTGTTAGGTTATATAAAGCTTTATAATTAGTACTTAACAGGTAATTTTGAAGGAAGAAAACATTGATGGAGTATGGGTTATGTTACACACAAGAAACAAGGCAGTGCTTCTGAAGCTATACTAATAAGGGAAAGGAATGGGGTTGAAATATATAAAACAAATGGTGTCTTTTCTACAAAGCATTATAATGTGCTGCTAAAATAATAAAATAGTTTTTTTAATACACATGATATGAATTAATGGTCTGTGTTTCTGGCTCTAATTTATTAGTCATGTTTGATTTATATAAAGGATAGTTAAAGCATCAACTACCATTTAGTGGGATTTATAAATTTCTATCTCTATAGAAACCATTGTATTTTATACAATCATACAACAACGCCCTTAATTGTATTAGAATGCGCTTGGTATGTAGGAAAAGACAATGTCATCAGTCAGATGATCAAAATGTGTATCAAAGTGATACATGTACATACATACATACATAAATACATATATATACATATATATAATATATAATATAAATATATATATATATGTATGTATGTATGTATGTATGTATGTATGTATGTATGTATGTATGTATGTATGTATGTATGTATGTATGTATGTATGTATGTATGTATGTATGTATGTATGTATGTATGTAATGTATGTATGTATGTATGTATGTATGCATAGCTATTTACATATATAATAGCAATGACTACATTGAGCATACCTGTACCAGTAGTTCCACTATCTCTTCTAAATGGAGCTATTGTTGCCTCAAAGGATTCATCTGTACTTTGCAAATATTGTGCTATACGATGTTTGTACATTTTAGGAATAATGACTACTGTAAATGAACATGTAATTGTCACCATATCCAACTTTTTTTGTTCAATATTAGCTGTAACCAAGAGAGCTTTCAGAAAATCTTCTCTAGAATATTTTTCAACAACGGATTCAACAGTTTCACCTCTTGATACACTCAACTTGTGATACACCATATGATAATCTTTTGGTGCCGTTTTATCTTTAAACTTTAAATAACACCAAGGAATGAGTAGTGGATGCTGTGGAATGCTAGCAATCCCATAAACAATGAGCACATCTTTAGTCTTAGATCTCAGCTTCACCTCTGTTATGAGGTAAATACTAATACTTATTTCATTAGATTATGTACATTAATAACAATAATACTTGTAACTAACAAATGTACTTACTAATTTTAGCGTGTTTTGGGATCTCAACAGGACTTGTACGGGAAGACAAAGACGCCATTATTTTGAATGAGATCGGGGGTTTGGCTTAGGATGGGTCATGTGATATATATCTACGTTGTGGGACGGGAAAAAATTAAAGGTAACTACGTCAAAATCTTCCATTGTGGAAATAATTAACGTTTTTAGGCGATACCGTGAGCTATATGGACGCACATACAAAATACGTAAAGGGGAGCAAGTGAATTACAAATTAATATTCGTGTGGAATTTAAATGTGTTCCATATTATATAATACAATATAATCAATGTGACCACATATACACACACACACACATGTCCATTGGTAGAGAATGTGATCAGGACATTGAGCCTCAGATACAGAATATTTTAGATAACGCACTATCTGGAGAAATTTGATGAACATGATTTGCTGAGACATAATCACAAAATTTAGCCTTCCATTAACCAGTGCTCGATGTTTCAAGAACATTAAGGCTACAAATATCACGATGAAGTATAGGGTGGGGTTTCCAAATATGAAGGTAGTTAAGAGCAGCAAAGACATCTAGATTTTGATAATCTGAGGACGTTTTTAGAGTTGATTTTTCGAGTCATTATTATGTTATGGAAAATGGTCGCAGGTTAGTATAAATCCTACAATATGTCAGATATAATATGGTTCATGAGTCTCTAGTTGTTATATCAACCATGTTCACACACACTTGGGAATCTATAAAAATATCAGCTAAGGTTCCTTTATTGAGAGGATTGACAATAAACTTCTGAACCATGCTATAATGCATTGTAATATTGAAAACATTTTAGTAACACAGTAGTAATAAAGACCTGTATGATAGTGTTGACAATCATCCAAAGAAAGGAGTTTTCAGTCATTGGTAACTTAGTCTGAGAAAATAAAGTAAAATTGATCAAATTTTATTAAAAACTCACAAATAGAATAGCAATGTTGTCATGTATTGGCTTGTGGAGTTTATGATCGACAATGAAGTCTTTTAAATTGACAGCAAATGTAATTTCAAAGCTTTCTGAGGGATGGATGTCAATTTCCAAAATATCAATCAGGAATTTTAATGATCGATTAGTTTTACTATAACATTCCATGACCATTTTGAAAAATGCAACCAGATCCTCTTGATATTTAGGCTCGTTCAAACTAAATAAATAAAAATACAATTATATATTATTAAAAATTGTCACCAAGGTACTAATATACATTAAAAACATTACTTACTGTTTGCTTGCCAGTATGAGCAGACTCTTAAATGGTTCCTTTTTGATAACATTGTCCTTGGGCATGTGGGCAGCAAAATTCCTAAGAAAGATATCTGCTATCAAAACAGAAAAAAAGTGAATAACATGAATGTATGCAGTGATGTCAAATTTCCTTAGTTTTAATTATAAAGACAAATGTTAATTTTGGTATAAAGAATATAGTTACAGACTGACCTTTGCCTTTTTAAAATGACCATTTTTAACAACTTCAACAAAGTTTTCAACTGACATATTGTGACAATGATTCCCTAGTTTACTTTCCAACTACAAAAACTATAATATGTCTGTGACTTAAATTTAATAAATAGGAAATGAAACGTAATCCCTAAAAAATAAAATTTAATTGAAATGTAGCTTTAGAAAGATTCTACATCAAAAGTATATAGTATATAATTGACTTATTTCACATATTGTTTCATTCTTAATAGAGCTTAGCTGTTCCTTTTTATTAACTTTAGACAGATAAAAAGATGTAACAGGTTTCAGAAAACAGTATAAAAACTCTCTTCATCATTATCTCCTTTCAGTTGGTAGTCATATAAAGGCAATGAAATTTCTAATAATTGAATAGAAGAGAAATAGAGTCAAATGTTAAATAGTTTGGTTACTAGAAATTTACTGCTTATCATTATCATTAACTGACATAGCCAATTCACTACAAAGAATTTATCATAAAAGTTTCAAGAAGTATACTTACATTAACAAAATGTTCTTGCCATAATTTCTTAGTTTTTTCAGTCATAGAACATGAGCTATAAAACTTCATAGCAATTGATGCTATTATATAATAAAAACAATCAAGATTAAAATGGAGAATAACTTACTAGAGAGCAACAAAATATGCGAAAGTGAACTTTGATGTTTTCTTTTACAGAACATATCACACACTTTCAAGAAAGATTAGGCAGTGAGCTTAAAGTAGTGTGTGTTTGCACCCATTTTATTAGTCTCATATCAGCAGGCACTTTTCCTACTCCATTAGCTAGTGATACACATATTCTCTCTTGAACAATTGTACACATAATTGACTCGAAAGTAACCACTTCATCAGGTAAATTTGGAAATAATATACCTAAACCTGTTAGTGACACAGACAAAAATATATCATTATATGGACATACAAGACAACATATATCAACCATATAGTATATGATTATATTGATTAATTATAGGGAGTTAGATACTCAATAAAAGATACTGAATAAATATTTCAGTAGTTTTACAACTGAAATTTTCAACAATATATACAATACCATGTATCAAGTATATAATGATATAATAAATATACACATTCTGACAACAAATTATTAGTAATTAAGAGGTATAGCTTACCTGTAGCACCACCTTAACTTCTTTTACTATACAATGGACCTATTGTTGCCTGTAAAGTGTCAGCTTCACTTTGTAAATATTGAAAAATCTCAGGTTTGCATGTTTTAGGAATAATGATGATAGCAATCTGTGAGTAGTCTTTAGTCACAGCTGTGTTTAGCTTTCTTTGGTCCATGTTAGCTATAATCAAGATAGCTCTAAGATTAACTCGTTTGGAATATTTCCGAACAATAGACTCAGTAGTTTGACCTCTGGATTCACTCAACTTATGAATTACTATATGATGATCCTCTGGTGGAGTTTTTTCTTCTGGAATTAATCTACACCAAGAAATAACTGGTGGTTGTTCAGGAAGACTGGCAATCCCATAAACTATGAGTACATCTTTATCCTTAGATCTTAGTTTCACCTCTGTAAGAAAAAAAAACATTCAAACATTCCTTTACATCCTTGATATATAGGTGTCTAACTGAGTCTTACCAATTTTAGCATGCCTTGGGATAACATCAAAAGAACTCGCTTCTTGCTGTGAAGAACTTGAGTGCTTCCAAAAAGCCATTCGACTCAAACAAACACGCTGTAGAATAGTAAGGTTATTATAATGTTAATAAATTAATAGCTAATTAAATGACCTTTTCAAAGGTGACCTCCTCCTTTTTTGATAAGCAATAGGCGTCACTTATCAAAAAGGAATAGGGGCTATCCACTTCAAGACTTGTACGCATACAGTCTAAACCCATAATAATGTATTTAACACACACATTATTACTAGTACAGTACTCATGTCTTACCTTATCTCTGCCCTGTTCGTCCCATGTAGTATGGAAGGCTATATTAAATTTGATTACTCCCATATTTATTAGATTGTGAAGATTCTCCTGTGCTTCCATTAGTAATAGAGCCATAATATTTTGTGGAGTATAGTAAATAACAATGATGCATGGAGTTGCCTTCTTTGATGCATCTCATTTGGACAAATTTATCAATATCTAGGAAAGTTTTTCATAACAAACTCTGATCTGGTAGAGGGAGTGATTATCAGGTTCCTAAGGAAGCCGAAGGCGGCCATCCATTTCTACTTCGTAATTTCATATTCTACTTTCCAGTGTTCGATTTTACTTTCTATTTAAAAATGGAAATTTTCAAAATTTTTCCTTAGAAATGGAAACTTTCAAATTTTTTTCAGGCTATGCGGTATATACAAACTTTACGGAAGCCGAAGGCGGCCATCCATTTCTACTTCGTAATTTCATATTCTACTTTGCAGTTTTCGATTTTTATTTCGTACTTTCTATTTAAATGGAAATTTCCAAAAAATTACGCACAAAGTCTAATTTCAGATTATTTAGACTAATACGGTATAGACAGTTTTCTATAGCCATTTTCCAGTTTTGACCTTGTTTAGTAGTGTGTTTGTTTATCCTGTTTATTCTAAATTGTTGATTCAATAATAATACAATATCTATAACACATTAGCTGTTTAAATGACTTTTTGAGATAACATTGTCCATTGCAAACTCTAATTCAATGCACCGATACACTATTTCCTACCTATATGTTTGCACAGTAGTGACAAAGAGGGGTAAGGTATATATATATTTGCTTTCTCTTAATAGGAAAATCTTTTGCATACTTGTGTTTACACCATTACATCAGTAATGTCTGGATAACTGTAGTATAGAACAGAATAATCATTTACTATACTTCTCAGTATCTTATTACTTATTACTACATGTCACATACTGAGAATTAAGATTTGGTAATAACAATAGTGTATCTCTTTATTAATGGAAAGTGTATTGTTTACTGAGTTTATATGCATGTTTGGAATGATGTATTGTGAACAAAAAAATATATTTTATGAAATCCAGGCAGCCTGACAAAAATGTGAATACACAGAGGAATCAACACATCTCATAATATAGAATAATAATATATGTAAATTATTATATATGATAAAGTGATAAATCATACTGTTTCAATCATTTTGAAAGCCAGCCATTTTGTACTACATAAGGTCTTGGGCTGTTAATACCATTATTAAGCATTTGCAAAGATTAGTGGTTAGTTTGTATTAGACAATGACTATCCTACAGGATATACATTATGCTGCTATGAATTGTTTTGTTATAATATATCTATCCACATCAATTTCATAATCACTTTGTCTTTTTTATTTATGCATAATATATACAATATATATATATATACAATACATATATATGATCATTTAAACTCTTACATAAACAATACATTTAATAATACACATCACAACACTTATGTGCTTTGGTTTACTTTACTATGCATTTTACATGTGTGACTGGGACTTAATATTTCAGAATATTGGAGATTGGTAACTCTGGTCCACCACTATCTAGGGAAAGACTGGTAATCTTATAAGCAACGAGTATATCTGAAACCTTAGATCCCAGCTTCACCTCTCTTATGTAAAAAAATTAAAACTTATTTCACTAGACAATGCAATTTAAATTAGTTATTACTAATAACACTATGTTTCTTTGTGTACCCAAGCTGAACACATATTTTATAGATTTAGTATTGACAGGCCAAGCACCTTTGCATAGAAAGTAAGGGGATTGAATTGTAAGACTATAGATAATGTATAATAGGGAGTAAGAGAATTTATTTAATCTTAAGTAGGATTATCTTGCATGAAATATATATACATAATAAAATATAGCTAATGTGACCACATATAATGCAAACTCCTTTCAGAATGTCTTTAACTAGGTCTAGCTTTTTGTAAATCAGACAGTACTTGAGAAATTGTTGGACGTTGTTTCCACTCTTGAACAATGCATTTCTCAACAAGGGATTTCAACCATTTAAGTGACTTAGCTAGATTTTTTTTTTCATCTGATTTAAGAGGTGGTGATTGATGGGCAATCATCTCCATTAGTAACACTCCAAAACTGTAGACATCCATTGCTGGAGAGTGGTGATCAGGATTAGCAGCCTCAGGTGCAGAATATGCTGGAGAACCTGGAAAACCACTATGTGGGGAAATTTGATGAAGAAGATTTGCTGAGCCATAGTCACTAAGTTTAGCCTTCCATTGACCAGTACCTGATGGTTCAAGGAGAACATTAGCACTACTAACATCACGATGAAGTATAGGGTCAGGTTTGCAAAGATGAAAGTAGTTAAGAGCAGCACAGACATCTTGGGAAATTCTGACAATCTGAGGACGTGTAAGAGGTGATTTTTCAAGTTCTTTACGGACACTAGTTGACATTAATTCAGTAAGAATGATAGGATTACCTTCTTGAGTAGCTCCTATGAACTGTAGGAGATTAGGATGACGAACTCTTGCTGCTATTTCCATTTCACGTGTAAAAATTGATGAATTATACGAAGATATAATTACATCGTGAAGATATTTAGCAGCTACTTGAATGCCCCGAAAGTAAGCAATTCTAACCTCTCCCCATCCTCCTTGACCAAGTAGCTGTGCAGTGATATCGATTTCATTTCTCTTTACTATCCAATGGCATTGTTGTTGTTGAAGTTTCTCTTCAGCTTCCTGACACCTTTGTGACATTTCCTTAAGCTGATGCTGTAGCTCTGTCTGTTGTTGTAACATTTCCTTTTCCATCTCTTGTGCTTCAATTTGTTGCTCACTGATTTTTTGAGTAGCCACATGAAGTTGCTGTGATAGTTCTTTAATTTTTCTCTCATTTGTTTCATTAATTAATTGAAGCTGATGTACTTCTTTGTATTTATTTTGTAGGATTTCTAGGGGTGACTGCAATACTGGGACTACACCTTGAAGTTTTGTAATCAATGCTGAATCTGTTTGTAGCTTTGTGTTTTCTTGCAGTAAATATGAAGATAAACATTCTTCTATGTCACTATGATGATCAGATCTAACTTCTGCCAAATAAACATGTTGCCAACCTTTTTCAAATAGACATGGATAGCAGTAACTATAAAGCATGTTTTCTGGAAAATGAAGAAGAAGGTAAACAAGTTTGTTTGCTTTAATCTTTGATTGAAATAAAGCTTCCATTTCCTCTATTAACAATCGGACATGACTGATACAGTCTTTGTTAAGTTGATTCATGTTAGCAACTAATACTAGTACGTCATACTGGTCTGATTGAAAGAATTGAGTTAATGCTTGATTGATATTCTGTTGCCTGCTAGTGCTAGTAATAGTATATATATAAAGCAGGTCAGTATTGATGAGAAAGTACTCTTCTAGTCCAGCAACCTCCATTTTGGTCAATTTGTCAAATAAACAATCGTGAGGAGGAAAAGATGTAAGAATGGCATATGACGTTTGTGTATACAAGAGATACTTTTTAATTTTAAACTTTGAAGTATCCATTCTAGAATTGTGCGAGAATGATAATGGTTATTAAAAAAATCAATAGGACAACAACCTAATTAGCTTTAATAAACATGTATGCATAACAATCCAATACTTTTAGAGAGAACTAAATTACAAACTTTAACTATTAAACTTACTCTTGACATATTGATTTGTGTTGATCTTGGATTAGCTGTCCCAATGAAAAATGATGTTGATGCTGTAGGTAGCAGCAAATGTAATAGTTCTCCATATGCTCTCTATGAAGTACTAATGCTTCAGGAGACATAATTTGAATGAGCTGTTTATATAAGTGAGTCATAACCAATTTTCTTATTATCAAGAATGGTAGATTAGAAGAAGAGAATTTTAGTGAAGAAAAGTCAATAACTTTTTCTTTCATAGATTCAATAGATTGTGTTGCTAAGGCAATTATAGCAGAGTGAGAAGCTGCATTAATTTTCTCTTCTACAACACCTTCACCAGGAAGAGAAGAGAAGACATGCCTGATCATGTCAGAAAACTCGGAACAAGTACCCTTGTAAACGAAAAATACATAATAATATTATTATATTCAAGTAAGAATCGACACATTTACCTGTTGTATGTATATTCCAAATGTTGTATGACATTGCTTCAGGAGGCAATTAATAAATATACCCTTATTGGAAAGGCATTCACATTGAAAGTCATGAGCTATATGAGTTGCAATACTTTCATTTACATTGAAATCTTTTAATGGAGCTAAAGAAAGCAGCAAGGAGTTGATCGTTTGATTAGTGAACCCATAAAAGCTAGACTCTCCACAAGTATTAACAAATGTTGCAATCTAGAAGAAAAATTATAACAATAGAAAATAGATATAGTGTAGTATTGGAGCTCTCGTTTCACTACATAATATTGATTGAAATGTGCTTAAATGAACTAATAATTACGAAGTAAGTACAATTATATATGGCAGCCTGTAAAATTTACATTTTAAAGTCTTTACTAAATTTTGATTAATTCCAAGAGAAGTCAATGGACTTACCTTGTATTTTGCATACTGCAGTAACTTCTGTACACTTCCAGGACAACAAGACAATACTGCATCAAAAAAATCTTTGTGACTTAGGGTGTGCTTTTCAAGTCCATTTAAGACAGACAAAGGAACCTTAGATATTTCTGAACTGCTGACTACCACACAACATTTAAAGGTAGGAGATATTCTTGTTGGGTGAATACTACCCTCGTTATTTACACAAACATAATGATGGTCACCAGAGGGACTATGAATACATGTAAAATGTTGTAGCAAAAGGTCATAAAGGCAATCTAGGGTTTCTTCAGCTTGAATAATAATAACTGGTTGGCCTTGTATAGCACATTGTTTAATGGCAGAAATTGTATTTACCTGTGTTACAAAAAGAAAGGAATAAACCTTAGCTAATTTTTTATCAGCTCACTTTTCCATCATCATCTCCAGGAATCTTTGAACAGGCTAATACTCTTATTTCATTTCTCATTAATATTCCAAATGAAGATAAAAGTCGAATCATTGAGTGATCTTCACTAACATCAATTAGTAATTTGTTTCGACCAGTCTCTTCTGAAAATTGGAAATGAAAAAAAGTTGTTTGAATCACATCTATTAAAGAACATCTTTGAACTTGACTTGGGCTTATGCCAATCTAAAACATGAACCATACAGATATATAATTACTCAGTCATGATTGTATTTTTGTAAGGACATACCACATCTAGAAATGCTGTCAAGATTTCATTAAAGTAATTTGATCCATTAAAGTTTATCTCCAAAGATTGAACAACTTTTTCTGATGATATAATATTTGTCTGAGATGCTACTTTGTCAATATAGGTCAAGAAATGTATAAAGTCCATCACCCCAAAGATAGTGTTAATTGAATCTTGTTGTATTATACATTCATAAGCTTTAACAAAGCCATCAATAACAACCTCTTTTGCCAAGATTGAAGGTTGTGTATTTGTTAGGCAACAATCTGCTATTTGCATCAAGTCATTTTGAGACATTTCACTTCTATAAACAACAACTGCTTGATTTGATGTCACAGTATCTAAAATGGCATTAGCTGTTCCAACAAAAGATACCTAAAATATATGAACATCAGTAATAACAATTCGAAAATGAATTATTACACATGTAAAAGCATAAACATTTCATGAAATAGTCCTTATATTGTAAAACTAGAAAGTATTCTATATTATTTAGTCTGACATATATTGGGATAAAAGGGCTATCAGACCAAAACATATTAATATAATAAATTTAGTTATACATTGTCATCTGCTTTTTTAGGTATGCACTGATCATGGTATTGTTACCAAATGTTAGACATTTAATAAATTAGGCAATATTTCACTGACTTTTGGATTATCCAAGTAATAATGTAGAACTTTTAGTGATTCATGAGAATCTTCTTCTAATCCAATGTTATACATAAAAACGACAGATTCGTTTCTAATACTAAATTCATCAAATATTTTCTGATGATGTTCAGCTCTCTGAAAAACAGTTTCAATTTCTGTTGATGTAGAGTTATGAGAAAATTGATAAAAATGAGGATCCAACCTCAACAGAATATCAATGTCATTCATTAGCTTCGACTGCTGTCCTTGGAAATTTGATGTCACAATCTTAAAAGAAAGCATTTTTGAAGAACCAGGTGGGCCAACAATAATTAGAGGAATGCGAGTCATTGTACATACAATTATAGCATAAATGTTTTCTTTGAGGGCATCAGTTGGGGCAATACCAGTTGGAAGATTGAGATGGTCAGACACCCATTTAAACTCATCATAAAGAGCATTTTCAAATGTGACTGGAACGTCTTGTTCACCTACTGGGCAATGATCCATCATCTCTTTCTTAAATTTCTTTCGATACTTCTCATTTAGTCGGAAATAGTAAACTAAAGCTAGGGCAACAAACACAGCACGACAACTGACACTAAAGTCATCTACATTGTATTTGGTAGGTCGTTTAAACCACTCCCGAAGCCAATCATAAAATGTATAGACACGTTGAATATCTCTTTGACTAACAGTGCTTTGGGAACACAGTTTTGCCTTATCTTCTGTTACCTTATTTACTAATGTTTTGTAGTCACAATTTCTAATAAATGTTTGAGCTTTAGCTATCCGCTCAGTAAGAAAAGTGTATTCAAGAGATGACAAATCATTATAAGTGAGAGTGAACTTTTCTCTTATATACTCTTTTTCATGGTTCTCTTGTAATTGTCCATAGTCCCACATAATAAGCTCAAGAGTTGGAGGTAGGGAATGGACATAATAAGAGCTTCTAAATAAGTTCTCATCAGATTTCTTTTCTACAGAGGCTATGCTGCTATCTCGATGAGGATTACAAGCAGCAACAATAAAGATGTTTGAAGAAATTTTTTGCCCCTACAATATACATATATAAGGTTAGAATGTAATAATTAACAATTTAAGGAAAGAAGGAGAGTAATCAAATAAAGATAATGAATTACAATTTCAAAAAAGCAAATACTATTGAAAACACAATAAAATGTATGCAAGAGTTGTTCTGTTTAAGGCCTTACCCTTTGATCAATATTGTCATCAGTGATGACTTCTTTAAGATACCCAGGACAGGAGCAAGTATGTATGTCATCTAAAAAGACCTATAAATGCAATGAAAACACATTGTGTTGACAACATTGGTAACAACATAAACCAGATATCAAAAATATTATAGAATTTTCACTTACAATGACAATAGGTTTTTGAAATTCTTTAGTTGGAGTTATACTCTTCTTATAATCCATGTAGTGATAATAACTCATTAATAAAGAGTCAGCATGTTTATTAACATTAAGGAAGAACTGTTTGATGTTATCTGATTTTGTATCTATAGGATTTAAACATAAACATATAGCTAAATATACCGGCAATGTCAATTAATATTTTGAATCATTTACATTAATATAAACTTTCAAAGTTTAATGACAGTTAATGTATACTTATATAGCTTACTAGCAGTAATGGTTAGTTTGTAAAAAATATCTTTTAGACTTCCATAGAGAATACCATTCAACACTTCAGCTATTATCTATACACAAACCAATGTTAAAAGATATGGCCTCAGAAACAATTAGAAACATTACCTTAAAATCACAAGCACTTTGCACCTGCTCAAGCAAATTGATAAATTGACTTTCACAGGTGGAGTCACAAGGTAGTACTATGCTTGCTAATATTGGATCAAATGCAATAGTTTCAATTTTGTCGTTTATAACTTCATATAATTGAATAGAAGGTATGTCAGGATCTTTTAGTCTCAAAATTTCTTGTAAATTATTGAGAGGTACTTTCTCATCAATCAGTAGCTTTGACAATGTTGCTCTAAGTAATGTATCAGTTCTTGAATCAATAACTCTTAGTTTGGAAACTTTTTCCACAAAGAATTTCTAATATAGCAGTTAACATATATAAGAAAATATAAAAGACACTTACTTTCATATCTTCTCTTTGTTTACTTAACTGCAGATGCCATGATTCATTCCAAAGACTGGACAGTACATCAAGAAGAAAAGTCTTTCCAACACCAGTCTCTCCTTCAATGACCACTGGCATACAACACTCCTTCCTCTCATGAATATGTAACATTTTACGAACAAAATCTCTTGTGACAATTACTTTCTTCTCTTTCATCACTTTAATTTCATTAGTCTTGTCAACATTAAATGCAGCACAGATATAATCATGAAGTACTTGAGTGGTAATTACTTCTCTAAAATATCAAAATACAATTCAACTAATATTTAATAAACTTAGTCATAAATCTATTCAAAAATACTTACTATATTCTAACTTACTCATTTGCTGGTAACTCAATTCCAACTGCTTGGAGTTTTGAATACTCAACTGGTGATAGTTGTTCTGGATGTGTACAGAGAAATTGGAAGGTACTGTCAGTATAACTGAAGTAATATATGAGCTAAAGAAAAGACAGAAAATGGTATATCAATACAACTTTTTGGGATAGATATTTTAAACAAATAAAAAATGTAAGTCCACTATAAAATTAAACTCTTACAATTAAATGCAATTTTGGAACACAAACAGGGACAAACAATACTTTACATTGTATTCTATAGTTCAAATTATAGCTTCAACAGTACAATTGTCATTTAATTAGTAATCCTGATCATACCTGTCTATGATCATCAGAAGACAATGAAAATGATTGTTTACAAAAATCTCCAATTTCCTCTTTCATTATATTAAATAGCGTGGACCTCATTTTAGCTGTGCTTTGAAGGTGTGGACATTTCTCAAGAAGTAAACATCGCCTTTCCATATATCTAAAATAAATAATAGTTATATTTTATTTGACAAAGTAGAAAATGCCATGTCTGTAGTTATTTCATGGTATAATTTTTATACTGTAAACAATCTTGCAATTTATTGTTCTCTGTGTGCTAAAATGCTATAATTGTAAACAAATAAATAAATACCCCAAAATTCCAAATATGTTAGGCCTCCTGTTTAGTTAGTAGTTATGATTTGCATGTCAGTAAAGTAATGTGTCACTCACTTTAAGTACAACACTTCCATCAGTTTATTGCCTCTAATTTCATGTGGAAATGCTTCTTGAAGAATCTTCTGACAATCATTTGAAGAAAAATCTTTGTTTTTAAGGGTCCATTTTTAAAAGTGAAAGGTACAGCATTTTAATACTGGCGGTACTTACTTTTAAGGACAATGTTTGACTTTTTTTTCTTGGATGCATTAAGGTATCTACAGACAAGCTGTACACTAGGATAATCTTCCACATCAAATTCTACAGGAGGGACAACCTTCTCACCAAGCAGACCAAAGATAGGAAAAAAATCAATAAACTTTTCAAATGACAAATCAAGACACATTCCATCAGTTGAAGGACCATTTTTGATGTTCCAGTATGGTGCCTGCATAATGTAAATGTATGAAGATACAATCTCTGTATTAATGTTAAATGAATTAATTGGTCACTATCTATTTATTTATCCTAATATAATCTATTGACTAAACTATTGTATGCCACTACCCACACATGTTTTTATTCAACTATAACAACACTTTAACCAAAAAGTTTATTTCATACTACGCAACTCAATACATTTATTTTAAAAACTATGATTATCACACCTACAAAACTCACATACTCTTCTAACACATACCTCTACATAAACAGACATAGAAACTCCAGCTACCAAAGGTAGAGAAAGACAACCAGAAGTAGTTGACTCAGTACTAGTAGTCTCAGGAACATCAACATAACCAAGTATAAAGTAATCAAAGAAGAACCAGTTTACATCATCTACAAGTTGGTAAAATAATTTCTTGTATTCTTCTCTATCATAATCCTACAAAAATATTATTATACAAATGATGTTAACAATACATTTCTTACTTGAGGCCAAAGTAAAGACATTTTCAATACAAGTGCCACATTGCAGGTAGTCAAAGTATGTTCCCTCAATTGTTGAACAACTTTAGTCTTGTTGAAGCTTTCGTTAATACAAATTGTCATTGATTTTTTATAAAAGAGACACTTTTCAATGTAATGTGTCTTGCCACTACCTATGATCAATAAACTAATGTAAACTTTTTTGAAAAGTTTAAATATACATAATATAACAATGTATATATCAAATGTAGATATGATCTGGCTTATAAATAATTAGTAGTAGTAGCATTGCATATCCTACTAAATTAAAAAATTTTATATTTTAATTAAAGCATGATATTTGTTACAATTGTCTTTAGTGCTTAAAAGGAAGGCACTCTCACAGAATAGCAGTAATTGAGCTAGTAATTGCATTTGCCAATATAAAGTTATGTCTCTACTTAATTGTAGTAGTCAAAGCTTATAGGAGTTATTCAAATTTTTACCTGGCAATCCACATACAATTTCAAAATGTCTGAACATTTTTTCAATTTTTTGCCTTCTTATGTGTTCACATATGTCTTCTACAGTTGAAAATTCAGTTTTGTCCTAAATAATTAATATCAGTACAGGATATCATGAGTGTATAATTATACATTAACCAATATCTATCAACTTATTAAAAAATTAAGATGACAGTAATAAACTGTGTAATGATAGCTCACAACTTTAGTAGTAGTATCAATCCATGGTACAAGTCTAAACATTGAAGGAGAATATTCAACAATTATGATGTCTATTGTTTTGGCATATTGAAAATTTTTGTGAATGTCAGCTTTCAATTTAGATATTCTTTCCAAAAAGACCTAAATAAACATTTAGACATAATACTACATAAAAATAACTCACTTTTTGCAAGTCATTTCTAATCAAATTGATTCCAAGTACAAGATATTTTGGTTGAGGAAAATGATCAATTCTGTCAAAAAATAACTCAATGTCTTCTTTACATGTATTTGATGAACATCTAAACAGTTGACAAAACAATGGAAAGTTTTTATCAAAGCTCCAGTATATTAATCGAATCAAGTCTAAATTAGAATAATCAAAGGCAGAAATTAAAGAAAATGCAACAGAAACTTTTCTACAGTGTCCCTCTTTGGGTAATACAGCATCAGAAAGATAAGGCTTTACTTCAGGTTGACTGACAAGTCTGCTCAAAAAATACCCAATTATTTTGGCAGGATGCTGAAAATCTTGTCCTTCAATAATGTCACTTCTATTAGCTTGGTAAAATTTGGAGATCTCCTACATAAAATATGAAGAATTAACTTAATGAATCATTTAAAGAATAAGCTAACATTGTGTAAAACACAGCAAGAATTCAATTCTAAATTAAAGAGAAAACTGATATTTCTCAGAAGGTCATCAAAGTCTGGGGTTTCTTTTTTCAAATTTGCATAAATTGTTTTCAACTTTTGTGTGCTTACAAAAGACAGCAAAGGGAACGTTTTTCTGGAGACTACTAACACATTTACAAACTCTCTCCATTGCTTCTTACACACTGTCACCTATAATAATATGGTATTACATATTAAATCAATGTTATACAAAATTCATCATACTTTGTCTTTTAGTAATTGTAACTGTTCATACTGAGAACACAATAAATATTGTTCTGATGATGCCTTCAAATAAAGTGGATGACCATGACATTGCAATTGAGAATAACAACTTTGTAATTTCATTGCAGTTATATTAAACTATATAGACAGAGATGATAGAAAAAAGCAAGCCATACACATTATACCTGTTGGAGCCTTCTAAAAGTATTACCAACTTCATCATCACTAGACTCTATTTCAGTATTAAACAAGGTTAATTCTTGAATGAAATTTTCAACTTTATTACAAGACCATTCTTTAAATGGAACATCTCCTTCTATAGAGCAATAATTCATATAAGCAATGATACAGCAATTAAGAGCTTGATTTACCTAAATAAGATGGCTTGAATTGTAATTTGACCTCAACATGACATCCATCACAAAAAAAGTGATAATATCCAGAACAAATAATAGATTGTAGAATATTCTCATTTGATTGATGCCATCCCTAGAAAAACACATCAATGTTCAATAACCAGTAAAAGGTAGTCAATTTAACTAAAATAGGCCTGTCTTTCCATCCATAAATTAATCCATCTGTCCATTACTCTATTCAGTCATCAATTGCTCACAATTGTCCTAATGAAACAAGTCCTTATAACATCTATTTCTTCATTAACTGTTTTGAGTTGAGCTGTGGCAGCTGATATATTGCTAATCTTGTCTATATTAGTCCAAAGGTCAAGAATTGAACATGATTTATCAAAGAAACAAGAAGTCAATTGCATAGCACCGAGTAGAACTGCTAATAACTCTTCATGATGATCTTCATGTAAAAGGTCTGTGGTTACTAATTGATATTCTTGGCAAAAAGTCTCCATACCATTAATCAAGTTATAACCTCTCTCTTGAGCAAATCCAAATAGAGGACAACCATGTTGTAAAAGTGAGAATAAATTGAAACAAGGATTATCAATGAGGTCTTCAATACCCAAAAAATTTTTGATAGTGCATAATTTATCACAGGCATCAAGTAAAGTAAAGAAATTAATCTTTTCTAACTCCAATTCACTTCCCTTCTGAGCTTCCTCAACTTCATTTGCAATTTTAATTAGCTGGATCATTTTGGGGTCAGTTAGGCACTCATTAAGACCAAATAATGCACACGTTTTCTGCAAAGCAAAAATATGCTTATATACAGCATAGAGTTCTAGTAAAGCAATTAAACTATTAGAGATATCAGCAAAGTCCTCATCTCCAGTCTTTAACTTGTAATATTGCTGTAGTGACTCATTTTCTACTGATAGATTAATGCTCTTAAGATCATTGAAATTGAAAATGTCAGCAATAATTTCAATTCTTGCATTGCCTTCTATTAGAGATAACACAACAGTCTCAGCTTCTTGAACAGCAGTGTTTAGTTGAATCATCCGGTTTTGACAATCAAGAGTGAACGTGTTGGTGTCTGTATAGAGTGTCTGAGAGTGGTGATGACTAAATGTTGAAGACAACTTTTCAAGGAAGTAGTTAATGCATTTAGCAAAGATTAGACAGTTTTTAAATTCAACAAAAACAAGAGTATCTAATGAATCTTTTAATGGTTCTAGAAATGTTGTCAGACTAACTTTCAATGATTCAAGAGATGACAACTGAATGCTTTGCTTAGCTTGATAAGTAATCACAGTATAGACTTGTGAGCCATCAGTTGAAGGAATTTCATATTGACCAAGAGATGGTATAAGCAACTCCTTGAGATGAGCATCTATTACTGAAGGAATTTCTATACCATACTTAATCAATACAGATTGAACATGTGACCTATATACATTAATAATTACAATATAAATACAATTATATAAATATTGTTGTAATATACTTACTTGGCTAGCTCTGGATAATGTTTGGGTGATCTAACTAATAATTCCTTGATCTCATTCACACAGTTATCATAGCACTTCTTAAGATCTGACAACTCTTCCTTCAAAATAATATCGATCTCACCACTAAAAACTTTTGAAACACACTGTGACATTGCTTTGTACACCTCATAATGAATTTCTAACGCATCTAAATTATCATAGGTGACATTCTTCTCTCTAATTAGTTGTCCAGTTACTTTAACAAAACTTTTGAAACAATTTAAAACACCATCAATAAACTGATGAAATTCAGGTATATTCTGTACTCCTTTCCTGAACATTTCAATGGTAGGTTTTTCATTGACACCTTCCCAATTTTTAAAAGCATTCCAAATGTTTTCAAATGATATTGCCATTGGGTTAATTATTGAGCTATATTCTTGAAGACAGTGAAAATTGTCTGAAGAAAGTTTCATGTCTTCTGCCATATTGAAGAAAATACTGAAAATTGCACGAATTTTAACAGAGCTGATGTGTTTCTTATGTATATCGGGTGAACAAAAGAGAGATAAGTTGTCTAAAACATTATGATCAATTTTCAAACCATGCTGAAACACCTCCTGTAAAATAAACAATATTTTTGTTTTATTTAATCTTTAAATCCTTAATCAATGCATTATTAATGTATGACTATGTACTTATCAAAATTGTTATAAATGAAGTTTTTAAAATGCTGTAGAACATATACTGTGTAAAAAGCTAGCATGGTAAAGTACATGTAAATTGAATTCATTTGTTTTTTATGGCCATTATTGTTTATTGTCTTGATAATTGCATTCAACATTGCCAATCATATATTGGTTAAATCAACCAATCAGTGACTTGTTCATTGCTATAAAAGCATGCATAGTAGTATCTTATAGCTATACATAGAATCAAATAAAAACGAACTTAAGTTCAGTAGACTAATAGAAGTAAAAAAATTACAATACATTTACTAGGAATATATGGATAGAGAGAGAAAGAATTTAAGGTGATATTTTGTTGCACTGTTCAGATTAGTTTCCTCATGCTATGGTACTTGTCACGTGTCATCGCAAAGTGTAGTATATAACAATATTACAAATACTATAATAGTACCTGTATCATAGTGTTGACAATCATCCATACAAATGAATTTTCAGTTAGGGATAACTTGCTCTGAGGAAATGTACTATAAAATAGCTCATATCTACACACAAAACTCACTATTACAAGAAAAATGTCATCATGTATTGCCTTCTGGAGTTTATGATCTGCAATGAATTCCTTTATAGAGATAGAGAACTCAATTTTGAAGCTCTCTGAAGGATGAATATCCAGCTGAAAGAGATCTGTTAGAAACTCAAGTGATCGATTATTTTGTCTGTAACATTCCATGACATCTTTGAAAAATGACAGCAAGTCTTTTTGATGCATAGGCTGAGTCAAACTAAAAATGAACAGATGTATAACTGCATGATATAAACAAATCCTTCAAAAATGTTAATTAGGCATTATCAAATGAACAATGTTGTGTTAGTGTAGACCTGGACTCACTAAGTACTTGCAAGTATAAACAAACTTTTAAATGGTTCCTCTGTGATACTAATGTTTTTGGGCATGACAGTAGAAAATTTCTCAAGAAAGGTGTCTATTATCTACATATTAAAAGGAAAATAGATATCATAAAATACTACATTAATAATATGCATATAGATGTCAAACTTAGAAAAACTAATCTGATTTGATAACCTTTATCATGATAGCTTGACTGACCTTTGACTTTTCAAAATTAACAATCTCAACAACTGCAATGAAGGTTTCAACAGACATTTCATGACAATGGTCCTTTAATTTAATCTCAAGCTACAAATAACATAGCATCTTATTATAGTAGTACTCATAACAAACCTGTCTATTCAAACATTCATGATAACTTTTCCATGGAGTTAGTTCAACTGTATTAACCAATAGATTGATACGTTGTATACAGTTTGAGAGTGAAAGGTCTAAAACATTGACAAGAATAGACAACCACTGCTCAAAAATAATTTCAAAATCCAAAAGTGACCACTGATGTTTATTAATTAATTTAAATAAAAAGGAAAGAAAATACAATCCCTAAACAATTGAGATTTTGTTTTAACTATACTATCATTGAGTAATAATCAGAATGAAATGATGCCATATAAATTATATATAACTTACTTCACGTATTGTTTCACTCTTAGCAGAGACTAGTTGCTCGTGTTTATTAACTTTTGAGAAATAAAATGATGTCACAGGTTTTAGATAGTCACTACAAAAACTTTCATCTCCATTACCTCTTGTGATATAGTGGTCACAAATAGCAATAAAATTTCTAAATAACAGCATAAAATGCTACATTGATATATGTAAATTACTTCAAAATAGTCAGTGAATGAATTTTAGAAGTAAATATACAGGAGACATCTTTCCAGCAGAGCATTAGGTTGGGACGATCAACAAGTATTTCTGTCATTGCCTCTAGTCCAACTTGTAAGTCATTTACATCAACATGACTTATGCCATTAGACTTGTAATGCTATAAACCATGGAAGAAACATAAAAGTGTTTAAAATTTTATGTTATACTTAATAAGATACATGTTCAATGGGTAATAGATATATAAAAAAAGTCACATCTTTTTAAAACTTTTATGTAGTTTAAGCTTGCTAACTAGTACACACATAAATGGCTGACAAATGACAACAGCCCATGACAGTAGAAAACATATTTAAAATGTGTATATCACAAAAGTGCTTTTAAAATATGTCAACACTTACTTCAATGAAATGTTTATACCAAATCTTTTCAGTCTTTTTTGTCTTCGAACATAAACTAAAGAACTTTATAGCAATTGATGCTATAAAAACAAAACAATTAAATTTGTGATGAAACACATGAAACTCACAGGAGAGCAATTTAATATGAGATAAATTTGCATGAGAATTAACTCTACAAAATTCAGTGCACACTGTTAAGAATGATTCAGCTGTGAGCTCAAAGATAGTGGTATAGTTCTGAACACCAAGAAAAATAATTTTAAAATCTCCCCTAAAAATAAATAACTGAATAAAACAACAAAATTATAAATGTAAAATAAGATCGTAATTCTAAAAATAATCCTAAAACACTAGCTTCACTAATTTTAAAGACTAACTCAGTGAACATAAGTTATAATACTTTTCTAAAGGTATCTCATACATGGATACTAAAGTTTCAGGCCTTAGTCATTCATACCTAAAATAACATTTTGTTGCATGGATAATTATTTGTAATGCATACAGGTATTGGTAGCACCTTAGTAAACAGTGTCAAAAATAGCAATATGCTAAACTGACCAAAATAAATGTGTACCAGGTAAAACAAAAGCAAAAAATTGCCAGGCAGTAAAAACATCTTAATAACCCAATGCTAATGACAGTGTAATGCATAAAGGAGAGACATGTTTAAAACTATGCAAAAAATTCAATTGAAAATTCCATTTGTCATGGAAGTCATAGTGAAGAAAAATACAACAAATAAGACTTTGCTTTGTAATAAGATAAACAAAATAAAAAGATTCCTTATGCTTCAATAAATATTTAAAAAGTTATTTCAATTGTCACAAATAACAATATGCTAAACCAATCAAAATAAAAGTGTGCCAGGTAATATAAACATGTTAATGGCCCAATGTTAATGAGAGTGATGTGACAGTAGCAACATGCTCAAAGCTATGCATAAATTCAATTGAAAATTGTACTTGTCATGATACTCATGGTAAAGAAAAATAAGTATATAGTTAGTAGTATGCTTTTCATCACTTTGACAGTCATATACAACAATTAAGACCTTGTCTGGAATACAATAAACAACAAAAAAAGGTTGCTTACGCTTCAATAAATATGGATAATTTCTCCACTATTGTTGGAACTGGAAGTCTTAAAATTTGTATTACACAAATTTTAATAAACATATTTAAATTCTTAGGAAGTGTTAACTGTGATGAATGCCTACAAAGACATTGCCAAGAAACTAAAAATGTCAGCACCAAAACCAGATTACTTGTATACAGAGTAGGCAAAAGTAAAATAAAAGGGGAAATCTTGAATAAACATTGTATCAAAGTAAGCATCTTGCAATAGCGACTCCATAATTTTATGCATATCATCCCGCCAGCCTGTGTACATTTCATCTTCTGCCTGCAAAAAATAAAAGTAATTTTAAAATATTGTTTATGAATTTTAAAAACATGCACAATATGACAGTTATGTTACATTTCACATTGTTATATTCTACAGTTATGTGCGGCAAAAATAAGCGAATAATATGATAACATTATAGACCAGAAGTATATAATGATGGAAGGGGAAGGACCACAAAACTGTTATGTAATTAATTAAAAACCAAGTAAAGCAATCAGGAATCATGATACTACAATGATATAAAAATAGACATGACATTTGTTTTTAAAATCAAACAGTAGTTTAGACTTTGCATGCAGCTTCCCTCAGTAACCAAAAATTCAATAGGTAAGAAGACTTTGTTAGACATTATCATTCTGAGAAAATAACTGTAACTTCTACTATCAATGTAACCATGCACTAGCGAGCAGAACCAACACATGTATAGATAGAGACTCAGGGAATGACTCTGCCATTTTACATCTTCTTTTTATAAGTATATAAATGGTTTTCTTAATAATCAAATGTTATCTAGTGATGGTTTCGAGTCAGTCGAACAAAAAAGGAACACAAATAACATACAACAGTATTAATAGTATGATACCAATAATTACAAACCAATGTATATGTTAATAGAACATAATACATTAATTTGTAGCTATGGGAGACAATACAATAGCAATAGGATCACCCTTTGTAATAGTATTTTGTTTTGCAACAATAGGTATCATACTGCTAACACACCAATTCTTTTAAAAATAATAAAACTTGTTGTCATGTATTATAAATAACTATTAAATTTAGATGATTATTCCTATAACAAAGAATCAGTACTCTTTGCGTGATGCTTATGAAATATGATCTATACAATACTTTGCTAACCACTTTCCAAAGAATATCAATTTCTTCCATGACCCATTGCAGACATCTCTTCTCTTCATCAGGTTCTTTAACTAAAGAAACACATTTTCTCTCTTGAATAATCATGTCCATTCTTGATCTAAAAACGGTAACTTCAGTTGGGTTTTTTGGAAGGAATGCATCCAGAACTAAATAATTAGAAGGAACATTGCTGTTGTAAGCTATCATAAATTTAATGACCCAGCTAAGATATCACATAGTAGGTAATTTCACAGGGAGGAAATATTTGCGAATTAAAATAAAATAGACTTTGGTGAAATTAAATTTGTCAACAAGTTCTTCCATTTACTATCATTCCCTTAATTAAAATATTGGAGGATAAAATTTAGGCAAATGAAACACAAATTACCAAATTCTCTCTAACGCAGTGCTATGAAAAGAATTGAAGTTTGAGTTTAAGTCTATTGATTAAAACTTTTGTTTTGATGTCTGTAGATGTTGAAATTGCTTTTATAAACTTGTATTTGCTAGGTATGTGTTAGGTTATATAAAGTTTTATAATTAGTACTTAACAGGTAATTTTGAAGAAAGAAAACATGGATGGAGTATGGGTTATGTTACACACAAGAAACAAGGCAGTGGTTCTGAAGCTATACTAATACGGGAAAGGAATGAGGTTGAAATATATAAAACAAATGGTGTCTTTTCTACAAAGCATTATAATTTGCTGCTAAAATAATAAAATAGTTTTTTTAATACACATGATATGAATTACTGGTCTGTGTTTCTGGCTCTATTTTATTAGTCATGTTTGATTTATATAAAGGATAGTTAAAGCATCAACTACCATTTAGTGGGATTTATAAATTTCTATCTCTATAGAAACCATTGTATTTCATACAATCATACAACAACGCCCTTAATTGTATTAGAATGTGCTTGGTATGTAGGAAAAGACAATGTCATCAGTCAGATGATCAAAATGTGTATCAAAGTAATACATGTACATACATACATACATACATAAATACATATATATACATATACATATATATAATATATAATATATAATATATATATATGTATGTATGTATGTATGTATGTATGTATGTATGCATGTAATGTATGTATGTATGTATGTATGTATGTATGTATGTATGTATGTATGTATGTATGTATGTATGTATAGCTATTAACATATATAATAGCAATAACTACATTGAGCATACCTGTACCAGTAGTTCCACTATCTCTTCTAAATGGAGCTATTGTTGCCTCAAAGGATTCATCTGCACTTTGCAAATATTGTGCTATACGATGTTTGTACATTTTAGGAATAATGACTACTGTAAATGAACATGTAATTGTCACCATATCCAACTTTTTTTGTTCAATATTAGCTGTAACCAAGAGAGCTTTCAGAAAATCTCCTCTAGAATATTTTTCAACAACGGATTCAACAGTTTCACCTCTTGATACACTCAACTTGTGATACACCATATGATAATCTTTTGTTGGCGTTTTATCTTTAAACTTTAAATAACACCAAGGAATGAGTAGTGGATGCTGTGGAATGCTAGCAATCCCGTAAACAATGAGCACATCTTTAGTCTTAGATCTCAGTTTCACCTCTGTTATGAGGTAAATACTAACACTTATTTCATTAGATTATGTACATTAATAACAATAATACTTGTAACTAACAAATGTACTTACTAATTTTAGCGTGTTTTGGGATCTCAACAGGACTTGTACGGGAAGACAAAGACGCCATTATTTTGGATACTTGAATAAGATCGGGGGTTTGGCTTAGGATGGGTCATGTGATATATATCTACGTTGTAGGACTGGAAAAAATTAAAGGTGACTACATCAAAATCTTGCGTTGTGGAAATAATTAACGTTTTTAGGCGATACCGTGAGCCACATACAAAATACGTAAAGGGGAGCAAGTGAATTACAAATTAATACTCAGTAGCATTTAAATGTGTTCCATATTATATATAAATAATACAATATAATCAATGTGACCACATATACACACACACATGTCCATTGGTAGAGAATGTGATGAGGACATTGAGCCTCAGATACAGAATATGTTGGATAACGTGGACAACCACTATCTGGAGAAATTTGATGAACATGATTTGCTGAGCCATAATCACAAAATTTAGCCTTCCATTGACCAGTACCTGATGGTTCAAGAACATTAAGGCTACAAATATCACGATGAAGTATAGGGTGGGGTTTCCAAATATGAAGGTAGTTAAGAGCAGCAAAGACATCTAGAGAAATTCTGATAATCTGAGGACGTTTTTAGAGTTGATTTTTCGAGTTCATTATGCACACTAGGTGGCACTAGTTTAGAGAGAACGATAGGATTACCTTCTTGAGTGGCTCCTGTGAACTGGAGGAGATTAAGATGCTGAAACCTTGTTGCTATTTCCACTTTATGTGTAGGAATTGATAAAATATATGGAGTTAGAATTATTTCATAAAGACCTTTAGAACATTTCATATCAACTCAAGAGTAGGAGCTGATATAGTTTGCTAAATATAGTGATAGTTACTGAAAGGTCTCGCTGCTAAATTTTTTATTTTCACAGCTCGTAGATGCATGGTCAAATGCTCATGGTGAAATTGGCATTTTAATAACAAAAATTGGATTTTTTCAGCCAAGCAGTTCTATATATTTTTGTTTGAGTCTATGGATATGAAATGTCCATTTGTTTCATTTCAATATTTTTTGCATGCAAGTGACTGATAAAATTTAACTTCACCATTGACTTCCATCCTTTCATTAGCTTTACAATGATTGTGTGGGTACTACATTGGGTATGATCATGCAGGGCTTAAAGCCTCTTTCAGCCTAGCAACTTTACTCATCCATCTTGTATCGTTTTGAAGTCACATTGCTAGCTCTCCAACATCAAGAATTTGAGTGACTAAATCCAGTTGTGTATAATTATCTTTAATTTTAGTCAATTTTGTTAATTACAATCTTGTTCAATTATAATGTTGGTGTGTAATAATTATTATAGAGAGTCTTCAAGTGTCCCTCACCACAATGCATGGCTACATAAAGATGAACAGTGAACCAAAGTTACCAAACTAGAATTTCATGCTAGCTACATAGAACAATGCATGCTACAGTTTGATGGGGAATTGTGTGATCACTCATGATGATATATATATATATATATATATATGTACATATAGGTGACAAGTCATCAGTGAAGGATCAGATGCTTTAAATGTCCATCACAAACAATAAACAAATTGTTGCAAGATTATTATTAGATCTAATATAATATCACTGATTTGTATTACTGAATGTGTTTCATGTGTTTGAACAAAATGGCAACTGCCGCATGAGTACACTTTTAATACTCACTAATTTCTGTGGTGCCACCCCTGCTACTTTATGAGAAAAATGTAAATAAGTAGTAAAGAGAAGCTGAGATAGGAATTTCAGCAGAAAATTGAGAAGTAAGATGAAGATTTGGTAAGTGGGACATGCATATAACATTGACATTATGTACATGTATCATAGCATTCAAACAGTCTCGATTGTACACATCATCTTGCATATCCGCAACACTCTGTTTATAATACAAAGCAAACATTCTCAGAGCTGCCAAAAAGGATTTAACACTTATTAAAGATCACTATGAAGGAGTTGTTACAATTTAATATCAGTTTTAGACAATCACAGTCTGGATATTGTTATTAGCTATAGAACACACAGGTCATTTGGTCATAAGTTCTATGAGGTGGAGAAGACACCAAAGACTTGGACAAAAAAATAATCATTTTGTAAATCTAACTATTATATGCAATGAATGCATATGTGTGTTAAATTGTTAACACAATCACTTTCTATGTTACAATGTTATTATTGTTTTGGGCATACAAGATATGTCCAGGATTGCCATCCTTGAACTACATTCTTATGTCTTAAACCTTGACTGCTGATGTGAAGAAATGGATTTTGTATATTGGCATCACATGGCATTAACCAAAATTGATCCATTGATGAATACTTGTACAAAATAAACAAATGACCATAACAACAATTATCTTATTTAAAACATGTTTGTCAAACACATTGTTGAGGAGAAAATAATGTACTCCAACTTTGCCCAATGTAAGGATCTCACTTTGCACATATATCTTCCACTAATTCAAAAGCTTACAATAATTATTCCATTATTGTGCCCATGTGATTACTTAACTTAAACAATGAATAATAATAGATAAGAAAACCAATTATAAGCACACTCTACAACAGACAAATAGATAAGTGAATGCATACATTTAAAAATTTTAAAGTTGTGAAAAATTTATAAGCTAATGCCATACTATACCATTACTGTCCTTTTTTCTTTTATAACAGGTAGTCACTACTTGTAAGGAGTCATTTCCACATATTAAATAACCAAAAATCTTTAGTCAATAATGACTATTGCAAATGAACATGTAGCTGTCACCATATTCGACTTTTTTTGTTTAATGTCACCTATTAAAAGAGATTTACTTCCTAATATAATAACAGACTGAGCTTTGGACTTCTCAAATTATGATAAAACATATAAAAATTCTAAGGTGGTGGTGTTAATTTTCTAATACTAAACAACACCAAGGAATGATTGGTGAGGAAGGATGGCAGTCTTTATAATCAATGATTACATCTTTAGCCTCATTACAGTGGAGTAGGAACAGGGGGTGCAGTTACACCACAAATATATTAATTTTAATGTGGGAGCAGTGCACCCATATACAATGCAAACTCCCTGTTATAGTAAAGCTGATTATTGATTATATTATATATAATAATATGTACATTAAAAATTTTGCTCCCCCAAAGTAAATATTGTTCCTACTCCACTGCATTAAATGTTAGCTTCACCTCTGATTAGTGATTATAAAAATCCAGTTTATAGTTAATAATGACGTGAATTTCTTATAGATTTTACATGTCTTGGGATGATTTTAACAGGAACATGTTATTTTGTTGAAGGATCGGTACCAGTACTCTGTCCAAAGGCGTGCCTAATCCTATATTATTAACCGCTAATTAAGCTAATTAATCAAGCGGTATACTGTATTATCATAGTGATTGAAACCAACACAATTGTGGCTCTGAAAAGTCCCTGTGTTCTTGCACGTATAGCACGCCCTTTTGTAACGAAAATAGTATAATACTATAATAATACATTATACAATATTATTGTATAATGTATTATTATAGTATTATAGCATAATTATGTATTTAATACTATAGTGCTATATAGTATTTTACATGCATTGTATACATTATAACCCTAATCCTTAAAATGCATGCATTATAACATAAAACTCATACACTATAACGCTAAAATGTATACATTAAATGATATTACTTTTGTTACAAACGCCGTGCCATATCCATCGTGCCAGGCGGAGCCCTCATAATAACGTAGGAGTAGCAATGAACTGAAGAGAGGCGTGGTTGCAATATTTTGATGGTCGTCATGGCGGACATTTTGGAGCAGCCTGACTTCAGTTTGGACATCCAGGACAACGGTCGTTTGCATATTGTCGTGTTACCACTCACTAAATCTTCCCACGACCTTGTTAGAGCCATTGCTGGCCATCTGAGAACATTACCTCCGTTTCAACCTCACGATCACAAACAAAACGATGGCGTCTTGTCGCTTCGAATCTTGACAGAGTTACCTTGTTGGTCTCGAGATGAAAAACACAAGAGCGAAGGGATTCTCAATGGCAGTAAAAGATTATTTGGACTTTTTGGAGTTGCTCATTGTCGAGATGTTCATGATCTTACTAATGCTACAACTATATACAAAGATATACAGACTCGAATATCCAACCCCTTAATGACAACAAGGTAAGAAAATAGCTTAGAATTAGAGAATGTGTAGACAGTAATTACACTTAACTATACTAGTTGTACACTTATTTTCTACAAGCTAATTTTGTTATATTCCTTTTTAACAACATGTATTATTTCCCTTGGGATGATTTACTGTATACACTTAAGAAAATTGTTTTTCCTTTGGAGAGTGGACACTTAAAAACATCAAATTTTGACCTTTTTTATCATTCAATATAGTAATATAGTCTTGATGCGTTATGTTAAAATTATAATTTTGTTTATTGCCTAGTACACTGTCAGGTGCCACATGTATATAAATGTGTGTGACCACTCGGTTTGTTTTATTCTATTATTGTATGCAACAATGAAAACAATAAGTACAATTAATCTGCAAGGTTTAACATGAGGTAACTAATGAATATTGTTAACACTAAATGAGAGTGCCACAACAGTCAATGTGATTGATTTACACCCAAAGGTCTTGCTAACTTGTTTCTCTGCCAATAACATTATATTTTAACATTTTTTAGTCTTCCATAAATAGTGCTGTTTGTTTCACTAGCTCTAGTCAGTGTGTTTTAATGTGAAGTTAGTATCTTTTAAAGCAATTATAGGATGGTTATTTTCCTGTTAGCTGTATCAAACTTGTAGGAAGAGTCGGTCAGTTATATTACGTACTTTATCTATACAATCTCAGTGTTTTAGTTCTAGTATTATATCAATATTATCCCTTAATGATATTACTAATGTTGTTAGATGTCTTATCTTAATATGCTTTTAATGTAATATGTTTTAATGTAATCCTCTATTATATGACTTCAAGACATACTTAATACTCCTAGTGTTGTTTTCCTAATTGATCTCAGAAGGGAGGATATTGTTCTTAAACAAGAAACAGATAAGGGAGGCTTACCTGTAAAGATGATAAATAATGTCAAAGTTTAACAACAACAGTAAATTTATTTCAGCTCTCACTTTGATATCTTTTATGAGAGTAATTGATCCGTACTTCATTGTTAAATAAACTCTAATCATTTAATTCTTCTGTTCTTGTATCAACTAAATGTACTAGTCTTAACAAGTACCTTCTTAATACACTAAACATATCATATACTATAATTATGGGATGCAGTAACATGAAATGATCTTATTTTATAGATGTTTTGTTTATGGTGAAGTTGAGAAATTATCTGATGAACTAAAAGGCCGAGAACACTTTGTCATGATGAATTACTCTTCAGATAATGTCGTCTCCTGTAGTGCTGATAAACTACTAAATGTTCTTACTCATTGCATTGCAGTCGTACACAGTAACCTGAAGATAATGCTAATTAATAGTCAAAGTTTAAAGAAGACTGGATCATTGTCTAAAAGCTATGATGGTGGAAGCTTAACTGATGACCAAGTCAAGTAAGAAAACAATAACAACTAACAATAACACAGATATATTTATACAAGTATTTGAATGTTTGATATACAACTATCTTTGTAGTACAAGATAAGATATATAGATATATCGTGATTTATCATCATTAGAATCAAACACATGTACTAGATTAATGTACAATTAAAAGTATATCTACATGTACATTTGTCAGACCACAAGGTGAAAGCAATAACAAAAACCAATTTCTTTGGAAAGTACACATTTACATCTCTGTATAATGTTATCATTACTTCATGTATAGTATATTTAAATGGTTTATAAGAAGTAAGTTGAAAATATACAAACTATACTGTATATTGAGACTATCCCTTTTACTATAATGCCGTCAATTCGCTAATCTTGTGTCTTCTCTGTATCTCTCATTCTATTAGGAAGTTTGTACAGTATTACATTATGTTATCCATACATACATTCTTGCTTACACACTAGTGTAATAGATGTACCCACCTAATATTATACGTATTGACTGCAATATTAGTAGATGATTTACAAAACACAAGTTGAGTTTATGTAGTGCTGATATCTCCTTCCTTTATTTGTAATCTGTTAGTCAGATATCCTATGTTATCACTCAGTGACCTTTTTGTGTACCTGTATCTAATGTATAATGCTTGTCTTATGTACATGTGTTGCTAAGAGCAATAATTATTGTGATATATTGACATACAAGTCATCAAATTAATGACTCTAATTTAAAACTTCAAAACAATTCTACATGTACATCCATATAAGTATATTGTATTTTATACACCATATATACACATTTACTGGTATGTACATGTACTAGATATGGAACTAAGAAATCATGCTATATACTGATTACAGATAACACTACTCTACTGTTTATATAATGTTACCCCAAGAATGGTATGTACTAACCAGCAGTTTATATAACTAGTTAAATATGTTGATTGTACATTCTAACATCATCAACACTGTAAAAAATAATAGTAAAATTTGTACCTAATTTTTACTAGTAAATTTCACATTGTTGAAAGATTCAGACATTATCTTACAATATATTAATTGGGATGAACCTGAGCTCATAAATAAGTTGATGCTTAAAATGTGTATTGTATCAAGTTGTATGTCATTCCATATATTCTATTTAAGCGTAAAGTAATAAATTTGCGGCTTCTTTTGTAGCAGGAAGTTATACACTGAATGGTAACATGTGACTACCGCTATAGGTTCTTAGCTTGCAAAAAGCCTCATTTGATCAGTACAAGTAGTATGATTGATCAACCAGAACTGTGTTGTAATTGTTGCATTCCTTATCTTAATCAGTAGCAATCATTAGTTGAGAATCATCTACTATATATTAGCTAATGTATGTAAAATAAATGAATTCAATATGGATCAGCCTGTACTAGAATTTCTACTATTATGTAGTCCGCTTTTAGTTACAAGATTTATATATCTCATTGGATTTATCAACCTTTAGACTTTCTTTTAGCCTGAAATTGCTGTAATACTATAACAGTGTAAACTCTCTAATGTAAACTAATTCCATTCATATCACACATTAGCATGTATGTATTCTGACCTTACAATATTATACAGTAGGTAATGTGGCACACCTCACAATGTAATGTATTTTTCCTAGTTTATATAGTAAATATTTTGTAACAGTATTACTCATATTTATTCCTTTAGCTAATATATTTTGTCTAGTATTACTCACTAACTGCATAGTACATTATCTCGCTTCATCTATCAACTAATTAGTGGGGACCACTACCTAGTAATGTATATTATAGTTACATAGAGGATATAAGAATGTTATACACATATAGTTCAATACAGAGAATATGACAAGTTCAAACAGATAAGAATTAGGGAAATCCCTCCTTCCTCCTTTAGGGAGTTCACAAATTTTTGTAGTCTTGTTATAACATTATTAATTATTTATGACTTGTTCTTTCTTTCTTTTAGACATCAACGTGCTCACTCATTAAAGGCTCAAGCTGATACTTACCTACTATTGGGACAATATGGTGTTGCTATGAAGTTGTATAGTAATGCTTATCAATTATTACGACATCTGAAAGTGAGTGTTATATTAGATTAGATATGACTAAGAGACCACCTGTTAGTTATTGTTACCATTTAAGTATCATATTGAAAGTATTAAATGTGTTTACTTGAGAATTTTTATTATTGCATAGTATAATAACATTTATAAGGGTCAATTAACTACCAGCTGTGGACCCGTGATTTTAAGTAGATTATTACACTCATTAGTTTGTTGTATCAACAATTATTACACATTATTACACACATATACTCTCTCTCTCTCTCTCTCTCTCTCTCTCTCTCTCTCTCTCTCTCTCTCTCTCTCTCTCTCTCTCTCTCTCTCTCTCTCTCTCTCTCTCACCCTCTCTCTCTCTCTCTCTCTCTCTCACCCTCTCTCTCTCTCTCTCTCTCTCTCTCTCTTTCTCTCTCTCTCTCTCTCTCTCTCTTTCTCTCTCTCTCTCTCTCTCTCTCTCTCTCTTTCTCTCTCTCTCTCAGTCATATCTCTGGATGGGTGCAGCTCTGGAAGGACTAATTAGTGCTCAACTTTTACAAGCTAATCAATATGATTGTGTTCTCTCTCTTAGTGTTGCACTTGATGATCATAATACACCACCATCCAGTCAGGATGGCCTACAAGATAAATCTTTTCTTGTTGAAAATTCTACTGACTTAGTTGAACAAAACAAAAGCTTATTTTCAACAAATAGTAATAGTCTATTGTCAGGAGCTGATGAAAGAGGTAGGAAGCCATATACATGTACAGGCCAATGTATGCTATACTTGTAGATGACTAGTAGTTTGCCACAAGATAGAAATCTAGGATTTTTACCTTATTCCAAATCCAGACATTGTACTTATTATGATTCATTCCTTGATACTATATACCTATATGTTACCTATATGTTTATGGAGAGGTTATCTTCTTATATAGAAGATGTGATAATTATTAGTCAGAAACTCACAAAAGAGAGGAGACAGTTTCCAAAGGGCATATTTATTATTTATAATAAAGAATGATGTCTTCTCTTAAGAACAATTAACAATTTAAAGTCATTGTTTCATATTCATTTTAAATATGCAATAAATCATTTAGACATTGTAATAATGTCTTGTTTATTATTATTAGATGGTTCTTTTAGCACAGTAGATGGAGGAAGTACAACGGAGATAGATGTGTCATTCACTGATGGATTGTCTATTAAAGGAGAAGATAAAATTGATAAAGATTTTCAATTAGCTTTAAATAACTATAATAGAGTAAGTAAATAATATGGAATTAAAACATACAGTAAGGACAGTCAAGTTAATATCAGTCTCCTGTTCAATATAAGAACAAATTATAACATTAATTAGAAGTCTATCTGATAAGAATCATGTTGTATGCAGCCTCTAGGTACATAGGATAGCTACTGTTTGCAAGTCTAAGCTAGTGAACATCAGTATCTGCCACATAAGATAGCTACCGTTTGTAAGTCTAAGCTAGTGGACATCAGTATCTGCCACATAAGATAGCTACTGTTTGTAAGCTCTAAGCTAGTGGACATCTGTACTTGTCATAAAAAGAGTTGTAAGAGCTACAATTTATATCAACAAAGTCTTCATTTTTGAGCTTTGAATTAACAGTCTACGAATTATCCAGCAAAAATGAAACCATAGTAACTTGTTTTGCTAGTTAATTAATAGTCACCATTCTCTACTATACTATAATATGATGTCATATTTTATTGTGTTAGGCTGATAGTTATGGGAGAAAACCATTAGCTGAACTCTATATCAAGTATGCTGCCTATCTTGTTCAGCAGAAAGTAAGATCACATACATGTACATGTATAATGTTATCACCTTGTTAATTTTGTGATAAATTGTTTAAATATATAGATATTAAATAGTTTTAAATGTTTGTGTTATACATGTAAGCACCTCTACGTTTACATGTTAGCACCTGTACATGTGTGATAATGATTTTTTATTTTTATAGAGTTTTATTAAAGCTTGTGAAATGTTGGAAGAAGCTCAAAATGTAGATGACATGGATGCTAATATCTTCTCTTCTGTTAGGGTACAAAACAATAACAATAACAAACTAATAATTGGTCTAATATGTTATAAATAATCATGTGAATTTTACTAAAGCTAATAATTAGGTAGTTACCAGTGGCTGATGTTAGTGAAGCCATTGACATACATGTACTTATAGATTTGTGGTAGAGTCAAATTAAATTTGACATATTGTATATTAGTAGTATGTGGTTTAACTTGTTGCCTTCATTAAATAAATTATGGCAACAGAACAAACAATGACAATAAAGTACAATATACAAATGACCAAAATTATATTCTCATGACCCAAATTAAACATATACATAAAGTATACCAGCAGATAGTAAAAATTCACACCGATTTTTAACTTACATTTGTAATTAGCTTAACACATGACACTACTAATGTGACACTGTCTTAGATGTATTAATGAATAGTTTTTATATTAGGTTTGTTTTCAATGTCCTCAGTTTATTTAAGTAATAAAACAACATATACGTAGACATTACTGCATTAGTCTAATGTAGACATTGTGAACATTGTATACACACACGCTCACTCACTCCCTCTTTCTTTCTCCCTTCCTCCCTCCCTCCCTCCCTCCTTTCCTCCTTTCTCTCTCTCTCTCTCTCTCTCTCTCTCTCTCTCTCTCTCTCTCTCTCTCTCTCTCCCTCTAGCTATCCCTTTATTTAGCATTGAGTGCACTATATAAACAAATGAACTTCAATAGAAAGGCTATATTTATGATAGTCAATGCTGCAAGACAAGCTATAGCACGACCTGAATCTGCAGTAAAACATGGAAACTTAAAAATTAAGGTAAAGACTCTTCTGTCCACTGTCATTCAGTTCCCATGTACTTATTAATTAAATACAAATTCATGTGCAAATAATTCTGATACCAATGCCTCCTCTAGCCCTTATATTACATTAAGAAATATACCAAGATGCATTTTGGTTACAGATTTGCAACATTCATCATTAACACCTACGCATGAAAAGTTGCAAATATGCAACCTTTGTCAGCAATAGATTAATAATGCATTATAGAGTTGTTCAAGTTCTATGTTATAGCAAAAGATAGTTATGATAAATATGATATTAAGAAGATTAATATACTTTAGTACAGTATTAGTTTCATAATTTATGGGAGGAAAGTATTGTAGCATTCAGTCTAATGAGTGTATATATGTAGTATAGTGACACTAATTCACATGTATAATGTAATAATATTAAGGTCTAATTGAAACTGCCAACTATCTTAAAATTGACCAGCACAAATTGGTAGAGAGCCGGCTAGAGTTTTTTTGAATCACATACCCGTAAGTCATTTTTTAAAAGCTTTTTAAAAGTATTATTCTCAGATATACAAGTGTACAAATATATCAACTCTTAAACAAGTAATCTAAATAGATATATAGTGTAGGAAATTTAGAAGGTTTGTAAATGTAACTATTTAATTATTTTATTTTATTTTATGTTTTTCCATTATTCATTTTGTATCTATTATTCATTTTGTGTTGTGTTTATATTAGGCACACAGAGACACACACACATATATATTATATATATTAATTGTTCATTTTGTGTTATGTTTATATTAGGCTCATGCTCTATTAAAGTATTGTCTAACTGGATTTGAAATATCAGACTCTGGTGAACGAAGACAAACTAATAAAGGATGGCCTCTCTTACAAGCTACCTTGTTAACTGAATATATCTTCCTTTGTAAACAGCTGGGTTATCACGAACTAGTTATCAGGTCAGTAATATACAATAGTATATTTTTGTTCATGTTAAAAATGATTGTGGTTTAGTGGAATTTTCAAATTATGACAATGTCATCAGGGTGTGGCATCATAGCTTCAAAGTTGTTGTGAGTCATATTGAAGCTTTTCAAGTTTTTGCAGCTGTCTCTTATTAATCTATCTTACTTTTACTATTAAAGGTATTTTCAATAGCATCTAAACATTTCTGCTGAAGCTAGAGAATGCTTGCTTGAGTGGTTATTAATATACAAATTATGTGTTATGTCAGTCATGGTGGAATATGAAGAGTGCTATTCACTTTATACAGGATTTCTTGTTCACGACTTTCCTACATAGCTAGCACTCTAGCTTTTTGATAAAATTTGCAGACTTACAAGTTGTTACAAACTATTTCTATCTAGCTCATTCCTAATCAAAGTTATAACACTGAGTTAGTATTCATTCTTAGCATGAACAGTGTACACATACAAATACTTTAGTATACAATAATATGCAATAATATACAATAGTACACAGTAGTTTACAATAATATACAGTAGTATACAATAGTACACAGTAGTATACAATAGTATACAGTAGTATACAATAGTACACAGTAGTATACAATAGTACACAGTAGTATACAATAGTACACAGTATGCTAATATGTTGGTCTATTATACATGTTATTATCATTAGCAGTCTAAATTTCCTAACAAAAAAACTTTTTCTCTAAGACAGTTTTAGCACCAACAAATATAACTCCATTAAATCAAACTCAACTCAATATACATACTTGTACATGTATATATATGTACATGTTATATTTTAGCTCTATTATATCAACTCAATATACTGTAAGGGTATAAATTTTCGTGGGGGATTTAATTTCGCTGTATTCGTGGGTTGTTGTTTTATCACGAAATTTAACTTTTACTCCACCCACACATAATCGACCAAAGGGATCCTGTCGGTTACTTCTTTCTCTTTTACAATGTCTGAAGTACTTCTCCATCAACTGCCTCCCAGATTTTCTTGTATATATGGTACCCTCTCACTATGGATTAATAGGAATAGGTAACCATATTTCGCGAAAATCACTTTACTGCTTTATTGCTTTAACCAACACATGTTTTTTTATTTTATGGTCTATCATTTGACAGTTTGTGTACATTGTAGCAATGTTTTGTAATGATCAATATCATTAGAGAGATGTTAATTGACAAACTTTATACTAAGTATAAACAACAGTATCTTTTTAGTTAGAAACAACTAGTATATACAAAGGCATTATTTAGAAATTATAAACTAGTCTTGACTTCTCCATTACTAATTTATTTACTTGTCTCTGCACGAGGACATCTTAATAAATACTAACATAATTATCACAAGAGGGCACCCTGGAAATAGCATTTTCCTCTTTTCTCTAAATCTATTTTGTTAGTGATTTATCTTTGTACAAAGTGGAAATGAGACAACACTCTACATTATTAATATAACATATTTACAAAGTGGAAATGAGACAACACTCTACATTATTAATATAACATAGGATATGTTAAACTGATTTATTTAATTGTTCTTTTTTTTCTTTTTATTAAAGGTGGGGTTGGCTTTTATTACAAAGTTTTCATTCTCAACTCTCTCACAAAGTCTTAAAAGCTGTTACTGATAGTATTACTGAGGCTGCTGATCACTTCAAACTAAAACAAGGTCATGTGACTGAAGCTCCTTTTCCACTAACGTCTGTTCCTCGTATTGTTGTATTCAAACCTCAACCTTTAACTCCTTTACTAACTGCTAAGCAGTCAGTTACTCTGTTTCCTTCACTGCTACAATCTTCTATATCTGAGGTACACGTTAATATATATGACTATCACTACTTTACATGCCATTTTATTGTTCATATGCACATATAGTAGTTTAACCTTTAATACAGTAGGTTTTGCGCATATATATGTGTACATATATAATGAAAACACCAATGTTTCTATTTTCTGTTCTATCTTTTTAAAGGGTCCTTTCCTAGTTTCAATGATTGGGAAGAGTAGAAATAAAGAGTCTGATATATTATGGGTACAAGGAGACCCTGCTGAAGTCCTGCTTATGGTTAGTAACCCTTTGTCCATTGAACTTAAAGTTGAAAAAATGGTGAGCAAATATAAATGTACATTCGTGAACTGTGACTCTCTCTCTCTCTCTCTCTCTCTCTCTCTTCTAGACAATGCTACTTAAAGGAGCTAAAGTAAATGCTTACCCATCTAACATTAGTCTTCCCCACAAATGTGATCCCCAAGAATTTGTATTGTTATGTATTCCTTCAGAACCTGGCACTGTATCTCTCTCAGGTATTGTAATACATGTACATTATGAACAATTAGTAACTTTTATTACATATACATTTGCATCTTATTAATATACTGTAGATTGTCTAATTTGTTTTAAACTGCAATTCAACCTATCATTACATTTTTATGACTGCTGTTTTCCCTTCATACTTGTTCAGGCTACTCTGCTACACTGTTAGGTTTAAGTAACAAATCTTTTTTTTCACATCAAAACACTGTTAAAGTTCTACCCTCATTACCACAACTACGTGCTAAAGTATTCCCACGGACAAGTGCAGACTCCTCCTCCTCCTCTATGGTTGGTCGTTTTTCACCCTTTGTTAGAAGACGGAGTCTTTCTTCTGTGGACTATTTTGAATTGTTAGATGGAGAGACGTAAGAAAATAAATAGCAGATAAAGTATATAAAGTGCACTACAGAAATTATATATCATTTATAACATTCTTTCTATTTATTATCAATTAAGCATGGGCAGTGCCTTTGGTATGCCCACACATTGAACAGTAATAGGCTTAGCTAATGATAAGATATTGTACATGACTACCTGGCATGCCTCACTAAAATGATACATGCTTACTGTGTTACTTTGTATGGATTCTAGTACGAAGGTGTCCTTAATATTGGTAACAATAACTTTGACTATTGTAGATACAAATTTATAATACTTTTATATATCTTGTACTAATAAATGTATTAGTAATGAATGCTTCTTATTACTTTCTTTAATTTTAGAATTGACTGTGAGTTTCAATTGCAAAGTATTGGCGATGTTGCTATTGAGTGTATAAAGGTTACAATAAAGGAGCAATCATGTAAGTACATTGTACATTATTATAGCAAAACTATTTTCTTTTTGTTAAACTTGATAACAATTTAATGAAAATATTCATTTCTTATTTAACTATTTTTGATTGAATTGAATTGTTGTGAGTAGATTTTTTTTAACCCTACTAATCAATGCATTGATGACAACCATACTCTAACTGCAACTTTTTGTGTTTTATCTAGTTTAATGAATTCGTAATTCTTAGCTTCATTGTTTTTTGATGATTATTTGTTAAGCAAAATCTCAAAAATAAGTTCAGGAAAGTCATTGTTAGAAGTTTATTTCTATCCCTTTTTACTGCTACACTCATTTTTATTTAAATTGAGCCTTAATCAATTTAATTTTAGATCTTATGATAAAGGTAATCTTGTCATCTTACCCACACAGTTAAAAGTGTGTAGATACCATTGATAATTAATTATCAAGCATTTTCTTCATAGTAAGATCCCAATGTGCTCTGTGATCACAATCATTATCGAATTTTTTGAATCTTGTCTTGTCTTTTAGGTGACTACTGCCAATTTTCATGGAATGATGAAATATTAAAGTCACTTTTTCCACTTTCACAAAAGAATAAAGTGTACAGTTTCCCCCTCAAAGTTGACGTAAATATACCAACTTATCTTCGAATAGGAAGTTGCAAAGTTCTTCATCAAGGTGCTCATGTCCTCTTTTTCTTTTCACGTGATTCATTGACTAGTGAAGCCCCCAAAAAAGTAGATGGTAGTCCAAAATCTAAAACATTAAGACCAAATAGTACCAGTTATAGCAATCAAATTGACTCCAGTCGTATTTCATCTACCTCAATATTTACATCTCCTCAAAGATTAAAACGATTTCGAGGTTCTTTTAATCGTCAAAATGATAAACACGAGATAACAAAAGCCAATAAATCAGATTTATTAGAATCTCTTGACTTACCTAACATTCATCCTGTTCGTTCTAGAACATTAGGAAGACTCAATGAAAACCATGTAGAACCTCTTGATGAAAATTCTGAGCTTCAAATAAGACATGATTCTTCTTCCAGCCCACGTTCTTCAAAGATTTTAAAACGTTTGGGCACCAAGTCTCCTCACACAGTGCAAGAACTTGCCAAGTCTACCAGGTCCTCATCTCCAATTGAAATTCCTGATGTAAGACTTATGGACTCACTTAACTTGGAACAAACGCTGACAGCAAGTTTGAATGCTAAAAAAATGGCTGATACACATCTATCTCCAGATATGTCTACATTTGTTGAGACTGATGTTGTCTCTGATACTACCAGTGATATTGTCAACTTTGACATGTCTACAGCTGATAGAGTGTCCATTAAATCTGATCCAGGTGGTGCTTTGTCTGATACAATATCTTCCTCCCCTACTCCGTCATCTCCTTCAATCAAAACATCAACATCGTCGTTTTTCTCACTCAAAGAATTAAAACCCAGTTTTTTAGAATCTCAACAAGACAAGAAACATTCTTCACTCAAGGGATTGTCAAAGAAAAAACGTGTTGAGCCACAGTCTAGTCTACCTACCTCTGCTAAATCTGTAACTCTTAAAGCACAAGTTAACAAAATTCCACCAGTTGTTATATCACAGCCAACTGGAGCCCAAAAAATACGACGTGCACCTCCTGGAAAGAAAACAATAAAAGTTAGTTTTTTGATGCAGTACACAGGAGGTGAAGGAGCCAAGGAAGGCTATTATCGTGAGGTCCCTGTTGAAGTGACAGCTACTGTTAAACCTACCTTGGTTTTTGATGACTTTTCTGTCTCTGCAGTTAAAGGGTTAGTGTAGTATACTATTAAAGTTTAATAATTAATCTCCTTTAATAACTTTATTAACTACTACCTATTTAATAAGGAATGTCTAACTATATGTATTACTGCATGATGTGTACATTTACGTGAACTTATATTAACAGTAGTGATAATAAAGTTTACTAACTACATGTACAATTATAGCTATCTAGTATATTCATAACCTTATAACAGATTAACATGAATGTTCATACAATAAGCAATTTACACAACTTTAATTAGATGACCACGTTCAAGACACTTGGTTGTCTATGAGTCACATGACAACAATAACTACATTCTTTAACATTTATTATGTAAGGTATCTTAGATATTAAATTGCTATGCAGCATTGCATTGAGTTTATATATCCTTTTATTGTAGGTCACCTGATCTGTTTTCATTTGATATGGCAATTGAAAATGTATCTCCATATCCTCTGTCTGTATCTATTACTATTAAACAAGGTGAGTGGGTGGATATGGTTACCTCTCATTTGGTCTACTCTTCCACCACAATTCAAACTTATCCTACAGCTTCGTCCTAAACCATTAACTCTAAAACATACTATACATTACAGTAATAGACAAAAAGTTGTTGTGTAGTAGACCTAATAGGAGGATACTAGATGGATAAATCAATAAACAGAGAGATACCGTAAGGGTATAAATTTTCGTGGGGGATTTAATTTTGCTAAATTTGTGGGTTATTGTTTTATTCCAAAATTTAACTTTTATTCCACCCACGCATAATCACGCAAGGGGATCCTGTCGGTTACTTCTTTCTCTTTTACATTGAGGTACTTCTCCATCAACTGCCTCCCAGATTTTCTTGCATATATGGTACCTTTTCACCATGGATTCATAAGAATAGTTAGCCATACTTCACGAAAATCACACTTGTGTTCACAACACGTGTCTGATACCACACCCATTAATTAATACTTCACACCCACTAAACTCGAAAGTTAATACCCACGAAATTTAAATAATAAAGCAAAATTTAAAAATCACGAAAATTTAAACCCTCGAAAATTTGTACCCTTACGGTAGAGAAATAGATGGATGAACACGTGACCTAATACAGTGTATGGACAGCTGGACAGTCTGTACATTACATGTTAACATTACAGATGACTTGCCTAAAAAACAACATACATGGGACATGGAAAAAGACACATTTCGAGAAATATCCCTACCAATGAAGAGATTTACTTTACCAAATCAAGACAAGTTTATTAAAGAGGTATGATTCTTTTATTTTGTGTCCTGACTCTCTCTCTCTCTCTCTCTCTCTCTCTCTCTCTCTCTCTCTCTCTCTCTCTCTCTCTCTCTCTCTCTTTCTCTCTCTCTCTCTCTCTCTTACTCTCAACGTACACACACACACACTCAGATTGGAAATATTAAGCGTTACTGTGAACGCATTGTAGAATTGATAAAGATAAAGTGGACATGTCTAGAGCAAACTAAAAGTGGTGCACTCTCTTTATCAGGACTACAACTACCTCAATCATCTCTTGCAATCATTAGACCTTTACCTATTATATTCAGTAAGCCTATAAATGTATCACATGTGCAGGTTTTATGTACAAAATCATTGAGGAGAATTTAGCTTTTCAAAATAATGCTCCTCTCTTGAATAATGTGTATATATAGTGTGTTAGTATAATATGGCAAAGAATTCATTCCATGGCCATTTCATGAAGTACTAAGGTGTTGGTGTTGGTACCAAGTTTTAATTTGGAAGCGATTTCTTCAACTGTGTTTTAATTTGACCTTAAAACACTGTTAATAATACATAAATCCTTAACTCTAATATGCACTTAGTATAGTATTATACTATATTAAATAGATAGTATGACACACCATATAAATGTTATTAAGCCTGTTGTGTTTAAATTCAAAGCTGTCATTAGTTTATGTTATGATCTTATTATAATTTATATTACATCTTATTGTATACTACAATAGATATAAAGACACAAGCTAAACTCTACTCTCCAGGAATACCAGTTGTACTCACTGTGGATATAATTAATATCACAGGTATGTGATGTATATTACCTGACAGTCAGAAAGGAAGAGGGGATAGCCAGCTTGCTTGCTAAAATAAATATTGCTCATAACTATTCTGATAGAATGGTATAAAGTATTGCCTCATATCTGTATTACTAAACTATATCATTAGTAATAACTATGTATTCATAAACTGAGTATTTATTATCGTTTATTTCATAGGTGATATGCTACCTTCATCTCTGATCACATTAGCTCCATTTACGCTAAGTCCTACAGGACAAAAAGAAGACCCAATCAAACAAAAGCGTGTACTATATAGTCAGTCCTTGTTTCAAAGGATACCACAGGTATATATAAAGTCAACTATAACATTTTTGAAGTCAATGCTTCATCTTTTATAGCTTCCTATAGAGGGTACGCACTCCTTTTCTTTGACATTGGTATTCCTTTACCCTAATGAATATCTCATAGATGTTTCTCATCACATGCCACTAGTATCAGATCCACGACCTGGCATAAAAACAAATGTCTCATCACAGAAAGCGGAAAACCCTCTTCCAGAAGTATCCCAAGATGATGATATTAGTCCTACTAGAGATGAATTATGTACAGAGCCTGATTTAGTTAGTGAGCCACTAAAACAAAGTACCCCAGAAAGGATTTTAAAAGCTAATACTTTAAAAGAAGTAATGGTTTCACCTGTTCTGCCTCTAGTTAATACTGGTAATACCAGTCACTCAGGTTCATATCACCCCACCCCTGTTACTCATATCACTTATAGTACAAGCTATAGTGATGAGATACCAGTAAAGGAGTTTATTTCTAAATCTAGAACTTATGTAGGACCACAATTAACCATCAACATAACATGATATAAATGTATTAATATTTTGTGTGTGTTTGTTATAAAAGTGCATTTATAAATTATTATTATCAAATAATAATATCTTTTATTTTATTTTAAAAGTTTATAATATATGATATTCAACATTGTATTTAGATTCAAGAGACAATTCTTGTCAAATTATTATGTTAACATGATTGAGATCAATCCATATATCTGCTATTATTATACAGCAATATCCTTAATGTGTACAGTTGAGTAAAGAGGTTGAGTCTTGGGAGGAGACTGTCAGTGTCAGTTATAGCTACTATATAATATACATTCATTACACATGCTTTTATTTCATGAGTCCAAGAAATTAATTTACAAATGTATAGTGTGTGGCTTTGGACCCTTTTCACATTTTTCATTTCTAATATCAAGGATCAAAGCAATAACAAATTAAAAGAAAAATTAATTTGAAAAAAAAACAATCAACAGCACTACGTACAATATTGTTAGTCAAAGTGGACAAAAGTATTAAACACCTGATTTAATAATAACACTTGACCATACAAAAAGTTTTTAAATAAAGTCATTACATATTAATACACTTTAATTAATATTTAGTACACCCTGCATGAAATAAACACTGAGACATATTCAATGTAAAAGGTAAGGTTTGTGGTTCCAGCAATGAAAGTTTTCTGGAACAACATCTTGAGGTAGAATCTGCAAGCAATATAACAATTAATATTTACTAAAATATATGTATATATAGTTCCAAACTAGCTAGCATAGAATTAACTGTCTCTTGTGTGTGTATATCTATCTATCTATCAACAATATACTTTACAATAATTATACAGATAATGTTACCAATCCTTAATATAATACCTTATTGTAGATTGTAAAGAAACTTCTACAAACACAACGATCCCACTTCTTCATACACTCCTCATCTAATGGATTCTCACACCCAAGAGTGCAGGAAGGAAGCAATTGAGGAAATGGTAATATGTTATTGGAATAGTAACAAGCTTGACAATTAGTGATAGTACAATTGTCTGATTGACAATCAACACCAGATCCATTAGTCTAAAGAAAATGTTGAAAACAACTGACAACTGTTTCAGAACAAAATTTAACATTCTTTAAAGTAACTTACATTGAACAGATAGCATCTCTTCTAACATCATAAAATATATCACTGCAGGTTGGAGGGCAAACTATAGCATATTACATGTACATGTATATGTGTACCTATTAAGGGTACCTCCACGCCATTATTACCATATTACATGTACATGTGTACCTATTAAGGGTACCTCCACGCCATATTACATGTACATGTATATGTGTACCTATTAAGGGTACCTCCACGCCATATTACATGTACATGTATATGTGTACCTATTAAAGGTAGCTCCATGCCATTATTACCATATTACATGTACATGTGTACCTATTGAGGATGGCTTCCATACCATTATTACCATATTACATGTACATGTGTACCTATTGAGGATGGCTTCCATACCATTATTACCATATTACATGTATATGTGTACCTATTGAGGATGGCTTCCATACCATTATTACCATATTACATGTATATGTGTACCTATTGAGGATGGCTTCCATACCATTATTACCATATTACATGTATATGTGTACCTATTGAGGATGGCTTCCATACCATTATTACCATATTACATGTATATGTGTACCTATTGAGGGTAGCTTCCATACCATATTATATGTGTGTGTGTGTACCTATTGAAGGTGCCATTATTACTATATTACATGTACATGTACATATGTACCAATTGAGAGTAGCTTCAATACCATTATTACCATATTACATGTAGATGCATGCTATTTGTGGTAACTTGACTACCCTAACTGGACTTCAATCAGCCAGTGCCAGCTTTCATAAAAATTTGGATTTTGAAATGTACCATTTCGTGCACTCAATTCAGTTCTAATTAGTTGTTAATAAATTTATACATTAGCCATTTAGACATGTTCCTGTATTACATGTAAATATACTGCAACTGATAAATAAACTTTAATTTTAACAATTAAAAACCAAAATAAAATAAAAATTTAAAAATAAGTTGATTGAATAACTGATTGGAGAACTATAGTCAAATTATAGCCAAATGTTAAGTTTCTAACATACTACCTCCAATCATTGTTTTGTTTATCCATTGATCAATCATAGCTACATAACATCCATAAATATGAAGAGTTCTTTTGACACTCCCTCTCAGTACTCTTGTTCTTGGCACATTCTATGATAAAGTAAGTGAGTATAGTGGAACACTAAAATGGAAAGAGTCAGTCAAAGGAGGGAGAGAGTCCAGTCAAAGGTCTCCAGCCAATCAGAATTCACACGTTGGCTAGGCGGGAAAATATCACAAGCACACACCTAGGAGCGGGAAAATATCACAAGCACACACCTAGGAAGGAACAGCAAACGCGTGACCACCAGTATTTTGGCGGGAAATACTCGTAAAGAGAACAGCAAGACATTAATAGATTTTTAATTAATAATTATTATTATTAAAAAAAGATTATTAATTAACTGGTATAGTTTTTTTGCTAAAAACATTAATGATAATATGATACAAATTATTATTAATAAAGTTCTTTTAGTTAAAAAAAAAAACAATTAAAAATAATAAAAAATGATCTATATTGGTATTACATTATATTCAGTGTCTATTGTAGTTGTAAAAAACTCAACTATTAACTAAAAAATGATCTATATTGGTATTACATTATATTCAGTGTCCATTGTAGTTGTAAAAAAACTCAACTATTAACTAACTCAATTTTCATGAAACAAATTCAAAGTTAAAAAAATATAGAATGTTTAATTAATAAATAATTTAAACTGAAGATTGACTTTTGATAAAGTTAAGATTAAAAAATATTTTTGAGAACTTCAAAACAATATACAAACAAACTATAAAGAAAAATTTGAAAATTACAAAAAAATAAAAAAATTAAAATAAGACAGTCTCCATAGTTGAAGTCCTCCAGTCAGTCCACAAGAGTCTTCCAGTCAGTCCACAAGAGTCTTCCAGTCAGTCCCCAAGAGTCTTCTAGTCAGTCCCCACGAGTCTTCCAGTCAGTCCACAAGTAGAGAACATAGAGGAAGAAAAAGAAAGACTAAAGAATGGATGGATGGAGAGGTAGCTCACCTTTCAACAGTGCTGCTCCTGTAGGGAAAGAAAGAAAGAAAGAGTAGTGATAACTGAACTGATGACAATGAATGGATAGAGAGTGAAGAGAGACAGAGGAAGTGAAAAAGGACTACCAACCCACACACACACACACAGCACACACACACACGCACCCTAGAAGATCAGAGGTTCCCCCCGCCACCTGGCGGCCTTGGATTTAAAAAAAATTTTTTTGGCCACCAGGTGGCAGGGGGGAATATGATTTTTAGAGATTGTATGAATGTGTGTATGGTGTTGATAGGCTAGATAGCCCAAAATAAAATAAAAAATAAAAATAAAAGAAAGGAAAGAAGGCTTGAAGGAAGACAGGAAAGAGTGAGCAGGAGAGCGACTCATCTTTTGTGTCCAGAGATCATCAGAGAACAGTCAAGAACATCAGAACAGTCAAGAACATCAGAGAAGAACAGTCAAGAACATCAGAGAAGAACAGTCAAGAACATCAGAGAACAGTCAAGAACATCAGGCCAATCACAGTAAGAACTTCCAAGTAGAGTCCTGTAAAAACGAAGGGTAAAAATAAAAATCTTTACACAAACAAAGAACTAAAAAAAATAAAATAAAAAATAAAAAAATAAATAAAGATGACATAACTAAAAGAAAAAGATGATCCAACGATGAGGCGAGTCGATCCAACGAAGTGACGAGATGATCCAACGATGAGACGAGTCGATCCAACGAAGTGACGAGATGATCCAGCGACGAGGCGAGTCCTACAGAAGATAGATAGAGGCATGAAAAATGGAGTACCTTTTATATCATCAAGAGGTCTTTCTCACACTTCAATTTGACAATCAGTCAAAATAACTCGTGAAAAATTTGTCACCTCCACCACCACCCGCGTGACCAACATTAATTGATTTTTAATTCATCTAATTAACAATTAATTAAAAGTCTTCAACAGTACTTTAACTATTCTACAACTCGTTATTAGAAAGAAATATATTTGTAATACAATGTCTATATGTGATATAGGGTACAATCTTTCTGTCAGAAAAATCCAAACAAGTCAGTTTAAAGATCTCAAAGTCATTTTCTATTACAATATGTGTATATCAATATAATATTATGAATTAGTACATGTAGGAGACAGCTATTATAGTGTATCTGACTAGTTGTATGAACTCAGATCTGGACTATATAGTAGCTTGGAGGGAAGCCCCTCTATTTGTAAAGGGTGTGGGGAACGGTTTTGCACAGTCTAGAATTCTTACAGTAAAATAATGTGTTGAGAATTTGAGATGTGGTTTATCTGACGATAAACTAAGTGTTGAATTCACTATTATCTTGAGCAGTCGAAATTTTGACTATCATTGTAGGTAAAGAATGCATCGATCCCATGGAGAAATGGCTAAATGGGTTAGGTTTTGTACAAGTGAGTGAGTCAGATAATACATATGGCACATGTAGCTCCACCTCTCTGTCATCGGAGCCACTCCCATGTTTATCATCGTCATTCAAACGATCTTATTAAGAATATCCACCTATATATTCCTCATTGTGGGCATGGTCTTCATTGCCTTTTAAATACTGGACTCACCGGTGTAGACTATCAATAATGTTATCGTTATGATGGAGTTCCAAAGCTAAGTAATCTCTCTCTTGTTCTAAACTTTCAATTCAATTCACGATATTTTTGTGACTTGTATTCTTCAGCTTTTGTCATCAATGCTACAAATCTTCTTCCTTCTGCATCAAACTAGTTTGGAGTTTGGTCATAGCTCCATCGTGTTCTATTTGTAAATGCTTCATAACTTATTTTGAGTTGTTTCAAGTTCTCTTTTGCAGTGTCTTTCCTTTTTGAATTTATCAATTCTTGATTCAATTTGCTAAGAGAACTCACCTGGTTGAATCTTGTAAGGAAATATGGAAAGCCCCTTCATTAAAAGTACAGTACTTAATGGATGTTTACACTTTGTTCTTGATAACCAACAACAACTGCCATTATCTGAACATACTATTATAATCAGAGAAACAATGAAACAAAAAAACAAGTGATTTTCAATTTTAAGAACTTATAATTACTAGTATGTTGTTGTCTTAGCAGCCATTTCTTTAAGTGGGTGTGTCTAAATACTTCCAGTAGTTATGAATAAGTTAATTAGTTTTAGCTAAACTAGTAAAACAAATGACAAAATTATGAGAATGAACAACACAAGCTGTATGACAAAAACTGCCTTGAGTCAGAGAGAATGGACAGATGTGTGTATAAATGGATATATTAATGGATGAATTGTAAAAAAATAATGTATCACAATTTTAAAATTAGCAAGTAAGGAAATAGTTTAAGCAGAAGATGATTGTAATTCTTCTAAATTCTCTTTCATCTTTTGTTCATGCTCTTCAAGATCAGATATTAATTTATCAATTTCATTAGCAACATCAGAATTTGACCCTTGTCCATTTCTGTACTTGTGAACATAATAGCAGACTTCATCATTACAGCAAGATCTATTGGAATGTAATATAACATCATCAAGTACTATGTTTTTTTGCAAGTGATTCTATATGACAACTAAATTTCTTTCTGTTGTTCTCAACTACCTTTATCAAATCTTGATCAACATTGCATGCATTTCGAGCATTCTTAAGAGTAATCTTTGAAACTATATAATACCCTATGTCAGCACCAACTATAATATTTCTCCAGCTGCTGCCAAGGCATTACCAGGTATAGATAAGCATAAGCTAGCTCCTAATGTCATAAAGCTGAGGAAAAAAACAATACTGATGATTGTAGATCCTGCTATAGATACAACATTACTACCAATATACTACTAGCCTTCCTGGATTTGTCATAACAATCCTCAACCTCTATCCTGAGATTATTTATCGTAGTTTTCCAACTTAATAATAATAAGACTCTGTTTGAGATCAGTAACAACTTTAAAGACGTCATCAAGTTCAGAGTCCCTTACCAATTTTGAGAAGATTTCCTAAGGTCAGCGCTGTCCCACTGGACATTCATATTTGTCATTGTTATGTGTGATATTGTTTAGTATGTGACATAATTACAAATAACATTAAAAAATTAATGATCTATTTAGGATGGTCTAACTATTCTGTATTATTACCATCTCTCAATGTTATTATAATATTTCTTAGGGTTTAGGTGACACTGCTTGGGACTTGCATGAAGCAGCTGCTACTGATCATGAAGAGTATGGTGTAACAGGAGCTGTGGATGGAGTCCTGCATCATTTACCAGGTAACATAGTGCATCCCATCATCTTTGCTTCAGAAGCAACTCAACATGTGTTGGGTGGAGTAAAGAATCAATTTGTTCCAGAAGCAAAGAAAGAAGCTTCTGAGAATTGGAAAACCAATCAATAATGTTGATATTGTTGTGTTAATATATGCGAAAATCTGAGAAGATAGTATAATATAATAAAATCAAAATATTGTATATATTTTTTTAACATGTTGTGCTTTTAACTTTGTAATTTACAATAATAATTTGAATTCTAATATTATTAATAGGTAAATTAGTTAATTGGTTGTATCTTCGATAGGAAGTGAACTGTACTTTGGCTAATAGAAAAGTTGATCAAATGAAGGTAAGACTGGATGATCAGTAGGTGTGGTGGTTAATGGGAAAGCTGTAGTGGCTGTGATTGGCTGTGATGTGAAACAGCTTAATGGGATATATGGAGGTTCAGATAATTGTTTAGTGGTAGTGTAGATAAAACTGAGATTTTCTTTACCAGAACTACTGGTATTCGAGCCAGAAACAAGAGGTACATATGTGGACCATGTTGGGCAGCAATTTTCCATTTTGTAAGGATATAACACCTTATTGTATTACATAAATGACAATATTGTAATTACCAAGACTACCTTTCATTGTACTACTTAAACATGTTATATTAAATGTTAAATCATAAAATACAAAAACTATTTAGTAAATATGCCATGTGGAAGATTATAACACTATTATAGTTACTGTCAACCTTTGTATTCTGTTAGTTCAACAGCCAGTCTGTTCAGCGGGAGATGTCCGACTAGTGAATGGTCCTAATGATAATACTGGAGCAGTTGAAATATGTAATGGTAGTCATTACATTGGTGTATGCAGACAAGGATGGAACAGCAATGATGCTGCTGTTATATGTCAACAATTAAAACTAACCAATCAATGTAAGTTATGATTATAACAATGAAATAATTCATAGTCATTGATATCACTATTGTAGTATGTTAAACACACTATGCATAAAATTGTAAACTATAGCTGTCTTGTTTACCAGTAGTAAGAGTAAGTACCAAGAGTAATATGTGGCCCTTCAAATTGTAGAAGTCCCATGTGTCATGATAATGGGAGATGTTTTGCATTTACAAGCACTTGTGATGGCTATTCAACTAAATGAGCCTCCTAGTCTGTGTGATGGTAAGTCAACTAGATCTCTGTAGCTATAAAATATTTTTTTGTTCTTCGATTAAACATTTAATATAGACTAAGTAGTAATACCATATGCTAGGTCAGTTAGTACTAAAGCAATTTCATTTTTGATTTAATTTAACTTTCTGTAATGAGTATCACTTGGTAAATTTTATTCTTGTTCATTTTTTGTGAAACAATACCAGCAATTTACATAGTAAGACAAAATTAAAGAAGAGTATTATATAACAAAATGTAGTTTTACACATAATGAACTTGTGTTAGTATTAACTCTTCTCCTATATGGCTAGATATTAATTGAATTATGAAATAACAATCATTGTCCATTTTCTCATTTAGTTTTCTCTCAAAGTTTTGTTAACTCAACCTGAGACAGTAGAAGACACTAACTCTCATATGGTATCTCCTATACCACAAGGTTTATATATATATATATAGATAGATAGATAGATAGATAGATATAGATATAGATATAGATATAGATATATATTTTATTCAATTATCTATCTCACATAATACATGTTGTACATGTATGTGTACCTGTATATGGTAATGTTATTTTCTGTTCAATGGTGTGAATTTAATATATTTAACACTTTACTCAACTGTGTACATCATAAAATCATAAAAAGTGAAAGATTTTATTAAAAAATTGACACCTTTGAGTGCCATACTGGACTGCAAAGTTGAGAAGAAAGTCACCTACTAATATATAATATAACTCAATGTTTGTAGATTGGTCTTCATTACTACAAAACCATCATGTAATACCAAAAAACAATACTAGATTCTATACAATGAGTAGTAAGGATTATATCTATTATATTATAGCTAATATGTAATATACATTCATTACAAATTCTTTTATTTCACGAGTCCAAGGGATTACAAATGTTTAGTAATGTGTGTCTTTGGACCATTCTTACATTTTTCATTTCCAGCATGCGTGGGTCAAAGCAGTCTTTTAATAACTAATTAAAAGAAAATTTATTTGGAAAAATCAATCAACAGCACTACATACAATATTGTTAATCAAAGTGGACAAAAGTAGTAAACACCTGATTTAATAATAGCATTTGACCACACAAAGTTTTCAAATAAAGTCATTACATATTAGCACACTATAATTAATATTTAGTACACCCTGCATGAAATAAACACTGAGACTTCAGTGTTAAAGGCAGGGTTTGTGATTCCAGCAATGAAAGTTTTCCGGAACAACATCTTGAGGTAGAATCTACAAGTAATATAACAATTATTATCAACAATATACTTCAGAATAATTATATAGATAATGTTACCAATCCTTAATATAATACCTTATTGTAGATCTTAAGGAAACTTCTACGAACACAACGACCCCACTTCTTCATACACTCCTCATTTAATGGGTTCTCACACCCAAGAGGGCAGGAAGGAAGCAATTGAGGAAATGATAATATGTTATTGGAATAATAACAAGCCCGACAATTAGTGATAGTACAATTGTCTGATTGACAATCAACACCAGATTCCATTGGTCTAAAGAAAATGTTGAAAACAACTGACAACTGTTTTCATAACAAAATTTAACATTCTTTAAAGTAACCTACATTGAACAGATAGCATCTCTTCTAACACCACAGAATATATAACTGCAGGTTGGAGGGCAAGCTATGGCATAAACATTTGAATATAGTAACAATAAATAATTTGGTAATACAAACATTACTAACTTGAACATTGCTGTTGACATTCATGTAGTGTAAAAAAGTTATTATCATTGGCATTGCAACCTCCATAAATAAACATTTCACATTTCTGACTGGTAGAATTATAAAAGTATCGTGGAAAAGCACCACGACCTGGACCAGTAAATGGAGGTTGATGACATGGATTTGTTTCTACAATATATGGTATTAATAAATATAATTACTTATATAATAATACTTGGGCAATCAAAAGGATGAACACAACGATTTCTATCTTCATCAATAAGTTGTCCTGGTGGACAACCACATCCAGGTACATTTACATTACAAAATATAGATGAATCAGAACATGTTCTTGAACAAGTACGAATTTGTTGATATACTTGACCTACAATTGGACAGTCTATTCCAAATGAAAATTACACAATTAAATATAACTGAATACTAACATTCACTAACCTCCACAGAGAGTACAACCACATGTGTCATTTATAAGCTGTGTGCAGTTAGAAGGTGGTGGAGTACAAGGTGGACAAGAACATTGATCAGGATATACACATCTGTTACTAGATTCATCCACAATCTACAAAGATATATGATCATTAAATCTAATTAAATGTGTCATAAATATTGTTTTAAATAACTACAAGTGCCATAAAAAGGAGGCTAAAAATAAGCACTCACCTGTCCTGCTGGGCATGCACAACCTGGTTTGCAAGAGTTCACGCAGACAATTGATGAGTTCATCCTCCGAGTAGAACATGTATCAACACATGTAGCTCCACATGGTTTAAATATAGCACCTTGTACAGTGCATGATTCTATTGAGAAAAAAGAGGTAATGTACATAATAAACAAACAGACTTTAAACTATAACATTAGCAGAACATACTACATTGATCTGTGATATCAGTTCCATTGACTATGAATTTAGCTTGACATTGTCCACAGTTGTCGAGTACACATTGAGCATCAGGATAATTAGTACAATTTTGATGATCACAAGGATTGATAAGACAATGTATTGGTGGATTATCAGGAGAACATGAACCTAATATAAAAAACAATAATTCAATTGGTTGTGGTTAGTAAATTGCTACCACTTACTGCAACTGCTTGTGACATTGTGACCAGAAGTGTTAAAGAAATGAGCTGAACATTGACCACAACTTGATGGTATGCATTTAGCATCAGGTATGCTTGGACATTGTGCAGTGTCACATGGATTATGTAGACATTGTACCTGTTGAACACCATCCGCACATCTACTGCCTGTTATAACAATAATTGATACATATGATAGATCACATAATGAAAAAGGTCAATCACATTTAAGGAGTTATATTTGAGACACTTACTACATTGTTGCACTCCATCAAAACTTACCACAAGCATTTGTAACTTCATTATTTCCATAGAAATATTTTGGAGAGCAATCTCCACAAATATCAGGATAACACACTGCACTAGGTTGGCTAATGCAAACACTATTACTACAGACATTTAAACTACAATTTTTTGTTGGTTGACCAAATGGACATCCTATATGGAAATAATAAGAAAAATGTTAAAGCATTTGTTCTGTATAATTTATAAATAATTGTACAATTTTACTGAAATTACAACACACCTCACATAAGACTTACCACAATGATCAATACATTCATTAAGAGTACCAAATTGATTGTCATTTCCTTGACAACCACCAAATAAAAATAATTCACATTGACTAGAAGTTGCATTAAAAAACCAACGAGGATATAGACCTCTACATGGTCCAACTTCAGGAGGAAATTGACAAATATCTAGAAATTTTAAGCAGATGCCATACATAATATACAGGACAATAATTAATTTATATAATCATGGCACCTAATATTAAACTGTATCTGAGTTCCTTAGACAATTACATTTAGCTGCAGTCACTGCAAACCATGCACAAACATACCTTGTGTTAGTATTCTTACCTGTTATTCTCTCTTCGCAGAAGCCTCCCATAAAACCAGACAAACAACGACAGATATAATTACCAGCATGATACTGACATGTACCACCATTACAAGGATTAGGATCACATGGTAAATATACTGTAATTTGGTATAATACATTATGTTTTATACGTTAAATTTACTTTTAGTATCACATGTGTCTCCTTCATAACCTTCTCCACAAGCACACATATTAGTATCCACACAAGAACCATGAATACAAGGTGGATTACAAGTAACTATAAATATAAGATATATTTATGGAAGCTGATTATATTAATTATTACTTGGTTTGGATAAGTTAACAAGTTGTTCAAAGTCTTGTCCTCCTTGATATGTAGTCTCTCCAATTTCAACTCTTCCAGTAGCTGCTATATCAAACTTACAAAACACATCATCTCCACAGATCTCGTTAGCCTTATCTTCAAGAGCTGGGTCATTAAATGGAGGCTCAAAGACAGGAGTGAAATCTGGACAATAGAATGTAGACCAGCTTTGTCCTGAGTGATATGTGAACAGACTGTCACTTGGTTTGTTGATGATCCCTAAATTAGGATGACTATGATGTCACACATACTTACTATACTAAATAATAATACATCACTATAATGTACAATAACAAGAAATCTGATGTTGGGGTTAATTTCAATTTGCTCACATGTGATTCCAAACTCTTCATGTATCCTTTTTATAGTAGAATTCAATGGAAGAATTGCTTTATTTCCCTTTGGAGTAAGGTCATCTGTCTTATCACCATTATATGGACCCATTAATCCTTGAGTTTTATTTTTAAACCTCTCTGGAAGACTAACAAATAGAACTGATATAAAACCATTTTGTTCTTGGACTTGAATAAAGGCACCACTTGAAAAAATAGCATTGAGAGTCTTGTTACCAGAGTCAGTGACAGTGACGTTATCAAATTCTTGACTTTTCAATTCATCAAAACTAATTTTCTCTCCATCAACAAAAGCAATTAGAGAAGTGATATTGTCAAGTTCAAACTGAACTGTACTTGACCTTTTTTCTTTGGCTACACAAGCTGAGAATACAGTAGCTTCTGCAACACTTCCCAATGAAGTTTCAACTTCAATCATTCTTCCTTGTAGTGTAAATGATTGATCATTTGTCTCAACGAGAACAAACTCTCCCTTTCCATTAAATGTGTACTTGTGAAGATCAAGAGTCACAATATGAGGATCACCAATTATGATAGCTAATGAAAGACAACTTATTATAAATTACACAAGAAATCAAGTGCATGGTAATCTTACAAATTGAAATCGTACTTGCAAGCATGCTTCTTATTCATGAACTATATTCTATAATATTGTTGATATGATACATACTCACCAGGTACTGGAGGAGTGTAAGCTGTTCCATTATCTGAAGGACGTCTTTGATAGTAAATATTACAACTAGTTTGTGTTCCTTTACAACAGAAGATATATGGTAGGATATCTTTAAATTGATGTTTGATCAAGTTACTCAAGTAATTCAATCTAGTACTACCAACTGTAGATACTTTATCTACTGATCCTCCACTAGTTGGGCCCACAATTAGATTCCCATTGTTACCATAACAACATTGATTACCTGACCCTTCATTAGACCTGAAAGGTACAATGTAGCTATAATACATAATATTACATTTACAAAAATATTGCAAATAACAAAACATAATGATAATGAGACTATAAAAATCTGGATATCTCAGTGCATTAAAAAACTTACATTGTAATAGTCCTTTGATGAAAACATTTAGCAGCCAAAGGATGTAAAAATTTAATCAGTCTTGTATCTTTATCTTCAACAAGTCCACTATTGACAGTTCTAGCTTGACCAATAGTGGGTGGACATGGGAAATCAGAACGCACTTTATCTAATAGTTGTTGACCAATACTAGATGGTTCACTGATAGACCATGCTTTACATGCAGACCATAGTTTAGTACCACTAGATCGTTTATTGGTTGAGACTATCCATATCATATCTGTCCATTGAGTGACTGTTCCTTCTGCTTGGTCAAATAATGTAGGTCTTTTACCTTTAGCTTCAACTGAAATAATGGCAGCATAAACAGATTGATTACTGGAGTGTGATATGGTTGGTATTTTGACAGTAGCTGACCCACTATTAGCTACATCAGTATCTAGTGTGGCCACTTTTTCTAATGTAGGAACATCATTAGTTATCTGGAAGATGTATAAGTTGATGTCAACAACTAAGTCTGTAGGTTGAATAATATCTTGTATTGGTTCAGTCAAAGATGTTGATGACCATGTTAAAGTGATTTCATCTCCTACATAAATAGGTAGTTCACGAGAAGTAATACTAACACGACTGTCATCTTCAATACGTCCTAAATTCAATTAAAATTGATGACTTTAAAACATGTTAATTTTAAAGCTCACTTGAATAAAATGATGCTATTCTTTGATCCAATTGTACACTCACTCTTCCTACTTTTGTTAGTCTAGGTGTAACACATAATACTTGTGTTTGACTAACACTAACACCATCCACTTTAATACCATCAAATATACAATAAACATTAAAAGCAATTAAAATAATTTGGGGTCTAGTCAAAATAACTGGCACACCACCTAATATATGACCAAACAATGGATTGACTTGAAGTCCACCTATAAGACAAAATATGAGATAAAATTAAAAAATTATGATGTACTTGTCCAACCTGTATTGATGTTGTTTAGATTCATGCCTATTAGATATGTGTATCCTTCATTGCCATAATAATAATAATGATAGTAATCATCATAATAATTATAACTTCCATATCCAATTACACTAAGACCAGCAGTAATATCAGTATGACGTAAAACATGAGGTAGAGTGTCATTAAATTCATGAACTGTTCCATATCCTATAATATTACCATTGTCACTATGAAAAGGCTGCCAGTTCCAATTATAAGATTTGTCATCTAATAGAACATTGTTTGTATTAGTTGTTGTGATATGAATGTAATGATGATCATATGAGAAGCCATACACATCAGTATATGAAGTATTCAGTGGTACATAGGTAACTGCATTAATGTACTGTTCAACTGGAGGTACTATGTTCTGAGTTGCATATATGTAAGAACCATTGAGGTTAATCTTCTTTACATATCCTTCTGAAACTAGTTGTAAAACAAGTATTGGTTTATCTGACTCAATAACACAATAGACATATGAATTGTTCTTAGAGTATGTGAAATTCCATTCACCATCCAAAGCCAAAAATATAGTTTTCTCAAGTGTTCCATTACATATTTGTTTTACTGTAGTTTCTCCTTCAGATGCTATGACCTTTGCAACATATGGGGTGTCAGGAAAGGGAACAAACAAGTATCGTTTTCCCCATGTCACTGTTGGAGGAACTTGCTCTAACACTGTATGACAGTGTCCATGATAGAGTGAACGATTTCTTATAATATCCAGCCACCATTGATCTTGTGAAATAACGCCATAATAATGTCCACTGATAACAGTTAGTGGATTATTAGAGACAACTGCTGTACCACTCAAGTCATTATTAGATATGATATGAAGTGTTTGCATCTTATGGAGTAAAAATGTATATGTTTCACCAGCTCTAACAGTAACTGTTGAACTGTTGAAATATTGAGGGTCTTCTGGAACCTCTATTGTCTGTGTAGGTACAATAGTAATAGTAGTGTTGTCCTCATTTCCAACTAAAAGAAACCAACTGTTGGATCCATTCAATGTTGCTAAGTAGTATTTGTACTGGTCTATTGCAAAGTTGATATAGGGATAAAGTAAGAACTCAGCATTGTAAGTACAATAATGGAAATGATGAGGAACCACAAAAAACATAACAACTGATATTGGTATATCAGAGTAGACATGTATTCCTTTATATCGCTGAGAGTAATCTCCACTATATACCATTATATCATAAGGCAGTACCACAATAGCTGGGCTATTAGCAGACACATTACCGGTATAATTCCATCCAGTACCAGTTTCTATTGTGAATTGAGTCTGTACAGTTGAAAGCGTGGTGACTGTAAGTTCAGTTTGATATAAAGAAATTGCTCCAGTATAGAAATCAACTCCATATGTTGTAAACTGGGCAGTACCCTTGTTAAAAAAACAAAGACAACCTACTAGAGATATAATTAGCATAATTATATATGTAAATACTGATATACTTACAGATTAAAGAAATGATAAAACTCATAAGAAAATTTGCTTTCATTTCAGCAGTTATGTCTACCACAAATACCTATATCATAACTAAAGAATAGAGAAACTAAAATAAGAACATTAGCATCAAGAGATACTCTAGCAATGTTTGACCTCTATAGGCTGTAATAATTTTACCAACCATCTAAAAGAGATGACTATAGTAATAATGTTCTTTACACATAGTACCAGTATATATGTATTATATAACTTGTGTTTAGTAATGGTTATGAATGTAGAGGATTTTTGTATAAGGTAAAGGACTTTACCTGATACAGTTTTCTATCGCTGATAACAAAATATAAAAGTAGTATTATTACATTTCACAATTATGAATGGATTTATAAGTAATTTAGTACTAGATTCACACAAAGTTCAAAAGCCATGAAAATATAAGACTGTTATTTTTCACTAACTACATCTACTGTCAGTACTCCACTTAGTAAATTTTGGAATAGACCATCTTTTAAGTTAAATAGAGAGATTGTTTTAAATGATTTATATTCACTTAGGCTGCATGCATTCCCACAAAATAAAATTAATAGTATTGCTAAGTGTTAACTATACAAATATTGTTGTTTTGATAACTAATTACTTTGGAAATACACAGTTTATGTACTTAAAAAATGTCTACCTAATATGGACATTTATATAGAGTGAAGTGGTCTTGAAGTAGTTAAAGAAAAGGAAAAATTCACAACAAGTAAACCTAATAAAAAAGTGCATGCTAGTGGATTATGTAATTCTAAATTACATAGTGATAAACCTTTAAAACAGGTCAGCCAGCATCCATGGATGAAATTATTTCATTTAACATTGATGGTGTACATTATATGCAATAATAGTCTCAGAACCACAGACATTTCACTAGGGGAGAAAACATCTGGAAAGACTATTGTAGCCACTATGAGTGTTAGTTGACCATGCATGTATGGATTAGTTATACAATCAATCCATTTTTAGTGTATATGGGTATGCATATAGTCTAATATGAGAGTTGATTTAACTAATATAAAGATTTTTGAGTTGCATATAATACATAATGAGATACTAAAAATTCATTATTAATATACTAGTTGAAATAGTTAGATAAAATTATTATTTGATGCCAGACATATGTCTGAGGATTATCACTATGAGGTTATATAATGACAGCCCACCTAACCATATGTAAACCCTTTCTATGTAATCAATATTAATAAACTATACAAACCATAGTAATTAGTAATCATAACTTTATATGTTGTTGATACTTTCCAATGATGTGTGCATGTTGTAAGTGACTATATCAATTAATTAAAACAATTAATCAATTATAACAATGATACAGAATACACTAAGATCCTTTGTATCCTAATCTATTTACAATGACCTGAATGTTATGGATGGACATACCATTTTGGCATATTTTATGACAACAAAAAATACCACCCCCTATATTATTATCAATAACATTAATTTAAAAATGCTACAACATAAAGGTTATTATATTATATATCAATGGCAAGTGAGATGATTAAGAGTTAATGAGCTAACGAGATGATTAAGAGTTAATAAGCTAATGAGATGATTAAGAGTTAATAGTTACCGTGGTAAAGGAGAACTGCTTGCTTTTATATATGAAGTCTATCGATACAGTTAGCTGCGATAGAATTACAGGAATAAAGAAACTGACACGAATAAGGACCCCTAGATTTAAGAGTCGTCGCAGCCAAAGTGCGAGAGTAACACAAGGGGAATAAACTGGTTTGCATCAGTCTCCACCCCGCTGGCACTTGTATAGAGCGATCTAAAGAACTATAATTATAATTTAGCTATGGAATTTTAATTATTATCTTTTTTTAGATTCAAGAAATAATTCTTGTCAAGTCATTATGTCAGCAAGAGTAAAGATCAATCTACATATCTGCTATATAACAACAACATCATTAAATGAATGCCTTATTGACAATGCTGCATGTAAATGTGATAAGAGCCTTTCTGAGGAATTATTTGCTCAGTTAGTTGTTATAATATGAATGGGTCACAACTTGTCATTGTAGTCAAGGCTATATATTGAGCTCTGACAAAACTACATATATTGGTAAGCAATTATTTTCTGTTTCTCTAATAATTTTTTTTCATACTAGATATTGATGAATGGTCCATTAATGATGAAGGTTTTTTATAGCAGTCACAAGACAATAATTGTAATGTATATTGTAATAATACAGAGGGATCTTTTCATTGTGTCTGTGATACCTTACATGCAGACAATAAGACTTGTCAAGAAAGTAAGTTTATACTTAAACTATTTTTGGGATCTTGTTTCTTTGTCAATGTTATAGTTATTCTCCAAGACGATCAGGTAATTTTGTTACTACTAAGTTATTAATTGTATATAAATTATATACTAATGTAAAATCTCTCAGCTAGTGCTATTGTTTTAATTGTTTTTGGTGTTGTCATGTTTATATTGATAATATTAAGAGTGCAGGTTAATAACTAAATAAATATGTAAATTAATATTTGTTATAATATAGATGTCATGTTTATCTTGTGTACTGGTTTTCATTGGAGTCACAGACAATTTACCATTGATGAATTTTCTGTTGCTGTTATTAAGAAGCCTTAAATGTTATTAATAATTTTGTTATTGTTGTAATTTTTAAAAAAATATTTGTGAATAATTTCAGTTAGTCATTTTTTATTTTAGTTTCTTAATAGCTTACTTTAAAAATACAATAACAATTTCATATTATTATCAATCAAGATATGTACTCTACATTGATCATGCATCTACAAAAGTTTATTTTGTGTTTTGTACTATGTTTACTTTCTAACAGGGGACTTTAAAAAGCAAATAAAAGCAAATATAAATAACTAGCCTATTTTGATTACCTCTGAATGAGAGCATGAATTTGGAAACACTCACTCTATAATATGGTAAGTTTAATACTATCAATGTTAATATAAGAAAAGTAACTGAGTTGTATTATAAAAACTAATTGGTTTTAGACACTTGTGTATCTTTAATTTGTTGATATCTACTCTTGTTGTCATAGTGAAATGTAACAATAATGTGTCAAAATAAAGAGATATATACAATACAATCTTTATAGTGACAATTGATTTTGTTAGCAGACAATAAAAACGAGACTGGTTCTTCTTGTTCTGCTGTTGTTTTTGTGACTGGTAAAAACCAACGTGGTAGTTTGTATTCATCTTGTCAATATGAATTATTATTTTTCTTACTTAAACAGGTAGTAGAGATTAATATTGGGTCTGTTCAAGTAATTTTTAATGTAACAGCGCAACATCAATCACACTGCATTGTTCTCTCCCATCACCAGATCTGATGTCATGTTCTATAGACATTTGTAACAAGAATGGTTTGTGTTGTAAAATGCATGTATTGATCAATTGTGTCTTATAATTTGACTTCATTAACTTAAACAACAACACACAAGACTCATGATCTGATTAAGTTCACAACATCATCAATATAGTACCTAAGAAACAGCAAAACAGCATCAAACAAATCATTTATTATAACTTTCTTTCAAACATCATTCACTCAACCAACATACAACATTGCCAAATCAGACAGAAAAACACCATCAATAACTCCATACTTCACTAAATTATCATCTAGCGCACACTACTTAAACAACAATCACAAACAATGCTATCTTTAGCAACAGTTGATGCTACCACTACTATTGTTCCCCAGAGTACCATTAATGTCAGTCCAAATATCTTTGATCTGATCCAGAGCACTTTCAATGTTGTCCAGAGCATCATTGATACTATGCAGAGATACTGGTTCTAATACCTCAACAAGTATTACAATATCAGTGACAATTTAAGTATTAATATTTGATTGTGATATTTGTCAGCTTTTCAGTAATAATGATTGTGAAGAGGCATAAGCAGTTCAAACCATTACTTATGTATACAAGTACATTAGTACATGTATATATAAATGTGTAATACACCATAGTACTAGGAATGTCCAATAAAAGATTAATAACAATTACAGGAGTACAGGGAAATTGAAAATGTCCATTCTGTTACCAAAAATCAATATACCAATTTTGATCAAATATATATATACATATATATATATATATACATACTACCAACTTTATCTCTACTGGTTGGCCCCACAATTAGATTATCATTGTTACCATAGCAACATTGATTACCTACCCTTTATTGGACATGCAAAAGTAATTAACTAAACACAACAAATATTTTCATCAATGGACTGTTGCAATGTGAGAAATGGAAAAATGGTACCTCAGTGCAATAATAAACTTACATTGTAGTAGTCTGTTAATGATAACATTTATCAGTTGAAGGATGTAGAAATCTTATCATTCTTGTATCTCTATCTTCAATAAGTAAATTATGGAGTGTTCTACCTTGACAAATAGTTGGTAGACATGAAAAATCAGAATGCATTTATCTAATAGTTGTTGACCAATACTAGATGGTTCACTGATAGACCATGCTTTACATGCAGATCATAGTTTACACCACTAGATTGTTTATTGGTTGATACTATCCATATGTACATGAATGTTATTATTCTCAAGTGTCTTTAAAAAATAAGCTAGAAAAGAGGCATTCATTCAGATAGATTAATTCTTCATAAGTTGTAGTAAATAAAGCACCATGCAGAACTACTAGTATAACAGCTATCTCATTGTTCTCAGATAACAGAGACAAACTCACAGAAAACTAGCATCCAAGATTACATATTAAGCTTCCGTAGTCATACTTCACAGCTGCTTTAAAAGAATGAATAATTTAGTATTTACACAGCAAGAAGAAAAAGCATAAATATATTGCCTATAACTATGATACTATGGGAATATATAATATTAATATTATTGCATTCCCAACTCAAAGTGTTATATATAGAGTAATCAAAAAACCCTGAAAAAAAGTTTAGAGTCACTGTAATGATATGTATATACATATAACAACTTCGACTGAATGTTGTCATCTAGGTGATTGATGGATAAGTGATTATGACAGATTTAATGAATAATAATAAATGATATATTGATTGTAAACAATATACTACATTATGTATCCTACAAGATTGGTAACATTGGTGGTAACAAGTGAAGGTCCACTATATTCAAGGTAATAGTAGCTGGAGGTAATGGTGTCATATTCTCTAGTTTATCAACAAGCTTGAAATAACAATTTCGTCCTCATCATTTGTCTAAATGGAATACAATTGTGTGGCTTCAGGTGCATAAGTGTGTGTAATTACTAAGAGATCATATAAAATATGAAAAATCAATACTCTGGATATAAATACCTATTCAAAGCAACAGTGTCCTTCTCTACTTCCTAAATTATACATTATTCTGGCAATCAAATAAATGTATATAATAGGCAACACATATTGATCTCTATGAAGTCTATTATATAGTTGTTGGTCTCTTGCATGATTTGCAACTGGTTAGAAATAAAGTGTCTTAGTTTAATGAGAAAATTGTGATTGTTTTATAGGTGGTGGTTGTTTGTCTGGCAGATGTCATATATTCCTGCATGTGTATAGTTAATGTTTAGTGTTTGTGGGATGGGGATCAGATACAAGAAAGTATAGAATTCCTCTGATGTTCTGCTAAAGTTTGCAAATACACAGACATATAGTCAGCAATTCTAAACTTAATATAATTTACACAAAACAACTATTACCTTTTTAATGTTATGTATGTAGAAATGAATCTCTGGTTATTTAGAAGTTAATAACCTCAATGTATTAAAAAAGGGAGTCTGGAACAAAGACTACACTATGTCTATTACTATACCTTCATGTTTGAACTTTCACAGTCATAATTCTCAACAATTTTTCTTTTAAAAAATAGCATTCAAACAGCAAAAAGATAAAAGCAAGTAAGTATAGCAATAAACTAGGAATATCCAATAAAACTATACCAGACAAAAATCGTATTAAAAATTGGATATATATATATAAATTATATATAGAATATAGATTATATGCATACATATTATATATATATATATATATATATATATATATGTATGTATGTATGTATGTATATATGTATGTACGTATGTATGCATATAAGTATGTATGTGTAATGTGCAGGCATCCATTCTTATTCATGTTTCATGGACATTATCTTCTCTCAAATTTGATGCGACATTTGTCAGAGCTATCTTTATATTTTGCACAGCGATGTCGCCATTGGTATTACCCTTTGTTATATCTTCAAGAATTTTTTCAGTAGAGTCTTCATTATTTCTAGAGAGTTTATTCTTCATTTGTAAGATAACCAGTACTATTACTATAACAGTTATCACTATTACAAGTAGTGGCACTCCAAGACCTACTACAACTCCAACAATAACATCAACATTATTATCATCAGATGAAACTGTAAGAGTTTTATTATCAACATCATCATCAAGTGAAACTGTAGGATGAGATGAAATTAAATTTTTAAATGTACTTGTCTAACCTTTACTGATGTTGTTTAGTTTCATTCCCGTCAGATATGTGTATCCTTCATAATAATAATAATAATAATAATAATAAAACTTATTTACATTTCCATATCCAATTACACTAAGACCAGCAGTAATATCAGTATGACGTAAAACATGAGATAACCTGTCATTAAACTTATGAACTGTTCCATATCCTATAATGTCACCATTCTCACTATGAATAGACTGCCAGCTCCAGTTATATGGTTTATCATCTAGTAGAATATCTGTTTTACTAGTTGTAGTAATATGAACGTAGAGATCATTATACCAATGGCCTCGCACCTCAGTATATGAAGCATTCAGTGGTATGTAGGTAACTGCATTAATGTACTGTTCAACAGGAGGTACTATGCTCAAAACTTCATTTACGAATGAGCCATTTCTCCAATCATTTTGTATATATCCTTCTGAAACTAGTTGTAAAACAAGTATTGGTTTATCTGACTCAATTACACAATAGACATATGAATTGTTTTTGAAGTATGTTAAGTTCCATTCACCCTCGAAGGCCAAAAAAATTATTTTATCAAGTTTTCCATTACATATTTGTTTTACTGTAGTTTCTCTTTTGGATGCTATAATCTTAGTGACATGCGGAGTACGAGGAAATGGGACAAACAGGAATTGCTTTCCCCATGTCACTGTTGGAGGAATTTGCTCAATTACTGAACTACATCGATAATTCAAATTAAGCTTATTTCTCAGTATATTCAGCCACCATTGTTCTCGTGAAATAACACCACATACATGTCCACTGATAACTGTTAATGGATTATTAGAGACAATTGCTGTACCACTCAAGTCATTGTTAGACATGATACGAAGTGTTTGCATCTTATGCAGTAAAAATGTATATGTTTCACTGGCTCTAACAGTAATTATTGAACTGTTGAAATATTGAGGGTCTTCTGGAACCTCTATCATCTGTGTAGGCACAATAGTAATAGTAGTGTTGTCCTCATTTCCAACCAAAAGAAACAGACTGTTGTCATCAGAGCGTCGTGACTCAATAGAAGCTATATAATATTTATACTGTTTTATTGCAAAGTTGATATAGGGATAGACTAAGAATTCAGCATTGTAGGCAGAACCACTTTTAAACTCAGACTGAGAAGGACGCACATATATCACAACAACTGATATAGGTATATCAGAGTATACATGTATTCCTTGATATGGTGAATAATATTTTCCACTATAAATTTTTACGTCATAAGGTAATTCTACAAAAGCTGGAATATTAGCAGACACATTATGAGTACAATTCCATCCAGTACCAGATTCTATTGTGAATTCAACCAGAAAAGTTGAAAGTGTGGTGACAGCAAGCTCAATTTCGTCGAATCCAAATATTCCAAAATAGAAATCAACTCCATAAGTTGTAAACTGGGCAGTGACATTGTGAACATGACAAAGACAACCTAATAGAGAAATAACTGTTAAAATAAATAACAATTACATGGGCACACAGTAGCAATGCCTACATAGGGATGGCCTGGATTGTCCATTGCAATGTATTGGCAGAAAAAATGAATATTTCACTCAAAAATGATTAAAATATTTCAATTTTTTCAATATTTTGTTGTGTGATGATCCCATTATTATGACTTGGTTATAGGTTAAGAAAAGATTAGTAAGTGTCGCTGGCACAAATGGTCAAATGTTATAGTTGTTCATCTATCCTCTGGTTATGCTGCGTTTTATCTCACGAAGACTCATTAACCATGAACAGTTTGGAAATCACATTCACAAAGGTAAAATGTTCAACTGCAAAATATAGACTTTTGTAGGTTTTATTTTAAGTACTTCAGAAACAAAAGTAGTGACTTCAGCAGTTTACAGTTAGCTTTGAAAAGGCATTTCTTTAGTCTCATCCAAGACTAATTTACTTAGAAATAAGCATACTACAACTTTATCTATTGACTATCAAATAAACTTGCATTTAAAACAATTAATTAACATTATAATTGAAGTGATCATAATATAATTGTTTTGGATGGTACTGACTCAACAGTGAAATGCTCACTAGAGCTACAAAGATTGAATAATTAGCAGCAGTTCCAGTGAAAGACTACAGCTATAGAATTCTAAAAATACAGGTAAGAAACTTAAAGCATTTTCATCTACACCCATTGTTGTAGTACTTGCACGCGGTAAGGGTTAACAATTTTTTTGGTTGATATATTTGTCTGTGGTTTAAAAATCTTATTTCATTCATTGCTCTCAAAAATTGCATATATTTACTTTATTTTTAGAAGATGTGTATACTTACAGATTACAAAAATGAGAAGACTGTTTGGAGGAGTCATTTTAATTTCATGAACTTGGTTTACCACAAATAGAGGCTCAGTCTAGCAGATGCCTAGATTTTAATTTAAAAATAAAGAGAATTAAAATAGAATAATTAATGTAAGTATCAAGGGATTTCAAGGAAATTTCAAGGATATTTGACCTCAATAGGTTCTACTTGTGCTTACAAACTAACAGGGATGACTATAGGAGTAATGTTCTTTACACATAGTACCAGTGTGCATGCATTCTATAGCATTCATTTAGCAATGATTATGAATACAGAGGATTTTGGTACAAGGCGTAGGCTAGTTCCTGATACACTGATAATAATGAAAAGCACTAAAGTGCAGAACCCTAACTGCAGTAGTGATACTGCTTGGTTTGAAATTGGAGCAAACACCTGTTCCATCTTGCCTGTGCTTTTTAGAAAGGCCTTTCTGAATTTTCAAGTTTTGTCTTCCATTGAAAACCGTTTAAATTTTGCTGTTTTCTATCAAGTTTTGTAGCAGTACACACTTTCATCACTGAGTTAGAGTAGCTCAAAATGCATTACAAGCTAACAGGCAGACAGACAGACAGACACAAAGCATCCAAAGGTAACAAGAGTAAATATACAAAACATTGTAATGCAAATAATTATATACTTGAGTAACACCAGAAGTGCATTAGAGAGAGCAAATAACTTAGAATCTCCATATACTTACAAGTACTATTTCTTACTTATCTTAATTATATCATGTAAGGCAATGCTTCATATACTAAGTGGCTGCTAATTAACATTTGCTGTTGTGCAATAAAGTGATCATTTATAGATATTCCATGTTGCTACTTGATGCCATACACAAAGCTTGCTACTGCATGCATCAAACAACAAGAAAGAATATCAAAACATGTTAGCCTCACAACCTGAGTCATTTTCTAAGGGATAGAAAACATCTGCAGAAACTGATGTATAGCCATTGTGAAGGAGAATAGTTAGAGAAAAGAAAAAATCATAAATAGGTAAGCCCTTTGGAACCACTAAGTCATACTAGTATAGTGCAGTACTTGAATATGATCTCAAAAACAATCCAAAAGAGTAAGATAGCATACATGGCTAACTTATGCTAGTTTACTGCAAAAACAAGATTATCTACATTCTTGTGTTGTTCTATATATATACTGCTAATTGTGTTAGATCATTCTAGCTAACAAATCAATTTCTTATTTGACTTTTATGCCACTCATTAGTTTTCCTTTTCTGTGTGGTGATGGTTAGGATTGGTAAACAGATATCACATAAAGTGCATATAGTTATCATTTTCTGATATTAATAATTAAGTAGCTGTCTAGACTAATTACTATAATTAAATGTTTGTTTGACCTGCTGACAAACATCATATGGATTCTAAATTTATATGGTTATAACAGATACTATAATGTTGTTAGCACATAGATATATGTAGTGTAAACAATGATATTTTCTTGTGACTGTTTACATATGGCTAATGTTAGTGAGTCACAAGTCTATATATACAGCTATAATAAATTTATATATTTACAAAACCTCTTTCAATGACCTTAATAGACTGCATATATAAAGTATACCTGTTTACTAGTCTCCTAACTTTATACATCTCTACATAAACTAATGAGTGTTTTAGTCATATGTGAAACTCATGCACATATCAATTTTATACATTAAAATGACATATCACTTTTAGCAGCGATGTACTTATGAGTTCTATACCAGATAGCATTGAAACAGACTGTCAATACTATTCTTGTGGTAAAGTCATGCCACACAGACAATTTGATTGCATTGGTATTATAATATTCATACACTGCATCCAATATCTCTTTAGTCAGATGTTACCTTAAAAGAGAAACGGACTTCTTTGTATATGAAATCTCTACTAGCTATAGAATCGGTACAGTTGGCACAGAATTTCAGGAACAAACGAAATGACAGGAATAAGAAATCTAGTTCCAAGACTCGTTATCGCCAACGTTCGAGACGAACACGCTCCTTGCTAACAAAAATTGAAGAGTCAAAATTGGCGGTTCGTCAGTCTCCACCCCGAAATCGTCGGTCTACTGGCAGCGCTCGACAAGCGATTGATAGAACCATATTAAGTCTTGGATTTGAATTTTTCATTATTTTTTTACTCTTTAATTTATACACATTTTAAGATTTGTTCGAGCTTCTAGAGCTGAGTCCAACCATTATGACCAATTGCAAGAAGAGTTAGCTAGTGTAACAAGCGCTACCCTAAGTAAATATTTAACTTCTTTATAAAAATAAAGTAAATGTAAGTAGGGCTAGTATCAATCCAACACAAAAAATACAAATAAGGTAGTAGTTTTCTCAATTCAGTCTTACTAAAAGTCTAGGATAGAAAATTTTGTCAGTTGGATGAGAGAACTTGGTGATCTATGCGTACGTCATTGTAAATTATTGACTAGTCAAACAGCTAAAAACACATTTAATGTGGTTTGCTGTGCTTTTTAAGATATGATCTATATTAATGTTCAGGTACATTTGTGTGAGCCATGAATTGTCTCATAAGAACACTAACAGGCTTGTAATGATTTTAGTTTTAATAAAAAATACACAAAATGCGTATATAGAAAATTTATAATATAAACAACAGTTCGTTGATAATAACAATGTGAAGAAGAGTAAAGGTGATATTAATAGTATTATTATACCTACATATTATTGTACATGTATTAATGAGCATTCTTACTGTGTAAAATAAAAGAAATGTGCATTATTAATATTAGAAAGACAACTGTTGGTGCATTAGAATGTATACATAATGTTTACTGTGATATTTCTTCTATCACTCAGCTATTATATAGAAGACAGACTTATCAGTCAATAGAGATTTTAAATGAAATTAAAATGATATGTTTTCTTTATATATTTTTTCATTTACAATTATCCACTAACATAACATAATAAAATTAATTTGCATGCTCTTCTCTTGTATACTTTTATCTAAGTAGCATGAACAGCCTGTCCAGTTGAATAGTTGAAGATGGTGATTTGGATTGACTGTCAGTAAAAACAATTGTTTGATAATATGTGGCTCCTCCTCACATCATTACATTTTTAATAAAGAGTCAGGTAAAGAGTCTAATGATAATAATAAGAATATATTTTGAAAGGTATTTATATCAATAAACAACAAATGCACACAATAAGTATATACAATGTCAATGTGTATACAAGTAGTAAATACATGATTTAATAATAATGCTTGACAATGCATACAAAAAGAGCTTTTAAATAAAGTCACTACATATTACCACTATAATCTCATTAATATTTAGTACACCCTGCATGTAATAAACATTGAGACATTTAATGAGAAAAGCAGGGTTTATGGCTCCAGCAACGAAACTTTTCTGGAACAACATCTTGAAGTAGAATCTACAAGTAACATAACAATTATTATTCATTAAAATATGTATAGATATATAGTTTTATTACTAACTGGCATTGTTTATGAATATACAGATCTAACTGTCTCAACAATACACTTCACTACATATAACCATAATGTTACCATTACCTTCTTATCAATAAAGAAACTCCTACGAACACAATGACCCCACTTCTTCATACACTCCTCATCTAATGGGTTCTCACACTCACGAAGACAGGAAGGAAGCAATTGTGGAAGTGGTAGTGTCTTATCGGAATAATAACAAGCTCGGCAATTAGTGATAGTACAATTGTCTGATTGACAATCAACACCAGATTCCATTGGTCTAAAGAAAATGTTGAAAACAACTGACAACTGTTTCAGAACAAAATTTAACATTCTTTAAAGTAACTTACATTGAACAGATGGCATTTCTTTGAACAGTGCAAAATATATAACTACAGGTTGGAGGGCAAGCTATGGTATAAGCATTTAAATATAGTAACATTAAATAATTTGGTAATCATAACATTATGCTAACTTGAACATTGCTGTTGACATTCATGTAGTGCAAAAAAGTTATTATTATTGGCATTGCAACCTCCATAAATAAACATTTCACATTTCTGACTGGTAGAATTATAATAGTATCTTGGAAAAGTACCGTGACATGGACCAGTAAATGGAGGTTGATGACATGGATTTGTTTCTACAATATTACATGAGAATATAATAATAACTATAACTATATTATTATTAGCAGGACATGTATCTATTTTAATTATATTTTGTAAATCTACATATTGTAACTAGTTGTTATGTTATGACCATAAGTGCTAAAACTATTTTAATTTTATTTTAATTTCTTTTTTACCATATACCTTTAATAAGTTGTAATATTATGATCAGAAGTATTAAAACTATTTCAAACATGCTATTGTATTAGCACTACATTTATATAATCAATAATAAACTCAGTCTAATAGGCTGGTATACTACTAGTAGTCTGCAGTCATTGCAAACCTTGTCCACACAGACATTGTCTTAATATTCTCACCTGGTATTTTCTCTTCACAGAAGTCTCCCATAAAACCAGGCAGACAACGACAGATATAATTACCAGCATGATACTGACATGTACCACCATTACAAGGATTAGAATCACATGGTAAATATACTGTAGTTTGGTATAATATATTATGTTTTATATGTTAAATTTACTTTTAGTATCACATGTGTCTCCTTTATAACCTTCTCCACAAGCACACATATTAGTATCCACACAAGAACCATGAACACAAGATGGATTACAAGTAACTATAAATATAAGATATATTTAAGGAAGCTTGATTATATAAATTATTACTTGGTTTGGATAAGTTAACAAGTTGTTGAAAGTCTTGTCCTCCTTGATATGTAGTCTCTCCAATTTCAACTCTTCCAGTAGCTGCTATATCAAACTTACAAAACACATCATCTCCACAGATCTCATTAGCTTTATCTTCAAGAGCTGAATCGGTAAATTGAGGCTCATAGACAGGAGTGAAATCTGGACAATAGAATGTAGACCAGCTTTGTCCTGAGTGATATGTGAACAAACTATCACTTGCTTTGATGATGATCCCTAATAGAGGATGACCATGATGTCACACATACTTTTTGTGATACAGTATACTATTAATTATACATCACTATAATTTACAATGTACAATAACAAGAAATTTGTTGCTTGTGTTAATTTCAATATGCTCACATGTGATTCCAAACTCTTCATGTATCCTTTTTATAGTAGAATTCAATGGAAGAATTGCTTTATTTCCCTTTGGAGTAAGGTCATCTGTCTTATCACCATTATATGGACCCATTAATCCTTGAGTTTTATTTTTAAACCTCTCTGGAAGACTAACAAATAGAACTGATATAAAACCATTTTGTTCTTGGACTTGAATAAAGGCACCACTTGAAAAAATAGCATTGAGAGTCTTGTTACCAGAGTCAGTGACAGTGACGTTATCAAATTCTTGACTTTTCAATTCATCAAAACTAATTTTCTCTCCATCAACAAAAGCAATTAGAGAAGTGATATTGTCAAGTTCAAACTGAACTGTACTTGACCTTTTTTCTTTGGCTACACAAGCTGAGAATACAGTAGCTTCTGCAACACTTCCCAATGAAGTTTCAACTTCAATCATTCTTCCTTGTAGTGTAAATGATTGATCATTTGTCTCAATGAGAACAAACTCTCCCTTTCCATTAAATGTGTACTTGTGAAGATCAAGAGTCACAATATGAGGATCACCAATTATGATAGCTAATGAAAGACAACTTATTATAAATTACACAAGAAATCAAGTGCATGGTAATCTTACAAATTGAAATCGTACTTGCAAGCATGCTTCTTATTCATGAACTATATTCTATAATATTGTTGATATGATACATACTCACCAGGTACTGGAGGAGTGTAAGCTGTTCCATTATCTGAAGGACGTCTTTGATAGTAAATATTACAACTAGTTTGTGTTCCTTTACAACAGAAGATATATGGTAGGATATCTTTAAATTGATGTTTGATCAAGTTACTCAAGTAATTCAATCTAGTACTACCAACTGTAGATACTTTATCTACTGATCCTCCACTAGTTGGGCCCACAATTAGATTCCCATTGTTACCATAACAACATTGATTACCTGACCCTTCATTGGACCTGAAAGGCACAATGTAGCTATAATACATAATATTACATTTACTAAAATATTAAAAATAATAAAACACAATGATAATGAGACTATAACAATCTAGATATCTCAGTGCATTAATAAACTTACATTGTAATAGTCCTTTGATGAAAACATTTAGCAGCCAAAGGATGTAAAAATTTTATCAGTCTTGTATCTTTATCTTCAACAAGTCCACTATTGACAGTTCTAGCTTGACCAATAGTGGGTGGACATGGGAAATCAGAACGCATTTTATCTAATAGTTGTTGACCAATACTAGATGGTTCACTGATAGACCATGCTTTACAAGCAGACCATAGTTTAGTATCACTAGATTGTTTATTGGTTGATACTATCCATATTATATCTGTCCATTGAGTGACAGTTCCTTCTGCTTTATCAAATAATGTAGGATTTTGAGAATCACTACCTTTAGCTTCAATAGAAATAATGGCAGCATAAGCAGATTGGTTACTGGAGTGTGATATGGTTGGTAACTTGACAGTAGCTGACCCACTATTATCTACATCATTGTCTAGTGTGGCAACTTTTTCTAATGTAGGAACATCATTAGATATCTGAAAAATATATAAGTTAATGTCAACAAGTAAGTCCGTAGGATGAATGATAGCTTGTACTGGTTCCGTCAAAGATGTTGATGACCATGTTAAAGTGATTTCATCTCCTACATAAATAGGTAGTTCACGAGAACTAATATCAACACGACTGTCATCTTCAATACGTCCTAAATGCAATCAAAATTGATGATTTTAAAAGTTGTTAATAATAATACTTACTTGAATAAAATAATGCTTTACTTTGATCCAGTTGTACACTCACTCTTCCTACTTTTGTTAGTCTAGGTGTAACACATAATACTTGTGTTTGACTAACAATAACACCATCCACTTTAATACCATCAAATATACAATAACTAATTGAAACAGAAGGAGGCCTTGTCAAAATAACTGGTACACCACCTAATATATGACCAAATAATGGATTGAGTTGAAGAACACCTATAACAGACAAAGTATAAGGTGAAATTGGAATGTTATGATGTAATTGTTTAACCTGTATTGATGTTGTTTAGTTTCATTCCCGTCAGATATGTGTATCCTTCATAATAATAATAATAATAATAATAATAAAACTTATTTACATTTCCATATCCAATTACACTAAGACCAGCAGTAATATCAGTATGACGTAAAACATGAGATAACCTGTCATTAAACTTATGAACTGTTCCATATCCTATAATGTCACCATTCTCACTATGAATAGACTGCCAGCTCCAGTTATATGGTTTATCATCTAATAGAATATCTGTTTTACTAGTTGTAGTAATATGAACGTAGAGATCATTATACCAGTGGCCTCGAACCTCAGTATATGAAGTATTCAGTGGTATGTAGGTAACTGCATTAATGTACTGTTCAACAGGAGGTACTATGCTCAAAACTTCATTTACGAATGAGCCATTTCTCCAATCATTTTGTATATATCCTTCTGAAACTAGTTGTAAAACAAGTATTGGTTTATCTGACTCAATTACACAATAGACATGTGAATTGTTTTTGAAGTATGTTAAATTCCATTCACCCTCGAAGGCCAAAAACATTATTTTATCAAGTGTTCCATTACATATTTGTTTTACTGTAGTTTCTCTTTCAGATGCTATAACCTTAGTGACATGTGGAGTATGAGGAAATGGAACAAATAGGAATTGCTTTCCCCATGTCACTGTTGGAGGAATTTGCTCAATTACTGAACTACATCGATAATTCAAATTAAGCTTATTTCTCAGTATATTCAGCCACCATTGTTCTCGTGAAATAACACCACATACATGTCCACTGATAACTGTTAATGGATTATTAGAGACAATTGTTGTACCACTCAAGTCATTGTTAGACGTAATATAAAGTGTTTGCATCTTATGCAGTAAAAATGTATATGTTTCACCGGCTCTAACAATAATTATTGAACTGTTGAAATATTGAGGGTCTTCTGGAACCTCTATCATCTGTGTAGGCACAATAGTAATAGTAGTGTTGTCCTCATTTCCAACCAAAAGAAACAGACTGTTGTCATCAGAGCGTCGTGACTCAATAGAAGCTATATAATATTTATACTGTTTTATTGCAAAGTTGATATAGGGATAAACTAAGAATTCAGCATTGTAGGCAGAACCACTTTTAAACGAAGCGTGAGAAGGATGCACATATATCACAACAACTGATATAGGTATATCAGAGTATACATGTATTCCTTGATATGGTGAATAATATTTTCCACTATGAATTTTTACGTCATAAGGTAATACTACAAAAGCTGGAATATTAGCAGACACATTATGAGTACAATTCCATCCAGTACCAGATTCTATTGTGAATTCAACCAGAAAAGTTGAAAGCGTGGTGACAGCAAGCTCAATTTTGTCGAATCTAAATATTCCAAAATAGAAATCAACTCCATAAGTTGTAAACTGGGCAGTGACATTGTGAACATGACAAAGACAACCTAATAGAGAAATAACTGTTAAAATAAATAACAATTACATGGGGACACAGTAGCAATGCCTACATAGGGATGGCCTGGATTGTCCATTGCAATGTATTGGCAGAAAAAATGAATATCTCACTCAAAACTGATTAAAATATTTCAATTTTTTCAATATTTCATTGTATTCCGAGACTAATTTACTTAGAAATAAGCATACTACAACTTTCTCTATTGACTATCAAATAAACTTGCATTTAAAACAATTAATTAACATTATAATTGAAGTGATCATAATATTATTAATTGTTTTGGATGGTACTGACTCAACAGTGAAATGCTCACTAGAGCTACAAAAATTGAATAATTAGCAGCAGTTCCAGTGAAAGACTACAGCTATAGAATTCTAAAAATACAGGTAAGAAACTTAAAGCATTTTCATCTACACCCATTGTTGTAGTACTTGCATGCAGTAAAGGTTAACAAGATTTATTGATTGATATATTTTTCTGTGATTAAAGTCTAATTTCATTCATTGTTCTCAAAAATTATATATTATATAGTCTATTTGCATTCACCTTGCCACCAGAAATTAGTAGTGGGTGCATGTAATAAGCATACATAGCACACATCATAAATTAAATACTTGTGGTGTTATTGTTTGAGTTATCACATCCAAAATAATAGCCCACGTGTCTGTGTGTATTGGGTTGATTTTCTTTTCTTGTGAGAAAAGTTTATTAGCTACAGTAGTATAGTTTATTTACTTAAATCTATATGATTAAATTTTACAGTTAGAACGTATTTCTTACCTTACTGGTTTCTCTTTTTAACCAGCATCCATTTTAATTGATTAACGAAATTAACGAGATCACATTCCTCTTAGTCAATGGTATATCTTATACTCTGCTTAAAATATGGAAAGTACCAAAATCTTGTACTTGTGGGTCGTATCATATAAAAATGACGTCAAAAAAAACGGATGATCGTCAGACTGAAATTTTGAATTTGGTCGAGTTATTAGAAAGTTATGATAATTTTTTTACCGGTAAGGTGTACATGAATACACTATAATTCCTACATTTACTTTATTTCTAGAAGATACACATACTTACAGATTGCAAAAATGAGAAGACTACTTGGATGAGTCATTTTCATCTCAAGAACTTAGTTTACCACAAATATAGGTTCAGTCTAGCAGATGTCTAGATTTTGATTAAAATATAGAGAGAAATAAAATAGAATAGTTAATGTAAGTATCAAGGGATATTTGTGAAGGATATTTGACCACAATAGGATCTACCTACAAACTAACAGGGATGACTATAGTAGTAATGTTTTTTACACATAGTACCAGTGCACATGCATTCTATAAGTTTCATTTAGTAATGATTATGAATACAGGGGATTTTGATCAAGGTATAGGTTATTTCCTGATACACTGATAATAATGAAAAGCACTAAAGTGCAGAACCCTAACTACAGCAGTGATATTAGTTTGTTTGAAATTGCCATGCTGCCACTACATAAAAATGTTAAACAATTAGAATAAAATAGGTAATATTGACAAAGCAAGTCCCAGTCTGCCAGATTAACCAAAATAGGTGTGTCAGATTTTAAAGACCATTCATTTGCTAAGCTATATATTTTGTAGCAAGCAGCTCCTTCTACATGTACCTACTTGCCACCGCAACTGTTAGCAAAAAAAATGCTATCAATGTGAGTTACAGTTGCCATAATTTCAAAATGAAACACATGTTTAACAAAGTTATCAAATTGACAACTGTATTTTGCAATTTGAGGTTTATTGGTGCAAACACCTGTTCCATCTTGCCTGTTCTGTTTAGAAAGGTCTTTTTGAATTTTTTAATTTTCAACTTTTGTCTTCCATTGACAAATGTTTAGCTTTTGCCGTTTTTCTATCAAGTTTTGTAGCTGTAGACACTTTCATCACTGAGTTGGAATAGCTCAAAATGCATTACAAACTAACAGACAGACAGACAGACGCACACACACACAGCATCCAGAGGCAACGAGAGTTAAATATACAAAACACTCTAATGCAAATAATCTCATACTTGAGTAACACCAGAGTGCATTAAAAAGAGTAAATAACTTAGAACTTCCATATACTATTATACTTACATGTACTATCTCTTAGTTATATTAATTATATGGAACAAGTGTTTGCTCCAATAAATTCCAAAATATAATTATCAACTCAAAAATTATGGTATTGATTTCAAATACTAAGTGGCTGCTAATTAACATTCACTGTTGTGCAATAAAGTGGTCACTTAGATATTCCATGTTACAGTACTACATGTACAGATACCATATACAAAGCTTGCTACTACATGTATCAAACCACAAGAGATAATATCAAAAGATGTTAGCCTCGCAGAAAAAATCATAATAAGTAAGCCCTTTAGAACCACTATAAATCATACTAGTATAGTGCAGAATTTAATATGACCTCAAAAACAATCCATAAGAGTAATATAGCATATATGGCCAAGTTATCCTAGTTTACTGGAAAACGACTTTTACTGATTGTCTACATTCTTGTGTTGTTCTATATTGTATACTACTATTAATGGTGGACCATTCTAATAAATTAATTTCTTATTTGACTTTTATGCCACTCGTTAAGTTTCCTTTTTTGTGTGGTGATGGTTAGGATTGGTAAACAGATATCACATAAAGTGCATATAGTTATCATTTTCTGATATTAATAATTAAGTAGCTGTCTAGACTAATTACTATAATTAAGTGTTTGTTTGACCTACTGACAAACATCATATGGATTCTAAATTTATATGGTTATAACAGATACTATAATGTTGTTAGCACATAGATATATGTAGTGTAATTGATGATATTTTCTTATGACTGTTTACATATGGCTAATGTTAGTGAGTCACAAGTCTATATATACAGCTATAATAAATTTATATATTTACAAACCTCTTTCAATGACCTTAATGGACTGCATATAAATTTTACCTGTTTACTAGTCTCCTAACTTTATACATCTCTACATAAACTAATGAGTGTTTTAGTCATATGTCAAACTCATCCACATAACAATTTTATACATTAAAATGACACATCACTTTTAGCAGTGATATACTTTTATGACTTCTATACCAGATAGCATGAAACAGACTGTCAATACTATTCTTGTGCGTGTCACACAGACAATTTTGTCGCATTGGTATTGTAATATTCATACACTATGCATCAAATATCTCTTCAGTCAGATGTTACCTCTCCCTAGGTAAATGACTGGTTCCTATAGACAAATATTTATGCAATGGAAATGACCATGCAGACATGGATTGCATCTTTATAAACAATTGATCCATTTAGTATATATGGGGATACATATAGTCTTCTTGTCTAATATGAAAGACAAAATAATCAGTCCAATTGGAATACAAAGTATCTTATATAATATTAGGTGTATTCTATATAGATACTATATGCGTGGCTTTACAGTTTTGACATATATTATGATATCAATAACACCACCCCATATACAGTAATATTAATAAAGTGCAATAATATTTACTTAATTTAAAATGCTGTTACATAAAGTTATTATATTATTTATCAGTATCAAGATTAAGTGAAATAGTTAGAGTTACCGTGGTTTAATAAGAAAGTGAGTTCTTTGTACATGAAATATCTACTAGATATAGAATCGGTACAGTTGGCACAGAATTTCAGGATCAAAGAAAATAACAGGAATAAGAAATCTAGTTCCAAGACTCGTTGTCGCTAACGAGCGAGACGAACACGCTCCTTGCTAACAAAAATCGAAGTGGATTTAACATGTTCGCTTTGCGTCAGTCTCCACCCCGAAATCGTCGGTCTACTGGCAGCGCTCGACAAGCGATTGATAGAACCATATTAAGTCTTGGATTTGAATTTTTCATTATTTTTTACTCTTTAATTTATACACATTTTAAAATTTGTTCGAGCTTCTAGAGCTGAGTCCAACAATTATGACCAATTGCAAGAAGAGTTAGCTAGTGTAACAAGCGCTACCCTAAGTAAATATTTAACTTCTTTATAAAAATAAAGTAAATGTAAGTAGGGCTAGTATCAATCCAACACAAAAAATACAAATAAGGTAGTAGTTTTCTCAATTTAGTCTCACTAAAAGTCTAGGATAGAAAATTTTGTCAGTTGGATGAGGGAACTTGGTGATCTATGCGTACGTAATTGTAAATTATTGGCTAGTCAAACAGCTAAAAACACATTTAATGTGGTTTGCTGTGCTTTTTAAGATATGATTTATATTAATGTTCAGGTACATTTGTGTGAACCATGAATTGTCTCATAAGAACACTTAACAGGCTTGTTTAAAGATTTTAAATTTAACAAAAAATACACAAAATGACTAAATAGAAAAATTCTAATATTAATAGCATTATTATACCTACATATTATTGTACATGTTAATGAGCTTTCCCACTGTGTTAAATAAAAGAGATATAATATTAGAAAGACAACTGTTGGTGCATTATAATGTATACATAATGTTTCCTGTGATATTTTCTTCTATCGTTCTTCTATTATATAGGACACAGACTTATCAGTCAACAGAGATTTTAAAAGCAAAATGATATGTTTCCTTTAAATATTTTTTCATTTACAATTATCCATTAACATAACATAATAAAATTATTTTGTATGCTTTTCTCTTGTTATAAATATAGATGTAATTATAAATAATTATTATTTTTATTAAAATCTTTTATTTTTTATTTTATTTTATTGGATTGAGAGTCAGTTTGACAATGACAATGGGCTGTTTGCAAAATACCAGTAGCTGACTGATATAAGTCAGGACTTATGAAGTAATCTATACCACAACAGAAAAATCAGGTGTTAAAGATGTAGCATTTCGTATTGTGGATGATCCTTGGATCTATACTTCTCCTAATGTGATGTCAACTTTAACTGTGTAATGTCTTCCTTCATCAGGGAAGGGATATAGATGTAAATGAGATTTCACCATATTTACTTATAGATGCTATAGCTGGAGCTGTTTTAACAAAGAGCATATACTTCTTACATTGTATTAATAGGATGTATAATGTGCCTACTTGTGCAAGTTGTTGTTTGTTATGGGAGAAGATTGGCTACAAAATGACCAACAGAGAAATTTGAGATAATAAAGACATTGTTAGAAGTAGAAGCTATAAAGTTCATTTTATGAGATTTGCACCACCTCTAATATTAAAGGAGTACACTTTTATGTAAGTAACATGAATGGCCTGTCCAGTTTGAATAGTTGAAGATGTTGAATTGGATTGACCATCAGTAAAAACAATTGTTTGATAATAATACAATGTCAATGTGTATACAAGTAGTAAATACATGATTTAATAATAATGCTTGACAATGCATACAAAAAGAGCTTTTAAAAAAGTCACTACATAATACCACTATAATCTAATGAAAATTTAGTACACCCTGCATGTAATAAACATTGAGACATTTAACAAGAAATATTAATACATACATACATACATATATATATATATATATATATATATATATATATATATATCAGGGATGAGGTCAAATACATTGAATAGTATTTAAATACAAATACAAATACTTTGAAAAATTAATATTTAAATACTTTTCAAATACTGCTTTGTACTATCCAGAACACCCCCATTATTTGCTTTTAAATGTAATCAACTAATCATTACAAATTATTGATTGGATCTAATAAACACAAGTTCTTCAAATATTTTGTCACAGATAGTGTACTTGTTGGTACTAATAGGTGCTAATAGATCTTACACATAATCTTGCAGAAGAAACAAACAATTTAAAAAAGAGTATTTGAAGATTTCACGAAGTATTTAAGATACAAATACAAATATTTCCTGTTTTAAAAATTCAAAATACAAATACAAGTACAAATACTCCAAAAAATATTTAAATACAGCTAAATACAAATACTCATGTATTTGATCCCAAACCTGATATATATATATACTGTATGTATATGTATATATATATATATATATATATATATATATATATATATATATATATATATATATATAATATATATATGTGTATATATATATATATATTATATATATATAATATATATATGTGTGTGTGTGTAGATAGATATTATAGATAGATAGATATAGATATAGATATACATACACCCAGTAGTCTGGTATACACGTGGTCAATTTTCAAATTTTGCCCCTGCATTCTGATTATCTTCTTTTCATTCTTTTTTTTTCTTTATTTTATTTTTTACTTGATAACCTTATATTGCCTCATTCATTGGAACAATTCTAACTTACCTTTTTAGTTTATAGTAAATCATCCTTTTTTGTTTAATTTCAAATTCTGTCATTTTCATATAAGTTACTAAGCAAAAAAGGCAAAATGAACATAAGACTCTCTGTGTGTAGTTAGATTTTTCTTGATATGTTTTGGTTTTGGTTCACTTCTAAGGATGTTTCTGTGAAGAGCTACTTATGGGTGTGGCTGTTGCAATAGCATTCAGACTTCCTGAACAATATCTTCCTGTACTAACGGAGCAATTGAAACCAGATATACCAAAAACAGTTCTTGTATGTGAAATTAAGTGTATTTATCTTGTATATACTATTATGTGCGTTAATGTATATATAATAATGTTATTAATACATTATATTTCATGTGCTCTAATCAGATATTAGTTAGTGGGAAATTGTAAATTAGCCAATTGGAGCACAGAGTGGTCTAGCATTACTGCTCCTTCGCTGGGCACAGAGTGGTCTAATATTACTGCTCCTTCGCTGGGCACAGAGTGGTATAATATTACTGCTCCTTCGCTGGGCACAGATATCTGGACACCAGAGACAAGATCAGACCAGATCTTTTATTCTCAAAAAAGTGTATAGAAATGGTTGGACTATAATGTGTTTACAACATGTAATGAAGCTGCTCTTCAAATACTGAAGGAAAATTGATTACAAGAGGACAACGACAATTTGTGTATACTAACATTTTAGCCCTTATAAGCCTTATATGTCACACCCATTTCAAGGAGGTCACACACAATAGAAGGGTTTGTCTAATTGAAGACATGTTAGCCCTAATCCTATATATTTATATTCTCTTTAATTGCAGCTTTTGTAGTTGGATTGAATGACTATCTCTTGGTAAATTTAAAGTCACCAACTGATATTAATGCCAGAATAGAATGTATCTTTTCAGGGAAATTGTTTTACTTACCATCTTATACAAAGCTTGATACAAAGTAAAGCCATTCAAGGAAAGTTAGAGCCACATCGTGCTTGAGCCTCTCAAGCAACAAGCTTGAAAATTAGTGATAGTACAATTGTCTGATTGACAATCAACACCAGATTCCATTAGTCTAAAGAAAATATTGAAAATAATAATTAACAACTGTTTTCAGAACAAAATGTATGCTTAACATTCCTTAAAGTAACTTACATTGAACATATAGCATCTCTTCTAACATCACAAAATATATAGCTATAGAAACATTTGAATATAGAAACAATAAATAATTTGGTAATCACAGTACAAACATTATTAACTTGAACATTGTTGTTGACATTCATGTAGTGTAAAAAAGTTATTATCATTGGTATTGCAACCTCCATAAATAAACTTTTCACATTTCTGACTGGTAGAATTATAGAAGTATCATGGAAAAGCACCACGACATAAATAATTGACAGATTAAATGATTATATAACTAGTTATAGTTAATAATACCATATATTGTAAAAACAAATCTATGTCATCAATCTACATTCACTGGTCCATGTTGTGGTGCTTTTCCACAATACTTTTGTAATTCTACTAGTCAGAAATGTGAAAAGTTTATACATAAATCTTGGTCATAAATCATAAATCTACACCAACATACATAAATATATTGGTATATTATGCACATACTAAAGTATTATTCTATATTTAAAAGATAGTATGACACACCATAATATGGTGCGTCATACTATTTTTTTTATTTCAGGCTTAATAACATTTATATTATAAATGTTATTAAACCTGTTGTTTTTAAATTCAAAGCTGTCTTTAAGTTATGTTATGATCCTATTATAATTTATATTACATCTTTTTTCTTTACTTTTTTTATTATTACAAATACTTTTATTTCATAAGTCCAAGGAATTTACAAATATTCATTCAGTAATGTCTGAATTTGGACCCTTCTCACATTTTCATTTCTAATATAGGATAAAGAAGTCTTTTAATAATCAAACAAACAATAAATTATTTATTTGGAAAAAATCAATCAACAGTACTGCATACAATATTGTTCAGCAAAGTGTATAAAAGTAGTAAACACTTGATTTAATAATAACATGAGACCATACAAAAAAGAGTTTAAACAAAGTTATTAGTATAATCTAATTAAAATTTAGTACTCCCTGCATGAAATAAACACTTAGATATTCATCGAGAAAGGCAGGGTTTGTGGTTCCAGCAATAAAAGTTTTCTGGAATAACATCTTGAGGTAGAATCTACAAGTAACACAACAATCATTATTTATAAAAATATGCATACATATATACTTTTGTTACTAGCTGGCATTGTTTAACAATATACAGAGCTAACAGTCTTAAAATATACTTCACTACATATCGCCATAATATCACCAATACCTAATATACCTTATTAACAATAAAGAAACTTCTACGAACACAACGACCCCACTTCTTCATACACTCCTCATCTAATGGGTTCTCACACTCATGAGGACAGTATGGAAGCAATTGTGGAAATGGCAATATGTTTTCAGAATAGTAACAAGCTCGACAATTAGTGATAGTACAATTGTCTGATTGACAATCAACACCAGATTCTATTGGTCTAGAAGAAAATTTTGAAGATAATTGACAACTGTTTTCAGAACAACATTTGTGCTTAACATTCTTTAAAGTGACTTACATTGAACAAATAGCATCTCTTTTAACAGTGCAAAATATATCACTGCAGGTTGGAGGGCAAGCTATAGAAAAACATTAGAAAAATAATAACAAAAAATAGTTTAGTAATCATAACATTATACTAACTTGAACATTTCTGTTGACATTCATGTAGTGTAAAAAAGCTATTATCATTGGCATTACAACCTCCATAAATAAACTTTTCACATTTCTGACTGGTAGAATTATAAAAGTATCTTGGAAAAGCACCACGACATGGACCAGTAAATGGGGGTTGATGACATGGATTTGTATCTACAATATTGTATTAAAATATAATAATAATAATAACTATAATTCAGTATGTTATTATTAGTATGACATTTATCTATTTTAATTAATTTAGTTATATTTGACATATTGTAACTAGTTGTAATGGTATGACCATAAGTACTAAAACTATTTTAATTTTATTTTAACTTCTTTTTTACCATATACCTTTAACTAATTGTAATATTATGATCAGAAGTGTTAAAACTATTACAAAAACATTACAATAGCATTAGATTTATATAATTAATAATAAACTCATCTAATGAATAAGTAACTACTAGTAGTCTATAGTCATTGCAAACTTTGTCTTAATAATTATTCTCACCTGGTATTTTCTCTTCACAGAAGTCTCCCATAAAACCAGGTAGACAATCACAGATATAATTACCAGCATGATACTGACATGTACCACCATTACAAGGATTAGGATCACATGGTAAATATACTGTTGTTTGGTATAATACATTATGTTTTATGCATTAATTTTACTTTTAGTATCACATGTGTCTCCTTTATAACCTTCTCCACAAGCACACATATTAGTATCCACACAAGAACCATGAATACAAGGTGGATTACAAGTAACTATTATATAAGAAATATTTAAAAAAGATTGATTACGTAAATTATTACTTGGTTTGGATAAGTTAACAAGTAGTTCAAAATCTTGTCCTCCTTGATATGTAGTCTCACCAATTTCAACTCTTCCGGTAGCTGCTATATCAAACTTACAAAACACATCATCTCTACAGATCTTATTAGCTTTATCTTCAAGAGCTGAATCATTAAATCGAGGCTCATAGACAGGAGTGAAATCTGGACAATAGAATGTAGACCAGCTTTGTCCTGAGTGATATGTGAACAGACTGTCACTTGGTTCGTTAATAATCCCTAAAGGAGGATGACCATGATGTAACAATGAATCACACATTCTTTGTTGTGTATTATACAGATAACTATACATCACTATAATCGACAATGTGCACTAATAAGAAATTTGTAGGATAGCCTATATATATGTGTGTGTGTGTGTGTGTTAGGTTATTAATAAGTTAGGAAATCCCATGTTTTGCCTTATAATTATTCTTTGATTTAGAGAAAGGAGTAGTACAATTTGCATAGACCTTTCACTATATTACTGCTTTATTTGCTTGTATTTATTTCAATATGCTCACATGTGATTCCAAACTCTTCATGTATCCTTTGTATAGTGGAATTCAATGGAAGAATTGCTTTATTTCCCTTTGGAGTAAGGTCATCTGTCTTATCACCATTATATGGACCCATTAATCCCTGCGTTTTATTCTTAAACCTCTCTGGGAGGCTAACAAATAGAACTGATATGAAACCATTTTGTTCTTGGACTTGAATAAAGGCACCACTTGAAAAAATAGCATTGAGTGTCTTGTTACCAGAGTCAGTGACAGTGACGTTATCAAATTCTTGACTTTTCAATTCATCAAAACTAATTCTCTCTCCATCAACAAAAGCGATTAGGGAAGTGATATTGTCAAGTTCAAACTGAACTGTACTTGACCTCTTTTCTTTGGCTACACAAGCTGAAAATACAGTAGCTTCTGCAACATTTCTGGATAAAGTTTTAACTTCAACCATTCTTGCTTGTAATGTAAAAGATTGGTCAGTTGTCTCAATGAGAACAAATTCACCCTTTCCATTAAATGTGTACTTGTGGAGATCAAGAGTCACAATATGAGGATCACCATAAACACATGCTATAGAAAAGAACTAAAACATTTTTAGATTATTAATGATATTTTTACCAGGTATTGGAGGAATGTAAGCTGATCCATTATCTGAAGGACGTCTTTCATAGTAAATATCACAACTAGTTTGTGTTCCTTTACAACAGAAGATATATGGTAGGATATCTTCAAATTGATGTTTAATCAAGTTACTCAAGTAATTCAATCTAGTACTACCAACTGTAGATACTTTATTTACTGATCCTCCACTAGTTGGACCAACAATTAGATTACCATTGTTACCATAGCAACATTCATTACCTGAACCTTCATTGGACCTGTAGTAGTATGATGTAAATATAGCAGATTTATTCATTTATTTAAAGAAATATTAATGTATGATAAAGGAATTGCTATTTTAGTGCATGAAGTAACTTACATTGTAATAATCCTTTGATGATAACATCTAGCGGCCAATGGATGTAAAAATTTTATCAGTCTTATATCTCTGTCATAAATGAGTCCACTGTTGATAGTTCCTGCTTGACTACTAGTTGGTGGACATGGGAAATCAGAACGCACTTTATCTAATAGTTGTTGACCAATACTAGATGGTTCACTGATAGACCATGCTTTACATGCAGACCATAATTTAGTACCACTAGATTGTTTATTGGTTGACACTATCCATATTATATCTGTCCATTGAGTGACTGTCCCTTCTGCTTTATCAAATAATGTAGGATTTTGAGAATCACTACCTTTAGCTTCAATAGAAATAATGGCAGCATAAGCAGATTGGTTACTGGAGTGTGATATGGTTGGTAACTTGACAGTAGCTGAGCCAATATTAGCTACTTCACTATCTAGTGTGGCAACTTTTTCTAATGTAGGAACATCATTAGTTATCTGGAAGATGTATAAGTTGATGTCAACAACTAAGTCTGTAGGTTGAATGATAGCTTGTACTGGTTCAGTCAAAGATATTGATGACCATGTTAAAGTGATTTCATCTCCTACATAAATAGGTAGTTCACGAGAACTAATATCAACACGACTATCATCTTCAATACGTCCTAAATGCAATCAAAATTAACGTCTATAAAATTATTAATAATAATACTTACTTGAATAAAATGATGCTTTACTTTGATCCAATTGTACACTCACTCTTCCTACTTTTGTTAGTCTAGGTGTAACACATAATACTTGTGTTTGACTAACAATAACACCATCCACTTTAATACCATCAAATATACAATAACTAATTGAAACAGAAGGAGGCCTTGTCAAAATAACTGGTACACCACCCAATATATGACCAAACAATGGATTGACTTGGAGTGCACCTATAAAAAAGTGAGGTAAAATTGAGATCAATATATCTAGACTGATTTGTCTAACCAGTATTAATAATGTTTAGATTCATTCCTGTTAGGTATGTGTATCCTTCATTAAAAAAATAAGTACGATCACTAAAACTTCCATAACCAATTACACTAAGACCAGCAGTAATATCAGTATGACGTAAAACATGAGGTAGAGTATCATCAAATTCATGAACTGTTCTATATCCTATAATGTCACCATTGTCACTATGAATAGACTGCCAGTTCCAGTTGTAAGATTTATTATCTAATAGAACACTTGTTGTATTAGTTGTTGTGATATGAATGTAGTGATGATCATAAAAGTCAGTCATTGTAGTGTTCAGTGGTACATAGATAACTGCATTAATATATTGTTCAACAGGAGGCACTATGCTAAAAGTTTCATGTATATATGAAGTGTTTATCAGTTGACTTCGTATATGTCCTTCTGAAACTAGTTGTAAAACAAGTATTGGTTTATCTGACTCAATAGCACATAAGACATATGAAATGTTTTTACAGTATGTGAAATTATATTCACCGTCAAAGGCCAAAAATATAATTTTGTCAAGTGTTCCATTACATATTTGTTTTACTGTAGTTTCTCCTTCAGATGCTATAATCTTAGTGACATATGGGGTATCAGGAAATGGGACAAACAAGAATCGCTTTCCCCATGTCACTGTTGGAGGAATTTGCTCAACTACTGAACTGCAAAATGATTCCTGATAAAGTGGATGTTTTGTGAGTATATCCAGCCACCATTGTTCTTGAGAATTAATACCACACTTATGTCCACTGATAACAGTTAATGGATTATTAGAGACAACTGCTGTACCACTCAAGTCATCAATGGATTCAATAAGAAACGTTTGCATCTTATGTAGTAAAAATGAATACTTTTCACCAGCTCTAACAGTAATCATTGAACTGTCGGAAGATTGAGGGTTTTCTGGAACCTCAATGATCTGTGTAGGCACTATAGTGATAGTGGTATTATCTTCATTTCCGACCAAAAGATGAAATTGTCCATTGAATCTATTCAATGAATCAATAGATGCCATGTAATATTTGTACTGGTCTATTGCAAAGTCAATATGTGGATGGACTAAGAATTCAGCATTGAAGTAATAGAAACTCAAAAATGTCATAACAATTGATATTGGTATGTCAGAGTGGACATGTATTCCTTTATATCGCTGAGAGTAATGTCCAGAATTTATCCCAAGGTTATAAGGCAGTACCACAATAGCTGGACTATCAACAGACACATTACCAGCATAATTCCATCCAATACCAGTTTCTATTGTGAACTGCACTTGTACATTTGAAAGCGTGGTGATAGAAAGCTCCATTGGGACTTGGAATCCGTAAGCTCCAGTATAGAAATCAACTCCATAAGTTGTAAACTGGGCAGTGCCCTTGTCAAAGAAACAAAGATAACCTACTAGAGAAATAATTAGCATAATACTGTACAAATATAAGACATACAGATTGTAAAAATGATAAGTCTGTTAGGAAGAGTTATTTTCATTTTAGCAACTTGGTTTACCCACAAATATAACTATAACTTCCTCTAGTAGATACCTAGATTATGATTAAAGAAAGAGAAAATTAATTTAGTGATAATTAATATCAGTATCCCTTAACAGGAATGACTACAGTAGTAATGTTCTTTACACATAGTACTAGTACACAGGTATTCCATAAATTGTGTTTAGTAATGATTATGAATAAAGAGGATTTTTGTGTGTACAAGGTATGGGATATTTCTTGATATATACAATTTTCAATTCCTTATAATATGCAAAGTTTTGGATTAATACAAATCTAGGTCTATGCACAATTACGTACTTGAGTATCACAAAAAATTGACATAGTTTGATTACAATTTTTCTGACTACCCATATCTACTGACAGGGTTCTACTTAAGTAGAAGAGTTCATATTTAAATAACAACACGTGACTATGTGGTTTAAGCTTAAGTACTTAACTAGGTACTAAAAATACATTTCCATATATGGGCAATGGACTTGCCCAAAGACATAGAAACAGTTGTTAAACACTCCTTTTATTTTTTATTTATATGCTCCTGATCAGAATAAAGCTATGATAAAGTTTTGATTATTATTTATTAAAGTAGACATAACTACTGCTAGTGTTCTACTTTATAAATTTTTGGTGTAACATGTCTTTCAACTTATCATAATATAACAACAAGATCTCATTAACATAACATTTTTGTGCTACCAAAGCTTAGACAGTTTATTTGGACAGCCCCTTCTCCCTTTTAGAAAAATGGCATCAGTCCTAGGTTATTAAATGATGGAGTACTAGACAGGACCATGGACCATGAATGCTCAAATTGATTAATAATAAAGCACTTCCTGCAGGAAAATAACTACTAGTTACAAATATATATATATATATTTGTCTTGTTGAAAGCCATCTCATGTCATGGGCCAGTAGAGGGGGGGACTAACTGGCTATAGACCTACTATATGACACTGCTCTAACACTAATAATATAACAAAATACATGCATGCATACTGTTAAAGTAGATTTGTTTTAACTGATTTATAATCAGTGAGGTTTCATGCATCTACCCAAAATATATTAAATGTATATGCATTGTTGTGATAAATATGGAACTACACAGTTGGTGTAATTAAACAAATGGCTTCTCAATAAGGAATGTCTGTAATGTGAAGTGAGCTTGGAGTAGCTAGAGAGAAGGAAACATTCGCAATAAGTAAGCCCGATAACATACATAATGGCTATCTCTAGTGTGTAGTGGTGTTAGACTATTATAAATTAAATAGTGAAGCCCTCACATACAGCTCCATCATCCATGAAAATTATTTCATTTTCTAATGTTAAACAGAATTGCTCTGACGCAACTGTCCATTACAAAGTAGAAACCATCACATTGCTATCATTAATATATAGCTATGTGGTAATTACTACTCTGTAGCATATTGTCCTATAATATAACATTAGTCTCAAAACCAGATATTTCACTAGGGGGAGAAAATATCCAGAGAAACTGTTATTGCCATTATGAGTAGCTGTAGGTAGAGGCTCACAATAATTAAACACATTGAAATCACTATATATTAGACAATTATACCACAATTTAAAATTTAAAATGACTTCAAAACTATTCAGTAGAGTAAGGTTACATACATATTGCAGCCAGGTTCTGCTAGTTTATTGGAAAACAACTTTACTGATTGTGTACCTTATACCAGATGATCCAAAATAAACTGTTATAACATTCTTGCACTTAAAAAGCATTGTCATTTCAACCAAGGCCTTGGTTTACCATAATTTCATCAATTCTATGTAAGCCTAATATTGAATTGCCACAAACCAAAAATTAGTCTAACTCAATATGTATAAAGCTAACATGAAGCCATAAAGTGATGTCTGTAGTTATTTTTTGAAGCCACGAGTAATAGATATAAAGGATATTATTTGAATTGACTAATCAGATAAACAGGATATTATTTGAACTGAACTGAACAGATGGACAGGATACCATTTGAACTGATCCAACCAGAACTAGACTGGACACTATTTGAACTGATCATGATCTAACCAAGATTCTGGTTAGACAGTTCATATAGTATCCTGTCTAGATCTGGTTAGTTCACTTCAAACAGTATCCTGTCTGGATTCATCTCTTGCTCATGGCTTCAATTAAATTACAGATATTACTTTTTAGCCACAATATTGAGTTAAGCTAGGTTTGGGTTTGTGGTAAATCAGTATGGGGCTTACATAGCATTGATGAAACTATGGTAACTAAGACCTCAGTTGAAAATGACGCAATGCTCTGAGGAAAAGATGTGCAACAACAGTGGGCAATATGATTACATTGACACACAGCAAAACGTCTGGTTCTTAGACTAATGCAGTGTTACTTCAATTTAAAATTGAGTTGTGTGTTATTTCAAACAGCTGTATGATTATTTAGATTGAATTTGATAAATAATATATATATATATATATATATATATAATTATGTATATATATATATTAATTTTGCTTAAATGTTCTATCTTAACCTTGTGAGACAAATATATGGTTTACAGAGCATGTATGTCAATACAGTCAACAATATAATATTGTACTAGAGTTTGCTTGTTCATGACTACCAGTTAGTTATTTGAAATAGTATCTATAGTATATATTCGTAGTTTCAATTATTAATATTAAACTATAAAGAATATTGTTTGGTTTCTAATAAGATTAAAGTTTAGTAATTTGGCTTTGTGGTATCAGGCTTCAAATCAAAACTATGATAACTAAGACCTTGGTTCCATTGAAATCAGATACAATGCTTTTAAAATGAAGTCCATGGATTGGTTAGAAATAAAAGTGATCCATTTTTAAAGTGATATGTATAATCATATATAATTATATATATATATATATATATATATATATATATATATATATATATATATATATATATAATATATATATATATATATATACACATATATAATATGCATATACAATAGTCTCATGATCATGAGAGACAAAATATCCAAAGAGGGTACAAAATATCTTAGCTAGGGTAATTGTTAGACAGACATTTTACAGCATTACCAATAGACTGAGTGTCTAGAGTGCTTATAGTAGAACATCAGAACAAAAATATATTAACTTCCCATTAAAGTATGGCATTCTATTACCAGCACTCTAGACACTTCCATACAAGGTACAAAAATATTCACTTAAAAGTATATCTGCTACATAAACATTGTTATATACATTATATATATCAGTGTCAAGAATGAGTGAGATGCTTAAGAGTTGATAGTTACCGTGGTAAAGGAGAAACCAATTGCTTTGTATATGAAGTCCCTACTAGAATCAACACAGTTAACACGTCAGATTTACAGGAACGAAAGAAATGACAGGAATAAGAACTCTAGTTCCAAGACTTGTTGTCACCAACATGCGAGACTAACAGCCTCTCTCTGCAAACAAAATCTGGCAGTTTCTGGATGCATCCAACCATGCGATTACTATAAATAGTAACACGCGATCGCATGTTGGGGTCGAGTAATTAGCATTGTTTATAGTGAACACTGAAGTGGATGACGTATTCCAGGTTACAAGACAGGACGTGAAAGTCTTGAATATATTAGCTGTGTGAATAATATGCAATCACCAGTACTTGGCATATTTTAATCTAGTCTTGTGTGGCAATAAGTACGAAGGCGGAAAGTACTTTCTGCCTTCGTAGGCTTGACCATGCGAAACTCCTGTTATGCTAGCATATTGACAGAAAAATGCCAGCAGAATGTGCCTGTCCATAATCTACAGTTTTCCTAGTAGGCTTGCATATACGCAAAAGATAACAGGGGCAGGAGGTTGTGTCTTAGTTTCCAACTAAATCACTATTTTCACAACGAAGAAATATTGTATTAATCGCCAATAATTAGAATAACCTCATGTTGTTATTATCATGTAGTTGATCTTCGCGTTTTTCATCATTGTTCTGAAAAAATATTCTGTGAAGTATTTCCATTTCTACTCATAGTTTGTAGGAAAGGGGTTAGTTTTTGTTAAAATAAAATATTATCCTTAAGGAAGAGGTGTGGCCTCATGGATTACAAGTCTTCTGTACAGTATTAGTATATGTGGTGTAGCAAGGAAAATATTACGTTGTGAAAGGTCGCCACTTGGCAGACAACATATTAGCAGAAAGTTCAGAGAAAATAACATCATGAAGAATTTCATGGTATACTAATCAATACTTCATTTTGTTGTTCTAACTCACAGTATGTCACTGAATAAATTACCTTACAACCTCATAATCCACTGAAATGCCAATGTAGGTGTATATGTATATATAAGAAAAGGTCTAGTTACAAACAGGTCCATTTAAATAGTCCAACAGCTTTGTAACTGGTTGGCTAGTTTTAAAACGGATCATTCAGTTACATTTTAATTTATTTAACTGCTTTTTTCTCTATCGCAGAACATCAGTAGGATTTTTAAAACTATTTTGCCTGTATTAGTAAAAATAATTGTATTTCTATCCTTATCATACCCACATAAGGGTATATATATGTATTGTTGTGGACCGGAAGATCTAATTGAAAATAATCTACCAGTCCAGCCATTAACTGATAATAAGAAAACAGGCAATAACATAATGATCACTATCAGAACTATTAAGAAATTTTATCAAAAGAGATTATCAATCTTATATGATACTTGGTTGACTGTAGTAAATGGTTGTAATGTGTTTTAGTGACTGATGGAGAAGATAATAAATATCAGAAAAAGAGCAAGAAGTTAGGTGAACATCTTTTAAAAACACAATATTATATTATTGTTGCTATTGTTAAATCTCTCCTTGACTTCACCTACATGATATTTTAGCCCTAATAACATAAAGTGAGAATGTTCACACTATCAATAGTGCAACCACAATATAGTGTACATGCTTGATTGACCTTTAATTACTTATGTGGGTGATGGTTGCTAAGTTATGTTAAGCTCTATAAAAATACATAGTAAGTACATGAGCACAAAGTGGAGTTATCATAATGCCCTTTGATCTTTGGTAGGTCATATTGTAACTATTGTAAATAAACTTCATAAATAATTAATCAAAGATTATATTCAAAATCAAGTTGTGCTATAAATAATGACTTGATTTGTGAAGCGATCATTCATCAAAATCAGATGCTTTCTTTGCTGTTAATGTTGACATTTTAGTCTGGTATTAACATTGCCAACATTAAATGAAAGGTCAATGACACCAGACTATTTAGAGTTAGGCTTATGCATAAAACAATAGTATATAATGCAAAAGGTTATTTCACAGATTGGTTATTGCATATATATCCTGCAAGTCTTAACAAAACTGCAAAGCTTTTTGAGCATGCATTGTGTGTGAATTGTGTCAATAAATATCTTGCATAATTTGATAAGAAAGGTGTTAAAAGTCATAAAGCTTCTGTCAATAAAGATAATGTTTTAACTAGAATTACAGGTTGAACTGAAGCTACCAGCAACCTATGTACACTTGCAAAGAAACTACTGTATTTTATTTAGTCACATCCATGATAATTGAAGTCCAATCCAGTCCAATCCAATGTCTACACACTTCTCTTTTGGGCTCAACAACAACAGAAAAGCTATAAATACAAGTTACACACCTCTTTGGCAGGATTAAGTGTCAGTTCCTGTGCTAAATTTTAAACATATCTGCCACTAGCAAAATTTGCATTAAAAATAGCTCTATCTTGAGACAATACAATTTCTTATTTTATTCAGTTATTTATTAAATTACCATGTAGTGGTATCATGGCCAATGAACATAACTCCAATCAATACTACTGTAGTGATATTTCTACACTTTAGTCCTTTTAACTTATACATGCAGGCATCAATTACGCCGTCATATCTTGTGGACGGGATTATGGAAGGTGTCTTCAATTCATTAAATATTATGTCATTATATTTCAATTACATATCAGATCAAGTTTATGTTGCAAGTCAGGAGAGGAAATGGCACTGATGCACAGACCAGAGAATAAACATTATGAGTAAGTACCTAATACAAGTTAGTACAATGTAAATGATATATGATACTACATAATATTCAAATAAATGGCATAGTAGATAACAAAGATTTTCTTAATTTCTTTAGTTGGTTTTGTCATGTAGATGATGATATTTATGTCATCTTGAGTAATTTAGTCAAACTCTTATCAAAAATGGATCCTAAAACTGATCTTATATATATTGACAGAACATGGAAACGCCCTGTTTCAGTAAGTTGGAATTCATAATTACATTTTTAATATTAGGTGTGGTTACAGTGAGGGACGGGCCATGAAAAAAGACACATCCCTTTAATAGCTATGGGATCACATACTGATCTATAATTGTGAAAAAAATTTCATAGGATTCTTTAAGATGGTATAAATCATGTAATTATAAAGATTAGATAATTCATAGAGGCTATTCTGCTAAGAAGGATTTTCTCTATGCTAAAGCTTTAAAGTGTCATGCCCAACATCATAGTGCTCATTGTAAATTAATTTTAAATTATTGGTTACTATAATACATGTTGACAGTCAATGCATAGGGTTATTAATTGCACACTACAGTCACATACAACAATACAATAATAAAAAAATATACTTGTATATATAGATACCACATGGCCCAAAACAATCGTAGGGCTGCCTGGCATATTGCACATGGCAGGTGGAATAAATAAATTTTGTTGTATTATTTTCACTATAACATTTGTTCTCTTAATAGTTTGTACAAGGACAAATATTAGTCAAGGTACATTTATTCTTTTTCGTATTAAATTTTTTGGGATGTCTTTAGGATAAGTCTCGAAAGTTCTATTTTACTGCTGGTGGTATGTACTGTTTATCTAGACCTATGTTAGAAAAAGTCAAACCTTGGTTAGGGTAAGTAAATTTTTTGTCTTTGCTGATCCTTACATGTGTGTACAACCAACGATTGATTGATCATAATTATGTATACATCCTCTGCCTGTATATTTTAATATAGGTTATACACTGAAGTTAATGTTTCTACTGAATTTATTAAACAAAGCACCAAAGATGTGAGATTTCGTAATCAGTAGTATAACATACTGACTGTGGTGTATAACTGACTTTTACCATGCAATTTGCATGCAAGAATGATAAAGAGTTTTCCTGGGAGCTTCATAAGTGTTTGGAACAGATATGAAACTTCCTGGGATGCTAATCAAGATTGCTATGACATTTATGAGAGCTATCATTGTCAGTTCATTGTTTCCTACAAGCATGACAAAAGTTATGTACCTTTGCAATCACTATCAAACTGCCTTACAATGAAGAACACATGGCGACGGGCTTGTGATTTTTTACATAAAATGCACAATCACTTGATTAGAAATGATTAGAAAAATTGTAATAGTAACAGCTTAAAATGATAGAAATAAGATGTCAATGATAGTAATGAGATTATACCTACATACTGTAGTACTAATATTATAAAAACTTGTTGTGGTGTTGTTTCTATATGTTATAGTGAATACATGATGTTTTACTTATACTATGACATTTTCTTGTCTTAATGTATCATTCAACTATTGCAAAGATGTTGTAACAAACAACACTTAAGTAATACAATTTTTCCTGTGAATACATTTCAATAGACAACCTCAACCATAAAATATTGATGACATAATTAATATGATTTCTTGTTCAGGATATTGTTCAAATGATACACTTCTCAGAATATTTTATTGTCTGGACTAACTATCTGATTTTATCATGGCACTGCAGGCAAAGGATGTGACTATTGGAATGACTGTAGGTGAGAAATTAAATAGCTAGTGATGTACCTGGTCATGTATCTATGTATGCATGTATGACTAGAAGGATCTTAAGGTATTTTATAGTGGATCATTTAAGTTTAATCGCTGCTTTGAATGTTTCAATACTGGTTGGAACAGGCCATAATAGCCTTGCAGGTAGATGCATGCTTTTAGGAGGCACCTATATTGGAATTATACAGTAGTTATGTACTTGCTGATTTTTATAATTATGTATGGTGGCACAATGTTCTTTTTTGCTCATAGTTATTCAAAAACTAGAAGTTACTTGAGGGAGTGTTCATTTAAATGTTGGTGTTATTTTGAATGCCTGTTGGAACAGGCTATGATAGGTAGACTATCAGGTACCAGTAGATATTATATAATAATCTAGTGGAGCCCAAACAGTATGAAAGAACTAATATATATATATATATATATATATATATTTCACATGAGAATTCCACCATCTATAATTTTGGTAGTGATTCATCCTAAGATCATAGAACATGCACAACAACAATGTTGTTTCATTAATCAAGAGGAGACTGCATCCTTTGGTTGTATATTTCCAACATATTTTCCTTAATTTTATGTAAATATATAGTTATTGATCTTTCTAAGTAGTGATAGATTCCATCATTCACTTTCAAAGGACTATTCAATATTTTTAAGAATAATTTGGTTTAACTGACAAACTTCACCTACCCATTTTGTCTTCTTTCTCACTTCTTTGCTCACACACACTATAGAATTACTGGCCAATGAACAGTTAACACACACACACTTAATATATTCACATTCACTGGTTTTATCTCGATTCAAAGTAGACCAAGAAACTTTAAAGCAACAGGTGAGAAATATAGCATCAACTAAAAAAGTACTCATGATGTTGTCTTTTCCTTTTCAGGTTGGTTTTGCTTATGGGTGTGGTCAATTATGTCATGTCAAAAAATACAAAAACAATGCAATTAGAGTACCTAATGGAAAATTTCCATACAAAGATGACAAATCAAGGCATAGTAGTACATTTAAAGTTTCCAATATAAATATAAATTTCAATTTTTTTTATAGGCTTCATTGTTATTTATACCCAAAAGCTTCCATATGTAATTAATGGAAGAATAATTTATTTGTCAAAATATTTTGTATTTCATGTTACAAACTTGAACAATGTGACTTACACACATATAAAAATATATAAACCTATTCAAAAACAACTGCGATGTCATTTCCCAGTCACTCAGGCCTTTATAAATATTATATTCTGACAATGGACTACTACTATATATGAACTAATTGCAAGAGATAACCATCTCTTAATATAGGGCACTAATATAAACTTCAGATTTTGATTTAGTAACTATACTTGACATGTTGCATGATCAGTAAACCAAAGCTTAATACATTAACATGAAACAACTGGTGTTACAAATTAATCAGTATTTGTGTATATAGAGAAAGATCTCTAATGCTTTATTTACAGGCAATGATGCAGTGCTCTATATAACGATTAACACTTAAATAGTGATAAAGCTATCTTTTATGAAAAAAGAACAAATTGTACTATGTGCCTAACAATTGTAACCTAAATCCTCTTGTTTGTAAAAATTCCTAAATTATGTTTCAGACCAAAAATCATCAAATTAAAAATAAAGTACATTCTAATTATGCTAAGTACAATTAAATGATCATATATAGTGAGTTATTTTAATAGTTAGTAAGTTGAAGGAGGTACACTTAGTAAAATCGTTTATAAACCATTTTTTCTGACCTTAGCCATACCTCTGTATTGCTAGAAAACATCACTACAGTGGAATGAATATTGCAACTAAAATTGACTGAAATGTATGAAGTAGGCAGTGTATACAACAGTCTATAAAGACAGTTGCGTAATAAAACGTTTAGAATCATTATCATAATTCTCAACTGTTTTTAAAAAATGAGAAACTAATAATCAATTAGCAAGAAGAAAATCTATATACACACTTGCATATGACTACTGTAGCACAAAGATACAAGTAAGTTAGAAACATTATAAAAAAGCTATATAAATCAGCTGTATATATATATATATATATACAATTATATTGCACAGGAATCTATTATTATTTATGTTTCATAGACATTATCTTGTCTCAGCGTTTAAAGTGACCTTTTTCAGTGCTATCGTTCATATTTTGTATACCAGCGTTTTCATAGATATTACCCATTGCCATATCTTCATAGGTATTTTCAGTAGAGTCTTCCTTATTTCTTGAGAATGTCTTCATTCTTAATGAGACAACCAGTATTATTACTATAATACCTATCACTATTACAAGTAGTGGCACTCCAAGACCTACTACAACTCCAACAATAACATCAACATTATTATCATCAGAAGAAACTGTAGGAGCTATAAGTGAAATAAGTAATATAATAACTCAATTATATTTTCTTCTCACTTTCTACTTCATCCTCACAAAATACTCCAGTAAAACCAGGTAGACAATGACAGATATAATTACCAGCATGATACTGACATGTACCACCATTACAAGGATTTTGATCACAGGATGAATAAACTGTAATGCAAGTTAAGCGTTAGTACATTTACACTATAAAAAATATACTTACTTACCAGTAGCATTACAAGAGTTTCCTTCATAGCCTTCTCCACAAGCACACACATTAGTATCCACACAAGCACCATGAACACAAGGTGGTCTACAATTTACTGAAAATATAAAATACAAAGTGATGTGTTAATATATACTACCAACTTAATTATTACTTGGTTTAGACAAATTAACAAGTTGTTCAAAATCTTGTCCTCCTTGATATGTAGCTTCTCCAATTTCAACTCTTCCAGTAGCTGCTATATCAAACTTACAAAACAAATCATCTCCACAGATTTTATTGGCCTTCTCTTCCAAAACTGGATCAACAAAAAAAGGTTCATAAACAGGAGTAAAGTCTGGAAAATAGTATGTAGACCAGTCTTGTCCAAACTTATAACTAAATAGACTGTCACTAGGGTCATCAATGATCCCTACAACATTAAAAATAAGAGTCAATCACATACAAGTATATATATCAACTTGCGTACATGTGATTCCAAATTTTTCATGTATCTCCTGTAGAGTAGAGTTCAATGACAGTATTGTTCCATTTCCCTTTGGTATAAGGTCATCTGTCTTATCATCATTATATCGACCCATTAATCCTTTAGTTTTGCTCTTAAAACTCTTAGGAAGACTAACTATCACGACAGATATAAAACCATTTTGTTCTTGTACTAGTAGAAATGCACCACTTGAGAAAGTAGCACTGAGTGTATTGTTACCAGAGTCAGTAACAGTTACATTATTAAATTCTTAACTCTTTATCTCATCAAGGTTAATTCTCTCTCTATCAATAAGAGTGATCATTGAAGTGATATTGTCAACTATTTCTATTTCAAACTGAACTGTACTTGAACTCTCTTCTTTGGCTACACAAGCTGAGAATACAGTAGCGTCTGCAACACTTCCCATTAAGTCTTTGACTTCAATCATTCTACCTTGTAGTGTAAATGATTGGTCAATTGTCTCAATGAGAACAAACTCTCCCTTTCCATTAAATGTATACTTGTGGAGATCAAGAGTTACAACATGAGGATCACCATAAACACATGCTAAAGGGAGACGTTACAAAAAATGACATCATCATATTAATTTAATTTGTACCAGGTATTGGAGGAGTGTAAGCTGATCCATCATCTGAAGGACGTCTTTCATAGTAAATATCACAACTAGTTTGTGTTCCTTTACAACAGAAGATATATGGTAGGATATCTTCAAATTGATGTTTGATCAAGTTACTCAAGTAATTCAATCTAGTACTACCAACTGTAGATACTTTATCTACTGATCCTCCACTGGTTGGTCCCACAATTAGATTACCATTGTTACCATAGCAACATTGATTACCTGACCCTTCATTGGACCTGCAGTGGTATGATGTAAATAATTTATGAAAATAATGACATTCACAAATTAGTGAGAAAATCTCAGTACATGAATTAACTTACATTGTAATAGTCCTTTGATGAAAACATTTGTTAGCTTTGGGATGTAAGTATTCTATCCATTTTGTATTTCTGTATTCAATAAGTCCACTGTTGACAGTTCTAGCTTGACCAATAGTTGGTGGACATGGGAAATCAGAACGCACTTTATCTAATAGTTGTTGACCAATACTAGATGGTTCACTGATAGACCATGCTTTACATGCAGACCATAGTTTAGTCCCACTAGATTGTTTATTGGTTGAGACTATCCATATCATATCTGTCCATTGAGTGACTTTTTCTTTTATTATATCAAACAATGTAGGATCCTGAGGATCACTCCCTTTAGCTTCAATAGAAATAGTGACAGTATAAACAGATTTGTTACTGGAGTGTGATATGGTTGGTAATTTGACAGTAACTGAGCCAGTATTAGCTACATCACTGTCTAGTATGGCAACTTGTTCTAATGTAGGGATATCATTAGTTATCTGGAAGATGTGTAACTTAATGTCAACCAGTAAATCTGATGGAGCAATGACATCTTCCAATGACTTAGTTAGAAATGCTGTTGACCAAGTTAATGTAATATCATCTCCAACATAAAATAGTAGTTTGTTAGAATTAATACCAACACGACTGTCATCTTCAATACATTCTGGTTGTGAAAAGATAATAATAGAATAGAATAGAACTTTGTCAGACTTACTTGAGTAAAATGATGATTCCCTTTCATATTTAAATCCATTATGAAACAGTTGTACATTAACTCTTCCTATCATTGTTAGTCTAGGTGTAACACATAATACTTGTGTTTGACTAACATAGGCTCCATCCACTTTAATACCATCCAATAAACAATATAACTTATCAGAAGGTTTAATATAAGAGGGTCCAGTTAGTATAACTGGTACACCACCTAATATATGACCATACCATGGATTGAGTTGAAGAGCACCTATTAGTAACAATAATGAGAGATTAATAAAATAAGTTTACTTGCCTAACCTGTATTAATAACATTTAGATTCATTCCTGTTAAGTATGTGTATCCTTCTCCAAAAATATATTCCTTTAAACTTCCATATCCAATTACACTAAGACCAGCAGTAATATCAGTATGACGTAAAACATAAGGTAGAGTGTCATTAAATTCATGAACTGTTCCATATCCTATAATGTCATCATTGTCACTATGAATAGACTGCCAGTTCCAATTATAAGGTTTATCATCTATTAGAATACTTGTTGCACTATTTGTAGTAATATGAATGTAGTGATGATCAAACCAGGTGCCATACCAGCCAGCATATGAAGTGTACAGTGGTACATAGACAACTGCATTAATGTATTGTTCAACAGGAGGTACTATGCTCAAAGTTTCATGTATATATGAACTATTGAAGTAAGACTCCCTTACATGGCCTTCTGAAACAAGTTGAGATACAAGTATTGGTTTGTCAGACACAATGGCACAATAGGTAGCTGGATCAACAGTTGTATTTGTTAGCATCCAGTCACTGGGAAATGTCAGCAGTGTGATATTAACCAATGTATTGTTACAAGTTAGAGTGACAGTAGTTTCTTCTTCGGAGGCCACAATCTTTGTATAGTGCTGCACTTTTGCTTCAGGAAATGGTACAAGGAGGAACTGTTTACCCCAAGTCGCTGTTGGAGGGATCTGCTCTGTTACATAATCACAACCCCACCACCACCACCACCACCAGTCATTTTGTGAGAACAAGGTATGCCACCACCATTCTTCATTTGATACTATACCACACTCATGTCCACTGATAACTGTTAAAGGTTTATTTGAAATAATTTGAGTACCAGTTAAATCACCTTCAGCTCCAATGAGAAGAGTTTGCATCAAATGTAGTTTAATGGTATAGGTATTGCCAGCATAGATAATAGTAGTTGGGTTGCTCGGATTTTGAGGGTCTTCTGGGACCTCTATCATCTGTGTAGGTACTATAGTTATAGTAGTATTGTCCTCATTTCCAACTAAAAGAAACAGACTCTCAACTCCCCCCAAGCTATCTAAAGATACCACATAATATTCATATTGTTGTAGTCCCATATTGATATACGGATATGCTAAGTATTCAGCATTGATGTGATAACCCACAGACATCACAACAACTGATATAGGAGTGTTGTCATCATTAGAATAGATATGAATTCCTTTAAATCGTTCAGAGTAATTTCCATGACGTGGTTCAACATTATCAGGTAGTATTATGAGAGCAGGACTACCAACAGATACATTACCAGTGTAGTACCAACCTGTACTACTGTGGTTCCACCAAATACCTAACTCTACTGTGAAGTTAACTGGTTGGACTGATTGTGTAGTAATGGTGAGTTCTCTTGTATAGTGCCAAAATGACCTCAGTATACCAACATAGAAATGAACTCCATAAGTAGAAAATTGGCCATAACCCTTTTCAGGGATGTATGCACAGCTCACTGTTGAAGAATACAAAGGTATGCTTTATTTAATCTTTAATAATTAACTTACCTGCTATGACTAACAGCAGTCTGTAGACTGACTTCATCCTGTATATACTATATCGTGATCCACCCTGAAACTATAAACAACTTAATATCTTTCATCATCTCACTTATAAATATCATTATTCCTAAAAAGGATGTCATAAATTTTACAAATAATAATAATTATAATTAACATTGATTTATAGGATAGTCTACTAGATGTCAGTAAAATGCCTTTTATTATACAAATTTATACGACAAAATAACTCATTTTTTGGGATAAAAACTGAATTGATGAATATCTTAATAATAAACTAATAATAAAGTAATTACCATTCACAATAAAATATTTAGAAGTATAAATTATTATATTAGATTGTACATGTCACATATAGTCACTTAGTTTGTTCATTGACAACTTTATTATTCAAGTCATGGTAATCATCATCAGAATATTAGAAACGAACATTTCTTGAACATCACACTGCATATTATGAAAAAATGTTTCAGCATATGAGATATTCCAACTACTTATTGAAGTAACCGAGTTACACGCGAAATGTTTCTGGCAAATAGTAACTCAACAGCAATTGATAAATGAATACAAGAACAAACAACGCAGGGAAAAGTAAATAGTAACATTGACCAACAGTAAAGAAGAAAAATTACAAAAGGTATACGTAACAACGACCTCGTATAACAAGTAATAATTTCTCTTGCAGTATCTCTCTACTACCTCACTCTCACTCTGACAAAAAGAATGAAATCACCTAACTTAAATACACAAATAAGTAATGAATAAAAATTATATTAAATTAATTATTAATGAATAATTAACCTTTAACCTTGATATAACACTTAATCAGCCAATGAAAATGACAGACAAACAAAATGATCATATTGTTTATCATACTCAACTGGTTCGATTAAGAAATATATATTTTAGCCAAGATGTTTTATAATCTAGTAAAATACCTTAAATTATACTCTCAGATACAAAAAAACATTATATATAACTTTAATACTACAAGCAATATCTTTAAGATAATATAATAGCTGTTGTCTATAAACAAAAAGAACTGACATAAAATGTCATTTTTTCATTACATAATTTATTATATTCTACAGTAAAAACACATAATTCATACAGTTAAAAGGTATATACACAATAAATGTTATATACGTGATTACACTGAATATAAACTGATGCACACACTGTTACATAATACATTACATTGTATGTGCTACAAGATTGGTTTGGCCACTGATAATAGGAATAGGTCCACTGTAGTCATGATAACCAGCTGGTAATGTAGCATATAAGTGCCCAATAGTTACTAGGAGATCATGATATTGCACATAAAATATGACAGGAATAGTTCATATTTTGAGTATAAAGAGCAGGTGTTATAAGTTTAGCACTTTTAAATGAGTAACTCATATATTTCTTTTTAAAGTAGACATTTGATATAATGATATCATATTTCATGACCCACACAGTACATGGTCATGCATTCAAACAACTAGTAGTTTCTGATTATTTTGCCACCACCTGCCTAATAATTACATGTTATAATAATTATATATCTACTCATGCAGGAGCTCCTATCTGATTGCAGCTCTAAATACAACATACTCTATGAATTATTCTGTACTATTTATACTTGATGTTTGATCTGTGTCAGTCTAATTATGTTTACACAAGTCAATAACAACTGCTTTAAAGTGTCTGAAGATATGTCAACAACTTTCTAAATTTTCAATTATTCTGGCAATCAAAGTTTTACATATTTAATAGGCAGTACATATAGGACCAGGAGGAAGTGTTGAGTAAGTTTAATTCATAACCTTATGTTAAGATATGATGTAGTCTTTGTCCCAGATTCCACCCTGTTTTAAAATACTAAAGCAATAACATCTGATAGCCAGCAATTCTTATTTTTACATACATAACAATAAAAATTCAAAACAGTTGTCCTGTGTAATTACTAAGTTTGCGATTATTACTCTTGCTCTTGCAGTTACAAACTTTAACTTGTAACACAATCATTACTGTCTGTTATATAGTAGTTCACAATGTGTTATTTACAAATGGATAGAAATAAGTGCCTTCAATTTCTTAAGAACTATTGTTTAGGTAGTGTCATATTTGTCCAGAGCTAACAGGAAGTCATACTATCCTGCATATATTTATTGTTTAGAGCTTTTAGGATGGGGATTAGTTTATACTGTTTATTACACAACAAAGTATAGAAATCCTTTGATGCTTAGATTACAGGCTACAGTGTGTATCTACAAAAGACATATAGTCAGTAATCATAAACTTAATATTATTACACAGGACATCTGTTGTTAGTTTAACATTATGTATAAGGAAATAAATCTCTGGCTATTAAGGGGGTAACAGCATAAAAGGGTGGAATCAAGGACAGAGTACATATAATACACTATCTTAACATAAAGTCATGCATTAAACTCCTCAGTTGAAATGTTCAAATATTTTTTAAATAGAAAATTAGCTTTCAAATAGCAAAAAAAGCATATAACTATAGAAATAAACTAAAAATATCAATAAAACTATACAAGAAATAAATTGTAAAAGAGTCGGCCATATATTATATATATATATGCATGGATCTATTATTATTCATGTTTCATAAATTTTATCTTATCTCAACATTTAATGTGACCTTTTTCAGTGCTATCATTCATATTTTGCATACCAACGTTCTCATAGATATTACCTATTGTCATATCTTCATAGGTATTTTCAGTAGAGTCTTCCTTATTTCTAGATAATGACTTCATTCGTAATGAGACAACCAGTATTAATACTATAACAACTATCACTATTACAAGTAGTGGAACTCCAAGACCTACTGCAACTCCAACAATAACACCAACATTATTATCATCAGAAGAAACTGTAGGATATATAAGTAATATAATAACTCAATAGTATTATATTAAATTCTTCTTACCTTCTACTTCATCCTCACAGAATACTCCAGTAAAACCAGATAGACAATGACAGATATAATTACCAGCATGATATTGACATGTACCACCATTACAAGGATTTTGATTACAGGATAAATAAACTATAATGCAAGTTAAGAATTAAAACATTTACACTATAAACAATGAACAGACCAGTAGTATTACAAGAGTTTCCTTCATAGCCTTCTCCACAAGCACACACATTAGTATCCACACAAGCACCATGAACACATGATGGATTACAATTTACTGAAAATATAAAATACAAAGTGACATGTTAATATATACTACCAACTTATTACTTGGTTTAGACAAATTAACAAGTTGTTCAAAATCTTGTCCTCCTTGATATGTAGCTTGTCCAATTTCAACTCTTCCAGTAACTGCTATATCAAACTTACAAAACAAATCATCTCCACAGATCTCATTAGCCTTCTCTTCCAAAACTGGATCACCAAAGGAAGGTTCATAAACAGGAGTAAAGTCTGGGAAATAGAATGTAGACCAGTCTTGTCCAAACTTATAACTAAATAGACTGTCACTAGGATCATCAATGATCCCTACAACAGTAAAAATAAGAGTCAATGACATACAAGTATGTATATCAACTTGCTTACATGTGATTCCAAATTTTTCATGTATCTCCTGTAGAGTAGAGTTCAATGACAGTATTGTTCCATTTCCCTTTGGTATAAGGTCATCTGTCTTATCATCATTATATCGACCCATTAATCCTTTAGTTTTGCTCTTAAAACTCTCAGGAAGACTAACAATCATGACAGATAAAAAACCATTTTGTTCTTGTACTAGTAGAAATGCACCACTTGAGAAAGTAGCACTGAGTGTATTGTTACCAGAGTCAGTAACAGTTACATTATTAAATTCTTGACTCTTTATCTCATCAAGGTTAATTCTCTCTCTATCAATAATAGTGATCATTGAAGTGATATTGTCAACTATTTCTATTTCAAACTGAACTGTACTTGAACTCTCTTCTTTGGCTACACAAGCTGAGAATACAGTAGCTTCTGCAACACTTCCTATTGAGTCTTTGACTTCAATCATTCTACCTTGTAGTGTAAATGATTGATCATTTGTCTCAATGAGAACAAACTCTCCCTTTCCATTAAATGTATACTTGTGGAGATCAAGAGTTACAACATGAGGATCACCATAAACACATGCTAAAGGGAGACGTTACAAAAAATGACTTCATCATATTAATTTAATTTGTACCAGGTATTGGAGGAGTGTAAGCTGATCCATCATCTGAAGGACGTCTTTTATAGTAAATATCACGACTAGTTTGTGTTCCTTTACAACAGAAGATATATGGCAGGATATCTTCAAATTGATGTTTGATCAAGTTACTCAAGTAATTCAATCTAGTACTACCAACTGTAGATACTTTATCTACTGATCCTCCACTAGTTGGGCCCACAATTAGATTACCATTGTTACTATAGCAACATTGATTACCTGACCCTTGATTGGACCTGTAGTGGTATAATGAAATGAAGTAGTTTAGTTATGAATTAATAATATTCACAACTTAGAAAGAGGAAATAATATCTCAATACATGAATAAACTTACTTGGTAATAGTCCTTTGATGAAAGCATTTGTTAGCTTTAGGATGTAAGTATTCTCTCCATTTTGTATTTCTGTCTTCAATAATCCACTGTTGACAGTTCTAGCTTGACCAATAGTGGGTGGACATGGGAAATCAGAACGCACTTTATCTAATAATTGTTGACCAATACTAGATGGTTCACTGATAGACCATGCTTTACATGCAGACCATAGTTTAGTACCACTAGATTGTTTATTGGTTGACACTATCCATATCATATCTGTCCATTGAGTGACTTTTTCTTTTACTATATCAAACAATGTAGGATTCTGAAGATCACTTCCTTTAGCTTCAATAGAAATAATGACAGTATAAACAGATTGGTTACTGGAGTGTGATATGGTTGGTATTTTGACAGTAACTGAGCCAGTATTAGCTACATCACTGTCTAGTATGGCAACTTGTTCTAATGTAGGGATATCATTAGTTATCTGGAAGATGTGTAACTTAATGTCAACCAATAAATCTAATGGAGCAATGACATCTTCCAATGACTTAGTTAGAGATACTGTTGACCAAGTTAATGTAATGTCATCTCCTACATGAAATAGTAGTTTGTTAGAATTAATACCAACACGACTGTCATCTTCAATACGTTCTAGATGTGAAAAGATAATAGTAGAATAGAATAGAACTTTGTCAGACTTACTTGAATAAAATGATGACTGTCTTGGATATTTAAATCCATTATGAAACAGTTGTACACTCACTCTTCCTATCTTTGTTAGTCTAGGTGTAACACATAATACTTGTCTTTGACTAACATAGACACCATCCACTTTAATACCATCAAATAAACAATATAACTTATCAGTAGTTTTAATATAAGTGGGTCCAGTTAGTATTACTGGTACACCACCTAATATATTACCATACCATGGATTGAGTTGAAGAGCACCTATTAGTAACAATAATCAGAAATAATAAGATTAGATTTACTTTTCTTACCTGTATTGATAGTGTTTAGATTCATCCCTGTTAGATATGCGTATCCTTCACCATAAGTCCAAAAGTCATTTAAACTTCCATATCCAATTACACTAAGACCAGCAGTAATATCAGTATGACGTAAAACATGAGGTAGAGTGTCATTAAATTCATGAACTGTTCCATATCCTATAATGTCACCATTGTCACTATGAATAGACTGCCAGTTCCAATTATAAGGTTTATCATCTAATAAAACACTATTCATATTACTTGTTGTAATGTGAATGTAATGATGATTAAACCAGGTTGAAGTAATTGAAGTATTCAGTGGTAAAAAGACCACAGTATTAATGTATTGTTCGATAGGAGGTATTATATTGAGAGTTTCATGAATATATGAGAGGTTTGAACTTTGGTCTTTAATATGTCCTTCTGACACTAGTTGTGAGACAAGTATTGGTTTATCTGACTCAATAGCACAATACACATATGAATCATTCCTAGAAAAAGTAAAATTCCATTCACCTGGATATTGTAAAAGTATAATTTCGTCAAGTGTTTCATTACATGTTTGTTTGACTGTAGTTTCTCCTTCAGATGCTATAACCTTTGTGACATATGGGGTATCAGAAAATGGAACAAACAAGAATCGTTTTCCCCATGTAACTGTAGGAGGAATTTGCTCTGCCACTGAACTACACCATCCTTCCCAATATTGTAGACTATGGGCATGGTTCCAAAGAACATCCAGCCACCATTGATCATCTGAGACAATGCCACATTCATGTCCACTGATAACAGTTAATGGATTATTAGAAACAATTTCTGTACCACTCAAGTCATTATTAGATTCAACAAGAAAAGTTTGCATCTTATGTAGCAAAACTGTATATGTTTCACCAACACTAACACTAATGGTTGAACTGTTAAAATTTTGAAGGTTTTCTGGAATATCTATCGTCTGTGTAGGTACAATAGTTACAGTGGTATTATCATCAGTTCCAACTAAAAGAAACAAACTACTTCCAAAAGAGTGGAGTGTGTCTAGTGATATCGCATAATACTTATAATGTTCTATTGCAAAGTTGATATAAGGATAAGCTAAGAACTCAGCATTGAAGTCTTTATCCAGAAACATCATAACAACTGATATCGGTATATCAGAATAGACATGTATTCCTTTATAGCGCTGAGAGTACTGCCCATGCAATACTACTATGCTCTGTGGCAGTGATACAATAGCTGGGTTATTGAGACACACGTTGCCAGTGTAATTCCATCCAGTACCAGTCTCTACTGTGAAATTTACTGATGCTTTTGAAAGTGTAGTGATACTCAACTCTCTAATATAAGTTCCAAATGGAAATCTGAAAGTTCCAATATAAAAATCAACTCCATAAGTAGTATACTGAGCAGTGATCTTGTCAGGGGAATAAAGACAGCCAACTGTAGAAAAATGTTCATATTTGTAATTAGTATGAAAGAAATTTTGTTATACTTACTGAATATCAATAAAATAATCATACTGCTGGTTAGAGTCATTTTCAGATTAGCTTAACAATAGCACACGAAAGTAATCATGAATATTTCTCTTGACACACCTAGGAGATAACAGTATTCATTGAGCCTGTACAAACAATGTAATCTATTATAATTCTCCACTATGAAGTATTATCAAAAAAATAAGCTAGAAAAGTAGCATTCATTCATAAGGAATAATTCTTCTTAAGTTGTAAATAAAGAACCATGCAGAACTACTAGTATAACAACTATCTGATTTGTTTTCAAACAACAGAGACAAACTCTCAAAAAGCCAATATCCATAGATACAAATGTATATTACTAGCATAATTGCATTGCTAACTCAAAGTATTATATATAGAGTAATTTAAAAAACTGCAAAAATAACTTTAGAATCAATGTAAATTAAAATATGTAGCTATCATAAAACTGAGATTTACCTAGGTGATTGATAGATACGTTATTATGAGACAGATATAGTGAATAATACAAAATGATGTAGACAACACAGTATGTGTGTGCTACAAGATTGGTTTAGCCACCGATAACAGGTATAGGTCCACTGTAGACACAGTAACCAGTTGTAAGTAATGGTGTCATATCCTAGTTCTGACAATCAAAACATGTGTATATAATAGGAAATACATATTGGGGTCCAGCAGGAATTCTAGTAAATAGTTAATGGTCTTGTGTGATTTGCAAATGGTTAGAAATAAGTGTCTTAATTCCATAAGAACTACAACACAAGTAGTGGTAAGGCTGTCTTTTATGAAAAAAAGAACAAAATGTACTATATGCCTAACAAAAGACATAAAATCCTCTGCTTTATAACAAACTCTAAATTGGATTTACAATCATAAATCATACTAATTAAAATTATTTACATGCTAATTTATGAATTACAACTAAATGATTGTATATAGTAAAATATTTTAATAGGTTTTAAGCTGAAGGAGGTACACTTAGTAACATCATTTGTAAATCAGGTTTTTTCTGACTATACCCATGTATTTAGTGTTGCTAAAAACATCATTACAATGGAATGACTAGTATAGTGCAACTAAAATTGACTGACATAGGGTATATTTATAACACGAAAAAAACATATACATAATTGCCTATGACTACTATAGTACAAAGAATACCAGTATACTAAAAACATTATAAAAAGCTATACAAATATAAGAATCAGCTCTATGTATGTATGTATGTATGTATATATATATATAATACACAGGATCTATTATTATTCATGTTTCATAGGCATAATCTTGTGTCAATGTTTGATGTGACCTTTTTCAGTGCTGTCTTTCATATTTTGCATACCAATGTTCTTACAAGTATTACCCATTGTCATATCTTCATAGGTATTTTCGGCAGAGTCTTTCTTATTTCTAGATAATGTTTTCATTCTTAATGAGACAACCAGTATTATTATTATAACAGTTATCACTATTACAAGTAGTGGCACTCCAAGACCTACTACAACTCCAACAATAACATCAACATTATTATCATCAGAAGAAACTGTAGGAGCTATAAGTGATATAAGTAATATAATAACTCAATTATATTTTCTTCTTACTCATAACTTCATCCTCACAAAATACTCCAGTAAAACTAGGTAGACAATGACAGATATAACTACCAGCATGATACTGACATGTACCACCATTACAAGGGTTTTGATCACAAGGTGAATATACTATAATACAAGTTGGATATTACTACATTTATACTATAAACAATGAACAGACCAGTAGTATTACAAGAGTTTCCTTCATAACCTTCTCCACAAGCACACACATTAGTATCCACACAAGCACCATGAACACAAGGTGGTTTACAATTTACTGAACATATAAAATACAAAGTGATGTGTTAATATATACTACCAACTTATTACTTGGTTTAGACAAATTAACAAGTTGTTCAAAATCTTGTCCTCCTTGATATGTAGCTTCTCCAATTTCAACTCTTCCAGTAGCTGCTATATCAAACTTACAAAACAAATCATCTCCACAGATCTTATTAGCTTTATCTTCAAGAGTTGAATCATTAAATTGAGGCTCATAGACAGGAGAGAAATCTGGAAAATAGAATGCAGACCAGTCTTGTCCAAACTTATAAGTAAATAGACTGTCACTAGGATCATCAATGATCCCTACAACAGTAAAAATAAGAGTCAATGACATACAAGTATGTATATCAACTTGCTTACATGTGATTCCAAACTTTTCATGTATCTCCTGTAGAGTAGAGTTCAATGACAGTATTGTTCCATTTCCCTTTGGTATAAGGTCATCTGTCTTATCACCATTATATGGACCCATTAATCCTTTAGTTTTGCTCTTAAAACTCTCAGGAAGACTAACAATCACGACAGATATAAAACCATTTTGTTCTTGTACTAGTAGAAATGCACCACTTGAGAAAGTAGCACTGAGTGTATTGTTACCAGAGTCAGTAACAGTTACATTATTAAATTCTTGACTCTTTATCTCATCAAAGTTAATTCTCTCTCTATCAATAAGAGTGATCATTGAAGTGATATTGTCAACTATTTCTATTTCAAACTGAACTGTACTTGAACTTTCTTCTTTCGCTACACAAGCTGAGAATACAGTAGCTTCTGCAACACTTCCTATTGAGTCTTTGACTTCAATCATTCTACCTTGTAGTGTAAATGATTGGTCATTTGTCTCAATGAGAACAAACTCTCCTTTTCCATTAAATGTGTACTTGTGAAGATCAAGAGTTACAACATGAGGATCACCATATACACATGCTATAGAACGACATTACAACAAGTGACATTATAGCACATTAACTAAATTTGTACCAGGTATTGGAGGAGTGTAAGCCGATCCATCATCTGAAGGACGTCTTTTATAGTAAATATCACAACTAGTTTGCGTTCCTTTACAACAGAAGATATATGGCAGGATATCTTCAAATTGATGTTTAATCAAGTTACTCAAGTAATTCAATCTAGTACTACCAACTGTAGATACTTTATCTACTGATCCTCCACTGGTTGGTCCCACAATTAGATTACCATTGTTACCATAGCAACATTGATTACCTGACCCTTCATTGGACCTACAGTGGTATGATGTAAATAATTAATGAAATGATGACATTCACAGCTTAGTGAGAAAAGATGAATGAACTTACTTTGTAATAGTCCTTTGATGAAAGCATTTGTTAGCTTTAGGATGTAAGTATTCTCTCCATTTTGTATTTCTGTCTTCAATAAGTCCACTGTTGACAGTTCTAGCTTGACCAATAGTGGGTGGACATGGGAAATCAGAACGCACTTTATCTAATAGTTGTTGACCAATACTAGATGGTTCACTGATAGACCATGCTTTACATGCAGACCATAGTTTAGTACCACTAGATTGTTTATTGGTTGATACTATCCATATTATATCTGTCCATTGAGTGACTTTTTTTTGTACTTTATCAAACAGTGTAGGATTCTGAGGATCACCCCCTTTAGCTTCAATAGAAATAATGACAGTATAAACAGATTGGTTACTGGAGTGTGATATGGTTGGTATTTTGACAGTAACTGAGCCTGTATTAGCTACATTACTGTCTAGTGTGGCAACTTGTTCTAATGTAGGGATATCATTAGTTATTTGGAAGATGTGTAACTTAATGTCAACCAGTAAATCTGATGGAGCAATGACATCTTCCAATGTCTTAGTTAGAGATGCTGTTGACCAAGTTAATGTAATATCATCTCCAACATAAAATAGTAGTTTGTTAGAATTAATACCAACATGACTGTCATCTTCAATACGTTCTGGTTGTGAAAAGATAATAGTAGAATAGAATAGAACTTTGTCAAACTTACTTGAATAAAATGATGACTGTCTTGGATATTTAAATCCATTATGAAACAGTTGTACACTCACTCTTCCTGTCTTTGTTAGTCTAGGTGTAACACATAATACTTGTGTTTGACTAACATAGACACCATCCACTTTAATACCATCAAATAAACAATATAATTTATCAGTAGGTTTAATATAAGAGGGTCCAGTTAGTATAACTGGTACACCACCTAATATATGACCATACCATGGATTGAGTTGTAGAACACCTATTACAAATAGTAATAAGAAATAGTAAGATTAGATTTACTGTCTTACCTGTATCTATAATGTTTAAATTCATTCCTGTTAAGTATGCATATCCATCTGCATCATAAGAAGGATTATAACTTTTACTTCCATATCCAATTACACTAAGACCAGCAGTAATATCAGTATGACGTAAAACATGAGGTAGTGTGTCATCAAACTCATGAACTGTTCCATATCCTATAATGTCACCATTGCCACTATGAATAGGTTCCCAATCCCAGTTATAAAGTTCATCATCTAATAGAACATTGTTTGTATTAGTTGTTGTAATATGAATGTAATGATGATCAAACCCGTCAGTAAATGAAGTATTCAGTGGTACATAGGTAACTGCATTAATGTATTGTTCAACTGGAGGTACTATGCTCAAAGTTTCATGTATGTCTGTGGCATTAAGATACGTTTCCTGTACATGACCTTCTGAAACAAGTTGAGATACAAGTATTGGTTTGTCAGACACAATGGCACAATAGGTAGCTGGATCAACAGTTGTATTCGTTAGCATCCAGTCACTGGCAAATGTCAGCAGTATGATATTAACCAATGTATTGTTACAAATTAGAGTGACAGTAGTTTCTTCTTCAGAGGCCACAATCTTTGTATAGTGCTGAAATGATGCTTCAGGAAATGGTACAAGGAGGAACTGTTTACCCCAAGTCACTGTCGGAGGGATCTGCTCTGTTAAATAACCACAAGGAAAAGCCCACCACCAATTTTGTGAGTACAAGAAATTCCACCACTGATCTAGTGAGACTATACCACACTCATGTCCACTGATAACAGTTAAGGGTTTATTTGAAATAATTTGAGTACCAGTTAAATCATCTTCTGCTCCAATAAGAAGAGTTTGCATCAAATGTAGCGAAATGGTATAGGTATTGCCAGCGTAAAAAATGGTACTTAAACTTTCAGGGTCTTGTGGGTCCTCTGGAACCTCTATCATCTGAGTAGGAATGATAGTTATAGTGGTGTTGTCCTCATTTCCAACTAATAAAAAGAGACTCTGCAATCCCCACAAGCTATTTGTAGACACTACATAATATATGTATTGCTCCTGTCCCATATTGATGTATGGATAAGCTAAGTATTCAGCATTAAGATAATAATCCACGGTCATCACGACAACTGATATAGGAGTTTTGTCGTCATTAGAATAGATATGAATTCCTTTGAACCGTTCTGAATAGTTTCCATGACGTGGTTCAACATTATCAGGTAGTATTACAAGAGCAGGACTATCAACAGATACAGTACCAGTGTAGTACCAACCTGTACTACTGTGGTTCAACCCAATACCTAACTCTACTGTGAAGTTAACTGGCTGGACTGATCGTGTTGTGATGGTAAGCTCTTTTTTGTAATTCCAAAGTGACCTCAGTATACCAACATAGAAATCGACTCCATAAGTGGAAAACTGGCCATAACCCTTTTCAGGGAAGTATGCACAGCTCACTATTAAAGAATACAATGGTATTGTTTAGTTAATCTTTAATAGTTAACTTACATGCTGTGACTAACAGTAGTATGTAGACTGACTTCATCTTTTAGATACTATATCGTGATCCACACAGGATGTATAAACAACTTAACATCATTCACCCTCTCATTTATGAATATCGTCATTCCTAAAAAGGACATCATGAATTCTATAAATAATGATAGTTATAATTAACATTGACTTTTATGATAGTCTACTAGATGTCAGCAAAATATCTTCTTTATACAAATTAATACAACAAAAAACTCATTCTTTTGGATAAAAACTGGACTGATTAACATCTTATTAATAAATTAATAGATAATTACCATAATAATAAAATATTTAGGAGTATAAATTATTATATTAGATTGTACAGGTCATTTATAGTCACTTAGTTTGTTTATTAACAATAGGAATAAAAGTCAAGTTTATAATTCAAGTCATGGTTATCATCAACACATTAGAATGACAATATAAATGTTTCCTTCTTAAACATCACACTGCATATCATGAAAAGTGTTAACATGTGAGATATTACAACTACTTATCAGCCAATGAAAATGACAGACAAACAAAATAGTCATGTCCTTTATTATACTCAATACCAGTTTGATTAAGAAATATATAATTTAGCACAGATATTTGGTAATCCAGTAAAATATCTTAGTGTCAGATACAAGAAAACATTATGGCTTTAATGTTACAAACAATATCTTTAACATAAAATAGTAGCTGTTGTCTATAAACATGAGCATAAAATGTCATTATTCATAACGTAAATTATTATATTCTACAGTAAAAAAACACATATTTCATATAGTTATCTTTGTATAGTGCTGCACTGATGCTTCAGGAAATAGTACAAGGAGGAATGGTTTAAGCACAAAGGATCCACCATAAATTTGTGACAACGAGTCATTCAACCAATATCTAGTGAGACTATACCTCACTCGTGTCCACTGATAACTGTTAAAGGTTTCTTTGAAATAATTATTTGAGTACCAGTTAAATCATCTTTAGCTCCAATGAGAAAAGTTTGCATCAAATGCAGTGTAATGTTATAGGTATTGCCAGCATTGATAACAGTAGTTGGGTTGCTTGGATTTTAAGGGTCTTCTGGAACTTCTATCATCTCTGTAGGTACAGTAGTTATAATAGTTTTGTCCTCATTTCCAACTAAAAGAAACAAACTCTGCAATCCCCACACATTCACTACATAATATATGTATTGCTGCAGTCTCATATTGATGTATGGATAAGCTCAATATTCAGCATTTAATTGATATTCCAAAGACACCACAACAACTGAGATAGGAGTGTTGTCATCATTAGAATAGATACAAATTCCTTTGAATTGTTCAGAAAATTTCCGCAATTTGGCTGAACATTTTGAAGATATTATATCTTGATCTATATACCCTGGATGTATTAACAACTTTATATCATTCACACTCTCATTTATAAATATCATCATCCTACAAAGGGATATTTTGAATTATGAAAATAATCATAATTACAATTAACATTGAGTTATAGGATAGCTTACTAGATATTAGTATGATGTCTTTTATTATACAAAATTATGCAACAAAAAATCAATCTTTTAGCTAAAAACTGAATTCAAATGACATCATAAAGACATTAATAAATTAATAGGTATATAATTTTTGTGAAAACCACACGTCATGCTAACAATATCGAACAAAAGGTTGTGTGTTGCTATGTGACAATTTTGTAGATGATGTTTATCAAACTGGTATCCAAGAAGAGCTATCATTAAAGTTTTAGGATGACAATAACAAAGATCCTTCTTAAACATAACACTGCATATCATGAAAAGCATTAACATGTGAGATATTGTAACTACTTATTAGCCAATGAAAATGACAGGCAAACAAAATAGTCATATTGTTTATCATATTCAATATTGGTTTGTTTAAGAAATATATAATTTAGCACAGATATTTGGTAATCTAGTAAAATATCTTAAAGTAGCATCAGATACAAGAAAACATTATAGCTTTAATATTACAAACAATATCTTTAACATAACATATTGGCTGTTGTCTATAAACAAAAGAACTGAGCATAAAATGTCATTATTCATAACATAATTTATTATATTCTACAGTAAAATCCCACACAATTCATATAGTTAAAAAGGTTTATACATGATAAATGATATATAAGTGATTACATTGAATATAAAATAATGCACAGATTGTTACATAATACATTACATTGTATGTGCTACAAGATTGGTTTGGCCACTGATAATGGGAATAGGTCCACTGTAGTCATGATAACCAGCTGGTAATGGTGTTGTATCCTCTGGTTCATCAACAGGTTTAAACAAGTCATCACTAAGAACTTCTTCCTCATCAATTGATAAAAGTGGCTAAATTGAAATAGAAATACAATAATAATGTAAATTTATTGTAGTATATAAGTTTCCAATAGTTACCAAGATATCATTATGTCACATATAAAATATGACAGGAATAGTTAATACTTTTAGTATAAAGAGCAGTGTTATAAGTTTAGCACTTTTAAATGAGTAACTCTTGTATTTCTCTCTAATGATTTAATGATATTATATTTCATGACCTACACAGTATATGGTTATACACATAAACACTAGTAATTATTCCTCTGAATTATTTTGCCAACACCCTCCTAACAATTACATATTATAATAATTATATCTGCTCATGCAGGAGCTTCTATTTGATTGCAGATCTTAATACAATATACTCTATGAATATTTTGTACTATTTATAAACTTGATGATTAATATGTGTCAGTCTAAGTATGTATACACAAGCCAATGACAACTGCTTTTTAAATTATCTTAATAATTCCTAATAATGAACAATAAAGTCATTAATTACATTAGTTTTAGTTTCTTCTAAATGTCCACATAGTAGACATGTCTCATTTATGATACTAATCAACTTACAGTAAGGTCAGGTTTGACTTGAACCCAACTACTTTGTGTAATATAGTCGGGAATACCATCCTCTGAATCAGAACGACGACGAAGACATTTCTTCCATACTTTCTTGACATCACACTATAATAAATATTCATAACACTGAGGTTATGTGAGATACTAGTATCTACTAACCAGAAAATGAAAAAGACAAGAGGCAGGTATCCAAACCAATAGACTTAATATCAAAACACAACCTACTATGTTCTCTTGAAGAAAAACAGCTAAAGAAAGAATAAATACAGGGAAAATCATATTTAAGAAGGTTCTTTGTTCTATAAATAAAGTACTTGAGGTAGGATGATTGATGAAGCACTATAGCCATCCACTTGGCTAGTTTTGACTTAAGAGTGAAGATGATCTAATGACATGCACTATATTAGTTACATTGTTATACCTATTGTCCTACAAACAGATCATCTTGTATTATATGTTGACTTAAACAGTACTATTACTTATATTTACATTACATGTACAACTTGTCAAAGTAATTTATTATTATAAATGAGAAGACAGACTTACTAAAAGTATTAATATTTAAAGTTGTAATAACACTCCATAATTGAGAAGCAAAATCTTTAGATTGGTCCACACAAACTCCCTAATAATGGAGATATAGATTATTAATATAATAATTATTCATAAAGTGACTGGTATTATAAATACTAATATAATGCTTCATCCTTTGAGTTGTACAAGTTGTAGCACTTGTCAGGCAGTCCTGCAAGTTTTATGTGACTATCAAAGTACTAGTGGATGTCAAAAATTTAAGCTTCATACTTTAAATTTTAACCACCAACATGTTGCATTACAAATAATATTTTATTTATCTCTAGTGAAACCTTTAGAATTACTGTACCAATTTATACAACTAAATATGCTTGGAAATGTTCTATAGTCACTCCAAAGCATCTATTCTCTATTATTCCATATCTTGCAAATCTTTATTGTCTTATTGCTACTTGAAAACAATGATAGGGTATTTTTAAAAAGAGATTTAAATGTAGAGAGCAATGTTATGACACTATTGTAGTACTACAAACACAACAAGCATTCTTCTTTTAGACTATTATCTATGCTACAAATAATGTCATACCTGCATACATATACCATTAACACAGAAAATACCATCAGGATAGAAGATGGGATCTCCTGTCTCAGAAAGTAATGGTTGACATGTACCATCTCCAGTAATATTAACACAACACTCAAGACATCTGTTAATACCTAATATAGAAGATAGAATAGTAAAATATAATGTTAAGTTATACACCTATATAATAAACTTAAATAGGCTATTAATTAAAAATAATTGAATATCTAGACACGATTTATAGCTAATAATATTTATTGCTTTTGTAATGTCAAGCTAGTTTCCAAGATTCTTGTGTAATATTGTAATAGTATTCATAGGTCATTTCATAGAATATGGTGAAAATAAAATTAAGTAAATGGATTTAAAAATTGTGTTTGATGAGTTAAATTTGGCAAAATTATTAAAGTACAACATTATTTATTAGTATTAATATCATTTGATAAGTTTACATTTGGCAGATTCAAGATCACTAAATTGCCATATTAAAATTATTGCCATACCTGTACATAGACATTGTTCATATCCTGCAATCTCACACAGAGATACACATCTAGTTTTATTTGAACCAGCTTCATATCTACACTCTCCTCTAACAATAAAAGAGAGAAAACATAACAATGTATGTGAGTCTGAATCTTATTAAAATAATCAAAACAATCATTATTAGATTTTCATGATTATAATATTTATTGACTTACTGAAGACATTTAGATCCTACAGGTGCTGATAAAGGAGTAGGACAGTTATAATCTATACCACTAATAAGGGAGGAAGAGAGGCACAGGGAGGGAGGAGAGGAGAGAGAGAGAGAGAGAGAGAGAGCAGAACAGTAGGAAGGAATTAAATGCATGAGTGAACAATGCTCTTACTTGCATGGAGTCTCTCTTGTACAGTCATTAGAAATATTACCCACAGAATGACACACTTTAGAGTCAACAGGAACTATACCACAATTCTTACAACAGAAATGATTACTATCACTGAAAAAGAAAAAAGTATAAGTCACTATGCTATACACTATAATAACAACTCTTATTTAAATAACCATATTGTTTTACTAACATACCTACAATTCATTCCTAATCTAAGATGGCAGGTTACATTACAACAAGGATCATGTCCTTCTGCTGTCAGTCGTCCTCCGTCACATTGTTCCCCACTATCAATGACATAATTACCACAATTTGAGGTAGACATAGCTGTATTAAATTAAAAATAGAGTATATTAATACTGTAACTACATTATACAAATGTAAAGTATTAAAATGTGATCTCATATAAAATAGTATATAAAACATGATGAGAAGCCATTAACAAGGCTACCTGAACTAATCAGTAACAAACCATTCAAAAATAAGAGCAAGTAAAGTTAAAGAAAATAAATGTTTATACAAATTTATAATGCAAAATTTAAATTGTTTACCTTTAAAACAGAATGCTTTATTTACTAACACTCTACCAATACTAGCTCTACTACATGGAGAGAATTGCTATAACAAATAATGGAAATAATATTGTTTGTTATACATATCTAACTCACTTTATGTGTGGCTTTTGTAGCATCTTGAGCAAATTCATTCATAAGATAATTCAGTTTACAGTCCTCAATATCTCCTGGATCATGGGGGCTACCCCAACTATGACCTGATGGAGAGTGGACAGCAAGACCCCAGGGTAATTAAGACATTAAATAATAAATTTCTAAAGACTTGCATTACTTGTATACATGCATGTATTATTTTATTACCATTAACCGAAGTTATGTTGTAAATATACATTTACTAGTGTTTGTTTACTTTATTAACAAACTTACCAATCTCTGAGTGTAATGATTGTTTAAATTAATATAAGGTAGTCATAGATAACATAGAAAATGAGAAAGAGAGAGATAGAGAGAGTAATAAAGAACAACTCATGGGACTAAAGACATTGACCTACATACTATTACCATGTACATGGTTTTCTCACAAACACATGATTTATGTTAGAAATTTACGCATGATTTAAATTTCATAATCATTCCTGTCTACCATATTAAATTAATACAAAGTTAATTTTCTGCATAATTTAATTGTCACATATTTGTCTCCTGACAAAAATTAAATCCCGCCAAAAAAGCACATACAGTAACTAACAGATTGTTAATAGTGACAACATACTATAAACATAACAAAAAATAACTCTCTTAAATGTTATTAATTAACTAGGAGTATATTAACTAATTATACATACCATGTGCTATAACAAGTTCAGCTTCTCGTGGAAGTAATAATCTTTTACGTGTACTGACTACACTAAGTCCTGTATTATAATTAACAAGATCACCAGTACTAGCATCAATGACTTCTGTAAATGAAAAATATCTTAACATTACTTCAATAATAATGATAATATAATAAGTAATGTTGTAATAAAAGATAGAAGCTAGTAGAGATAGGTATACTTATGACTATCATTGAAATGCTTAAGGGGGAGGGAGGAATTTTTCATTAGCTGTGATGTGTGCAGTTACTGTTTTTAATTAAATTTTTGTTGTCTACTTGAAAACTTAAAAGTAAAAAAATTAAAAAATGGATTAAGTAAATAGTTATCTTATGTATTCTGGAATAATCACATGTCAGGAAGAACATGTGTCTTACATAATACCTGCATACATTTGATATCATTATATATAATGTACTCTTACTCTGAGAGCATATTCCTCCTGTTTCATCTCTATTAGGACTGGCTATATAAGCTAAACCAAGTTTACCAGAAGGAAATTGTTGATGTGTTACTAAATGAGCTAAACAATAGCTGGTCCAGTCACCTCTACTAAATCTCTATAAGAGAGAAAGAAGAGGGAGAGAAGTAGAGAAAGAGAAGAAGTGAGAGAGAGAGTGAGTGAGTGAGATTGTAAAATACACAGTTCTAGGTTACTGAACTTACTCGTAGCAAAGTTTGAATACCTAGTTGTCCAGCAGCTACACTGTTATAGTGGGAGGAGTCAGAATTAGGTTCAGTATGAATGATTATCTATAAAATGATACAAGGTTTAGATCTATGCTTTATAACCCAGTACAACCCTTTTGAGGTAAGGATTAGATCTATGCTTTATAACCCAGTACAACCCTTTTGAGGTAAGGTTTAGATCTATGCTTTATAACCCAGTACAACTCTTTTAAGGTAAGGTTAAGATCTATGCTTTACAACCCAGTACAACACTTTTAAGGTAACATTTAAATCTATGCTTGGTATATAATTACTAGTATTGTGCTCGAATCTATATGCATTGTCTGTTCAGGAATTGAACTAAATCACAATTTAATTTCATAATATGTCCTTACTGTTTCAATTTGAAGACCAAGTCCAGTTTTAGTATTACCATTAGCATCTATGATCCAGTCAGTAGGTCTGTAGGAGATACTATCAACTGCAGCTATTCTACTAACCTACAATAAAAAAAATTATATTAAAATATTTAAATATATTATAAATATGTTCAAAAAATTAGGTAATTTATTTAATAAATAGTGATAATAGTAGTATTGTTTAGTTTGATTAATTTGTTAATTTAAATTAGCTATTGGCTCTTAAAAAATTACAACTTTAGATTTAGTTACTTTACTAGCTTTCAAATTGTTTTAGACTTACTATTAGTTGTATGTGAAGAGTATTTTAATTTTAAGCTTCATTATTCATCAATATCTATTGAATATCTATCCATCAATAGCTACTCATGAATACTGATAGCAACTATTGTGTTATGTTGTTATTAATAACATTAATAATAGGATCTTACCAATGTATCAATCACAGTACTGGTTGATGATAAGAGAAAGGTATAAAACCTATAGTCAACAACTACAGCTAAAGTACATGTATCAGAGACAGTGTTCGTTTGTCGTTTTTTGAGATGAGATTTATAACGATCATTAACTAATAAAAAAATTATAACATATCATATAATAATTATAATATCTCTAAAGTAATAATTATTTTCAAACATGTACATGTATCAGAAAGCAACATACTACATACTCTATTAATACTTATAATCTACATCATACATGTGGGAATTACATCATGGCCACATCATTACAAATAGTCCATATTAGGTAAATAAAACTAGCCTACTTACAACTTGAGTATTAGAAACTACATTAATAAGTGACATTTTATATTGTAGTAATAGTAACTCTATTAATATAGAATTAATATAAACAATAAAACAACCACAATGTAAATACATTCAAAATTTAAATTCAAATTGAATTTACTATGATAAAAGAACTACATTAACATATAAATTTAAATTTATACCTTGAGATATAGATTAGAGTAGTACTCACATTCACATATTATAGCACACATTTATTTGTATTCAAGTAGAAATACTTAGTATTTAAACATTACCAACTAGACACTATTATTTACCTGGTACAAATGATGATGATGGAGGCACTAGTTCATAACTACAAGATTATAAATTGATGTAAAATTATATGAGCAAATATTATGAACCATATTTATCAGAGAAAAAATCTTTTAAATACTTATACATTCTATTCAGTTATGTTACAATTTTTAATATAAATTTGAGTATCTAAGTAGCAAAGACTAACTGGATAGCTTGATAAGTTTTTTTAGTGAGTATAAAAATTAATTACTTAATTATATTTATTCAATTTTTTTATTACTAGTGTGGTTTCAATTGTGAGTCCAAAACAAAAATATTGCAATACATAAAAAATAACTCTCTTACTCTAAGCTATTAAAGATGTAGTCTTGATCATTAACATCAGATAATTTAAAGATAATCATGTGATTGTCATGTGACTCTTTGATGTGGAGACGAGCTGGCTACAACGAAGAAATAGTGATAACAAGATATACTTATAGATACTTAATAGACACTTAAAATTATATAATAATTATACATAACAACATTATATCATAATATCATTAATAAGTAATTAACAACATTAAGTCTTTAGCACTATCATGTCAACAGGAAAAGTATAATAGAATATTATATATAATAAACAATATAATAGTCAATTAATCACTTAATACAATTATTATTAGTAAGTAATGTACATGTACATTATATTAGTACCTCAATATAGTAAGTTTCATTAGTTGTTCTTATATGAGCTGTTAATAGTCTATTCTCATTAAGATGAGCAGTTACCATTGATATATCATCACCTAATAATGAAATGAAACTATTACTAATGTGTGTGTGTGTGTGTGTATGAGAGAGAGAGAGAGAGAGAGAGAATCTTACCAATTACATGACCCACATAGAAGTTTTTAATGTTAACAGAGAGTTGTTGAGAGTTTCCTGTAGCATCGAGTGACACTGCTTTAAAACTAGATGCAAATAAATTTCTATGAGGGTCCAAATGTAGACTAAAACTCCTGAAATAATATAAATAAAGTGAACATTATGTAGTATATATGACAATGTACATTGCCTATATGACAAACTACAACATTATCAATAACATAACAATTACTATAACATGTTGTTATAAATGATCATAGCATTAGTATTGAAGCATATAACTTTAAATAATAATGTAATTTGTAATTCCTTACTTGTTTCATTTACTATTTATATTACATTACTTCATTGGGAATACATGTACATATACATTGATACATGTATAATATTATGTACAATTACCTAATATAGACTATATGTGGCCATGATGTAATTCCCACATGTATGATGTACATGTATCAATGTATTATGTATTAATGTATTGAGTACATGTACCAATATTATACATTGATACATCTACATCATACATGTGGGAATTACATCATGGCCACATCATTACAAATAGTCCATATTAGGTAAATAAAACTAGCCTACTTACAACTTGAGTATTAGAAACTACATTAATAAGTGACATTTTATATTGCAGTAATAGTAACTCTATTAGTACAGAATTAATATGAACAATAAAACAACCACAATGTAAATATATTCAAAATTTAAATTCAAATTAAATTTACTATCCTAAAGAACGACTTTAACACATAAATTTAAATTTATGTCTTGAGATATAGATTAGAGGAGCAGTACTCTAATATAACTCAATTTGTTATACCTGTCTAAAGAATAGAAGTGTATTTGCCGAGATTGTTGTCTCCAATTGTTATTTGATGAGAGGTCTCGTGGTAAAATGGTATGTCGTAAATCAGAGGTATGAAGAAGTTCATAATGGGTTAATAAATCAGAGAAGGAGGGTGTGGCTGTAACAGTAATAGATTATATCATATATCTGATACTTATATCACTATTATACATGTATTAGTGTACTTTCAGTTTGTGGTTTCCTTATTAATCATTATCAAATTTAATACTACACATAAACTCTGCCAGGTATTAGTACATTACATGAATTAATAATGTGAGATTGTTCCAATAACTTGTAGTTACAATGTACATGTACATTGCATTAGACTTCATGCAGCTGTACTCACAAGTCCTACATAACAAATGATAGCTAGCTCTTGATGACATAACAGTAGACAAAATACAAGTCATTGAATTTGCAGTAATATTAATTGTTCAAGTTGTACTCTTGTTTGTTGCTTATGTAGCAATATTTTGTATTGTTTACCATAGACAATGCACATCAAGATAACTATTGATTTAATCATGCACTAAGTAATCAGTAAATGTCCTTTTATCTTTATACTAAGTCTAGAACTAGTACAATAACCGGTGGAATAACCGAATAACCAGCTGTAATAATTATTGTTGTTTGTTGATCCGGTTTATATAACAAAATTAATCTATTAATAGACATTATCATTATCTAGTTATAACTTACACTCTCCAGTACAAGACAATACAATGATAAATAGGATAAAAGACAAAATTCGTTCTAGAAACATCATCTGACATTTGTGCTGTACTAGTCAAGTTAAGCCCAACCTTTTCCTCTATAAACCACACCCAATAATATTAATACAGATTTCATATTAAAAGGATATAATGATTTATCACTTAACTAGCAGTTTATTTTTTAAAATAATAATTATCCAACAAATGTCCAGAAAATCTAATAATTGCAATTAATAAATCATAGAGTCACACAAAACAGAGATTACAAAGGGTTAAAATTAGGCTCCTAAATATTATACAAGTCAGCAAACAATATTAATTAATGAGCTCTACAGTACGGCTTAAATGTTACCAACTAGGGCGTCCTTCTCTCATTCAGAGTATCCACCTCGTCTCTCGCTATAGACAGACCTCAGCAAACATCATTCCTAGTCTCAGATCGTTAACTCAGACAAGTCATTGTAATAACATACCTATCAAAACAGTGCTTGACTGTCAGCTAAGATCATTCAAATATCATCAAAATATAAAGCACGTCTTGCTGTGCCAACAACTACAATTGAATAGAAACATGTCAAGAAATATGGGTATTACTGAAAGCAAGAGAAACCAAACGACCTCTACCAAGGGTGCTAAAACACCTGATGCTGCAAAGTCCTCTCCAGCTGAGCAACCTCTCCAGACTGGTCCAGTAATAACAGCTATAACAGAAGATATAGTGGAGGCAGTTGTTGGCAAAAAATCTGAAATGTCTGAAGGAGAGTAAGTAAAAAATGGCTGTGTCAGTAATAACTGACAGTATACAATGTTTTGACTGTGTACATTTATAGCTATTGTTATTATGTTCTAATAACATACAACTATATTGGACAACTGTAAACTCATCATTACATTATATTCCTAGACTGCATTTCTTGTGTTTACTTTGCTTTTTAACCTTCAAAAAATAATGATAACTCATACCTACATAGTTCCTTACTTTGCTTACATTCAAAAGTAATCATTTATTGAGTCTAGTGTATTTGTAAATTCAATTTATGTAATAAATATTGTTTTGATTTAATTTACATATTGTAATATTGTTGATAATGTCTTAATTGATTACTGCAGGATGCGTGAAGTTGATCTTGGTGAAGAGTATAAGGCATTACTAATACATCAAAATGATAAATTTACTGCAGTTGCTAACAAATGTACACATTATGGTGCCCCATTGGCTAAAGGGTAAGTGAAGCAGCTGTAATTCTATAATGTGTAATTCTATAAATGATAAGATTATGGTTACAACCTTTACTGTAATAATATATGGCTGTTTACACATGTACATGTATAATGTGCGTATAGCTTTATGTCAGATATTTATGTACATATACTTGTATATGTACTACATGTACATGTATATATAAGTTATCTTAAGATAAGCTTTGGCAACAGTAATAAAATAAAGTTGTCATACTCTAATTGGAAACCTGATATATTTCTTGATATAAATAATAATATTATACATATAATGTTATTATAACAGAGATTTCAGGAAGTGGCATCATATACTATAGTGTAGCAGTACTACTTGTTGTATTAATGATGTGTCTTCCTCACTGTTAAATAGCAGACCAAATATAGTATATTTTAGTAAACATTGTAATAGTTATTACATTAATGTAATGAGACATTTAGCCATCTGTCCATTCAGTTGTCTATCTATCTATTCATTCATCCACTAATCCAGAATAATAATTTTAATTGTTAATTTCCAAATACATTAGTCAAATTTGTTGTATACAACACACAAATAATTTATAAATAATAAAATAATTTAATCAAAAATATAGTTATAAATAATTTATAGTCTTTTATATAATTATATTTTATAGTTATCTTGGGGATGGGCGTGTCCGTTGTCCCTGGCATGGTGCCTGTTTTAATGTTTCAACTGGTGATATTGAGGACTTTCCCGGGCTGGATAATTTATCTTGTTATGATGTTAGGATTGAAGGTGATAATATCATTGTACGAGCTAACAAAAAGGTCAGCAACACACAAAACACTATATTATAATGATATATGTATTAACTATTAAGCTATGTGTATCAATGTTATAATTTAACTTGTATATAATATACAAATACATAACCATCTTAAACCAAATGTCAATGAAATTTGGTTTATGGAAAGTACAATGATAATCTTTCTTGCTATCCAAATTTGTTTTAAGATGACTAGTACTTAGCAGTCATTCATAGGTGAGCATTTGTTCAAAATTGTTGTTGCCTAACTTATACCATTTTCAGTTACCAACTTATACACATTATGTTATTAAGGCAAATTTATAATGATAACTTCTTTCATTATCAGTCATTGCAAACTGGTCGACGTCCCATCACATCTATCAGTCCACCTGCTTCATCTAATGATGCCAAAGTCTTTGTTATCATTGGAGGAGGTAAGAAATATTGTCAAAGTATTTTTAATTAGCTTAGATTTGAAAGATTAAACTGCTGATTTGTAGAATATTTCATTTCGCTTTGTGTATTTATATAAGTACATTATTTTATTATGGATGTCTTCGTGGTTTTAGTGAAGCCTACTATCCCTAATTTAAATCTGTCAACATGTATGAGTTGCAGCCATACATTGTGTAGTAAGTAAATTGTCTTCCTACACTGACTACTTAACATACCAGCACTTAATATATTTTAGTGTGTGTAATGGTCAAATAAATATCTTAATATCTCATATATCTTCTCTTTTATAAATTGACCATTGAATCACATAAATAATGTTATACCAATTAGTGTCTCCAGGTAATGCAGGTTCTAATAACTTGCTACATTCTCTCTATACTAATGAGCTTATTAGATATTTATTTATTACTATGTTTCCGTATTTAATAGTATGGTCTTAGAGGTATTCCTATTGAGAATGTCTATACATATAATGTTGTTATTCTGTTAAATGTATCTTATCAAATTTATGAATATTTTAAACTTTGGATATTTTTTTGTTTTAAGGTCCAGCGTCAGTTGTATGTGCTGAAACATTACGTCAGGAAGGGTTTGAAGGAAAGATTATTTTGTGTAGTAGAGAAGAGTCTCTGCCTTATGACAGGCCAAAATTAAGCAAGGTCAATGTTAAAACATTCCTTTCTTCACACACACACATATTCATATACACACACACATATATACACACATACATACACACACATATACACACATACATACATACATATACATACATACACACACACATACATACATACACACACACATACATACATACATATACATACATACACACACACATACATACATACATACACACACACATACATACACACACACATATACACACATACATACACACACATATACACACATACATACTCACACATATAAACACATACATACACACACACATACATACATACATACATATACATACATACATACACATACATACATACATACACACATATACATACATACATACACACACATATACACACATACATACTCACACATATACACACATACACACACACACATATACACACATACATACACACATATATACACACATACATACTCACACATATACACACATACATACACACACATATACATACATACATACACACACATATAAACACATACATACACACACACATACATACATACATATACATACATACATACATACACACATATACATACATACATACATACACACACATATACATACATACATACACACACATATACACACATATACATACATACATACACTTTTGTTCTTTTTTAGGCTATGCATCTCTCTGCAGCAGATATTGCCTTACGTCCTGACACTTTTTATGACAATCTTAAAATAGAGCTACAATTGGGCAAAAATGTCAGCAAATAAAACAACATTTTAATTTAATTAATTATACACTTACTCAGGTAACAGGTGTTGATCCTATAACCAAGAGTATTAAGTTTTCTGATGAGTCTACTTTGAAATTTGATTGTCTACTCTTGGCCACTGGAGCTAAGTAAGATCTATTATATTGTGTTACTTGTTTTTGAAAGTCATAATTATGTCAAGAAAGAAAAAATTTGATTAAAGTTTATGTGATGATATGCTACCATTTCTATAGGAAGATTGTCAAGTTTAGTATCTAAGCAACACTCTAAATAATAGGTTGTCTTGGATACTAAATGTAATAAATATTCTCTGTAAACTAGTAGTATGCCTAGCAACTATTTTGATATTCTATATTTGTGGCCTTAATGATAATTATTACATGTAATAGTACTACTGACGACATCAGTGATTACTGTTAGATACACATTAACAAAATTATAACATGTATACATGTTGTTTTGATCATTTGACGGTGTTTAATTTTAAATATAAAATTCATTATAATATATATTAGCTTTTTTATATTTATATAGTTTAGTTGTTTACCCTCAAGAGTCAAACACAATAAGACTTTTGATGTATGACTATTGCCTTAGCAGTAAATGATAGTTACAAAATGGCTTAGCAGAGTCTATCTATAATTCTGATGTATAAAACAATCGTACTATACCTCTCAATGTATATTCATCATTAATTGTGATAGTATGTTATACTGTGTTATATTTTTACTTTCATTCAGACCTCGAACTTTACCAGTTCCTGGATTTGATGATGTATATCTGTTGAGAGAACCCAGTCAAGCTAATGCCATTGCCACTGTTGCCAAGGTGATTAAAATATAATATACATCAGAGAGTTCCTACTACACTATAGGAATGGCACAGTATTTTATATTCTCATTTTCTATATTATTTATACATAATTTTATTATTGGTATACATATTATATAAATAAGTAAAACTCTTTATTCTTTTTTATTGTCTTCCTCTAAATAGGACAAACGTGTTGTGGTTATTGGGACTTCATTTATTGGAATGGAAGTAGCATCGTATTTATCAGATAAGGCCTCTAGTGTGGAGTGCATTGACATTGCAGCTGTGCCCTTTGAGAGAGTATTAGGAGAACGCATTGGAAAGTCTCTACAGCAGGTACTGTGTATTTAGTATACATTAGTATATATTAGTAACATTTGTTTGTGTCTGTCTTCATTGGAATGGTATATGTGTGAACAGTTAGACCATTCAAAAAACGTTGCCTACATTTTAAAATCATTAAAAAGTCACTTTAAGGCTTTGGAAACTGTCTCTCTTAAAGAGATGATAGAGAGGTTAAACAACATACTACTGTTTTAATATGGTAGGAGGTGTCCTTAATTCACAGTTTCTTTATGACAGTTTTATAATCTTTCTTTAAAGAAATTTCCTGCAGTTCTTTTCTCATTATTGGAAGTTTCCTTAATTAAACATTTAATAACGTTCTTTTTTTCCGATTAGATTTGTTATATTCTAATAAATAATATTTGTATCTTTTTGTATCTCTAGTTATTGGAGGAAAAAGGAATCAAGTTTCATCTTAAAGCTGGAGTTAAAGAAATTGTCTCTGAAGAAGGCAAAGTATGACATTGTTAGTTATTATGTTTATAATAATATTAATCTATCCACTATAGATTACAGGAGTTACTTTACCATCTGATGAAACACTTCTTGCTGATATAGTTATTGCTGGAGTAGGTAATTCAAATCAATAAATTAGTTCTAATGTTAATTAATTATTAAATCAGTAATTTAAGGATAAAATAATTCATAATAATTAATTTGTTTGTTTGATTATTAACGTGATGACTTATACATATACTTAATGACACAATATTATAATGCTAAAAGTATGTATAGCCACACCCATTAGCACATGTTCAGATATCTCTAAATTATAGTTACAAAATCTGTTATGAATAATTCAATTTGTAGATGCTTAAGTTTTTCTTTTTTTTGTCACACTTCTAGGAGTTGTACCTGCTACAGACTTTCTCAAAGACTCTGGTCTCCCCATCACTCGACGAGGGGAGGTCATTGTCGATGAGGTGAGGCTGACTCTCTTCATTTTTACCATGTATCACTTAGTGGCCTCATATTAAGTCAAGTCTCCAGCTCAATATACTTTTAAACACAAAAAAACTCTCTCAAAGAGCAAAGCTTCACTGCAAATGTGCTATCAGACTGAAGATCTTATCAGTGTGTGTGTGTGCGTGTGTGTATATTCACAGTAAAAGTATTCGAGGAAAACGTCAAATTAGTCTGTCATAAAAAAACATATTATATGTATTTTCTCATTATAATAAAATAGGCCATAGCATAGCTACGTGTATCAATGTAATTTTTATATATATTTATTGATTACTTACTAAAGGTATTATATATCTTCATATGATACTGACTGCATTAACTCATTATTATAATATGGCTATCTATCATTACAGCTAACTAGAAAAGTTATATATTTAATAGACTAACTATTTAAAGCTTTCTCTTTTGACAATCTCTGTCTTTCACATGTGTACTTTCATAAGAAATGCACACATAATGTAATGTCAAACTTTATCATTTGTTTTAATTTTATTACCTCACTTATACCTCTATGCATTCTTCGTCTCTATAGCACATGAAAGTCACTGATGGAATCTATGCAGCTGGAGACATTGCATATTTCCCTTTACCAATGATAGAGAGTTCTATCTCAATTGGTCACTGGCAAATTGCTCATAATCATGGACGTGTCGCTGGCAGGAACATGGCTGGAAAGGAAGAAATGTTTAATAGTATTCCATATTTTTGGACTGTACTATGTGGGAAAAGCCTCCGATATTGTGGTTAGTTTATATGTAGTACATTATGATGTAACATTTATACCAATAACTATATTATAAAATGATTGTATTAACTTTACTACCTGAATGAAAGAATGCTGTCTTTGATAAAAATGGCTGTCCTCTAAATAGTATTTTTGTTTTTACAAAGTTGTAATTATTAGTAATATTATGAATATGTGAAGATTGTTTTTATGCATTGTTTTTATTAGGTTTTGCTCTAGAGTGGGATGACATTATCTTTAATGGTAATCCTGAAGAACAAAAATTTGCAGCCTTCTTTGTTAAGTAAGTATTAATCATATTACTATATATTACTATTGTATATTATAGTCATATGATATGTTATATTAGTTAATATTTGACACAAAGCTTAGCTATTTTACTTGCATCTATTAATACTAATTTAATGCATACTTATTAAATAACATCCCGACCACACCCACTTGAAATTAAAACTACAAATTTTGATTATTAATTTTATTTAGCAATTTTTATAATATAATTATATTAACTAACATTGTTTTGTTCATATTATAGAGGAGAAAAAGTATTAGCTGTTGCAAGCCTGGCCATGGATCCAGTAGTATCTACTAGCGCAGAACTCATGTACCAAGGAAAGATGCCAACAGCTACCCAGCTAAGGTATATGGTCATATTTTCTTACTCTTATTAATGTATTTTATACTGCTTTCCAGGTCTAATCCTGATCTCAAGAGCCACCTATAATAGAACTTAATAATACTACTAGTAAATATTGTTTTTGTTCTTGTTTATTCTCTATTGTTATATCATTTTCAGTTTACTGATGTGTTCAAAAGTTGAAGATTGCAATTCTGCAGAGTAACTTGTCATTAGTCTATAATAAGAATAGGATAAGTTACCAATAAAATATTAATGAATAACTTACTGCTACACTGAAGTGCCACAGCTTTGTCAAGAGTACAACCATAAGCATCATCATAGTCACAGTGAGACAGTTGATCCTCAGTACCATCACATTGAAGCTGTGACATTAACATGGGTCCACTTTTTAGACTATCAGACCCATTAGTTAGGATACGAACAGCTTTAGAGTACCCCATCATATGACAAGCCACCTTAGCATCTTTAAAATATTTAACTTGACTTATACAACATTTTTGTATAGTGGTTAAAGTTTTTAAGGAACAAATACCTTCAATAGCTTGAGCAATGGGAGGATCATCATTATCAAAAAAAAGAATTGACATACTGAGCAGCTACAATCAAAAGTAAAACATTCATTTTGCAGACAACATTTAATGACAAGAAAAAGACATGCCACATTTATTATCTGTGCAGACATCAGTAATGCCAAGAAAAAACAAAGATAAACTGCTTCATATCACCAATATATATATATAATATATATATATATATATATGTATCACTTAATATATATGTATATAAGCCTTTTTTTCTGATTGACTATGACTACTCACAATTCCACATCCTTTAATAGACTGGTTAGATCCTATTAATAGTTAATTTCTTTTTGATGGCAAGAAGTCTATACATATTGAGAAGTTTGTATACATTAATAATACACAACAAAATGTATAGATTTCTACATGACAGCCATACATTCATGCCCACAATCATAACAAAGCGATTTATTTATTCAATTATGTTGAAAATTAATTACCAAAATTAATTATAATTAAATCCCAAGACATGAAATCTAATGCCACATTCAATTAAGGCATGTTCTAGTTTACAGTCCATAGCAATTATACTTACAATAATATAACCCACTATTGTTATATGTCACAGATGGTTAATGGCATTCTATTGTTATAAAAAATGGCTCAATTGAAGTACAAGCTTGTATTGACCTGCCACTAATTAATCATAAAAATGAATGATTTTAAAACAAAAACATGAATTTCTTTGATGTCATAGAACTAATATTACATTATTAAATTACAAATTAATTACTTGAAGCATGACAGTTTTTGCATTGATTGATGTCCAGATAATAGAAGTTTATATTTAGTTAGTTCTTCATTAGCTGTTGCAAGAAAAGAGTGAGCTTTCAGCTACTTAACAAATTGGACCTGAAAACATTAACATGAAGCCCTAAGAAATCAAGACCACAAAAAATTATTCCTTTTAATGTATGCTAAATGTTTATTTATATTATAAGAAATTATGATGTAGACTTTGTAATCAGCACTGATAAGAAGAGTTCAGATTTCCTGGTAGTTCATAATAGAGTAATGTACAATGACGTTTTAAGTAAAATAAGTTGATGTTGTACTTGCAGGAATGTTTAGTACAAGAAGTTTCATAAGCCATCAGGAAGCCATTTTCTCATTATTTGCTATATTACCAACTGTTCACATTATCTGTAGATCATACAGTGCTGTAACAACATGACAAGGTAAATAGGAAGACAGTACTCCATTAAATTAACACATCACAATTATATGAAATTATAATATATATTAGGTATAACTAGCCAAACCTTTAGCAATCTATTACTCCAGTAAAAGTTTGTAGCAGGATCACAAACTTTTATATACTATTTTTCAAACTGTAGTAATTTATCACAGAGCTATCACCTTTAAAAATGCTACGATAATTTATAATTGTATCTTGTTTAGTCAAATGAATACCATCATGTAGGACAGTTAATATTGTAATCATGTGTTAATAGTATTAAAATGTGAAAATAAATTAGAGCAATCTTTATTTTCTAGAGTTCAATCACAAGGTATGTATGTCTGTGTGTCTGGCCAACAGCAAGTGTTTTCAAAGTTTTGAGGTATATAATATAATTATGAATATAATTAACACCAGCAATTTTGATTCCTGTAGTTATTGTCAATGTATAGTATATTGACTTAATAATATCACATTTATATGACAGTCTTAACATCATGTGTAGTGTACACAACGAACTGAGTATATAAACTTTCTTTATGCAGTAGTACATTCATCTTGTGTCATCATTAAATGTAATTACTTCACCATATAATACCCTGTAAAATCATTAACATTTCAATAAGTTATGTCATGTATATATAATTACCATTGTAAATTATATTTAGAACAAACAAATAAACCTTTTCTATGTCATAGAACTCAAAGTTATAGCAATTTAGTATTTTGAATACTAATAATAACTACATGACTGTACATGAGAATGAAATATATCACCTTTGTATCTGGTTTCTTTATTATCAACTATAACATCTTAAGGTATACATTCATCTACCTTTCTTTGTAATATACACCACCACAATCTTATGTACCTTGATTAGGTGTTCATTGTGCTTCACTGTAAACTATAACTATATAGGATATGTTACTTAATAACAATAGTGATGTAATAATTGAGATGAAGACTGTAATAAATGTATATCATTATTAAATAGATTAATGATTCAATCAACTCATGGTGACATACAGTGTATTTATGCACGACTATCAAATATATTTAAAAGAAGTAACAAAGTGTACTGTTTGTTTACTACAGAATTGACAGTTCATGTAATGACTTCTCAGAAGAGCACTTGTGTGGCTAATTATTCTATAATTATTTTACACATAGAGATTATCCAAGCTAGGGATTCATGCTACATTGCCTCTTAGGCTCACTTAAAATGTTTATTTCACTACTTAAAATGCACGGTTACATTCCCTTAGCTTTCCCATGTTTGAACAAGTTTAAACCCAACCATCACATTTCCTAATAAGTGTCTTGTTTCCAAAGCTTCTTTCCTCAAAACTAAAAAAAATTGTGATTTTCATGTTTCAATTATGGAAATCCACATAATTTTAATTGGATATTTAATATCGCCATTACATTCTGTCTGTTCAGAAGACTGTTTGAGTGTCAATATTATCAATAATTTTGAAAAGAAATATAAATATAGTGTAACAAAGTCTCTTGTTATGTGTATGACAAAGGTTACTATATTTTTAAGTGGATGGGTTCACAGTACATTCTGGTTTGCTCTGTGAATTAAACATTAGGATAATTATTCAGTTATGTCTAGTGAGTTATATAGTGTATATTTTGACTAGGACATTTAATATCACAGTTATGTTATAGTATTACATATTATAAAATTGCGGGATTAATATTAGAGCTATCTCCATTTTTCAAGACTCAGAAGGATTCTAGAGCTTCATTGCTATTATGATATATGTTCGTGTGAAAGGAATTCACGGAATATTACAATCACATAGAAAACATTTAATACTGTAACTATTCCAAATTTGTTAGAAACAATGCCAAAACTTACTAGATATTTTATTCATATGTATTGTTCAGTTTCCATCCATTATTGGCATGTTTTGGTACTAATAACACACAAAGTCATCAAATCCATGGAACCATATAAACATTAGAAAGAAGCAACATCATGCACATTAACATATATAGCAACAATTATTTAGCAACAACATAATATGTGTTATCGTAGCAACTATTACTATGGTAACAATCACCATAGCAATATTACCATAGCAGCAACAACACATAATCACCATAGTAACAATTACCAAAGAAACATTACTACTGACTCTGTGACCATAATACCATTTGTTGTTTTAAGACTAAAACTAATTGTTTTGTAGTATTATGTTTTCAGCTTTGTTATAAACATTTTTTTAACAAAAGACTGATTACCTAGTTCAGTGATTTTCATAATTCAAAGCACACAGATATATTCTATCATTTCACTAATCTACTTCATAATCTCTATATTGTCTTTTGAAAACATTAGATTTGAGGTTATTAGATATTGTAAATTCACATGTCATAATACATAATGAAGTGTGAACTTCCTGCCAGAATTTTAATGAAGCCTATTAAACTCTGTTGTAAACTAAATTAATGTTTTTTTATGAAATTACATATAATATGTATATCATGTGAAATGACCACATGGTAAATATGGTAAATATGTAGAGTGACTACCACACACATTATATCATGACCCTAGCTAAGAGATCTATTTAATTTCGGTTAAAGATACTACATTTGGTAACATAAGTGTGTCAAAATAGCCAAGAAATTAGCTGGGAAGGAAGAAATGTTTCATAATATTCCATATTATAGACTGTATTATGTGAGAAAAACCTCTAATATTGTGTTCAGTTTATATGTAGTGCTTTATGATACACTTGCACCAATGACTATTATTATAAAACAATTGTACTAACTATACTACCTAAGTTACTTAAATTAAAAGATTGGTGTTTTTAATATAAGGAGTCATTCTGTAATTTGTATTTCTCCAACTGAGTAGACTACTGGTACTTTAGTGTTACTGTTTTCATGTATTGATATAAATAAATTTATAATTTTTTTTATGCATTCTTTTTATTAGGTTTTGCTCTAGAGTGGGATGACATTATCTTTAATGATAATCCTGAGAAATAAAAATTTGCAGCCTTCTTTGTCAAGTAAGTATTAATTATATTGCTATATATTACTATTCTATATTATAGTCATATTATATGTTATATTAGTTAATACTTGACACAAAGCTTACCTATTTTAGTTGCATCTATAGCCATCAACAGACAAGTTACTAATTTGTTAGTTGAAATAATTTGTGTACTTTTACTGTAATAGTGTATTATATTATATTGTATTGTGATAATAAATCTTTAAAGAACCACTACATAAAAGCAAAAATAGGAAAAAATTATCAAAAATTTAAGTTGCTATTATCACAAAGACAATGTAGTGGATGCCTATATCTACTATAATTCTACTGATGAGTTCAAAAGTTGAAGATTGCAATTCTGCAGAGTAACTTGTCATTAGTCTATAATAAGAAAAGGATAAGTTACCAATAAAATATTAATGAATAACTTACTGCTACACTGAAGTGCCACAGCTTTGTCAAGAGTACAACCATAAGCATCATCATAGTCACAGTGAGACAGTTGATCCTCAGTACCATCACATTGGAGCTGTGACATTAACATGGGTCCACTTTTTAGACTATCAGACCCATTAGTTAGGATACGAACAGCTTTAGAGTACCCCATCATACGACAAGCCACCTTAGCATCTTTAAGATCAAACTGTTCATTACACACATAGCCCCATTTACCATCTTCATAGATTTTAAGATGTCCAGACTGTTCATTAGGACCATTAACTAAACGTGCATTCTCTATGATATATTTCATATTTAGATTATAAGTAGATAATTGTAGAAACTTTTGCATGTGACTCCAACATCTTGACCATGATGACAATCATGATTACCCATTTCATTCTGTATACAATGAAATGGTCCATATTCCTCTCCAGTACAGTGAAGATTGCTCATCCAAATAGGTCCTACTCCTTCACCAAATCTCTCACTTGTTTTTAAAAATTTGTTTGACTCCGGGGAATCCCATATACTTACACATAACATTAGCATCTTTTATATCAAAGCTATCAGAACAGACTGATCCCCACACATTGTTATTATGAACCTCAACACGTCCTTCAAATGAACCTTGGCCACCAACAAACCTCATCATCATATCTAAAATAATAATTTAACTCTGCAATTTAATATAGCAATAAATTTACATGAACAATGTATGACTTTGATATGTTGTATATCTTTCACTGAAAGTCTAGATCTTTGTCCAACAGAGTTAGGATTGACACTTTTTGGAAATGACATTGTAGGTTTACTCCTACTTTTAGCACATTGCCATCGACTATAGTGCATACTAGAGTAGTAGTCATATCCAATACCTAGTGTTCTAGCTGTTGTCTGTCGTTTGTACTGGTATTGACCTATTAACTAAATAATAAGGTAAACACAATTTGTAGTAACTTACATGACCTTGAATTTATTATATTTCTTTTAATAACAGTGACAAAGCGATTCCTGTCTGGTCGTGTTTGTTCATGGTAACGTCCCATTGTATGCATTATTTCATGAGCAGGAGTTGCTCGTCTTCTTCCACCAGCACATGATAATGCTAAGTTAATTGTTCTTCGACCTCCATTACATGGCCTTCCTAAATATGTATAGCAGCTAAACAATGGAAAAACAATATACTTTGTATCAATTAATATATAATTTTATTGACCCCTTTCCTCTTCTAAAATATAAATAGGAACGATCTCTTCGCCTTTTCCTGTAAAATCTCACACATGTGTTCTTCCTAATAGCTTTAATGGACCAGATGAGATTCCTTTTTACTCTACCACCTATACAACATAGTATGCTTAATACAACCATTGCATTATAAGAGTTTAACGGCTTACGTATTGATTTATGAACAACAATAGGGATTATCCTTTTCCATCTACAAGTATCTCCCCAGGCTTCACTATTAACCAGACCATCCCATCCACTTTTATAGTAGATAGCTGCCTGCTCTTTAGTGACAAGGATATCTCCATCAATAAGTACATGGTTTTTTTCTTCCTCTGCAGCTAATCATAAATTTTAATTACTTATACATTTATAATTATTTTACCAACCTATTTTTTCCCTTTCCTCGTCTGAAAATGCAGACCATTTGATTAAGAATTAAATTACTGACTCTTATAGACCATAAATTAAAATACAAACCTGTTGATTCAGGGTCTTCTAAATCATTTAAATCTTCCATGAAGTTATCATCTTCATTTGCAAGGATATCCTCTACATCATTTCTGTCAGCTATTTTTTTATTGTGCATTATTATTTATACATAAAATACAAGTACATACCAGATACAGTCTCAATATCAGGAGGATCATCATTGTAATCTTCCTTCTGACCATCATTAGCTTCATCCACTGTAAATATGAAAAACGTTAAAGTGTAAGCGTGTATGAAATAACGACTTAAAATTAATTATTCATAACTATTATTAATATCTATTAATAACTAGGCGTAATTAATGCTCTAGTATGTTTGCTATTTCGACCTTACGGATAGCGATTGACGGAGCAATAGTCTTAGTCTCGTCACCAGATGTCAAATCGTTTTAATACGGGCGAAAAACGGTGTCTGGTGCCAATTCCTTGGATTTGAATCACTTGTGTTCATTGATCAGAAAGCTTCTAAGACAAGACATTGCAAAAGTCAACGTCAAAATGGAGAACAACGTATGGATTAGACTCGAAGCTGTAGTCCCTTTTTAAATATTTTCAGAAGCAATCAATTTTCGAATTCGACACTGGGAATTAGCAAAGAAACTACTGATCAAGAGAAAGCTGTTTGTGAGTTTTAAAAATGTAGAGACATCTTCGTTATGTTTTGTTTTATTTGCTTTCATTGTGATGTCAAGGCATTATTTTCTATTGCAATTGCGACCAGCTTTCTTTTTGTCCTCTTAATAACATGTTTCATTGACATCATCTTAGTAACCAAATTTTTAAAATGCAACATTTTTGTTAAAGATTTTAAGGAACAAATACCTTTAATGGTTTGAGTATCAGGAGGATCATCATTATCAAAAAAGAAATTGGTGTCATGCTGAGCAGCTACAATCAAAAGTAAAAATATTCACAGACAATATTTAAGAAGACATACCACATTTATTTATCTGTACAGATGTCAGTAATGCCAGGAAAAAAACGAAGACAATGTGCTTCATATTGCCAGAATATCACTTACATATAAGATTTTTTCAGATTACCTCTGATTTCTTCAAGTTCGATGTCCTTAAATAGACTAGTCATTCAGATACTATTATAGTGGTTAATCCCTTTTGGCGGTAGTAAGTCTAGTAAACAACAAAGTATAGCTTCCCACATGACAACCATACATGCGTATCAGAATGAATATTATACTGAAGCCATTAATATCTTAAATTCTATTAAAATTATCACAATCAATAGAATTACCAAAAATGTCATATAAAGTCACACTTCAATTAGTTATGATCTTAGAAATTCCTTAATAAAAATTCCTTGAAAACTAATAAACCAAATAGAAGCCAGACAATTCAATTTAGGTATGCATGTTCCAAGTAAGACCTGAAGACTAAATCAATTCATATATTCTGATCGATTAAATTACAACAATTTTAATGTGACTTTTGTATTATGTGTAGTATATATTATTGTAGCAATAATAGCATTGCCTTTGCAGTTCTTTAACTCAATAAATATCAGACTATTGATTTCATTGGAAATCATATCATCTGTGAGTCACTAACTTTAGAGTATTTATTCACAAATGCTAATCACATTCTTTTAGCTATTGTTTACATTGTTGTTAAGCAATTAAAGTATCTTTGAAGAGTACACTTACTACTTTTGACCTGATGAGCAAATTGGGCATCAAGTTATAGTGAGAAGCCATTTTATCTAGAGTTAATATAAATCAAGACAAATATTATAAATTTATTCAAGTAGGTGTGCTAATTGCTTATTTATAGTAATAGGAGAAATTGAAGTGAAGGCTTTATGATCAGTACTGATAGGAACATCATGGTATGTCTTATAGATGAAGTTTTTAAGATAAATACAGTTGATGTTGTACTTGCACATATGATATATAACATTTAAAATATATTCATTTCAATTCACTGTAAAGTTTAAATTATACCACTAATTACTAAATGTAATAATCATTTTAAAGGGTATATTATTCACATACCAATATAATGTAGTGATAGTGATGTAATTCTTGAGATAAACACTTCAATAAGTGTATATATTATATATATCATTGTTTAAATAGATTGATTGATACATTCAACTCATGGTGACTTCCAGTGCATGCATGCCTAACTACCAGATAAATTTAAAAGAATAAACAAAGTGTACTGTTTTGCATTACAGTGGAATTGACAGTTCATGTAATGTTTTCTCGGAAGAGCATTTATGTAGTGTGTAAAATTTTAGTCAAGTGACAGTCCACATGCATGAGTTCACAGTCCATAAAAATTAAGAAATGAGACATAACAGAATCCATAGTCCATTAAAATTAAGTAGTGTCAATCCATAGTCCATTAAAATTAACTAATGAGGCCTAAACATATTGTTTTGTGGTTTAAATATTATAGGGTAATTACTCAGTTATGCTTAGCGAGTGCCATAGTGTGTTTTTTGTCAAGGACATTTAATATCATAATTATGTTATAGTATTACATATTTTAAAAATATGAGATTAAAATTAGAGCTATCTTCATTTTCCAGGGATCAGAAGGAATTCTAGAGATTCATTGCTAATATGACATATGGCTGACTGTTGACATTTGATTCATTGTAAAGTGTAAACTATACCACTAATTACTACATATAATAATCACTTATGGCTAACTACTCAGTAATTAATTTATACTCAACAAAGTAGATTTTATCAGGATAATTAAGTAATGTCTAGCGAGTGCCACAGTGTATTTTCTGCCAAGGATATTTAATATCATAATTATGTTATAGCATTATTAAAATATGAGATTAAAATTAAAGCAATCTTCATTCTCCAGGGCTCAGAAGAAATTCTAGAGCCTCATTGCTAATATGATACATGACTGACTGTTGGGCATATTTTCGTCATATGTAGGTTTTAAATAATCTAATATACTAGGAATGGAAATGCCTGTTTTGAAATTTCTAGATACATCTGTTTGTTGCATGTAATAAATAGCTGTCAATGGCTAAAAAGTCAGTGTTAGCTATATGCTATTATATAATTATGTTACTAAAGAGCATGCAATTTTAACTGCCACAGGAAAGGCTTCAATCTACTTTTAATAATTTGTATCATGTGCTAAGGCTGTAGCAGTGAATAATACAGAATAACATATAGAAAGTTGTCTTACAGTAACTAGAATACTCACAAGTTGGGACACCTTTATCTGACTATATATACATACAAATGTAATTAAGGATAAATTAATAAGATTAGTACAATGCTATTACAAGTATATTTAAAAATTCTTTTGTCTAACTATTGAGTGTTGTTTTTCTTGAGATAAACACTTCAATAAGTGTATATATTATATATATCATTGTTTAAATAGATTGGTTGATACATTCAATTTATGGTGACTTCAAGTGCATGCATGCATAGCTACCAAAAGAATAAAGAAAGTGTACTGTTTTGCTTAGTATGGAATTGACAGTTCATGTAATGTTTTCTCGGAAGAGCATTTATGTAGTGTGTAAAATTTTAGTCAAGTGACAGTCCACATGCATGAGTCCATAAAAATTAAGAAATGAGACATAACAGAATCCATAGTCTATTAAAATTAAGTAGTGTCAATCCATAGTCCATTAAAATTAACTAATGAGGCCTAAACATATTGTTTTGTGGTTTAAATATTATAGGGTAATTACTCAGTTATGCTTAGCGAGTGCCATAGTGTGTTTTTTGTCAAGGACATTTAATATCATAATTATGTTATAGTATTACATATTATAAAAACATGAGATTAAAATTAGAGCTATCTTCATTTTCCAGGGATCAGAAGGAATTCTAGAGATTCATTGCTAATATGATACATGGCTGACTGTTGGACATGTTTTTGTCATATGCAGGTTTTAAATGATCTAATGTACTAATTGGCAGTTTAGATTTCTATATAGCTAAATCATAATCAGCAATCAAGGACTAATAAATCAGTGCTAGCTATTTGATATTATATAATTATGCTATTATAATGAGTGTGCAATTGTAACTGCCAGTACTCTATACAGCTAACATTCCAATTGAAATATATGTATATAGACTAATTAGCTTTATTAATTTTCCAGGCAGGCTCTAGTTCCTTTTAATTGTATCTAGTCTCTTAGCATTGAAATGTATCATGGACATCTGTTAGTCAACAATTAAGCAATGATCAAATCATACTTTCAGTTTCTAACTTAGGTTTGATAGTAGTAATGACGCTGACTATTATTATTCTGTAATAGTCTTGCTTCCTCGTAATACTGAGCAAATTGAACCTCTAGTCATTGCATTATCTGCAGTGAATTTGAAACCTCCATACTGGTACTTTTAACATTATTACTAATTGTTGTATTTGTACTTGTTGGAGGAGAGATGTGGTATATTGATGTTCATATTCATATTTTGTTACACAGTTAATTAAATTTTATATGGAGACGTGGGACATGCACAAAGCACATGTTCTTTCTGTATTGTCTTGAGTTGTGTTTTGTCTTGTCGTGCTTATCTCTTAGCTAAAGGTACCACAATAACTAAGTAGTATTTTTATATATACATTAATTCTTTAGACAATTGTCTTACTTGATATGACTAAGTAGTAAATAATCTATAGTTAATATTCAAGTGACAGCTATCAAATAATGACAATATGAAAATCAATTACATCAGCTACAATTTAATAACATTAGTAATGAGTGATAGTCTGTTACTGGTAGATACACATTAACAAAATTATAATATTAGCTGTTTTGATCATTAATTTGATGGTGTTTATTTTAAACATCCAAAATTCATTGTATTAGCTTTTTTAGTATTCTATACGGTTATTAGTCAGTTGTCTTCAAGAGTCAAATACAGTAAGATTTTTTTTTATAAAATGGTACACCTCTTGACGTGTATACATTATTAACTGTACTAAGTATGATATTGTGTTACTTTCATTGAGACCAAGACCTTTACCAATCCTTGATTTGGTGATGTATATTTGTTGAGGGGACCCAGTCAAGCTAATACTATTGTGACTGTTACCACCAAAGAGAATAAGATAGGATAGACAACAAACAGGTTCTAGTAATTCTACTCATGAGAAAGCCTCATTATTGTGGTTAGTTTATATGTAATTCACATTAACACTTGATTCTATAGTAATCCTTGTAAGCCACAAATTAGTTGCTAAAATAACATTAACTTCTTAAGTTTTGTAAAACAATACTTAAGAAGTTAATGTTATTTTAGCAAAATTATTCTCACTACCCGTCTCTAACATAGTACATTTGACTGTTGTATTCTAGGCTAATACCCAGACCTATGACATGTTGTAAGTCTGGGTACAGGACTAGTTGTATAGGTACATTTAGTCAGTTTTCATGTCGGGCAAGCAGTACCATTGTCTATGTAGGAATGGCCTGGATTGTAAATTGAAATTAATATATTAGCATTAAATAATTAATATCTTACTCAAAACTGATCAAAACCTTTTAATTCTTTGCAGTATTTCTTTCTTCGATAATTCCTTCATTTTAGTTAATATTATAGTTTATATAGTTTAGTTAATATTTGATGTATTCTTATTAAATAACAATTTACCAAGCCACACCCAATTATTATTAAAATTATTGTTATTTTGACATATTTATTTATTTATTTGATAATTTTATTAACTAACATTATCATTGTACATATTATAGAGAAGAAAATGTATTAACTGTTGCAAACCTGACCATGGATCCAGTAGTATCTACTAGTGCAGAACTCACGTACAAGGGAAAGATGCCTACAGCTATATACCCAGCTAAGGTATATGGTGGTATTTTTTTACTATTATTAATGTATTTTATATACTGCTTTAGAGGTCTAATACTGATCTCAAGAGTCACTATAGGTTTAATCTTGATCTCAAGAGTCACCTATAATATGACTTCACCATAGAACTTGATATTGCCAGCTTAATATTCCTTTTTCTAGTTTACTAGTACTGTTATATCAATTTCAGTTTTAGCTTTAGCTCATGATTAATTACTAAACATATTGTTAACTTGTTTTTTAGTTAATGTAATAATAATTTCAAAATGGCTGTAAGAAATGTTGTTATGATTGTGTTGCAAATCAATCATTCATTTGCAACACAAGGATATTAGATCAAAAACTCTTGGTAGCAATGACCAGTCATCTATAATTAATCACTGAGTAGCAAGCGTTTCACTCTAGTAATTGTTCAGAAACTACAATTTGATTAGAGTGTGTTAAAGTAGAAAAGACAAAATTATCATTACAAAGATACACAACTAACACTATATTTGTAATCTAACCATCAGCACACAAGTTAAAATTGGTTGGTTGAAATAATGAATCTTTTTTAACCACTACATAAAATCCAAAAAGGAAAGTTAAGTTGCTATTATCACAAAGACAAATGTAGTGGATGCCTATATCTACTATAATTCTACTGATGTGTTCAATAATAGAGATTGCAGTTCTGCAAAGTAACTTGTCATCAGTCTATAATAAGAAAAGGATAAGTTACCAATAAAATATTAATGAAATAACTTACTACTACACTGAAGTGCCACAGCTTTGTCAAGAGTACAACCATAAGCATCATCATAATCACAGTGAGACAGTTGACCCTCAGTACCATCACATTGAAGCTGTGACATTAACATGAATCCACTCCTTGGGCAATCAGACCCATTAGTTAGGATATGAACAGCTTTAGAGTACCCCATCATACGACAAGCCACCTTAGCATCTTTAAAACTGTTCATTACACACATAGCCCCATTTACCATCTTCATAGATTTCAAGATGTCCAGACTGATCATTAGGACCATTAATTAAACATGCGTTCTCTATGATATATTTCATATTTTAGATTATAAGTAGATAATTATACAAACTTTTGCATGTGACTCCAACATCTTGACCATGATGACAATCATGATTACCCATTTCATTCTGTACACAATGAAACGGTCCATATTCCTCTCCAGTACACTGAAGATTGCTCATCCAAATAGGTCCTACTCCTTTGCCAAACCTCTCACTTGTTTTAAAGATCTGTTTTGACTCCTGGGAATCCCATATACTTACACATAACATTAGCATCTTTTATATCAAAGCTATCAGAACAGACTGATCCCCACACATTGTTATTATGAACCTCAACACGTCCTTCAAATGAACCTTGGCAACCAACAAACCTCATCATCATATCTAAAATAATAATTTTAACTCTACAATTTAATATAATAATAAATTTACGTCGACAATGTATGACTTTGATGTGTTGTATATCTTTCACTGAAAGTCTAGATCTTTGTCCAACAGAGTTAGGATTGACACTTTTTGGAAATGACATTGTAGGTTTACTCCTACTTTTAGCACATTGCCATCGACTATAGTGCATACTAGAGTAGTAGTCATATCCAATACCTAGTGTTTTAGCTGTTGTACTGAGATTGACCTATTAATTAAAAAATAAGGTAAGAACAACTTCGTAGTAACTTACATGAACTTATTATATTTCCTTTAATAACATTGACAAAGCGATTTCTGTCTCGTTGTGTTTGTTCATGGTAACGTCCCATCGCATGCATTATCTCATGAGCAGGAGTTGCTTGTCTACTTCCACCAGCACATGATGATGCTAAATTTATCGTTCTTCCTCCAATACATGGCCTTCCTAAATATGTAGAGCAGCTACACAATAGGAAGACAATACTCATACTTTGTATCAATTAATATATAATTTAACTAACCTGCTTCCACTTCTAACATATAAATAGGAACGATCTTTTTGCCTTTTCTTTATAAATTTAACACATGTGTTCTTCCTAATAGTTTTAATGGACCAGATGAGATTCGTTCTTACTGAACCACCTATACAGCATAGTATGCTCAATATAACTACTGCATCATAATAGTTCAAATCTTACGTATTGATCTATGAACAACAATAGGGATTCTCTTTTTCCATCTACAAGTAATTCCCCAGGCTTCACTATTAACCAGACCATCCCATCCACTTTTATAGTAGATAGCTGCCTACTCTTTAGTGACAAGAATATCTCCATCAATAAGTACATGATTTTTCTCTTCCTCTGCAGCTAATCAAACAATTATTCATTTATACATTTATAATAATTCTTACCAACCTATTTTTTCCCGTTTCTCATCTGAAAATGCAGACCATTTGATTAAAAATTAAATTACTGACTCTTATAGATCGTAAGATAACATACAAACCTGTTAGTTTAGGGTCTTCTAAATCTTCCACAAAGTTATCATCTTCATTTGCAAGGATATCCTCTACATCATATCCGTCAACTATTTATTTATTGTGTATTATTATTTATACATAAAGCACAAGTACATACCAGATACAGTATCAATATCAGGAGGATCATTGTACTCATCATTATTAGTTTCATCCACTGTATAATATAATAAATGTAAAGGTTTTAAAACAAAGTACTCTTTATACACTAGTACCTGTAACTTCTTCATTAGCAGGAAGATCATTGTAATTTTCCTTCTGACCATCATTAGCTTCATTCACTGTAAATATGAAAAACGTTAAAGCTATACACGCAATATGTGTATGGAACGACGATTGATTATTCATTTTTTCACATCTATTAAAGATTTCAAGAAACAAATACCTTTAATAGTTTGAGTATCAGAAGAATCCTTATTATCAATAAAGAAATCGACATACTGAGCAGCTACAATCAAAAGTAAAAACATTCACAGACAACATTTAATGACAATAAAAAGACATACCACATTTATTTATTTGTGCAGACATCAGTAATGCCAAGAAAAAAATGAAGACTATGTGCTTCATATTGCCAGATATATATATAATATATATATATATATATATATATATATGTATAAGGCTTTTTTCAGATTACCTATGATTGCTTGCAATTTCATGTCCTTAAATAGACTGGTCATCCAGATCCTGTTGTAGTGGTTAATCCCTTTTGGCAGCAGAAAGTCTCAACAAAGCATAGCTTCCTACATAACTATTGTTCATGCATACCATGCAAAATTATAATTAAAGCTATTAATTTATTCAATCCTCGTGAAAACTAATTATAAATAAAATAAATTGATCAAAGACGTCAAAGCTAACAATAACTAACTAAATGTAATCATAAAGAGGCCAAAATCAACTAAATGTATTTGTAAAGAGTCTAAAACTAACAAAAAAGTAACTAAAAATATTCGTAAAGAGGCCAAAACTAACTAATATTAAATAAATGTAAAAACAACAACAACACTATTTTTCATCATTTAATATACAACATCAAAAGCAATACATGTCCTGCCATATAATGTTAATGTTACAATTATAATTATCAAATATAGTGAAAATAATGATAAGTAACTTTGATTATAGACAGTATTATATGCATGGTTGGTTTTAGTGGTTCTTAGGTTATTGCCTAACCTATTGAATGAATGAAACACTTGAAACTTTCCTTTTTTAAATGAAAATTTTTGCAATAAAGAATTCAATACACATAATATAATAAATAAACTAATCAAAGTGCACCCAAGTATAGTAAAGAAAAGTGTGGGATTGATAGCCGATTATCCCTTGTTAACCTCGCTGTGCGTGGGCGCATAGCGAGGGTTACTGTAGTCTGTCAGTAAAGCAAATGGCTTTGAACTGCTTTAACTCGGCAAAAACGGCACTGTTAGCCACCAAACTATAGTGGAGGGTAGCAAAACTTCTGTACTTCTTAAGAATACTGCCAAAAGGAGCGTCAAACGAACAAAAAGCTTTAAAAGTCTGAAAAACCTTTGAAAATAAGCACAGCTTTCAGTGAAGGCTCGAGAATTCAATAAAAACCTCCTGCACACAGCTTATGACATTTCCCAACTTTTTAAAGTGAGGAATTTTGCAAAAATACTTTTTTGGAAAGTTATATTGTAAAACTGTCATAATTATGACAGTTTGCTAACTTTTGGCAGTTATCTTTGTCGATACATTGAGCGCGAACTAAAAATACTAGCACCATAGCTGTTATTGGAGAATGACTAACTTTTACTAAGAATTTGGAAAGTATTGGACCTTTTGACAATTAGAGTGCAAAGTACCCAGTAGGTGCACTAAAAGGCAAAGCTTTTCCCCTTTGATTGAAGAGAAATGCTGAATCATATACGTAAGATTACGTCACTTGACGAGCAATAAACTCTGGATAAGACCGCAGCGATGCATTCATTAATCAGTTAAAAAGTGTCATTGAAGAGAGTAAGAATGAATGAATGAAAATAATTAGATGTCCTAGTAAAATGAATTGAGACAGTTCCAGAGGACCAAAGTGAAGACTGAGAAGTGTTTAGGTAAAGTAAAATACTTGTTGTTTTATGGCACATGCACTTGTCGTATTTTATGAATAGGGAGAGTTTCATATTAGAACAAGAAGAAGACAAAGAGAGGATATCAAAGATTGATAGTGTCCTGTTAGAGTTGCACCTTGTCCCACCAATGTAGACAAATATTGAAGACAAATAATTGAACCTTTTCAAGTGATTCATTAATAAGGGACACCACACTGGGCTAGCATATTCCAAGTGAGGTCTAATGCAAGAGATATAGTTGACATAGTCATGTTAAATTGATTATGTTATTTTCAATATATTACACCAAGCAATCTTCTTGCTTTAGAGCAGATAGAATTACTATGAGGTGACCAAGAAAGTTACAATGTTAACAACACATGTACCTAAATACTTAAATTGCTCCACGTTATCTATAGGGATTCTGAAGAGCCTAGAAGAAGAAAATGTTAAGTAATTACTTTCAATTCAAATTGATACACAGGTTTGTTAGAGTGTTAAATAATAAAAGATGTTACTATAAATTAAAGTAATGTGATAACACAGAGAACTGATTCATTATAGACAAACAGAAGACAGTATTAGCACACTTTTATTTCTTTTTCCTTTGACAAAGATGGCAACATATCTACTATGTTTTTAAAGTTTTAAATTCTACAAAGAAATTATAACATTAGCCTCCTTCCAAGTACATGGATAGCATTGTACCTTCATTGCCAAATATTGCAGGCAGGAACCTTTTCAAGTGATTCATTATTAAGGGACACCACACTGGGCTAGCATATTCCAAGTGAGGTCTAATATACATGGATAGCATTGTACCTTCATTGCTTTCAAAAATGTTATTGTTATCAGTTTCATCTCTATTCTGTGTACACTAGTTAAATGTTCACATTACAATTACTATTACAATTGTTTCTGTAAAAGCTAACAATGAAAGCATGGCTATAGTCAGAAAAACACTGCTTTATAAAAGATGTAGCTAAAGTTACCTCCTTCAACTTGACATCTATAGATAAAGTTTATTATATATGATCAGTTAGTTGTAATTATCACAACATGTGATGATGTTTAATTTGTATGATTTATGTTTGGAACTGCAACTTTGGTATATTATGTCCTTTTTTTCATAAAAGATAGCTTTACTACTACTGATGTTGTAATTGTTATGTAGATCACTGCATCATTGTTCAGATTTTTTATTTGAATAATTTGCTTTATTGTCTGTCTTTAAATAATGTACATTTTTTTTATTTTAATACACTTTGTATGGGACACTTAATATATATATTATATATATATATATGTGTGTGTGTGTGTGTGTGTGTACTCTCACAAACTTTGGACATGTAATTGTATTACAGAACAATGAGAGCTCAATAGCGAAACTAATTCAAAGAGCAAATAAATAAACATTAACTTAAACAAAAATAGTGAATAAAATGGTAAAAGAGAATAAATGAGTGATTAATGATTATGAAACAAAGCTAATAGTGCAGATTTGAAACTGGAGACCATTAGGAACATACATTTTATGGCAGATAAACTTATAAGAAATAAGTTTAGAGATAAGATGACAATTAGCAAGAGAAGGAAGGTTAAATGTTTTAAAAGAGATTCATTATCAAAAGACCAGCTTTTACTACATAGTTTAAGAGCAAAAAAACAGAAATGACTCAAGAATACCAATATTTAAAACATCACTGGGATTCCAAACTTAGGAACAATATATTAAATGAGGAAAAAATAAAGTAAGATGCAACTTTAACAGAGCCGAAGAGGAAGTGTGAGAATAAATATAACGATAGATAAAACTAAGAAGTTACTTATACTTTATAATGGAATTAAATTGATATGAGATGACTGAGATGTATACATTTGAAGTAATAGTTTTAACTAAGTACCAAATGATGACGTGTTGGATAGGACAATGGTCAAGAGAGAGTGAAGGAATATCTGAAAAATAAGAAAAGCTTTTCCTAGAAATTATTATGAATTTGGTCGTTGAACGATTAATTAAAAGATGCCTAGATTGTATATATAACATGATTGAATTAAAGACAATGTATCAAAAAATTTAAGTTAGCTTTATAAGGTCAGTTAAAACTATTATAATACAATAGTCTAATAACTTGTAAAAATACATGCGTAAAGTTAGATTGTTCAATTACTAATGTGTGTGACATACAAAAATTTTTTAACAAATTGATTTATTTTTCAATTAATTACATATGGAAGCCTTCGGGTGTAAAAAACAATGAAGGGATTTAAACCTATAAAAATAATGAAGCGTGTATTCTATAGAAAAATTTAAATGTAATACTATACCTTGACAGATCATGTCTGTATGGAAATCTTGCATTAGGTACTCTAATTGCATTCCTTCTGTATTTTTTTAAATGACATAACTGACCACACCCATAAGCAAAACCAACCTCAAAAAAGTAAGACAACACTAGAAGTTCATTCTTAGTTAATGTTATATTTCTCACTTGTTTCTTTAAAGTTTTTCGGTCTACCTTAACTTTAGATAAAACCGTTGAATGTGGATAGATTAATTGTGTGCGTGTTAACTGGTCATTGGCCAGTAATTCTAGAGAGAGAAAGAGAAAGAGAGAGAGAGAGAGAGAGATTATATACTGTTTTTTCCATGCAGCTCCATATTTCCATAGATTATTTATATCTAGTCAGAGGAAAGTCTTACATTATATCAGTCAGAGTCATAGTTAATTTTTTTAAAGATCATTCTAAAAATCATCATAAATTTTAAAAATCTCACATTGAATTGAACTCAAAGCTAATAATAGATGATAGAATTTATCACTAATAACAGTTATGTTGGCAATGACATCATATACGTTTCCAAAACAAAAGAATTAGAAAGATTATATATATATATATTATATATATTAATTATATATATATATATATAATTATATATAGTTGTTACAACCAGTATTGTATTGCTCAAATTAAAATCAGAAAAAAACTTAAATAATCCTCTAAAATAGTCTAAGTTCCTTCTAGTTTTTGAATTATATTGTACAATGAACAAAAAGAACATTGTGCCATCATACATACAAACATAAACACATGACCAGGTACATAACTATACTTAAAACTATTTAGTCTCTCACCTACAACCAATCCAACAGTCATATCCTCTGGCATGAATGTTTTATTACATGTTTTAGTCATTGTAGTACCATTCCTATGATCAAATCAGAACGTTAGTCCAGACAAGAAAATACTGTAAGAGGTATATCATTTGAATAATATCCTGGACAAGAAATCACATTATTATGTCATCACTATCTCATGGTTTATAGACTGTCCATTAAAATGTATTCATAGGAAAAATTTATATTACTTAAGTGTTATTAGCCACAACATAAATATTAACAATAGCTGAATGATAGATGTCATAGTATAATTAAAACATCATGTATTGACTATAACAGCAACATGTCTTTATAATATTTGTACTACAATACTACAATAATCCTAATCTTAGGGGCAGAGTAATCTATGCTAATAACTTGCACACACACATAAGTACCAGCAAAGGTGAAAAATTTACTTACCCTAACCAAGGTTTGACTTTTTCTAACATAGGTCTAGATAAACAGTACATACCACCAGCAGCAAAATAGAACTTTCGAGTCTTGTCCTAAAACAGCACAAATCCAATTGTAGTCCACAAAATATTAAATTACCTTCACTAAGTGTTGTCTCCCATCGAGCTATAAAAAAATTTAAATGATAAAGTTTTGCAAATAATATTCATAAAACTCTTCCCTTCATTGGGTAATTCACAAATAAGAATTTCCGGAAATCACTCTTAGATTATGCAATTCATGGACAATATTCTATTAGTATTTCTACTTTTCAGCATTGTCATCTTTCAACATAATTATTCTTTTATATCAATGACTTACTATATACTTACGAAATCTCAGAGCCATTTACACACTACTACTTACCCGAGAAGGTCTTTCCCATGGAGTTAATGATTTCCCAATGTATCTAGCTTCAGTTTTAGGGTCCATCTTTGATAACAGTTTGACCAAGTTATCCATAATGACATAAATATCATCATCCACATGACAAAACCAACTTAAAAAAGAAAAAAATAATATTTGTAATAACCACTTAATTTCAATGTAATGTTAACTACATCTAAATCATTAGTTTTTATCATTTGCAAATTCCTCAAAAATATATACTATCAAATTAACCAACAAGACAATAATCACTTCTTGTATTGTTTATATAATTATACATTTAAAACCACATACTCATAATGTTTATTTTCAGGTCTGTGCATTAGTGCCATTTCTTCTCCTGATTTACAACATAAACTCCATCTTATGAAATTAAAAATAAAAATATTTATATTAAAATAAAATTAAATACCTGCTATAACTAAGTCCACAAGATATAACAACATAATTGATACCTTAATAAATAATAACAAAGAACAAGAGTTAGTATTCAATTAAATGAAAATCAATATTAGTAAAAGTCAAAACTGAGAGATTTAACAAAAACAAATGTTAATTACATAAAATTGTGTTTCTAAAAATCTACTTACCTAACTTTTTACTTTTTTCCTGATATTCATCATCTTCTCCATCAGTCACTAAAAACACATTACTACCATTTACTACAGTCAACCAAGTATCATATAAGATTGGTAATCTCTTTTGATGAAATTTCTTAGTAGTTCTGATAGTGATCATAATATTGTTGCCTGCTTTCTCATTGTTACTTAATATCCGAACTGGAAGATTACTATTTTCAATTAGTTCTTCTGGTCCACAATAAAAATAATCTTTGCATTTCGTTGAAGATTTTGTTTCATTTACAGTCTCAAAGTAATTCAATGATGATATTGATAATAATACCATGTCCTTATGCCACCATAAAGAGTATGTAACAACGATTAGCAGTACTGTTATGGTTACTACTGTAATGAAAACAGTCTTAAAAACCCTTTTGATGATCATAATCCTGTGTTAAAGAAAGGAATTAAAGTTAAATTAATTCCCAAAGATACTTATCTTCACATTAATCTTTATGACATAATTACCACAAGATTAGATTTTAATATCTTAATCAGCTTTACTGTAGGAATACTGTCATCATTAACTCTTACAATTTTACTATATTAGTCATTTTTACTTATACATAACTCTTTGTCAGTTCATTTATTGTGCTTTGATTTTAATTGTCTATAGACATTGGCATGCCAGACCTCAGGTAGTCCTTTTAGACTTTAACTGTAATTATTATATGTACCTTCCTAAAGGCTAAGTAATCCTGTCAGTTTAGAGTTGAATTAAGATTTAAGGTTCAGGGGGAGGGGCTTTTTAAACTTGGCTCAGTGGTATTATATATAATTCTTATAGGTATTGCCAATCATCTTAGCATGAGGCAAATAATCTGAACAGTTCATTAAACTTTTTCTTAGTTTCTATATAAATTTATATATAAGTATATGTGGTTCAGTCACACTTAAGAATATGATAGTTACTTTACAATTTTCCTGCTATACTTTTCAGCTAATATATAAATTTAATGAATAATCCAGGCTATCCAACTTATATAAGTATTATCACTTAGCTGATCAGAGAGTTACAGTACTGTACTAAATATACTGACTTTCTAGAATTTGACATTACAATATGCTCTTTATTGGTACAATTTGCATACCGGAGTGAGTCTCATCACTTGTGTTAATTTCTCTGCTTCTAAAAACACTATTCCTCTTGTGGAGTCAACTTAAGCTTGGCTACGACGTCTCCAGCACAACACAAGAACTGTTAATAGCTAAGTTTAATCAACACATTAAAGGAAGCCCACGAACAATGGGCTGGGTTTTTATTGATGACGTTTTACCATACATACGTAACCGGTACCGGGATTGGCAACGCCCACGCACACCCGGCAGCTGACAACAGCATATAACTATAGCTTGTACTTCTCCTGTTTCTTCTGAAACAAGCTTGTAGTTGGAATTTTTACTTTAATTAAGTGTTACTTTATAATAAATACTTATTTGAAGTAATTATTATTAATCTGACAATTAATTTACTGATAATGTAAGGTCACAGTCACAGTAAAACAGAAGTCTTTTTGCTAGTATAATAATACAAGGAGCTCTTTCAGAAGCAGGTTTTAAAATTGGTACACCAGTCGCTACACAAGTGTTAGATAGTACAGATTTCCTGTTTAAATGGTGCTCTAGACCTGAACCAGGGAGATTGTATCAACTTTTGCAACCAATCTAATAAATGACCTGTCATCTGATTATTTAGGCATTAATCCCAAGGAATGGAATCTCTCTCTTAGCGCAGACAAAGAATGTAGTTATTAACTTTAGTCACTGCCACCAGTTCCTGATCCATTTCATTTGCTTCATCTGAAAATGCACTCACTTAGATTATTCACTGCAGTTTTTGTTGATTGATCATGACATTATTTAAATAAATAATTTAAAAGTGAATGTCTGTGTTATTGACTATTTTTAATAATATAATATAAAGAAAAATATATAGTCAATTGGTTGATAAATAAAAAATACATTAATGCCTTTATAGGGTAATACAATACAGGTAAGAGTGTGTCCAGTTTACAATGTCAAGTAATATAAATTAATTGATTTCTTTGGACACAGAGTGCGTTTTCGAATGTTCTATGGATCACATGATCCGATTCCAATCCCAGTACGTACTCTATGGTTTTACTTACGAGCAGAGGCTATAAGTAAGTTATAAATAAGACTTGTACCCATGCGTTCGCGAAAGAAAAGAAGAGAAAGTCTTTAGTTTTATTAAATCTACTTCGAAATGAACCTGTAAAGACATCATACTATACAGATACTCCTTTTCTTTTTATATTAAAATATTTAAGCAGTCCATGGGTATACTGGAATTGATACAACAATAACCAAACTGTAGGTAGGAGGTCTAGAGTCAAAAGAAGTAAGATAGCAAACATGCCAGAAATAGCAAATGGCAACCAAAAATGTCATTGCCTCGTTTTAATAAAAAGAGGTTCTGTGGCATTGAGCGACTCTCAAACGAAAGTTCATTATAGGAACCATTGCACCAGAGCTGTAGATGGCAATCCAAATAAGCAATATGATCTTTAGACTTTGATTGCCTATGAGGTTTCTGTAGGACCAAAACTGGGTGCAGAAAGGCAGCCTTCAATGCTATTGATTCGAGAGTAGAACTCTCAACATATGATTTAAACAGTCTAGAGAGTTCTTTAACAAGAACTGTATTGACTCAATTGACTCAATACAGTCATCACATGTTTATCAGAAAGTAAGCATGTGTCATCAGAGACAGTAACAGCAACTGTTTGAGAGGAGTCAGCAGGGGCATTGTCTTGAATAGCAGAAGTGAGAACCACAAGACAGACGACACTAGAGGTAGATGTTTGTGTGTTAGCACAGAAACCAAGACAGCTTGGCAAGTGTGCAGCTTGTACAAAATCATCCACTTTTAGTGCCTGCAGACACAGCCTTTACACAGCTTTTTTTGTTGCACCAGCAGTTCTAGCGAGCCACCATCTTCATTTCTCATTTTCAATCCTTGAGAAATCTAACATGCATAATATTAAGGTATTGTTCCTAACATTTAGGCTATTATTTAACATTCATATAAATTCAAATCAACAATTTTCTTTTAGAGTCAACCAATAACACATTAACATACTAAGGAAATATACAAAGGTCACATGTGTACATATTAAATATTAATAAATACGCATTCAATAATTTATTAATCTTCTGTTGTTGTATTGTTAATATTTCCATATGTCGTGGAAGATGTAATATGGATTGTAGAACCAGCTGATGCTGTACCTGAATTGATGACCGAATATGATCCTGATTGTGCAACTCTTCTATGCACTTCATCATACTTATCTGGATTAAGAACACGATCAGCAAAGTTGAGTGATTGTGATCCAGTACTCTGAAATAGTAATTGGGTCTTGTTCTTCTTGATCATCATCATTAATTAAATTGCGTGTTCTGATTCCAATTTCTTCTTCTTCCACACCCAATAAAGAAAATATCATAGAACAAATGGTAAGGGCATATACATGACATGATGATGACTCTTAGAAAAAAGTAACAACCAGCAAAGTAGCGAAATCCACTTCGAAATGAACCTGTAAAGGCATCATACAATACAGACACTCCTTCTGTTCTTATATTAAAATAATTGATCAGTCTCTGGGTATACTGGAATTGATACAACAATAACCAAACTGTATATAGGTAGGAGGTCTAGAGTCAAGAGAATTATGATAGCAAACATGCCAGGAATAGCATGTGGCCACCCAAAATATTTCATTGCTCCGTTGTAATAAAAACAGGTTCTCTGATGTTTGTGAAATGTAGTAGTTTAAAAGATATGTTTACAAACAGAGTAAAGGATATTACATAAAGAACAGCTATATAGGATCAGTGAAAGCAGGTTCAATGTCAAACATTCTCCAAAATCAAAACAATTGTTGATGAATAGGACAAGTTATAAAGACAACACTGAAATGTGAAGTGGTACCACTTAGTTGATATAGTTCCTCATAGTTTAAGTTGTTTGCACTGTGATCAAACCAATGACTAGAAATACATGCAGGATAATACCAATGCGGGATGCTGAATGTAATAACCTGCCAGTAAAAGATATATCCATTGATAGATCTATTAGATATCTTCATATTAAAGATCAAGATTAAAGTCACCATTACTGTGACAGGTACTATCTCCAGAAGCATGAACTTCAACCATCTCATGTGCTCATCATTCAAATAAAATCATTCCAATAAAATATTAATGAAATAACTTACTGCTACACTGAAGTGCCACAGCTTTGTCAAGAGTACAACCATAAGCATCATCATAATCACAGTGAGACAGTTGATCCTCACTACCATCACATTGGAGCTGTGACATTAACATGGTTCTATTCTTTGGACTATAAGACCCATTAGTTAGGACATGAACAGCTTTAGAGTAGCCACCTTAGCATATATATATATATATATATATATATATATATATATATATATATATATATATATGAAGCTTCTTTTTCAGATTACCTATAATTACTTGCAATTTCACGTCCATAAATAGACTAGTCATCCAGATCCTGTTATAATGGTTAATCCCTTTTGGCAGCAGGAAGTCTCAACAAAGCATAGCTTCCTACATAACTATCGTTCATGCATATCATGCAGAATTATAATTAAAGCTATTAATTTATTCAATCCTCTTGAAAACTAATTATAAATAAAATAAATTGATCAAAGACGCCCAAACTAAACATATCTATCTAAAAGTAATCCTAAGGAGGCCAAAACCAACTAAATGTATTTTAAAGAAGCTAAAACTAACCATAACTATCTAAAAGTATAATCATAAAGAGGTCAAAACTAACTAAAATATTCGTCAAGAGGCCAAAACTAACTAAATTATTTGTAAAAGGTTAACACTAACTAATACTAAATAAATGTAAAAACAACAAAAACAAGTAACACTATTTTTCATCATTTAATGTATGACATAAAAAGCAATACATGTCCTGCCATATAATGTTAATGTTACAATTATAATTATCAAATAAAGTGAAAATAATGATAAGTAACTAGACAGTATTATATGCATGCTTGGCTTTAGTGGTTCTTAGGTTATTGCCTAACATATTGAATGACTAAAATACTTGAAACTTTCGTTTTATATGAAAATTTTGTAATAAAGAATTGAATACACATAATATAATAAATAAACTAATCAAAGTGCACACAAGTATAGTAAAGAAAGGTGTTAATTAAGGATCGATAGCTGATTATCCCTTGTTAGTCAGTTGAAAAGTCTCATTGAAGAGAGTAAGAATGAATGAATGAATATAATTAGATGTCCTAACAAATGGAATTGAGACAGTTCCAGAGGACCAAAGTGAAGACTGAGAAGTGTTTAGGTAAAGTAAAATACTTGTTGTTTTATGGCACAAGTACTTGTGGTATTTTATGAATAGGGAGAGTTTCGTATTAGAACAAGAAGAAGACAAAGAGAGGATATCAAAGATTGATAGTGCCCTGTTAGAGTTGCACCTTGTCCCACCAATGTAGACAAATTTTGCAGGCAGGAACCTTTTCAAGTGATTCATTATTAAGGGACACCACACTGGGCTAGCTTATTCCAAGTGAGGTCTAAAGAAGAGATATACTTGACATAGTCATGGTACATTGATTATGTTATTTTCGACATATTACACCAAGCAATCTTTTTCCTATAGAGCAGATAGAATTACTATGAGGTGACCAAGAAGTTACAATGTTAACAACATATGTACCTAAATACTTAAATTGCTCCACGTTATCTATAAGGATTCTGAAGATCCTGGAAGAAGAAAATGTTAATTACTTACTCTCAATTCAAATTGATACACAGGTTTGTTAGAGTGTTAAATGATAAAGGTGTTACTATAAATTAAAGTAATGTGATAACACAGAGAACTGATTCATTATAGACAAACAGAAGACATTATTAGCATTCTTTTTTCTTTGACAAAGATGGCGACATATTTAATATGTTTTTTAAAGTTTAAAATTCTACAAAGAAATTATAACATTAACCTCCTTCCAAGTACATGGATAGCATTGTACCTTCATTGCTTTCAAAAATGTTATTGTTTTCAGTTTCATCTCTATTCTGTGTACACTAGTTAAATGTTCACATTACAATTACTATTACAATTGTTTCTGTAAAAGTTAACAATGAAGGCATGGCTATAGTCAGAAAAATACTGCTTTATAAAAGATGTAGCTAAAGTTACCTCCTTCAACTTGACAACTATGGATAAAGTTTATTATATATGATCAGTTAGTTGTAATTATCACAACATGTGATGATGTTTAATTTGTATGATTTATGTTTGGAACTGCAACTTTGGTATATTATGTCCTTTTTTCATAAAAGATAGCCTTACTACTACTGATGTTGTAATTGTTATGTAGATCACTGCATCAATGTTCTGATTTCTTTTATTTGAATAACTTGCTTTATTGTCTGTCTTTAATGTACATTTTTTTCATTTTAATACTTGACTTTAAATTTAACCCCTATAAATAAATTTAACTCCTATAAATAAATCTATGGAGATCTTTACTTATGAAGCAACTGGTGGATAAATAATACCAGTTGTTTCATCAGTTGTTTCATGTAACTGTATTAAGTTTACGTTTACTGATCAAAATTACATCTAGTGTTGTTATTACGTCCAGATCTGAGCTTTAATCTGCTAATATTACTACCTTATATACATATATATAATTATATGTATATATATAATTATATATATATATATATATATATATATATATATATATATATATATATATATATATGTATATATATATATATAATATATATATGGTGGTCTCACATACTTTGGACATACATTTGTATTATAGAACAATGAGAGCTCAATACAAAGCTAATACAAAGAGCAAATAACCAAATAATAAACTGAACAAAATAGTGATAAATAGTGAATAAAATGGTATAAGAGAATAAATGACTGATTAATGATTATGAAACATAGGTTATAGTGCAGATTTGAAACTGGAGACAGAATTAAGATTTTTAATAGAGGGAGGAAGAGAGTTCCATAGAGGTATGGTGTTTGGAAAGAAAGTATTTAAATGAGCAGAAGATTTTGAAAATGGGAAATTCAGATTGAGAATGCAAAAAAATGTAGGTTGTAAGAACACAGGTTTTTGTACACAAGAGCACCATTAGGAACATACATTTTATGGTAAATAAACTTAGAAGAAATAAGTTTATTGATAAGATGACAATTAGCAAGAGAAGGAAGGTTAAATGTATTTAAAAGAGATTCATAATCAGAAGACCACCTTTTACTACATAGTTTGAGAGCAAAAAAACAGAACTGACTCAAGAATACCAATATTTAAAACATTACTGGGATTCCAAACTGAGGAACAATATATTAAATGAGTAAGAACTGCAACTTTAACAGAACCGAAGAGGAAGTGTGAGTATAAATATAACGATAGATAAAACTAAGAAGTTACTTATACTTTATAATGGAATTAAATTGATATGAGATGACTGAGATAGATTTGAAGTAATAGTTTTAATTAAGTACCAAAATGATGATGTACATTCAATAGGACAATGATCAAGAGAGAGAAAAGGAATATGTGGAAAAAAGGAGAGTTTTTCTAGAAATTATCATGAATTTGGTATTTGAATGATTAATTAAAGATGCCTAAATTATATGTAACAAGTTTGAATGTAAGACAATGCATCAAACAATTTAAATTAGCTTTAAATTATAAGGTCAGTTAAAAACTATTTTAATACAATACAATAGTCTAATAACTTGTAGAAGTTACATTGTTCAAATTAATAGTGTGTATGACATACAAAAAATGTTTTAACAAATTAATTAGTTTCTAATTTTAATTACATATGGAAGCCTTTGGGTATAAATAACAATGAAGAGATTTAAACCTATAAAAATAATGAAAATTGTATTCATATTGGAAAACTTAAATGTCTTATACCTTGATTGATCATCTTTGTATGGAAATTTCGCATTAGGTAATCTAATTGCATTTTTTATGTATTTTTTTAGATGACACAACTGACCACAGCCATAAGCAAAACCAACCTGAAAAGGTAGGACAACATTAGGAGTACATTCTTAGCTAATGCTGTATTTCTCACCTGTTTCTTTAAAGTCTTTTGGTCCACTTTAATTTCAGATAAAACCTTTACATGTGGATGTATTAATTCTGTGCGTGTTAACCGTTCATTGGCCAGTAATTCTAGAGACAGAGAGAGCAAGAGTGAGAGTGAAAAAGAGTGAGAAAGCAGACAAAAATGGGCTGCTATTAATTCCATGAAGTTCTGTAGTTCCATATATTACTTAAACACTAATCATTCCTTTAAAATATTGAAGTCACAAGGAAAAGTTTTAAATTATATGGCTCAAAGTCATCGTCAATTTGTTGGAAAATCACTGTAAAAATCTTTGTAATTTATAGAAATTTCATATCAAATAGATCTCAAAGGTTATGATAGAATCTATTACTACTTAGTAATAACAGTTAAAAATATATACAAAGGATGGTGATGACATCATTTTCATTTCCCCATTATAACACATTTGGTGAGTGGACAAAAGAGTTAGAAAGGACATAACAAGACTGTTTTTGCTAGAGTGTAACAACTTTGTTAGCTAATGAGATTGAGGTGTATAAATGACTCATGCCATATTAACCAATCAGATTACTTCATTTCAATTACTGTATTATAACACTGCATCTGTTGCTTTGGATATGTGTGCGTCAAGATCTGATTATTGGCTTTAGCAAACAAGGAATGCTTATCATTTACTTGTAGTAACTTAAAGTACTTAAACTTTTTATTCATGCTTTTGTTTACAATACACAACAAGACTATTCTGCTAGACTGTAACACAATCGTTAGCCCAACCCACTGCTTTGATGTTCAGTTGAGCTGATTAGCTACAGATTCCAACTTGGCTTGATAACAAGAGCTGTTACTTTTAAACAGAGGATTATACTACAAAATCAACAATGATGTTTAAGCTTATGGAAATGTTTATACTTAGTATTAGACTCCATCAATGGAAAATCGACTATTTAATAGTCTTCCATGGCCATCCCCTTTGCTTAGAGGAAGACCTCACAAATTACCACTGAATTCATCACCAGTGCACTCAGCATTCATCAAGTTAATTTTTTAATTCTCAATCTTTGTTTGTTTCATGCTTTCAAGAGCATTATCTGAGATATAAAAACAGTCTTGAGTTTATATAAATTTTGATATTGTCAACCTATTTATTATGAACATAAATTCCACAATATTTGATATAATACATTTACTACAAACAGAAAGATAAGACAACAATTTAGTTAAGTAGATTACTGTAACCTTGGAAATCATAGCCTCAGAAAAGAGTGCATGAGAACTTATACACCTCCTCAAACGGAGTAATCTTATTGGTCATTTAAGTCAAAGCATGGTTTGTATATATATATACTTATACATATTCTCATTTGATACTAATTAGTACTTCACTTGATTATCATACATCTACCTCACACCTATATTCTGGCTTGTTCCAACCAATATTGTATTGCTCAAATTAAAACAAGAACAATAACTTAAATCTAGTTTTAGAATTATATTGCACTGTGAACAAAAAGAACATTGTGTCATCATATGTGTATACATAAATACATGACCAGATACATAACTATACTTAAAACTATTTAGTCTCTCACCTACAACCAATCCAATAGTCATATCGTCTGGCATGAATGTTTTATCACATGTTTTAGTCATTGTAGTACTATTCCTATGATCAAATCAGAACGTTAGTCCAGACAATAAAATACTGTAAGAGGTATATCATTTGAACAATATTCTGGACAAGAAATCATATTAATTATCTCATCAGTATCTCATGTTTAAGATTGCCCATAGAAATGTATTCATAGGAAAAAATCATATTTTCTAACATGTTGTTTGTTATAGGACCAAAGTCTTATATAAGACCAGAGTATAAGTAAAACATATATTCAATATAACACATTAACTGCATGTTTTTATAATAATTATTAGTATTAAAATATGTAGATACAATGCCGTTACTATCGCTGACATCATTTTTACTTGTTGCTATTAGAATATTTTCAATCATGTGATTATAAATTTAATGTCAAATGATTTGTACACACACATAAGGTACCAGCAAAGTCAAACATTTACTTACCCTAACCAAGGTTTAATCTTTTCTAACATAGGTCTAGATAAACAGTACATACCACCAGCAGGAAAATGGAACTTTCGAGTCTTGTCCTAAAAGAGCACAAATCTAATTGTAGTTTGTGAAAAATTAAATTACCTTCAACAAGTGTTGTCTCACATCAAGCTATAAAAGAAGTTTTATAAATAAAAATTTGCAAATTCATAATTTAATATTACCTAATACTTACTGGAAAAGGTTCTTTACATGTAGTTAATGGACTCCCAATGTATCTAGCTTCAGTTCTAGGATCCATCTTTGATAACAGTTTGATCAAGTTGTCCAAAATGACATAAATATCATCATCCACATGACAGAACCAACTTTAAAAAGAAAAAAAAACTTTTGTAATAACTACTTAATTTCAATGTATCATTAACTACCAAAAATAATACCATCCTTTTTAAGTTTATGCAAAGGTTAATTTGCATATCCGTACACAAGTCTGCCATTTTGAACACATTAAATCATTAGTTTTTATGATTCGTAAACTTATGTATAATATCAAAATTAACCAACAAACCAATAATTCTTTGATATATTGTTTATATATACATTTACAACCACATACTCATAATGTTTATTTTCAGGTCTGTGCATCAGTGCCATTTCTTCTCCTGATTTGCAACATAGACTCTGTCTTACATATAAATTAAAAATTAAAAAATAATATTTATATTAAAATAAAATTAAATACCTGGTATAACTATGTCCACAAGATATAACAACATAATTGATGCCTTAATAGATAATAACAAAGAACAAAAGTTAGTATTCGATTAAATTAAAATCAAGGCTTTTAAGAGTCAAAACCAAGAGACTTAACAAACAGTAATTTTAAAAAGTGTTTCTAAAAATGTACTTACCTAACTTTTTACTTTTTTCCCTATATTCATCATCTTCTCCATCAGTCACTAAAAACACATTACTACCATTTACTACAGTTAACCAAGTATCATATAAGATTGATAATCTCTTTTGATGAAATTTCTTAGTAGTTCTAAGAGTGATCATAATATTGTTCCCTGCATTCTCAATGTCACTTAATATCCGAACTGGAAGATTACTATTTTCAATTCCACCACAAAAATCAGTATTGTTTTCAACTGTTGGTTTTACTTTATTCACAGTCTTAAGGTTATTCAATGATGATACTGATAATAATAGGATATCCTCATGCCACCATGATGAGTATGAAATGAGAGCTAGCAGTACTGTTATGGTTACTAGTATAATGAAAACAATCTTAAAAGTTCTCTTGATGTTCATAACTCTGTGTTAACGAAAGGGATTAGAGCTAAATTAATTTCCAAAACATATTTGTCTTGACATCAAACTTTATCATATATTTACCACAAAATTAGATTTTAGTATATTAATCAGTTTACTCTAGGAATACTGTCATCCATAACTCTAAAGATTTTGTTATATTATTTATTTTTACTTAATATACATAACTCTTTTGTTAGTTCATTTATTGTCCTTGACTGTGGACATTTCTGTGCTAGGTCTCAGAAAGTCTTTTGGACTCTACATTTTATTACTATGTGTATCTTCTAAAGGCAAAGTAATCCTATAATTACTTTAGAGTTAAGATTTAAAGTTCACTGGGAGTGATCTTTTTATAGAGACAATCCTTAATGGCTTTATTTATGATTCTTATAGTTATTGCTGAGCACATTAATTAGCACAAGGCAACTAATTCGATTAATGCATCAAAATATTGCCTTATTTTATATATAAAATTATATATAAGTATATGTGATTCATTAGGAATATAATGATTACTTTACTGGAAAACAAAATCACAGATTGCAAGAGTACACGTTCAGTCATGTCCACAGATAATATAATAATTGACATATAGCGATGCAAAAACTCAAAGAGGAGCAAACTTAAAACAATTAAAAAGCAGAAGGATGCTTTATACAGAGCAGTGTAAAAGCAAAAAAGATCAAGACTAAGTTAGAAGCTAGCTATACAGAAATTGTGCTACAAATACTAAAGTTTACTTTTATTCTGGCAAGATCAAAGCTACTATTATTAGTAAATCCAGCTTTATACTGTGCAAGGCAAACCATGCATATCTAAATATTCCTAGTTGTTAAAACATGATCTAATACCAAGAGATTCTGATCAATTTATAGCTTGTGAGATATCATATTGCAAGTTAATTTGATAAGAATAATTTGGTAAATATCTTACAAAACGGTGTATGTGACGTAGGTAGTAAATTTGCCAATTTATTAAATTCTGACAATATTAATATGAGCATATTTTCAATTAGTTCTTCTGGTCCACAATAAAAATAATCTTTGTGTTTTGCTGAAGTCAATGTACCAGTACATTTTGTTTATTTACAGTCTCAAAGTTATTCAATGATGATGCTCATAATAATACCTTGTCCCCATGTGACTGTAAAGAGTAAGAAACGATGATCAGTAGTACTGTTGTGGTTACTACTATAACAAAAACAGTCTTAAAAACCCTTTTGATATTCATAACTATGTGTTGATGAAAGGGATTAGAGCTAAATTAATTCCCAAAAGATATTCGTCTTCACATCAATCTTTACGATACAATTACCACAAGATTATCTTAATCAGCTTTACTATAGGAATACTGTCATCATTAACTCTAACAATTTTACTATATTAGTCATTTTTCTTTATACATAACTCTTTGTCAGTTCATTTATTGTCCTTTGATGTTAATTGTCTATAGACATTGCCATGCCAGATCTCAGGTAGTCCTTTTGGACTTTACATGTAAATATTATATGTACCTTCCTAAAGGCTAAGTAATCCTGTCAGTTTAGAGTTGAGTTAAGATTTAAAGTTCAGGGGGAGGGGCTTTTTAAACTTATTTATTAGGGACAATCCTCAGTGGCATTATTTATGATTCTTATAGTTATTGCCAATCATCTGAGCATGAGGCAAATAATCTGAACAGTGCATCTAACTTTTTCTTAGTTTCTGTATAAATTTATATATAAGTATATGTGGTTCAGTCACACTTAGGAATATGATAGTTACTTTACAATTTTCCTGCTATACTTTTCAGCTAATATATAAATTTTAATAAATAATCCAGGCTATCCAACTTATATAAGTATTATCACTTAGCTGATCAGAGAGTTACAGTACTGTACTAAATATACTGACTTTCTAGGATTTGACATAACAGTTATCACAATATGCTCTTTATTGGTACAATAAAGTCGTTTGCATACCTGAGTGAGTCTCATCACTTGTGTTAATTTCTCTGCTTCTAAAACACTATTCTTCAACTTGGCTACGACGTCTCTAACACAACACAAGAACTGTTTATAGCAAAGTTTAATCAACAATATATTAAATGTTTTATTTGTGACGTTTTATTACGTAACCGGTACCGCTGTCATAGGAAACATGACATCCCATACTTTTGGTATCCCGCGTAATATATTTTTTAGTTTTTTAGGTAGTAGCTATTTAATACAGCACAGGAACTCATTAGCCTAAACTAGAAACAGTAGACCTAATTGAATTGATTTTATATCTTATAATTGGAGTATGCACTTCCTTTGTTTGTACATAATACTTTTAATCATAGTATATATATAACAATATGTTCTTTTATCAAAATAGTTTATAGTCAAACCTGGAGGCACCTCAAAAGACAACATGTTATAATGAACGTATTATATAGTATATATTGATGCTTTCTGTGAATGTAAAATAATTTTCATTGTAGAGATGTATGCGGTTGGCCATTATTTTAAAAAATGTGAATTGTAAGTTTAGACAGAACCATCTACACATACAAATTAAGGGTAGCAATTAAAATTTAAAGGCAATCAAATTGTATATTTTAATTATTGCCAAAAAAATTTGTCCACAAACATGCCAGCTTGTTCTACAATTCTTTTGGACCAAATGTTAACCACATGTAGAGTAAAGATAAGATAGATTGTACAGTGTTATCAGCATATGCTGTTTAGATTACTATTTTACTATGGAATTGACAGTTTATTTAGTTTATCAAACATAGGACAACTATGTAGTGTGTAGGAGAGTCCTGTTATAATTCCATAGTAACAGCCCTAACATATATACCCAGCATTCAACCATGGGAATTCTTGTATTTAACTAATGAGACATTGGGTCACCGAGTGGACTCAAAAGGACTTCATGCAACAGATAGCAAGTTGAAAGCTATTGTTGATGCACCACCACCTAGGAATGCACAGGAACTTCAAGCGTTTCTAGGACTCCTTAACTATTATAGTCGATTTATCCCAAATTGAGCTAGTCTGACTCAGCTATTGAACAGTTTACTGGGTTAAGATGCTCATTGAAAATGGACTAAAGACTGTGCAAATGCTTTCCAACACATCAAGGATGTTCTGGTATCCTCCACTTTTGTTACCCATTACGATCCTAGTTTACCCCTTATGTTAGCAGCTGATGCTTCTCTTTACGAACCTTGAAGCTGTAATCTCTCATGTAATGGAGGATGGACAGGAACAGCCTATTGCCTATGCATCATGTACATCATCTAAGAGTGAGCAGAACTACTCTCAAATAGAGAAAGAAGCTCTGAAAATCATCTTTGGTATAAAGAAGTTCCATAAGTATCTGTGTGGGCAGACAATTACTTTAGTGACTGACTACAAGCCGCTGACAACAATTTTGGAGCAAAGAAAGGAACTCCTTCCTTACCTCCTGCTCGTCTACAGCGTTGGTCATTGATCTTGCCAGCATATAGCTACAACATAGAGTATCGCCCAACAAAAGCTCATGCTAACGCTGACAGTTTGTCCAGATTACCTTTGAAATCATAGGAAGCCCTTATCACATCTGATGAACCAGCCGTCTTCAATGTATCACAACTAGAGAGCTTCCCTGTCACTTCACAACAACTTAGAACAGCTACTAGAACAGATCCTGTTCTAAGTAAGGTCATAAGTTATGTTCGATCAGGATGGCCACAAAATTGTATCCCTACCTTACGTCCTTATTGGTCCCATAGCTTTGAATTAACAGTAGAGGCATTATTACAACATGTGATGATGTTTAATATGTATGGTTTATGTTTGGAACTACAACTGTGGTATATTATGTCCTTTTTTTTCATAAGATATAGCTTTACTACTACTGATGTTGTAATTGTTATTTAGACCACTGCATCATTGTTCTGATTTTTTTTATTTGAATAACTTGCTTTATTGTCTGTCTTTAAATAATGTACATTTTTTTATTTTAATACACTTAGCATGGGACACTTTGACCTTTTGTATTGATCAATGAATTAACTAACTTTAGTAACCTTTGTAAAAAAGAAGTTGAATGACTTTAAATTTAACCCCTATAAATAAATCAATAAAGATCTTTACATACAAAACAACTGGTTTATATATGGATAAATAATACCAGTTGTTTCATGTAACTGTATTAAGTTTATGTTTACTGATCAAAATTACATCTAGTGTTGTTTTTACGTCCAGATCTGAGCTTTAATCTGCTAGTATTACTGCCTTATATACATATATATAATTATATGTATATATATAATTATATATATGTATATATATATATATATATATATATATATATATATATATATATATATATATATATATATATACATTATATATATATAATATATATATGGTGGTCTCACATACTTTGGACATACATTTGTATTATAGAACAATGAGAGCTCAATACAAAGCTAATACAAAGAGCAAATAACCAAACAATAAACTGAACAAAATAGTGATAAATAGTGAATAAAATGGTATAAGAGAATAAATGACTGATTAATGATTATGAAACATAGGTTATAGTGCAGATTTGAAATTGGAGACAGAATTAAGATTTTTAATAGAGGGAGGAAGAGAGTTCCATAGAGGTATGGTGTTTGGAAAGAAAGTATTTAAATGAGCAGATTTTGAAAATGGGAAATTCAGATTGAGAATGCAAAAAATGTAGCTTGTAAGAACACAGGTTTTTGTACACAAGAGCACCATTAGGAACATACATTTTATGGTAAATAGACTTAGAAGAAATAAGTTTATTGATAAGATGACAATTAGCAAGAGAAGGAAGGTTAAATGTATTTAAAAGAGATTCATAATCAGAAGACCACCTTTTACTACATAGTTCGAGAGCAAAAAACAGAACTGACTCAAGAATACCAATATTTAAAACATCACTAACATTCCAAACTGAGGAACAATATATTAAATGAGGAAGAACTGCAACTTTAACAGAACCGAAGAGGAAGTGTGAGTATAAATATAACGATAGATAAAACTAAGAAGTTACTTATATTTTATAATGGAATTAAATTGATATGAGATGACTGAGATAAATTTGAAGTAATAGTTTTAATTAAGTACCAAAATGATGATGTACATTCAATAGGACAATGATCAAGAGAGAGAAAAGGAATATGTGGAAAATATGGAGAGTTTTTCCTAGAAATTATCATGAATTTGGTATTTGATTGAGTAATTAAAAGATGCCTAAATTATATGTAACAAGTTTGAATGTAAGAAAATGCATCAAACAATTTAAATTAGCTTTAAATTATAAGGTCAGTTAAAACTATTTTAATACAATAAAATAGACTAATAACTTGTAGAAGTTACATTGTTCAAATTAATAGTGTGTATGACATACAAAAAATGTTTTAGCAAATTAATTAGTTTCTAATTAATTACATATGGAAGCCTTTGGGTATAAATAACAATGAAGAGATTTAAACCTATAAAAATAATGAAAATTGTATTCATATTGGAAAACTTAAATGTCATATACCTTGATTGATCAACTTTGTATGGAAATTTCGCATTAGGTAATCTAATTGCATTTTTTACGTATTTTTGTAGATGACACAACTGACCACAGCCATAAGCAAAACCAACCTGAAAAGGTAGGGCAACATTAGAAGTACATTCTTAGCTAATACTGTATTTCTCACCTGTTTCTTTAAAGTGTTTTGGTCCACTTTAATTTCAGATAAAACCTTTACGTGTGGATGTATTAATTCTGTGCGTGTTAACCGTTCATTGGCCAGTAATCCTAGAGACAGAGAGAGCAAGAGTGAGATTGAAAAATAGTGAGACAGCAGACAAAAATGGACTACTATTAATTCCATGAAGTTCCGTAGTTCCATATATTACTTAAACACTAATCATTCCTTTAAAATATTGAAGTCACAAGGAAAAGTTTTAAATTATATGGCTCAAAGTCATCATCAATTTGTTGGAAAATCACTGTAAAAATCTTTGTAAATTATAGAAATTTCATATCGAATAGAGCTCAAAGCTTATGATAGAATTTTTTACTACTTAGTAATAACAGTTAAAAATATATACAAAGGATTGCGATGACATCATTTTCATTTCCACATTATAACAAATTTGGTGAGTGGACAAAAAAGTTAGAAAGGACATAACAAAACTATTTTTGCTGGAGTGTAACACCTTTGTTAGCTAATGAGATTGAGGTGTATAACTGACTCATGCCATATTAACCAATCAGATTGCTTCATTTCAATTACTCTATTATAACACTGCATCTGTTTCTTTGGATATGTGTGCATCAAGGTCTGATTATTGGCTTAAGGAATTTTACTTGTAGTAACTTAAAGTACTTAAACGTTTTATTCATGCTTTTGTTTACAATACACAACAAGACTGTTATGCTAGACTGTAACACAATCATTAGCCCAACCCACTGCTTTGATGTTCAGTTGAGCTGATTAGCTACAGATTATATATATATATATATATATATACTTAATTATTTATACATATTTTCATTTGATACTAATTAATGCTTAACTTGATTATCATACATCTACCTGACACCTATATTCTGGCTTGTTCCAACCAGTATTGTATTGCTCAAATTAAAACAAAAACAATAACTTAAATCTAGTTTTGGAATTATATTGCACTGTGAACAAAAAGAACATTGTGCTATCATACATGTATAGATAGATACATGACCAGGTACATAACTATTTTAAAACTATTTAGTCTCTCACCAACAACCATTCCAACAGTCATATCCTCTAGCGTGAATGTTTTATCACATGTTTCAGCCATTGTAGTACCATTCCTATGATAAAATCAGAATGTTAGTCCAGACAATGTGTCATTTGAACAATATCCTGGACAAGAAATCATATTAATTATCTCATCAGTATCTCATGTTTTAGGTTGTCCACTGAAATGTATTCATAAGAAAAATTCATATTTTTTAATATGTCGTTTGTTACAACATCTTAAAATTATAGATTAAGACAAGAAAACACCAGAGTATAAGTAAAACATCATGTATTCAATATAACACATAGAAACAACACCACAGCATATTTTTACAATATTAGTATTAAAATATGTAGATATAATGTCATTACTATCATTGACATCATTTTTACTTGTTGCTATTAGAATTTTTTCAATCATGTGATTATAAATTTAATGTCAAATGATTTGTACACACACATAAGGTACCAGCAAAATCAAATATTTACTTACCCTAACCAAGGTTTAATCTTTTCTAACATAGGTCTAGATAAACAGTACATACCACCAGCAGCAAAATGGAACTTTTGAGTCTTGTCCTAAAATAGCACAAATCTAATTGTAGTTCATGAAAAATTAAATTACCTTCAGTAAGTGCTGTCTCACATCAAGCTATAAAGAATAAAAATTTGCAAATTCATAATTTAATAGTACCTTCCCCTTATTTGTGTAATTTACAAAAAATATTTTCACAAATCTCTCTTAGATTATGGAATTCATGGAGACTCTTTTACTCAGATTTCTCATTATCCAATAGAAAGATAATTAAATCCACTTATGATACCATCAAATTTCAATAAATTACTTATAAGGATTGTTGTATAGAACTGATGTGTTAATTGTATCCCTAATTAGTTTGTGTAATTGAAATTCATCTTTAAACATATTCCTTTTTATTGAAATGACTTATCATATACTTATGACATTTTAGAGCTATGTTCATACTAATACTTACTGGAGAAGGCCCTTCACATGGGGTTAATGGACTCCCAATGTATCTAGCTTCAGTTCTAGGATCCATCTTTGATAACAGTTTGATCAAGTTGTCCATAATGACATAAAAATCATCATCCACGTGACAGAACCAACTTAAAAAAGAAAAAAAAACTTTTGCAATAACTACTTAATTTCAATATAATGTTAACTACCAAAAATAATACCATCCTTTTTAAGTTTATGCAAGGGTTAATTTGCATATCCATACACAAGTCTGCCATTTTGAACACATTAAATAATTAGTTTTTATGATTCGTAAACTTAAAATGTACAATAACAAATTAATCAACAAACCAATAATCCTTTGATATATTGTTTATATATACATTTACAACCACATACTCATAATGTTTATTTTCAGGTCTGTGCATTAGTGCCATTTCTTCTCCTGATTTACAACATAGACTCCATCTTACGTACAAATTAAAAATTAAAAAATATTATTTATATTCAAATAAAATTAAATACCTGCTATAACTATGTCCACAAGATATAACAATATAATTGATACCTTAATAGATAATAACAAAGTATTCAATTAAATTAAAATCAAGGCTTTTAAAAGTCAAAACAGAGAGACTTAACAAACATTAATTTTAAAAAGTGTTTCTAAAAATGTACTAACCTAACATTTTACTTTTTTTCTGATATTCATCATCTTCTCCATCAGTCACTAAAAACACATTACTACCATTTACTACAGTTAACCAAGTATCATATAAGATTGACAATCTCTTTTGATGAAATTTCTTAGTAGCTCTGATAGTGATCATAATATTGTTGCCTGCTTTCTCATTGTTACTTAATATCCGAACTGGAAGATTACTATTTTCAATTCCACCACAAAAATCAGATTTCAAAGTGGAAACAGTTGGAGAAGGACTAGATGTTGTAACTTTAACAGCATTGTTTTCGACTGCTGATTTTACTTTATTCACTGTCTTAAGGTTATTCAATGATGATACTGATAATAATACGATATCCTCATGCCACCGTGATGAGTATGAAATGATGGCTAGCATTACTGTTATGGTTACTATTATAATGAAAACAATCTTGAAAGTTTTGCTGATGTTCATAACCCTGTGTTAATGAAAGGGATTACAGCTAAATTAATTTCCAAAAGATATTTGTCTTGACATCAAACTTTATCAAATATTTACCACAAAATTAGATTTTAGTATATTAATCAGTTTACTCTAGGAATACCGTCATCCATAACTCTAAAAATTTGTTATATTAGTCATTTTTACTTATACATAACTCTTTGTCAGTTCATTTATTGTCCTTTGATGTTAATTGTCCATGGAAATGTCTGTGCTAGGTCTCAGAAAGTCTTTTGGACTCTACATTTTATTACTATGTGCATCTTTTAAAGGCGAAGTAATCCTATAATTACTTTAGAGTTAAGATTTAAAGTATATGTGATTCAGTCACACTTAGGAATATGATAATTACTTTACTGGAACACAAAATCACAGATTGCTAGAGCACATGTTCGGTCATGTCAACAGACAATATAATAATTGACATATAGCGATGCAAGAAACTTACAAAAAGCAAAGAGGAGCAAACTTAAAACATTAAAAAGCAGAAGGATGCTTTACAGAGCTAGCTATACAGAAATTGTGCTACAAATACTAAAGTTTACTTTTATTCTGGCAAGATCAAAGCTACTATTATTATTAAATCCAGCTTTATACTGTGTAAGGCAAACAATACATATCTAAATATTCCTAGTTGTTAAAACATGAGCTAATACTAAGAGATTGTGATCAGTGCATAGTTTGTGAGATATCATACTGCAAGTTAATTTGATAAGAATAAATTTGGCAAATATCTTACAAAACGGTGTATGTTAGTTAGGTAGTAAATTTGGCAATTTATTTAATTCTGATAATATTAATATGAACATTTGCTGAGTTTACATTGACAAACTTGCAGATAATTTACTAAAATAACCAAATTAAATCTTCGCCAATTTTTGTTATACTTAATTTCACGTTTTCAGCTAATTGTATATTTTAATGAACAATCTAGGCCATCCAACCTATATAGGTAATAGTACTATCTCCTGGATGATAAGGGAGTTAAGATACTAAATATACTGACTTTCTAGGATTTTGACGAAACAAATATGAGAAATTGCTGATTACTGGTACAAAAAAGACGTTTGACATACCTCAGTGAGTCTTATTTGCTTGTAAAACACTATTCCTCTTAGGGAGATCAAATGGCTAAGAATCTCTATAACAACACCGCACCTACTAAGTTATGGACTAGCCTCGCCACACCTATTAATGAGTAAATAATAATATAATAATAATAATAATAATAAACGGGGGGGTTTCCGGACACAATCCAAAATTTCGAGTATTACAAAGTGAAAAGACTATGAATAGTATTAATATTAGTACCTATAATATAGCTATATATAATCAATCTATTGTAGTAATCAATGCTAGTTTTACTATTTCCTACAGTTATTTGCAGAGGGGTTTTGTTCCTCTTTCAATGTTGGAATATATTTTCTGATCTTAAACTTTCTCTCTTACCTTTAGAACACACTTCTCATAGTCAAACTGAATAATAGTGAAGTGGAGCCATCAACTATAATCTAATAAAATGTTTCATAAATATTAATTAAATTTTATGATGAATTCAACATTTATAATTAATTTTTTGATCAGCTCAAAAAATACAGTTCAAATTTGAAAAGTTCAATGCAGTTTGAGTTTTCATAGCATGACTTATAGCAAAGAAGTAATGGAAAGCACCATAGAAGAAGTCAAGACAGGAACAAGTAGCATCCATGGTGCTGCTAGAAAATATGGAATTAGCTCCAGTACTCTGCATGATCATCTCTCAGAGAAACATACTAAAGTAGGTACTGGAGGACCAACAGTTCTAACATACTGAAGAAAGAGAGATTGTTCTTTCTCTTATTGCACTGGGAGAAATGGGATTTGGGTTAACAAAAGATCTAGTAGATATAATAAGATGATAAGAATGGGCGGATAGGATGTGATGGAGATTGTATGTAACAGATGGTACCATTACTGGTGTGCTGGGTTCAAGAGAATGCTAACTAGCAGACAACAATTTCTTTGCCAGTACTGTAAAAAAGGAGCAACATCTAATCAATAACACAGCTAGCTGCATGTCATAATTATAATTATGTAACACGCTAAATTAATTTGTATTCACATTTTACACATTATATTATATTATGGGAATATATTATTAGTATATACTTTTATATCTCACCATCCATTTAGAGTTTAATCACCAGAAATAATTTTGAAACCTTCTGCCAATAGTAATTACCCAAAGCCAAAATAAAACAAGTTTTAACTAATGTCCGGAAACCACGCCCTCGGGATTTAGAGTAGTAGTGGCATTCCAAGCTGTATTGACTAAATACGAAGGAAGAATTACTTGAGATTTTATATCAGTATAGTATAATAGTTCTATTATCCAATAATATCAAAAGAAAATACTGAAAAGTCAGGCGATAGGTGAATAGCTACTGGAAAAAAAGTTTGTCCGGATACCCCCGCCTTTACTCTAGTTAAGCAGTTAAAAGCAGTAAAGATGTATTTCTTCGGAAGATTTATCACTATAGTCTGACTACTATATATGTTATCTACATCTAGTATCTACTGATGTTTTATTATTTGTCAACTGAAAGTATAGCAATGTGCTGAAGTTTTGTACTTTAGAGTTTTTAATATTTTTTAAAAATTTGGCCATGCTATTTTTTTAGAACAATGACATGCTCGATAGCAAAAGTAAAACAAAGAGCAAATGAATAATAAATTAAATAAATAAGTGATGAATGGTAAATAAAATGGTATAAGAGAATAAATGACTGATTAATGATTATGAAACATAGCTAATTGTGTTGATTTGAAAATGGAGACAGAATCAAGATCAATAGAGGGATGATAACAGTTCCACAGAGATATGGTGCTTGGAAAGAGAGCATTTAAATGAGTAAAAGATTTCAAAAACTGGACACTTAGATTGAGAGAATGAAAAAACATAGGTTGTAAGAACACAGGTTTTGAAACACAAAAACACCATTAGGAACATACATTTTATGTTTATCTTATCTCTAAACATATAAAGAATATGTTTAGAGATAAGATGACAATTAGCAAAAGAAGGAACGTTAAAACTATTTAAAAGAGATTCATAATCAGAGGACTAGCTTTTTCTACATAGCTTGAGAGCAAAAAAAAAGGAACTGACTCAAAAATACCATTATTTAAAAGACTACTGGGATTCCAAACTGAGGAACAGTATAATGAGGAAGAACTAAAGTAAGATACAACTTTAACAGAACTGAAAATGAAGTGTGAGGGTAAAAATAACAATAAATAAAACCAAGAAGTTTCTTATACTTTTTAATGGAATTAAATTGACGTGAGACAACTTAGATATACACATTTGAAGTAATATAGTTATACCTAAGTACCAAATGATGATATGCATTTAAGAGGAAAATGGTCAAGAGAGAGTGAAGGAATATCTGAAAAAAAGAAAAGCTTTTCCTAAAAATTATCATGAATTTGGTCTTTGAATGATTAATTAAAAGATGTTTAGATTGTATATAACATAATTAAATTAAAGACAATGTATCAAACAATTTAAATTAGTTTTCAGTTAAAACTATTATTACTACAATAGTCTAATACTTGTAAAAATATATGTGTAAAGTTAGATTGTTCAAATTCTTAATGTATATGACATACAAATATCTTTCAACAAATTGATTTATTTTCCAATTAATTACATATAAAAGCCTTTGGGTATAAATAACAATGAAGGGATTTAAACCTATAAAAATAATGAAACTTGTATTCATATGAGAAAATTTAAATGCCCTATACCTTGATTGATCAACTTTGTATGGAAATCTTGCATTAGGTACTCTAATTGCATTCCTTCTGTATTTTTTTAGATGACACAACTGACCACAGCCATGCGCAAAACCAACCTGAAAGGTAGGACAACATTAGAAGTACATTCTTAGTTAATGTTGTATTTCACACCTGTTTCTTTAAAGTCTTTTGGTCCACTTTAATTTCAGATAAAACCTTTACATGTGGATGTATTAATTCTGTGCGTGTTAACCGTTCATTGGCCAGTAATCCTAGAGACAGAGAGAGCAAGAGTGAGATTGAAAAATAGTGAGTAAGCAGACAAAAATGGGCTACTATTAATTCCATGAAGTTCCGTAGTTCCATATATTACTTAAACACTAATCATTCCTTTAAAATATTGAAATCACAGGGAAAAGTTTTAAATTATATGGCTCAAAGTCATCATTAATTTGTTGGGAAATCACTGTAAAAATCTTTGTAAATTATAGAAATTTCATATCATATTAACCAATCAGATTACTTCATTTCAATTACTGTATTATATATAACACTGCATCTGTTTCTTGGGATATGTGTGCATCAAGATCTGATTATTGGCTTTAGCAAACAAGAAATGCTTATCCTTTTACTTGTAGTAACTTTTAAGTTTTTATTCATACTTTTGTTTACAATACACAACAAGACTATTCTGCTAGACTGTAACACAATCATTAGCCCAACCCCCTGCTTTGATGTTCAGTTGAGCTGACTAGCTACAGATTCCTACTTGGCTTGATAACAATAGCTGTTACTTCTAAACAGAGGATTATACTACAAAATCAACAATAGTGTTTAAGCTCATGAAACGTTTATACTTATTATTAGACTCTATCAATTGACTATTTAATAGTCTTCCATGGTCATCCCCTTTGCTTAGAGGAAGACCTCACAAATTACTACTGAATTCATCATCAGCGCACTCAGCATTCATCAAGTTAATTTTTTAAATCTCAGTCTTTGTTTGTTTCATGCTTGCAGGAGCATTGTCTCAGATATACAAACAGTCTTGAGTTTATATTGATATTGCTGACCTATTTATTATTAACCTAAATTTCACAATATTTGTTATAACAAATTTACTAGAAAATAAAAAGATAAGACAACAATTTAGTTAAGTTGATTACTATAACTTTGGAAATCATAGCCTCAGAAAAGAGTGCATAAGAACTTATTGTACTGTGAACAAAAAGAATATTGTGCCATCATACATGTATACATAAATACATTACCAGTATGTAAACTATACTTATAACTATTTAGTCTCTCACCTACAACCATTCCAATAGTCATATCGTCTGGCATGAATGTTTTATCACATGTTTTAGCCATTGTAGTACCATTCCTATGATCAAATCAGAATGTTAGTCCAGAAGATAAAATACTGTAAGAGGTATATCATTTGAACAACATCCTGGACAAGAAATCATATTAATTATCTCATCAGTATCTCATGTTTTAAATTGTCCATTGAAATGTATTCATAGGAAAAATTCATATTTTTTAATACGTTGCTTGTTACAACATCTTAGAATGATAGATTAAGACAAGAAAACACCAGAGTATAAGTAAAGCATCATGTATTCAATACAACACATTAACAGCATGTTTTTATAATATTAGTATTAAAATATGTAGATATAATACCATTACTATCATAGACATCATTTTTACTTGTTGCTATTAGAATGTTTTCAATCATGTGATTATAAATGTAATTTGTACACACACATATGGTACCAGCAAAGTCAAACATTTACTTACCCTAACCAAGGTTTAATCTTTTCTAACATAGGTCTAGATAAACAGTACATACCACCAGCAGGAAAATGGAACTTTTGAGTCTTGTCCTAAAATAGCACAAATCTAATTGTACTTCATGAAAAATTAAACTACCTTCAGTAAGTGCTGTCTCACATCAAGCTATAAAGAAGTTTTATAAATAAAAATTTGCAAATTCATAATTTCATATTACTTTCCCCTTATTTGTGTAATTTACAAAAAATATTTTCACAAATCTCTATTAGATTATGATATTTATGGACACTCTTTTACTCAGATTTCCCATTATCCAATAGGAAGACAATTAAATCCACTTATGATATAATCAAATTTCAATAAATTACTTATAAGGATTGCTATGTAGAATTGATGTGTTAATTGTATCCCTAATTAGTTTATGTAATTGAAATTCATCTTTAAACATATTCCTTTTTTATTGAAATGACTTATCGTATACTTATGACATTTTAGAGCAATGTTCACACTAATACTTACTGGAAAAGGCTCTTTACATGTAGTTAATGGACTCCCAATGTATCTAGCTTCAGTTCTAGGATCCATTTTTGATAACAGTTTGATCAAGTTGTCCATAATGACATAAATATCATCATCCACATGACAGAACCAACTTTAAAAAGAAAAAAACTTTTGTAATAGCTACTTAATTTCAATGTAATGTTAACTACCAAAAATAGTACCATCCTTTTAAGTTTATGCAAATGTTAATTTGCATATCCATACACAAGTCTGCAATTTTGAACACATTAAATCATTAGTTTTTATAATTCGTAAACCCAAAATGTATAATATCTAAATTAACCAACAAACAATCCTTTGATATATTGTTTATATATACATTTACAACCACATACTCATAATGTTTATTTTCAGGTCTGTGCATTAGGGCCATTTCTTCTCCTGATTTGCAACATAGACTCCATCTTACGTACAAATTAAAAATTAAAAAATAATATTTATATTAAAATAAAATTAAATACCTGCTATAACTATGTCCACAAGATATAACAACATAATTGATGCCTTAATAGATAATAACAAAGAACCAAAGTTAGCATTCAATTAAATTAAAATCAAGGCTTTTAAAAATCAAAACAGAGAGACTTAACAAACATTAATTTTTAAAAGTGTTTCTAAAGATGTACTTACCTAAAATTTTACTTTTTTTCTGATATTCATCATCTTCTTCATCAGTCACTAAAAACACATTACTACCATTTACTACAGTCAACCAAGTATCATATAAGATTGGTAATCTCTTTTGATGAAATTTCTTAGTAGTTCTAATAGTGGTCATAATATTGTTCCCTGCTTTCTCAATGTCACTTAATATCCGAACAGGAAGATTACTATTTTCAATTCCACCACAAAAATCAGTATTTTTTTCAAATGTTGATTTTGCTTTATTAACAGTCTTAAGGTTATTCAATGATGATACTGATAATAATACGATATCCTCATGCCACCATGATGAGTATGAAATGATGGCTAGCAGTACTGTTATGGTTATTAGTATAATGAAAACAATCTTAAAAGTTCTCTTGATGTTCATACCTCTGTGTTAACGAATAGGATTAGAGCTAAATTAGTTCCCAAAACATATTTGTCTTGACATCAAACTGTATCATATATTTATCAAAAAATTAGATTTTAGTACATTAATCAGTTTACTCTAGGAATACTGTCATCCATAACTCTAAAGATTTGTTATATTATTTATTTTTACTTAATATACATAATTTTTTGTTAGTTCATTTATTGTCCTTGACTGTGGATATTTCTGTGTTAGGTCTCAAAAAGTCTTTTGGACTCTACACTTTATTACTATGTGCATCTTCTGAAGGCAAAGTGATCCTACAATTACTTTACAGTTAAGATTTAAAGTTCACTGGGAGTGATATTTTTTATAGAGACAATCCTTAATGGCATTATTTATGATTCTTATAGTTATTGCTGAGCACATTAATTAGCACAAGGCAACTAATTCAATTAATGCATCAAAATATTGCCTTATTTTACATATTAATTTATATATAAGTATATGTGACTCAGTCACACTTAGGATTATAATGATTACTTTACTGGAACACAAAATCACAGATTGCAAGAGCACATGTTCAGTCATGTCCACAGACAATATAATAATTGACATATAGCGATGCAAGAAACTCTAAGAGGAGCAAACTTAAAACAATTAAAAAGCAGAAGGATGCTTTATATAGAGCAGTGTAAAAGCAAAAAAGATCAAGACTAAGTTAGAAGCTAGCTATACAGAAATTGTGCTACAAATACTAAAGGTTACTTTTATTCTGGCAAGATCAAAACTACTACTATTAGTAAATCCAGCTTTATACTGTGCAAGGCAAACAATACATATCTAAATATTCCTAGTTGTTAAAACATGATCTAATACCAAGAGATTCTGATCAGTGTGTCTGAACAGTGCATCTAACTTTTTCTTAGTTTCTATATAAATTTATATATAAGTATATGTGGTTCAGTCACACTTAGGAATATGATAATTACTTTACAATTTTCCTGCTATACTTTTCAGCTAATATATAAATTTTAATGAATAATCCAGGCTATCCAACCTATATAAGTATTATCACTTAGCTGATCAGAGAGTTACAGTACTGTACTAAATATACTGACTTTCTAGGATTTGACATAACAGTTATCACAATATGGTGGTTACTGGTACAATAAAGTCGTTTGCATACCCGAGTGAGTCTCATCACTGTGTTAATTTCTCTGCTTCTAAAACACTATTCCTCTTGGGAAGTCAACTTGGCTACGACGTCTCTAACACAACACAAGAACTGTTAATAGCTAACAGCAATATATTAAAGGTTTCTATTTATGACGTTTTACTACGTAACCTGTACCGGTGTCATAGGAAATATGACATCGTATCCCGCTTAATATTTTTTTAGTTTTTTAGGTAGTAGCTATTTAATACAGCACAGGAAGTTATTACCCTAAACTTGAAACAGTAGCACTAATTGAATTGATTTTATATCTTATAATTGGAGTATGCACTTCCTTTGTTTGTACATAATACTTTTAATCATAGTATATATATAAACAATATGTTCTTTTATCAAAATAGTGTATAGTCAAACCTGGAGGCACCTCAAAAGACAACATGTTATAATGAACGTATTATATAGTATATATTGATGCTTTCTGTAAATGTAAAATAAATTTCATTGAAGAGATGTATGTGGTTGGCCATTATTTTAAAAAGTGTGAATTATAAGTTTAGACAAAAGTTATACATACAAATTTAGGGTAGCAAATAAAATTTAAAGGCAATCAAATTGTATACTTTAATTATTGCCAAAAAAATTGGTCCACAAACATGCCAGCTGATTCTACAATAGTTTTGGACCAAATGTTAACCACATGTAGAGTAAAGAAAATTAGATTGTACAGTGTTATCAGCATATGCTCTTTAGATTACTATTTTACTATGGAATTGACAGTTTATTTAATTTACCAAACATTTTATAGATAGGACAACTATGTAGTGTGTAGGAGAGTCCTGTTATAAATTCCATAGTAACAGCCCTAACATATATACCCAGCATTCATCCATATGGCAATTCTTGTATTTTACTAATGAGACATTAAACAGAATGCTCATAGCTTGGGTTCCAGATTACCATGCACAACAGTACTGCAGATCGCATCCCTTCTTCATTCGTGTGAAGACAGCATTACTATTCAATATGCCAATGTACAACAGCAGAAGAATGGGTATGACTGTGGGCTTCAGCAAAAGGATCTGATGAAGGAAGTGTAACTGATCCATTCATTATTGCGGTTATTCCTGATTTGCCTACAGACACATAGGATGATGGTGTCTGATCGGAATTCAAAATGAGTTCTGCTGGGATGTTGTATTTCGTTTTTACTTCCAGTATATCACCAAGGTATTGCCTTTTGCATTCTTCATAAAGACCTCGAGGCACAGGAAAACGTGAAGTAGTACCCATTCGTCTGGATAATCCCATTCACCTATACAGTGAGTAAACCCATGAGCGAGGCATGTTGAATCGGGCTAATTGCTGCTGATCTGGGTTGGTATCTATCAATGCCTTAGCACATGCTCGAACGACGTGAATATTGATAATACCTCCACTATTTCTTACAGCCAGAAGAAACTTGATCAATTTATTGTCAAGTTCTAACATGTAAGGAGGACGTCCTCTTGGCTGAATGGGAATTTCAGTAACTGGCTTAGGATTCAACTGTCTTCGCTGATGGTTTATTTTCTCCATATAGGATTTTTTAAAATTTCTCACTGTGCTTTCATTGAGATTAGGGAAATATTTTAGGAAACGAAGCCTTGCGTTTTTATTCCCATTTTCAACAGCATATTTTCCTATTCTTGCGCGATCAGCTGCTGTGTACACTGCGTATGTACCTCGTAGTTTTCGTTTCTTTGAAGGATGGGGATCAGATAGTTCTGAAACTTGTGAAAGCACTCTTCGTATTCAGTTCTCCCTAGTCCAGAATCTTCATGTGAAGGCATGTGACTGCTCACATTTACTCCCGATTGACTTTGATTTGTCTGGCTGACAGTACGTCGAAATCCAAATTGAAACAGCGACATGTCTGTAGCTTCAGTAGCTTGAGGCAGCTGCTTTTCCACGTGGTTAGTTCGACACTCGCGCGTGTTAATAGTAAAATGGCCATGAATGCCAGTTTCGCTTTCGGATGTTTACTTCGTGGATATCACGTATATAGAAATACATAGGCCCCTAGAAAAGATGAAATTCTGGCTGTGAAACACGAAGAAGAATATCCGTATGATCGCTACGCTATCGCGGCAGTGAAACAGGACCACGGCGACCTGGAAGAGAGAATCGTTGGCCACTTACCCAAAGAGATATCTAGACTTGTCTGGTTTATTATGCTACACGGAGCGCATATTTCTTTAAAAGTGATTGACGAAGCTTATAGAAGATCACCTCTGGTGCAAGGAGGTCTTGAAATCCCTGTTTTGGTGACCATAATTATGGACTATTCCACCAATAATCACGCTAAAATAGAAAAGTTTGAGATTCTATTTAATGAGTTGTATCAAGAGCCAGTAAATGGTAAGTTTACAGATGCTACAGCTGATATTTTGAAAACAATCCACTCTGATGATGAAGCAGATGAACTGGAGTCCACAGATGAAGATGAAGATGAAGACAGCTAATTCCCATTGATTTATTTATTAATAATTAATTAACCAAAATTATTCATTGAAATTAATATTAACTTTAATTTAACGTTTTTGATAGTCTTCGCTAATTTCGCTAAATTTAGTGCACGCAAATAATAGTTTACTTAAGGTAATCTGTTTCCACGATAGTTTGTTTGAGAGGGGGTACCAAATTTTCTAGGATATTTAATATGGCGGTACTGAAATTCCAAACTTCTAAGGGGTGCAATATTTCCTAAGGCGGTACAAATATGCGAGGAGATTTGGAATGGGGTACTTAATTTCCTGGGGTGCCAAATTTCCTGTGACACCCGAAAATGCACCTATATCTTACGTTGTTTTAGTGTTTTCCATAAGAATAGCGCGACTTTACTAACATAAAAACAGTCTAACCAATCTGTTCTTATTTGTTCTAAATAATTATTAGTCCTAACTCTTTTAATAGTAACATTGCTGTGAGAAAATAGAGCTACAAATGTATTTTTAGTGCTATTTTCATCGTAAAATAAATAATTTAAGTGAATATCTGTATTAGTGACTATTTTTAATAATATAATATAAAGAAAAATATGTAGTCAATATATTGATAAATAAGAACGGCATTAATGCCTTTAAAGGGTAATACAATACAGGTAAGAGCGTGTCCAGTTTACAATGTCAGGTAATAAAAATTAATTGATTTCAGTGGTAGTATCAGAGTGTGCGGAGACTATTAAATCACTGTTAATCCAGTGCTAGATGTAGATAAGTACCCACTACCTTGACCAGAGGATATTTTTGCTACTCTCGCTGGTGGCAAGAGGTTCTGTCATGAAAAATTTGGTCTGGGTGCAAAATTCGGACCTAGGTCCAAATTTTGCAATGAAATGGCGCAAAATTAATTCCATCTTGCAATATTTGGACCCAAGGGTGTGAGACAGTAATAATTTGTCAAAGAGAAATGGAATTCGTCCTATACAAATCCTTTTATCACTTCTTAGGTTGTGTGTACTTAAATAAAGAGCTTTAACTACTTGGAGAAGTTTTCACAGTGTCTAAAAAGCAATGTCATAGCAGAGAGATGTGAACCTGAGTGATGAAGTGATAAAGTAATAAAATAGAAAATGGAACTTATGCCTCAGATTGTCCTGCTAACAGGAAGAGAAGCAGTTGGAGAAAGGCTGGCAAACTAGCATTGAGAGGAGGAGAAGTGTACTATGAGAAGAAACTGGACAAGTTTGTAATATTTTTTTTAATCTTATTACTATCTTACAATAATTTATAATAGTGTTGTATATGATCAAAGATATCAACATCAATTAAGGCACCCCCTTTGTCACTGTCTTGAAAATAAGACAATTAATCATTCCCCTGCCAGTGGTAAAAAAGGAAGCAAAAAAATGTGTTGCTGTTATTAAAATTAATTCAGAGTATACTACATACAAGTGTCATCAAGCAGAAGGAGGTAAAATGATTGAGTGTGAAGGCTGCAAAGAATGATATTATGAAGATGGTGGTGAAGTCCCAAGTGCTTTTTGGTAGACCATGGATATGTGACACTTGTGTAAAGACTATTAATTAATTTTAGCATTACCTATATCATATAATCTATAATTACATAACATGTATCATCTTTATTAAAATTAAATACTAAATCTTATTATAATCAGATCAAATTGGAACTAGGACCTGCCTAATGTAGACCTAAGACCAAATTTTGTGGCAGAAAGTGGACCTATATCTAGGAACAAATTTTGCAGTATAGGTCCAAATTAGGCAGCAAAATTTGGTCCTGGGTCCAAATTTGGCATGCAAAAATTGGACCTACCTCCAATTTTAACTAGGAACAAATTTGCTATGACAGTTCACTACACTTGATTTGTCTCATGCTTACAATCAACTGATCTTGGATGAAGAGTCCAGGACACAGGTAAATCTGATGAGAACACCTAATGAATTGTCAGAAGTACTGCAGAGACTTCAGAAGCATGGAGTACGTCTCAAGTTAGAAAAGTGTCGCTTTATGGAGGACAGTGTTGAGTATTTGGGTCACTGAGTGGACTCAAAAGGACTTCATGCAACAGATAGCAAGTTTAAAGCTATTGTTGACGCACCACCACCTAGGAATGCACAGGAACTTCAAGCGTTTCTAGGACTCCTTAACTATTGTGGTTGATTTATCCCAAATCGAGCTAGTCTGACTCAGCTATTGAACAGTTTACTGGGTAAAGATGCTTATTGGAAATGGACTAAAGACTGTGCAAAAGCCTTCCAATACATCAAGGATGTTCTGGTATCCTCCACTTTTGTTACCCATTATGATCCTAGTTTACCCCTTATGTTAGCAGCTGATGCTTCTCTTTACGGCCTTGGAGCTGTAATCTCTCATGTAATGGAGGATGGACAAGAACAGCCTATTGCCTATGCATCATGTACATTGTCTAAGAGTGAGCAGAACTACTCTCAAATAGAGAAAGAAGGTCTGGAAATCATCTTTGGTGTAAAGAAGTTCCATATGTATCTGTTTGGGCAGACATTTACTTTAGTGACTGACCACAAGCCGCTGACAACAATTTTGGAGCAAAGAGAGGAACTCCTTCCTTACCTCCTGCTCGTCTACAGCGTTGGTCATTGATCTTGCCAGCATATAGCTACAACATAGAGTATCGCCCAACAGAAGCTCATGCTAACGCTGACAGTTTGTCCAGATTACCTTTGAAATCACAGGAAGCCCCTATCACATCTGATGAACCAGCCGTCTTCAATGTATCACAACTGGAGAGCCGCCCTGTCACTTCACAACAACTTGGAACAGCTACTAGAACAGATCCTGTTCTAAGTAAGGTCATAAGTTATGTTCGATCAGGATGGCCACAAAATTGTATCCCTACCTTACGTCATGAAATCTGTTGCAAGAAGTTACATGTGGTGGCCTGGTCTTGATAAAGCAATAGAGGAAGTGGTCAAAAGCTGTACTTCGTGTAAAGCTGTTAAGCATTCCCCAGCTGTTGCTCCAGTACAGCCATGGACATGGCCAAATCAGCCCTAGAAGAGAATACATTTGGACTTTGCTGGTCCCTTCCAAGGTTCAATGTTTCTTATTGCTGTTGATGCTCATTCTAAGTGGCCAGAAGTGTTTGTAGAAGGAAAGAAATTGAAAAACCATTGAAATTTTGCTTGTCATTTTTGCTAGATTCAGACTACTGTTAACTGTGGACTATCTTTTCAACATTGTCTCTCAAATTTTCTGTTAAACTACTATAGTACTCCACATGCTACTACTTGTGTATCTCCTTCATCACTGTTTTTGCATTGTCACATTCGAACTAGACCGGATTTAATTCATCCAGACTATTCCTCTCGAGTCTTAGAAAAACAAGCTCAGCAGAAGGCTCAGCATGATCGACAAGCTCAGGAACAAGAATTCTTTGTAGGACAGTCGGTATGGCTCGTGATATGCGTCCTGGTCCTGATTGGGTACCTGCTGTAAGTGTTGTTATTGAAAGACTAGGACCTCTAACATATCTTGTCGAAACAGCTGATCATTTATTATGGAAAAGACATATTGATCTCAAGTGTGAGCTCAAGATGGAAAGTCAAACAGAGACTCCACAGTCTACAGAATCAGACCCTTCAGATCAGGATATTCCTTTAGGTGATACCACTCCTATGGTTACACCTCCTGAAGAAGTCATTGCTCCACCTGAGCCCCCTGGTCAAAACAAGAACCAAGATATTGTCCCCGAGACTCTCATATATCCAAGACGTAATCGTCAATATCCAGATCATTATTTCCAAGAACTCAAAATTAAGACCAATGATAATTACTGATATATTATAGCCATTGATTGATTATATAGTTTTAAAAATCTGCTGTCATTCTACAAAAACCTAAAACCGAAAAAACCAAAAAACCTGCTATTCTGATAACATTAACATACCCATTTATTTCTAAAGAAATATTATATATGTACACATATATATGTATGTATGTATGTATGTATGCCAGGTCGTTTGGATCAGCACAACAATTTTAAAGGGTCTGTTAAAACTATTGTAATACATATAACAGTCAAATAACTGTAAAAGTACATGTGTAAGTTACATTGTTCAAATTAACAATGAACACGTCATACAAAAATCTTTTATCAAAATGATTCATTTTCCATTTAATTACATATGGATGCCTTTGGGTATAAATAACAATGAAGGGATTTAAACCTATAAAAAAATGGAAATTTATATTTGTATTGGACAGCTTTGAATGTACTATACCTTGATTTGTCATCTTTATATGGAAATTTTGCATTAGGTACTCTAATTGCATTGTTTTTTAATATTTTTAAATGACATAACTGACCACACCCATAAGCAAAACCAATCTGAAGAGAAAAGGCAACATCAGATATACTTTCTTAGTTAATACTGTTTTTCTCACCTGTTGCTTTAAAGTTTTGTGGTCTATTTTGAATTGAGATAAAAGATTTGAATGTGGATAGATTAAGTGTGTACGTGTTAACCGTTCATTGGCCAGTAATTCTAGAGAGAGAGTGACAGAGTGAGGGGAAGAGCATGAGAAAGAGTATGTAATGATCTGGTATTTTTTTAAAATGTAGCTCTATTGTTCAACATATTACTTTAACCTAATCACTCTTTAAAAAATATTAAAGTGACAGAGAAACATTTCAAACCATATGGCTCAGATTATTGCAAATTTCTTAGAAAATCATTGTAAAAATCATTGCAAATATAAGAAATCCCACATTGAATAGAGTTTAAAGATAATGATAGAATCTATCACTATTTAGAATGACATTGAAAAATTTCTATAGAAATATATACAAAAGATGGCGATGACATCATTTCTATTTCTACAGTATAACATGTTTGATGAATGGACAAAAGAATTAGAAAGGACATAAATATCACATATATAATATGGGTTTATATATATATAAATTATATATATTGTATATATAAACCCTTTAGGTTTATATATATAATTTCTCTGTTAATACTGATTAATGCTTCACTTAATTATCATACATCTACCTGAGAAGCTATATTCTGGCTTGTTCCAACCAGTATTGTATTGTTCAAATTAAAACAGGAACATACAAAACTTAAATGATCTCTCTATAAACACTCTGAATTCCTTCAAGTTTTGAAAAATATTGTGAGCAAAAAAAACATTGTGCCATTCATCCATACATAGACACATGATCAGGTACATAACTATACTTAAAATTATTTAATCTCTCACCTACAGTAATTCCAATAGTCACATCCTCTGGCTGTCGTGTTTTATCACATGTTTTAGCCATTGTAGTACCATTCCTATAATAAAGTCAGAATGTTAGTCCAGATAATAAAATACTGCAAGTGTATCATTTGAACAATATCCTGGACAAGAAATCATATTAATTATGTCATCAATATCTTATGGTTTAGATTGTTTATTGAAATGTATTCATAGGAAAAATTCTATTACTTAAGTGTTGTTTGTTACAACATCTTAGCAATAGAACATTAAGACAAGAAAATGTTATAGTAGAAGTAAACATCAATAAATTAAGTAGATCCTTTACATCAATGTATAATCTACACAATATTGACATTGGTCATTATTTTTGGACAGACTAAACCAAGCAAATAATTTCTACACACACATAAGTACCAGCAAAGTCAAAATCTTTACTTACCCTAACCAAGGTTTGACTTTTTCTAACATAGCTTTAGATAAACAGTACATACCACCAGCAGCAAAATGGAACTTCCGATTATTGTACTAAAAAAACACAAATTCAATTGTAGTCTGTTAAAGAGTAAATTACATTCACTAAATTTTGTAAATTCATAATATTTATATTACCCTCCCCTTATTTGGGTAATTCATAAATAATAGTTTTTGCAAATCACTCTTAGATTGTGAAATACATGGATATTCTTATAATTAACATTCTACACAAATTTCCCATTATCCAATAGGAAGACAATTAAATCCACTTATGATACTATCAACTATTAATAAATTATTTAATAATGATTGCTGTGTAGAGTAATGTTTTAATTGTATCCCTAATTCGTTAATGTACTTTCTAGCATTGCCATCTTTAAACACATTCCATTTTTTGAAATGACTTATCATAATTATACTTGTGACATTTCAGAGCCATGTACACACTACTACTTACTGCATAAGGTCTTTTCCATGGAGTTAATGCTTTCCCAATGTATCTAGCTTCAGTTTTAGGATCCATCATTGATAACAGTTTGATCAAGTTATCCACAATAACATAAACATCATCGTCCACATGACAAAACCAACTTAAAAAAAGAAAAAAATAATATTTGTAATAACCACTTAATTTCAACGTAATGTTAACTACCAAAAATAATACCATCTTGTTTTAAGTTTATGCAAGGGTTAATTTGCACATGCATGACAAGTCTGTCATCTTGAACAATAAATCATTAGTTTTCAAATTCCTCAAAAATATATACTATCAACTTAGCCAATCACTTCTTGTATATTGTTTATAATTATACATTTAAAACCACATACTCATAATGTTTATTTTCAGGTCTGTGCATTAGTGCCATTTCTTCTCCTGATTTACAACATAAACTCCATCTTATGAAATTAAAAATAAAAATAATAATATTTATATTATTAAAATAAAATTAAATACCTGCTGTAATTAAGTCCACAAGATATAACAACATAATTGATACCTTAATAAATAATAACAAAGAACAAGAGTTAGTATTCAATTAAATTAAAATCAATATTAGTAAAAGTCAAAACTGAGAGATTTAACAATAACAAATGTTAATTAATCGTGTTTCTAAAGATGTACTTACCTAACATTTTACTTTTTTTCTGATATTCATCATCTTTTCCATCAGTCACTAAAAACACATTACTACCATTTACTACAGTTAACCAAGTATCATATAAGATTGATAATCTCTTTTGATGAAATTTCTTAGTAGTTCTGATAGTGATCATAATATTGTTGCCTGCTTTCTCATTGTCACTTAACATCCGAACCGGAAGATTACTATTTTCAATTAGTTCTTCTGGTCCACAACAAAAATAATCTTTGCATTTTGTTGAAGTCAATGTATCAGTAGATTTTGTTTCATTTACAGTCTCAAAATTATTCACTGATGATACTGATAATAATACCTTGTCCTCATGCCACCATAAAGAGTATGTAACAACGATTAGCAGTACTGTTATGGTTACTACTACAATGAAAACAGTCTTAAAAACCCTTTTGATTATCATAATCCTGTGTTAAAGAAAGGAATTAAAGTTAAACTAATTCCCAAAGATACTTATCTTCACATTAATCTTTATGACACAATTACCACAAGATTAGATTTTAATATCTTAATCAGTTTACTGTAGGAATACTGTCATCATTAACTCTAACGATTTTACTATATTAGTTATTTTTACTTATACATAACTCTTTGTCAGTTCACTCCTTTCATGTTAATTGTCTACGGACATTGCCATGCCAGACCTCAGGTAGTCCTTTTGGACTTTACATGTAAATATTAGATGTACCTTCCTAAAGGCTAAGTAATCTTGTCAGTTTAGAGTTGAATTAAGATTTTAAGGTTCAGGGGGAGGGGCTTTTTAAACTTGGGACAATCCTCAGTGGTATTATATATAATTCTTATAGTTATTGCCAATCATCTTAGCATGAGGCAAATAATCTGAACAGTTCATTAAACTTTTTCTTAGTTTCTATATAAATTTATATATAAGTATATGTGGTTCAGTCACACTTAGGAATATGATAGTTACTTTACAATTTTCCTGCTATACTTTTCAGCTAATATATAAATTTTAATGAATAATCCAGGCTATCCAACTTATATAAGTATTATCACTTAGCTGATCAGAGAGTTACAGTACTGTACTAAATATACTGACTTTCTAGGATTTGACATAACAGCCATGACAATATGGTGGTTATTGGTACAATAAAGTTGTTTGCATACCTGAGTGAGTCTCATCACTTGTGTAAATTTCTCTGCTTCTAAAACACTATTCCTCTTGGGAAGTCAATTTAGTTACGACGTCTCTAACACAACACAAGAATGTTAATAGTATCGACAATATATTAAAAGGAAACCCAAGAACAATGGGCTGGGTTTTTATTGATGACGTAATTGAGGCTATAACTTGCAAGATGGCTCAGAGTGATAATGATGGGACCAGCTCTGACACACAACTGACTGCCTCCGTGTCTGACAAACAATTAGATGATGTCCATCAGGAGAGCATCCAACAACACGTTTATTAGAAAGTAAACAAGTATCATCAGAGACAGTAACAGCAACTGTTTGAGAGGAGTCAGCAGGGGCATTGTCTTGAATAGCAGAAGTGACAACTGCAGGACAAACGACACTAGAGGTACAAATGTTATGTGTTAGCACAGAAACCAAGATGGCTTGGCAAGCTTGCGGCTTGTACAAAATCATTCACTTTTAGTGCCTGCAGACACAGTCTTTACACATGCACTTCAACCATCCCAGGTGCTCATCATTCAAACAGTCTACACATTCCAAATTAATGTTGTTTTAGTAAAAATAAAATGTATTTTAGTGAACCCTAAAACTTTTAGTAAACTAAACTAAAACTAAACTAAAAAAATTCTTTCATGACCAACTAAAACTAAACTAAAAATTGATATTTCCAGACAACTAAAACTAAACTAAAACTAAAATTTTTAGTTGCCAAAAACTAAAATAATACTACAATTAAAGCTGACATTATGTTATTCTACTAATATTAATAGACTGACAAACTGCAACTTAGAATGTGAAGTCCTTCTTAGAAAAAACAGAAAATATGTGTATTTTCAACCTCTCATTATTTGATTGCCTTTTCTTACATGATTGCAAAATTAAGTGAATCAAGTAAACTAACATTGACTAAATAGAAAACTATATCAAGCTATATACTAAACTAATACTAACTAAAATTGCTTCACTAACTCCTTACTAAAACTAAACTAAAATAAAATAAAAATTAAATTGAAAAACTAAACTAATACTGACTAAAATTACTTTTCCGGTTACATACTAAAACTAAACTAAAATGTATTTTATAACCCTTCACTAATACTAAACTAAACTAAAATACTTTTTCCTTACTAAAACAACACTATTCCAAATACAAGGAGTTTAATAGTATACCATAATTATCAATACACATTCCACAAAGAGCTCCTGTTCAATGAGCTGCACACTTGGCAATGTTGTTGCTATCAAATTATAACTATACATGTACAGTTACATACTTTTTCTCCTGATCATGAACTGATTCACTTAAACCACAAGTTGAGTCACAGGCATCACATTTAATTGAAGATGAACAGCAAAACAAGTTCTCATCTAAGGAGCATTGACCAATTTGACATGAATCATAGGATAGATAAAATGACCATTTACGTTCTTTGAAGCTGACTCTCAATCGAACTTGAAGAGATGCTGGTCCTAAAGTTTCTACTGTCAACTCAACTGACTCGTTATAATAGACTCTGCTGATATTCCTTTGGCAATGATAGAGAACAACCTTCTTGTCACTAACAGTTTTACATTGCTTTGTTCTTGATTGAGAAAAGGAGACCTTGCCTAGTTCAATAATGCAGACCCTTAAATCAATATCCTGTACTTCAAAAGGTAAATGAAATTGATAATTGGTTGCTTCATACTTGAACAGTGTTTTCCTTAGCTGATAACATCAAAAAATTACCCTTGTATCAATTTGGATTAATCTCTCTCTGTCCCAATCCAGAAATATGCATTTCCTAAATTGTGAAAAAAATTTTTTTAATTTTTAACATGTACAGTATAAAAGGAGATTCAAGCTGATTTCTAAAAGAAGATTAATTTAGTCAAACACTATAATAGTTCACATAATTTTTATATGCTCATAGTTTGTGACTGTTACTAGCATGTTTATTTAGTAATGAAGTGGGACAATATATGATATTCATTATCTAGCAACCAAACAAAGTATGATGTTCAAAGTCTCATAGTACAAGAAAAGACCATAAAGGAGAATATATATAAAGAGATAGACAGAGATACAATGTTGCTGTTACCTAGCAACCAAATTGACAGTATATAAAACAAGACTATAAAAAAACTATAAAGGAGAAAGACATGAAAGAGAAAGAGAGAGAAAGAGCAAGAGATAGAGAAAGAGGGAGAGAGAGAGAGAGGGAGTTGAAATGTTATTGAGTTATGTACCTTATTCACTCTGGAATACTGAAGGTATCATTTATATCAATCCATTCATTCAACTTTTTATACTGTCCATTTATTTGTCAACCCATCCATCCATTACCCATTAAATCTTTTTAATAGATCCCCATATCAGTATTGTAAGGAATATGACAGTCTCAGTTATTTGTCATATGAAGAGAATCTCTCACATTCCGAACAACTCTGCTTAAAGGCTATGTATAACCATCACACAGACTTCGATTACATTCAACAACTGCTCAACTGTGTTCTTTGTTCTGTGACTTATGTGTTGAGGTAGCCATAATGTACTACTAACAATAGGAGTGTGAGTAGTTCAATACATGTTGGTCTGCAATACTCAGTGTTAATCTTTTTGCATTCAATAGGACTACATTTACAATACATTATAGTTGGTAGTCTAGTACTTTCTCTATTACTTTTGCTCTATTATAGTTGTTACAACTTGGTTTTTAATGAAGAGAACTCCAATATCTCCATGTCAGTACTATCAATGTATTAATCTTTGTCTTAGTGAGGATGGTGAATGGATGGTTAGATGGCCAAATGTTTGAATAGATGGATGTATGGATGCTAAAGAAATATATATATAATTCATTAATAGCTATTCATCTGTGTTGGTGATAACCAGCTCCTTACTTTTTCTCTATATAATTGGCTTCCAAATGCCACCTGGAAACATCCACAAACAAAACAATTCTCCTCTACTCTGTAGAAACATAGCAAATTGATCAGAGATTTTTCATGTACGTTTAACTCATGGAAGGAAGAAGATAGATCTTCAAACTATTTATTCAAGTGTTAATTGTCATCAATAATCTTTGTTCTTGTTAGAAATATTTTCTCTTTAATACTATTGCACCTCTCCTTTGGTCTAATGATTTTGCATCAATAACTAATAAAACTATAGCAAAAAACATTATTATACAGAAACATAAAATTAGTGCATACATGCACCATTTTTCACCTTCAGTTGTAATGTAACACAGACCCAAATTGCTGAGTCAGCAAATTGAACCTGTAAAATGAATGCTATCAATTGGTCATTCACCAAAGCAAACTGTACTTCTTCATTATTATTAAAAATGTACTCCATCACAATACTAATAACATTCAGTTTCACTAGCAATACATAGACTTATCAAATCAACTTGTGGAAGGAAACAAGAAAACTTTCAGACATGGCGACTCCAGGCATCATGAATGCTAACTTTAGACCTTCATTGCCACTACTGTCAGACATAAAGTATAGAAGATTTTATATCAAGAAAAAATATCAATCTTTGAGATTCTCTCATGATGTATCTATGTTACCTACTAATGACCTTTTTGATTTGGATGAGGAACCAGAATTATATTGTTGTTAATCTGTACTCATTTATGCTCTCTCTCACTCTGTCTCTCACAGAAAACAATATCCTCTACCTATCCCAGCATGTTTATGTCACAAAAGCACAAACAATATGATAAAATATATGAATATAAGATAACTATATATCATATATATATATATATATATATATATATATATATATATATATATCATATATTCAAGGCCTAAAAAATATGTGGTCACAATGAGAGGAAAATGAACAATTATGATTATAGTATAAACTATTTCATTTACATAGAAAAATAAACAAACTCATTACATTTTCCTATCATATTATTTCATATAATAGTCTAATAACTTGTTTAAGTACATGTTTAAAGTTATACTGTTCAAATTAATAATGTGAATGACATACAATCATTCAACAAAATTTATAATTCTTCAATTAACTACATATGGACACTTTTGGGCATAAATAACAATAAAAGGATTTAAACTTTAAAAAAATAACAACATTTATAGTCATATTGAAAACTTTAAATGTACTATACCTTGACAGATCATCTTTGTATGGAACTTTTGTATTATGTATTATAATTTTATTGTTTTTGTATATTTTTAAATGACATAATTGATCACAGCCATAAGCATAACCAATCTGAAGAGATAAGACAACATCATGAGTACTTTTTTAGTTAATGCTGTTCTTCTCACCTGTTGCTTTAAAGCTTCTTTGTCTATTTGAATTGAGATAAAAGATTTGAATGTGGATAGATTAAGTGTGTACGTGTTAACCATTCATTGGCCAGAAATTTGAGAGAGAGAGAGAGAGAGAGAGAGAGAGAGAGAGAGAGAGAGAGAGAGAGAGGGAGAGAGAGAGTGAAAGTGAGTGAGAAAAAGGAAAAATATAAAGAGAATGAAAGGCTATTTTCTGGCTTGTTACAACCAGTATTGTATTGCTCAAATTAAAATCAGAAAAAAAATTAAATAATCCTCTATAAAATAGTCTAAGTTCCTTCTAGTTTTTGAATTATATTGTACTATGAACAAAAAGAACATTGTGCCATCATACATACAAACATAAACACATGACCAGGTACATAACTATTCTTAAAACTATTTAGTCTCTTACTTACAACAATTCCAACAGTCATATCCTCTGTCTGTAGTGTTTTATCACATGTTTTAGCCATTGTAATACCATTCTTATTATAAAGTCAAAAAGTTAGCCCAGACAATCAAATACACTGAAAAGTGTATATATCCAGAACAAGAAATCATATTTATTATGTCATAAGCATCTCATGGTTTAGATTGTTCATAAATGTATTAATAGTAAAAATTCTTATTACTTTAGTGTTGTTGGTTACAACATATATATTAGCAATAGCTGAATGATAGATTAGGACAAAAATGCATGTCATAGTATAATTAAAACATCATATATTCACTATAACAACAACACCAACATCATGTTTTTAGAATATTTGTACTAACCTTAGGGGCAGAGTAAACTATGCAAACGACTTGCACACATACATAAGTACCAGCAAAGAAAAAATTTTTACTTACTCTAACCAAGGTTTGACTTATATATATATATATATATGTATGTGTATATATATGTGTGTGGTGGTGGTCTCACAATCTTTGGCCATGTAATTTTTTTAGAACAATGATATGCACAATAGCAAAACTAAAACAAAGAGCGAAAGAACAATAAAGTAAATAAATTAGTGATAAACAGTAAATAAAATGGTATAAGAGAATAAATGACTGATTAATGATTATAAAACATAGGTAATAATGCTGATTTGAAACTGGAGAGAGAATCAAGATTTTAAATAGAGGGAGGAAGAGAGTTCCACAGAGATATGGTACTTGGAAAGAGAGCATTTAAATGAGTAAAAGATTTCGAAAACTGGACACTCAGATTGAGAAAATGCAAAAAACATAGGTTATAAGTGTTGTGTCTGTGGCCCAGCTTAGAATAGAAGAATTGAGAAAGACCGAACTCGACCTTGGCCAATTGAGTACCTGGTTTGTGTTTAATAGTGTAGGAATATGCTGCAAGTGTAAGTGCCCATCTCTGAATTCGGGATGATGCGAGAATTGGAATTTGACGTGATTCATTCAGTAGGTATTGTAGTGGCTTATGATCAGAGTAGAGAGTGAAATGTAGTCCATAGAGATAGTGATGTAACTTTCGCACAGCGAATACAATAGCGAGAGCTTCTTTCTCTAGCTGTGAATACTTCTTTTCAGCTACATTTAACATGCGAGAAATGAAAGTAATGGGTTTCTCGGTTCCGTCAGGCATTTGGTGACTTAGAACTGCGCCTAGACCGTAAGGTGATGCGTCTCATGACAGTAGTAATGATTTGTTACGATCGTAGTGTACTAATAAGGATGAAGACTGAAGGAGTGATTTAGCTTCCTAAAATGCAGTGTCTTGTTCTTCTGACCATGTCCAAGGCGTGTTTTTGTGTAACAGTTTATGTAACGGAGCTAAAGTAGTAGAGAGGTTTGGGAGAAACTTGTGATACTAGTTTAAGAGTCCCAAGAATGATTTCAGCTCAGTAGTGTTTCAGGGAGCTGGGGCTTGACTAATGGCTTTTATTTTAGAAGTGGCTGGATGTAGGCCTTGGGCGTCGACAACATGACCCAAATATTCCACGGATGATGCTCTGAAAATGCACTTGGATTTCTTAAGGGTGAGTCCGGCTGATTCTAATCTGGTTAGGACTGAGTCTAGATTGTGTAAATGATCTTCTTCTGTAGTACCTAATACCAGAATGTCGTCGATATAAACACATACGTTTGGGAGACCACTTAGAAGTGATTCCATTGTTCTTTGGAAAATGGATGGAGCTGATGCGATCCCAAAAGGGAGACGTTCATATTGGAAAAGACCCTTGTGTGTACTGATGGTTGTATAAGGTTTAGAAGCATCATCTAGAGGTAACTGGAGGTATGCATGACTAAGGTCCAGTTTAGAGAAGACAGTACCACCTGATGGAGCAGAGATTAGGTCTTCTACACAAGGTAGTGGATAAGTGTCCAATATGAGAGCTCGATTGATAGTGACTTTGTAATCACCACAAATTCTGATGGAGCCATTTGCTTTGACTACTGGGACGATGGGAGCTGCCCATGCTGAGTATGTTACGGAGTAATGACCTTTAAAGCTTGTAAACGTTGCAATTCTGCTTCGACTTTATCTCTGAGAGCGTAAGGTACTGGACGTGCTTTGAAGTATTGAGGTTGTGATTGCGGCTCAATTAGTATAGAGGCGGTTGTTTCTTCTAGTAACCCTAGTTCTTCACGAAATAAAATGGTGTGTTTGTTGAGCACTTTGTCGAGTTCAGAGGTAATAGGGGCATGGAAATGATGAATTTCAGACTAGTTGAATTTAATGCGCTCCAGCCAGTTGCGACCTAAAAGACTAGGACCAGTGCCCTGTACCACTAATAAGGGTAGAGTGAGACATTGAGAGTTATACTGGACTTGTACATTGAGGGATCCTAAAACTTTGAGTTTTTCACCAGTGTATGTAACTAAGTTAACATTAGAGGGAGTGAGGGGGCCTAGTACTAGGAACAGTTCATTATAAGTGTGTTCACTTACAATTGATAAAGATGCTCCTGTGTCAACTTCCATTTTTAGTTCAGACTTGTTGACAATGACTGACTGTGATTGGGTTGACCTTCCCAGGTAATGTAAACAGAGGGTAGGCTTCTGTGGTTGGAGAGGGAGTCCTGGGAGGAGATGAGGTTTGTGAACCAGACAAAGGGGAATCCTCTAAGGCGTGAGCATGGTGTCGTGGTTTACTTTGTCTATTGTTTGAGGATGTTGCTTTCTGATTAGTATGCCCATGGCTTTTGCCACTGCTTCTACACACTTTCGCTATGTGACCTTTCTTTCCACATGCACGACATATAGCATCTAAGAATTTACATTGAGGGGCTAGGTGTTGTCCTCCACAACGATGACATGTTGGGGGTTTAGTATGTTTCCTGACCAGATGAACTGGTTCCTGTAGTGATGATGATGATGGTCGGTTGTGGGGTCTTGACTGAATATCGTTGATGTCTCGTGCTGCTATTTCCATAGCTTGCGCTGTTTCGAATGCGGTTTGGAAAGTGAGAGAGTTCTCTTGTAGTAATCGTCTCTGGATTCTAGAATCCATGATGACACACGCCAGACGATCCCGAAGCATCTTTCAAGTAGTGTGCCACTGGTAGGTGCTGCAAACTTGCAATGTTCACCAATAGACTTGAGTTCAGCAACGTATGAAGCTACTGACTCTCCTGGGTTTTGATTGCGTGAATGAAACTTGTATCGTTGGATGGTAACCGATGGAGCAGAACTGAAGTAGTTTTGAAGAACAGTACATAAGGTGTCGTACGATTTAGTAGCAAGCGTATCTGGCTGAACAAGACTCTTTACGGTTTGGAATGTCGCTGAACCACATACTGTAAGTAGGACTGCTCACTTCTGCTCAGCTGTCATAATATCGTTTGCTGTAAAGTAGAATTCTAGACATTCCTTGTAAGTCGACCATGGTTCTTGACTCGCGTTGAAAGGAGACATTTTACCATGAGTGGCCATGCTGCGTTTTCCGTTGACCCTCATCGCCAAGTGTTGTGTCTGTGGCCCAGCTTAGAATAGAAGAATTGAGAAAGACCGAACTCAAGTAGAATAGAAAGTGGAATAGTACAGCAAAACCGAGCAGAGTGTCGAGTAGTATTGAATAGTATGAAAAAGGGAATCTAATCTGATCTAAAAACATGCATATTATATAGTACAGAAAAAGGAAATTAATAAGAACAGGAAATAATAATTAAGTGCATACACACATATAATAACCATAATGATAATAATAGTAATAATAATACATACCATCAAAATAAGTGTTGTACATGTACATAATGTAAAGTATAGTTACCACAATAAGAACACTGGTTTTGATACATAAAAACATCATTAGGAACATACATTTTATGTTTATCTAAACATATAAAGAATACATTTAGAGATAAGATAACAATTATATAGCAAAACAAGGAACATTAAAACTATTTAAAAGAGATTCATAATCAGAAAGAGTTTTCCTAGAAATTATCATGAATTTGGTCTTTGAATGATTAATTAAAAGATGCCTAGATTGTATGTAACATAATTAAATTAAAGACAAAGTATCAAACAATTTAAATAAAATTTATAAGGTCAGTTAAAACTATTATTACTACAATAGTCTAATAACTTGTAAAAATACATGTGTAAACTTAGATTGTTCAAATTACTAATGTATATGACATACAAAACCTTTCATTTATTTTCTAATAATTAATTACATATTGAAGCCTTTGGGTATAAATAACAATGAAGGGATTTAAACCTATAAAAATAATGAAACTTGTATTCATATGGAAAAATTTAAACATACAATACCTTGACAGATCATCTTTGTATGGAAATTTTGCATTAGGTACTCTGATTGCATTCCTTCTGAATTTTTTTAGATGACATATCTGGCCACAACCATAAGCAAAAGCAACCTGAAAAGGTAGGACAACATTAGAAGTACATTCTTAGTTAATGCTGTATTTCTTACCTGTTTCTTTAAAGTCTTTTGGTTTACTTTACATTTAGATAAAACCATCGAGTGTGGATAGATTAAGTGTGTGCGTGTTAACCATTCATTGGCCAGTAATTCTAGAGACAGAGAGAGAGAAAGAATGAGAAAGAGAGAAAAAATGAGAAAGCAGACAAAATAGGCTACTATTAAGTTCTGTAGTTCCATGAACCTAATCATTCCATTAAAATATTGAAATCACAGGGAAAAGTTTTAAATTATATGGCTCAATGTCATCGTTAATTTGTTGGGAAATCATTGTAAAAATCTTTGTAAATTTTAAAAATTTCATATTGAATAAAGCTCAAATTAAAACATATGATAGAATCTATTACTACTTAGTAATAACAGTTAAAAATAGTTACAAAGTATGCCGATGACATCGTTTTCATTTCCACATTATAACACATTTGGTGAATGGACAAAAGAGTTAGAAAGGACATATCAAGACACCTTTTGCTAGAGTGTAATGTTAGATAATGAGATTGAAGTGAATAACTGACTTATTCCATATTAACCAATCAGATTGCTTCATTTCAATTACTGTATTATAACACTGCATCTGTTTCTTTGGATATCTGTGCGTCAAGATCTGATTATTGGCTTAAGGAATGCTTATAACTTTACTTGTATTAACTTAAGGTACTTAAACACTTTCTTCATGCTTTTGTTTACAATACAGAACAAGACTATTTTGCTAGAGTGTAACACAATCTTCCACTGCCTTCAATAGCTGTTACTTTTAAACAGAGGATTATACTACAAAATCAACAATGTTGCTTAAGCTTATGGAAATGTTTATACTTAGTATTAGACTCCATCAATGGAAACTCGACTATTTAATAGTCTTCCATGGCCATCCCCTTTGCTTAGAGGAAGACCTCACAAATTACCACTGAATTCATCACCAGCCCACTCAGCATTCATCAAGTTTTTAAATCTCAGTCTTTCTTTGTTTCATGCTTGCAGGAGCATTGTCTCAGATATACAAACAGTCTTGAGTTTATATATATTGCTGACCTATTTATTATTAACCTAAATTCACAATATTTGTTATAACAAATTTACTAGAAAATAGAAAGATAAGACAACAATTTAGTTAAGTTAATTACTATAATCTTGGAAATCATAGCCTCAGAAAAGAGTGCATAAGAACTTATACACCTCCTCAAATGTAGTAATCTCATTGATCATTTAAGGCAAAGTATGGTTCGTATATATATATATATATATACTTATACATATTCTTATTTGACACTAATTAATGCTTTACTTGATTATCATACATCTACCTGACAGCTATATTCTGGCTTGTTCCGACCAGTATTGTATTGCTCAAATTAAAACAAGAACAATAACTTAAATCTAGTTTTTCTCTGTTCCAACTAGTATTGAAACACTCAAAGCAAGACCAAAACTTAAATGATCCTCTATAAAATACTCTAAGATCCTTCTAGTTTTGGAATTATATTGTACTGTGAACAAAAAGAACATTGTACCATCATACATGTATAGATAGATACATGACCAGGTACATAACTATACTTAAAACAATTTAATCTCTCACCTACAACCATTCCAACAGTCACATCCTCTGGCATGAATATTTTATCACATGTTTCAGCCATTGTAGTACCATTCCTATGATAAAATCAGAATGTTAGTCCAGACAATAAAATACTATAAGAGGTATATCATTTATAATGTCCTGGACAAGAAATCATATTAATTATGTCATCAGTATCTCATGTTTTAGGTTGTCCACTGAAATATATTCATAGGAAAAATTCATATTTTTGAATATGTTGTTTGTTACAACATCTTAGAATGATAGATTAAGACAAGATAAGACCAGAGTATAAGTAAAACATATATTCAATATAACACATTAACCGCATGTTTTTATAATATTAGTATTAAAATATGTAGATACAATGTCATTACTATCACTGACATCATTTTTAGTTGCTATTAGAAGGTTTTCAATCATGTGATTGTACATTTAATGTCAAATGATTTGTACACACACATAAATACTAGCAAAGTCAAATATTTACTTACCCTAACCAAGGTTTGACTTTTTCTAACATAGGTCTAGATAAACAGTACATACCACCAGCAGCAAAATGGAACTTTCGAGTCTTGTCCTAAAACAGCACAAATCTAATTGTAGTCCACAAAATATTAAATTACTTTCACTAAGTGTTGTCTCTTATCGAGCTATTAAAAAATTTAGAAATAAAAATTTGTCAAATTCATAATATTCATATAACCCTTACCTTATTTGTGTAATTTACAAATAATATTTTTACAAATCACTCTAGATTATGAAATTCATGGACATTCTTTTACACTAATTCCCCCTTATCCAATAAGAAGACAATTAAATCCACTAATGATACTATCAACCTTCAATAATTTATTTATAAGGATTGCTATGTAGAAGTGATGTGTTAATTGTAGTTTATGTACTTGTCAGGAAATTAATCTTCAAACATATTCCTTTTTATTGAAATGACTTATCATATACTTATGACATTTTAGAGCCATTTACACAATACTACTTACTACTTGAGGTCTTTTCCATGGAGTTAATGGTTTCCCAATGTATCTAGCTTCAGTTTTAGGATCCATCATTGATAACAGTTTTACCAAGTTATTCATAATAACATAAACATCATCATCCACATGACAAAACCAACTTAAAAAAGAAAAAAAACTTTTGTAATAACCACTTAATTTCAATGTAATGTTAACTACCAAAAATAATACCATCCTTTTTAAGCTTATGCAAAGGTTAATTTGCACATGGTCTGCCATTTTGAATACATTAAATCATTAGTTTTTTATGATTTCTAAACTCAAAAATATATAATATCAAATGTCAAATTAACAAACAAACCAATAATCCCTTAATACATCGTTTATATAATTATACATTTAAAACCACATACTCATAATGTTTATTTTCTGGTCTGTGCATTAGTGCCATTTCTTCTCCTGATTTGCAACATAAACTCCATCTTATGAAATTAAAAATAAAAATAATAATATTTATAATCAAATTAAATACCTGCTATATTTAAATCCACAAGATATAACAATATAATTGATACCTTAATGATAATAACAAAGAACAAGAATTAGTATTCAATTAAATTAAAATTGATACTTGTAAAAGTCAAAACTGAGAGATGTAACAATAACAAATGTTAATTACATAAAATTGTGTTTCTAAAGATGTACTTACCTAACTTTTTACTTTTTTCTTGATATTCATCATCTTCTCCATCAGTCACTAAAAACACATTACTACCATTTACTACAGTTAACCAAGTATCATATAAGATTGGTAATCTCTTTTGATGAAATTTCTTAGTAGTTCGGATAGTGATCATAATATTGTTGCCTGCTTTCTCATTGTCACTTAATATTCTGACTGAAAGATTACTATTTTCAATTAGTACTTCTGGTGATGATGTTAATAATAATACCATGTCCTCATGCCACCGTAAAGAGTATGTAACAATGATTAGCAGTACTGTTATGGTTACTATTATAATGAAAACAGTCTTAAAAGTTCTGTTGATGTTCATAACTCTGTGTTAATGAAAGGGATTAGAGTTAAATTAATTCCCAAAAGATATTAGTCTTCATATCAATCTATATCATACAATTACCACAAGATTAGTTTTTAGTATCTTAATCAGCTTCACTCTAGAAATACTGTCATCGATAGCTTTAAAGATTTTGCTATATTAGTCACTTTTACTTATACATAACTCTTTTATCAGTTCATTTATTGTTTTTTGATCCTAATTGTCAATGGTGCTAGGTCTCAGAAAATCCTTTTTGGACACTGATCAAATTAATTACCTTGTGCTAAGGTGCTCACCAATAACTATAAGAATCATGCCATCAAGGATTTTCCCTATAAACAGACCACTCCCAATGAACTTTAAATCTTAACTCTAAACTAATAGGATTATTTACCCTTTATTTTTTGAAAGATACACATAATAATAAAATGTTGAGCAGCAAAATCTCATCTTACTTTCTATATAAACTTATATATATGTATATGTGGTTCACTCACACTTAGGAATGTGATAATTACTTTATCAAAACACAGATATGCAAGAGCACGTTTTTGGTCACGTCCACAGACAATATATTAATTAACGTACAGCAATGCAATGCTTGAAGAAAGCAAAGAGGTAACAAACGTTTAACATTTAAAAGAACAGAAGGATCCATTATATAGAGCAGTGTGAAAGTGAAAAAGATCAAGAGTAAGTTAGAAGCTAGTTATACAGAAATTATGCTACAAATACTAAAATTTACTTAGATCAAAGCTACATTTATCAATAAGTCTATTTTTTTTTACTGTGCAAGGCAAACCATACATACCTACATATTCCTAGCTATTAAAACATGATCAAGTTCTGAGAAATTCTGATCAGTGTATAGCTTGTGAGATACCGTATTGCAAGTTAATTTGATAAGAATAAATTTGGCAAATATCTTCCAAAATTGTGTATGGTAGGTCAGTTAAATTTGGCAATTTATTAAAATTCTGACAATATTAATATGAACATTTGCCTAGTTTAAATTGGTAAATTAGCTGAAAATTCACCAAATTCCCAAATTAAACCCTCACCAATTTTCCTATTATACTTAATTTCATGTTTTCAGCTAATATGCATATTTTAATGAACAATCCAGGCCATCCAACCTATATAGATAATAGTGATATCACCTGACTAATAAAGGAGTTAAGATACTAAATATACTGACTTTCTAAGATTTTTGACATAACAGTTATGAGAAATTAGTGGGTATACTGGTACAATAAAGTTGTTTGACATACCCCAGTGAGTCTCATCGCTAGTGTTAATTTCTTTGCTTGTAAAACACTATTCCTCTTGAGAAGTCAACCTGGCTATATCACAACACCACACCTACTAATACCAGCCTACTATTCTCGGCACACCTACTAAGTAGCACGCCATAGTCTCGCGTAGCCAGCCCCTCCCTATTCATCTGTGTTGGTGATAACCAGCTCCTTACTTTTTCTCTAATTGGCTTCCAAATGCCACCTAGAAAAATCCACAAACAAAACAATTCTCCTCTGCTTTGACATAGCAAATTGAACAGAGATTCTTCATGTACGTTAAACTCATGGAAGGAAGAAGATAGATCTTCAAACTATTTATTCAAGTGTTAATTGTCATCAATAATCTTTGTTCTTGTTAGAAATATTTTCTTTTTAATACTATTGCACCTCACTTTGGTCTAATGACTTTGCATCAATAACTAATAAAACTATAGCAAAAAAGATTATTATACAGAAACATAAAATTAGTGCATACATGCACCATTTTTCACCTTCAGTTGTAATGTAACACAGACCCAAATTGCTGAGTCAGCAAATTGAACCTGTAAAATGAATGCTATCAATTGGTCATTCACCAAAGCAAACTGTACTTCTTCATTATTATTAAAAATGTACTCCATCACAATACTAATAACATTCAGTTTCACTAGCAATACATAGACTTATCAAATCAACTTGTGGAAGGAAACAAGAAAACGTTCAGACATGGCGACTCCAGGCATCATAAATGCTAACTTTAGACCTTCATTGCCACTACTGTCAGACATAAAGTATAGAAGATTTTATATCAAGAAAAATATCAATCTTTGAGATCCTCTCATGATGTATCTATGTCACCTACTAGTGACCTTTTTGATTTGGATGAGGAACCAGAATTATATTGTTGTTAGTCTGTACTCATTCACACTCTCTCTCACTCTGTCTCTCACAGAAAACAACATCCTCTACCTATTCCAGCATGTTTGTGTCACAAAAGCACAAACAATATGATAAACTAGATTACTATGTATCATATATTCGTGGCCTAAAAAATATGTTGTCAAAATGAGAGGAAAATGAACAATATGATTATAGTATAAACTATTTCATTTACATAGAAAAATAAACAAATTCATTATATTTTCCTATCATATTATTTCATATAATAGTCTTACTAATAACTTGTTTAAGTACATGTGTAAAGTTGTACTGTTCAAAGTAATAATGTGAATGACATACAAATCATTCAACAAAATTTATAATTATTCAATTAGTTAAATATAGAATCCTTTGGGAATAAATAACAATAAAGGGATTTAAACCTATAACAATAACAACATTTACAACATATTGAAAATTTTAAATGAACTATACCTTGACAGATCATCTTTGTATGGAACGTTTTTATTATGTACTGTAATTTTATTGTTTTTGTATATTTTTAAATGACATAATTGACCACAGCCATAAGCAAAATCAATCTGAAGAGAAAAGACAACATTATGAGTACTTTCTTAGTTAATACTGTTTTTCTTACCTGTTGCTTTAAAGTTTCTTTGTCTATTTTTAATTAGAGATAAAAGATTTAAATATGGATGAATTAAGTGTGTACATGTTAACCATTCATTGGCCAGTAATTTGAGAGAGAGAGACTTTTAGAGTGAGAGTAAAAGTGAGAGAGAGGAAGAATATAAAGAGAATGAAATGAGCTACTATTTTTCTATACAGCTCCATAGATTATTTATATCTAGTCAGAGGAAAATTATATCGGTCAAAGTCATTGTTAATTTGTTAGAAAGTAATTGTAAAAATCATCATAAATTATAGAAATCTCACATTGAATTGAACTCAAAGCTAATGAAAGAATTTATCGCTAATAACAGTTAAAAATTTCTATAGAACTATACAAAGGATTGCGATGATATCATTTACATTTTCCACATTATAACATCTTTTATGAATGTACAAAAGAATTAGAAAGAACATATATATATATATATACATACATACATATAGATAGATAGATAGATAGATAGACAGACAGACAGACAGACAGACAGACAGAAAGATAGATAGATAGATAGATAGATAGATAGATAGATAGATAGATAGATAGATAGATACTTTGACAGTGATTAGTGCTTCACTTGATTATCATGCATCAATCTGAAAGGCTATTTTCTGGTTTGTTACAACCAGTATTGTATTGCTCATATTAAAACAAGAACAAAACTAAAATAATACTCTATAAATTAGTCTTACTTCCTTCTACTTTTGGAATTATATTGTACTGTGAACAAAAAGAACATTATGCCATCATACATACAAACATAAACACATGACCAGGTACATAACTATTCTTAAAACTATTTAGTCTCATACCTACAACAATTCCAACAGTAGTTATATCCTCTGTCTGTAGTGTTTTATCACATGTTTTAGCCATTGTAATACCATTCTTGTAATAAAGTCAAAAAGTTAGCCCAGACAATCAAATACATTGAAAAGTGTATATATCCAGAACAAGAAATCAACTTTATTATGTCATCAGTATCTCATGGTTTAGATTGTTCATTAAAATGTATTAATAGTAATAATTCTTATTACTTAACTGTTGTTGGTTACAACATATATATTAGCAATAGCTGAATGATAGATTAGAATAAACATGTCATAGTATAATTAAAACATCATATATTCACTATAACAACAACACCAACATCATGTTTTTATAATATTTGTACTAACCTTAGGGGCAGAGGAAACTATGCAAACAACTTGCACACAAACATAAGTACGAGCAAAGGCAAAATTTTTACTTACTCTAACCAAGGTTTGACTTATATATATATATGTATGTGTATATATATATGTGTGTGTGTGTGTAGTGATCTCACAATCTTTGGCCATGTAATTTTTTTAGAACAATGACATGCACAATAGCAAAACTAAAACAAAGAGTGAAAGAACAATAAATTAAATAAATTAGTGATAAACGGTAAATAAAATGGTATAAGAGAATAAATGACTGATTAATGATTATAAAACATAGGTAATAGTGCTGATTTGAAACTGGAGAGAGAATCAAGATTTTAAATAGAGGGAGGAAGAGAGTTCCACAGAGATATGGTACTTGGAAAGAGAGCATTTAAATGAGTAAAAGATTTCGAAAACTGGACACTAAGATTAAGAAAATGCATAGGTTATAAGAACACAGGTTTTGATACACAAAAACATCATTAGGAGCATACATTTTATGTTTATCTAAACATATAAAGAATAAATTTAGAGATAAGATAACAATTATATAGCAAGACAAGGAACATTAAAACTATTTAAAAGAGACTCATAATCAGAAGACTATTTTTTACTACATAGTTTGAGAGCATAAAAACAGAACTGACTCAAGAGTACCATTATTTAAAACACCACTGGGATTCCAAACTGAGGAACAATATAATGAGAAGGAACTAAAGTAAGATACAACTTTAACAGAGCTAAAAATGAAGTGTGAGGATAAAAATAACAATAGATAAAACCCAGAAGTTCCTTATATATACTTTATAATGGAATTAAATTGATGTGAGATAACCATGATATACGTAAGTAGCAAATGATGATATGCATTCAATAGGACAATGGTCAAGACAGAGAGAAGGAATATCTGAAAAATAAGAAGAGCTTTTCCTAGAAATTATCATGAATTTGGTCTTTGAATGATTAATTAAAAGATGCCTAGATTGTATGTAACATAATTAAATTAAAGACAAAGTATCAAACAATTTAAATAAAATTTATAAGGTCAGTTAAAACTATTATTACTACAATAGTCTAATAACTTGTAAAAATACATGTGTAAACTTAGATTGTTCAAATTACTAATGTATATGACATACAAAATCATTCATTTATTTTCTAATAATTAATTACATATCGAAGCCTTTGGGTATAAATAACAATGAAGGGATTTAAACCTATAAAAATAATGAAACTTGTATTCATATCGAAAAATTTAAACATACTATACCTTGACAGATCATCTTTGTATGGAAATTTTGCATTAGGTACTCTGATTGCATTCCTTCTGAATTTTTTTAGATGACATATCTGGCCACAACCATAAGCAAAACCAACCTGAAAAGGTAGGACAACATTAGAAGTACATTCTTAGTTAATGCTGTATTTCTTACCTGTTTCTTTAAAGTCTTTTGGTTTACTTTACATTTAGATAAAACCATTGAGTGTGGATAGATTAAGCGTGTGCGTGTTAACCATTCATTGGCCAGTAATTCTAGAGACAGAGAGAGAGAAAGAATGAGAAAGAGAGAAAAAATGAGAAAGCAGACAAAATAGGCTACTATTAAGTTCTGTAGTTCCATGAACCTAATCATTCCTTTAAAATATTGAAATCACAGGGAAAAGTTTTAAATTATATGGCTCAATGTCATCGTTAATTTGTTGGGAAATCATTGTAAAAATCTTTGTAAATTTTAAAAATTTCATATTGAATAAAGCTCAAATTAAAACATATGATAGAATCTATTACTACTTATTAATAACAGTTAAAAATAGTTACAAAGTATGCCAATGACATCATTTTCATTTCCACATTATAACACATTTGGTGAATGGACAAAAGAGTTAGAAAGGACATATCAAGACACCTTTTGCTAGAGTGTAATGTTAGCTAATGAGATTGGGGTGAATAACTGACTCATTCCATATTAACCAATCAGATTGCTTCATTTCAATTACTGTATTATAACAATGCATCTGTTTCTTTGGATATCTGTGCGTCAAGATCTGATTATTGGCTTAAAGAATGCTTATAACTTTACTTGTATTAACTTAAGGTACTTAAACACTTTCTTCATGTTTTTGTTTACAATACAGAACGAGACTATTTTGCTAGAGTGTAACACAATCTTCCACTGCCTTCAATAGCTGTTACTTTTAAACAGAGGATTATACTACAAAATCAACAATGTTACTTAAGCTTATGGAAATGTTTATACTTAGTATTAGACTCCATCAATGGAAACTCGACTATTTAATAATCTTCCATGGCCATCCCCTTTGCTTAGAGGAAGACCTCACAAATTACCACTGAATTCATCACCAGTGCAGTCGGCATTCATCAAGTTTTTAAATCTCAATCTTTGTTTGTTTATGCTATCAAGAGCATTGTCTCTGATATGCAAACAGTCTTGAGTTTATATAAATTTGAATATAGCTGACCTATTTATTATTAACCTAAATTCACAATATTTGTTATAACAAGAAAATAGAAAGATAAGACAACAATTTAGTTAATTTAATTACTATAACCTTGGAAATCATAGCCTCAGAAAAGAGTGCATAAGAACTTATACACCTCCTCAAATGTAGTAATCTCATTGATCATTTAAGGCAAAGTATGGTTCATATATATATATATATACTTATGCATATTCTTATTTGACACTAATTAATGCTTTACTTGATTATCATACATCTACTTGACAGCTATATTCTGGCTTGTTCGGACCAATATTGTATTGCTCAAATTAAAACAAAAGCAATAACTTAAATCTAGTTTTTCTCTGTTCCAACTACTATTGAAACACTCAAAGCAAGACCAAAACTTAAATGATCCTCTATAAAATACTCTAAGATCCTTCTAGTTTTGGAATTATATTGTACTGTGAACAAAAAGAACATTGTACCATCATACATGTAAAGATAGATACATGACCAGGTACATAACTATACTTAAAACAATTTAATCTCTCACCTACAACCATTCCAACAGTCACATCCTCTGGCATGAATATTTTATCACATGTTTCAGCCATTGTAGTACCATTCCTATGATAAAATCAGAATGTTAGTCCAGACAATAAAATACTATAAGAGGTATATCATTTATAATGTCCTGCACAAGAAATCATATTAATTATGTCATCAGTATCTCATGTTTTAGGTTGTCCACTGAAATATATTCATAGGAAAAATTCATATTTTTTAATATGTTGTTTGTTACAACATCTTAGAATGATAGATTAAGACAAGATAAGACCAGAGTATAAGTGAAACATATATTCAATATAACACATTAACCGCATGTTTTTACAATATTAGTATTAAAATATGTAGATATAATGTCAGTACTATCATTGACATCATTTTTACTTGTTGCTATTAGAATTTTTTTCAGTCACATGATTATAAATTTAATGTCAAATGATTTGTACACACACATAAATACTAGCAAAGTCAAATATTTACTTACCCTAACCAAGGTTTGATTTTTTCTAACATAGGTCTAGATAAATAGTACATACCACCAGCAGCAAAATGGAACTTTCGAGTCTTGTCCTAAAACAGCACAAATCTAATTGTAATCAACAAAATATTAAATTACCTTCACTAAGTGTTGTCTCTTATCGAGCTATAAAAAATTTTAGAAATAAATATTTGCCAAATTCATAATATTCATATTACCCTTACCTTATTTGTGTAATTTACAAATAATATTTTCACAAATTACTCTAGATTATGAAATTCATGGACATTCTTCTACACTATTTCCCCTTATCCAATAGGAAGACAATTAAATCCACTACTGGTACTATCAACTTTCAATAATTTATTTATAAGGATTGCTATGTAGAAGTGATGTGTTAATTGTAGTTTATGTACTTGTCAGGAAATTAATCTTCAAACATATTCCTTTTTATTGAAATGACTTATCATATACTTATGACATTTTAAAGCCATTTACACAATACTACTTACTACTTGAGGTCTTTTCCATGGAGTTAATGGTTTCCCAATGTATCTAGCTTCAGTTTTAGGATCCATCATTGATAACAGTTTCACCAAGTTATCCATAATAACATAAACATCATCATCCACATGACAAAACCAACTTAAAAAAAAAAAATTGTAATAACCACTTAATTTCAATGTAATGTTAACTACCAAAAATAATACCATCCTTTTTAAGTTTATGCAAAGGTTAATTTGCACATGGTCTGCCATTTTGAATACATTAAATCATTAGTTTTTATGATTTCTAAACTCAAAAATATATAATATCAAATGTCAAATTAACCAACAAACCAATAATCCCTTAATACATCGTTTATATAATTATACATTTAAAACCACATACTCATAATGTTTATTTTCTGGTCTGTGCATTAGTGCCATTTCTTCTCCTGATTTACAACATAAACTCCACCTTATGAAATTAAAAATAAAAATAATAATATTTATAATCAAATTAAATACCTGCTATATTTAAATCCACAAGATATAACAATATAATTGATACCTTAATGATAATAACAAAGAACAAGAATTAGTATTCAATTAAATTAAAATTGATACTTGTAAAAGTCAAAACTGAGAGATGTAACAATAACAAATGTTAATTACATAAAATTGTGTTTCTTAAGATGTACTTACCTAACTTTTTACTTTTTTCCTGATATTCATCATCTTCTCCATCAGTCACTAAAAACACATTACTACCATTTACTACAGTTAACCAAGTATCATATAAGATTGGTAATCTCTTTTGATGAAATTTCTTAGTAGTTCTGATAGTGATCATAATATTGTTGCCTGCTTTCTCATTGTCACTTAATATTCTGACTGGAAGATTATTATTTTCAATTAGTACTTCTGGTGATGATGTTAGTAATAATACCATGTCCTCATGCCACCGTAAAGAGTATGTAACAATGATTAGCAGTACTGTTATGATTACTATTATAATGAAAACAGTCTTAAATTTCTGCTGATGTTCATAACTCTGTGTTAATGAAAGGGATTAGAGTTAAATTAATTCCCAAAAGATATTAGTCTTCATATCAATCTATATCATACAATTACCACAAGATTAGTTTTTAGTATCTTAATCAGCTTCACTCTAGAAATACTGTCATCAATAGCTTTAAAGATTTTGCTATATTAGTCACTTTTACTTATACATAACTCTTTTATCAGTTCATTTATTGTTTTTTGATCCTAATTGTCAATGGTGCTAGGTCTCAGAAAATCCTTTTGGACACTGATCAAATTAATTACCTTGTGCTAAGGTGCTCAGCAATAACTATAAGAATCATGCCATCAAGGATTTTCCCTATAAACAGACCACTCCCAATGAACTTTAAATCTTAACTCTAAACTAATAGGATTATTTAACCTTTATTTTTTGAAAGATACACATAATAGTAAAATGTTGAGCAGCAAAATCTCATCTTACTTTCTATATAAACTTATATATATGTATATGTGGTTCACTCACAGTTAGGAATGTGATAATTACTTTATCAAAACACAGATATGCAAGAGCACATTTTGGTCATGTCCACAGACAATATTTTAATTAACATACAGCAATGCAATGCTTGAAGAAAGCAAAGAGGTAACCAACGTTTAACATTTAAAAGAACAGAAGGATCCATTATATAGAGCAGTGTGAAAGTGAAAGAGATCAAGAGTAAGTTAGAAGCTAGTTATACAGAAATTATGCTACAAATACTAAAATTTACTTTCATTCTGGCCAGATCAAAGCTACAATTATACATAAATCTATTTTTTACTGTGCAAGGCAAACCATACATACCTATATATTCCTAGCTATTAAAACATGATCAAGTACTGAGATATTCTGATCAGTGTATAGCTTGTGAGATACCGTATTACAAGTTAATTTGATAAGAATAAATTTGGCAAATATCTTCCAAAATTGTGTATGGTAGGTCAGTTAAATTTGGCAATTTATTAAAATTCTGACAATATTAATATGAACATTTGCCTAGTTTAAATTGTTAAATTAGCTGAAAATTCACCAAATTCCCAAATTAAACCCTCACCAATTTTCCTATTATACTTAATTTCATGTTTTCAGCTAATATGCATATTTTATTGAACAATCCAGGCCATCCAACCTATATAGGTAATAGTGATATCACCTGACTAATAAAGGAGTTAAGATACTAAATATACTGACTTTCTAAGATTTTTGACATAACAGTTATGAGAAATTAGTGGATATACTGGTACAATAAATTAAAGTTGTTTGACATACCCCTGTGAGTCTCATCACTAGTGTTAATTTCTTTGCTTGTAAAACACTATTCCTCTTGAGAAGTCAACCTGAGTATCTATCACAACACCACACCTATTAATACTAGCCTACTATTCTCGGCACACCTACTAAATAGCCACGCCATAGTCTCGAGTAGCCAGCCCTCCCTATTCATCAGTGTTGGTGATAACCAGCTCCTTACTTTTTCTCTAATTGGCTTCCAAATGCCACCTAGAAAAATCCACAAACAAAACAATTCTACTCTGCTTTGACATAGCAAATTGATCAGAGATTTTTCATGTACGTTAAACTCATGGAAGGAAGAAGATATTATTTGTCAAAATAAGAGGAAAATGAACAATATGATTATAGTATAAACTATTTCACTTACATAGAAAAATAAACAAATTCATTACATTTTCCTATCATATTATTTCATATAATAGTCTTACTAATAACTTGTTTAAGTACATGTGTAAAGTTGTACTGTTCAAAGTAATAATGTGAATGACATACAAATCATTCAACAAAATTTATAATTATTCAAATAATTAAATATAGAATCCTTTGGGAATAAATAACAATAAAGGGATTTAAACATATAACAATAACAACATTTACAACATATTGAAAATTTTAAATGAACTATACCTTGACAGATCATCTTTGTATGGAACGTTTTTATTATGTACTGTAATTTTATTGTTTTTGTATATTTTTAAATGACATAATTGACCACAGCCATAAGCAAAACCAATCTGAAGAGAAAAGACAACATTATGAGTACTTTCTTAGTTAATACTGTTTTTCTCACCTGTTGCTTTAAAGTTTCTTTGTCTATTTTTAATTAGAGATAAAAGATTTAAATATGGATGAATTAAGTGTGTACATGTTAACCATTCATTGGCCAGTAATTTGAGAGAGAGAGACTTTTAGAGTGAGAGTAAAAGTGAGAGAGAGGAAGAATATAAAGAGAATGAAATGAGCTACTATTTTTCTATACAGCTCCATAGATTATTTATATCTAGTCAGAGGAAAATTATATCGGTCAAAGTCATTGTTAATTTGTTAGAAAGTAATTGTAAAAATCATCATAAATTATAGAAATCTCACATTGAATTGAACTCAAAGCTAATGAAAGAATTTATCGCTAATAACAGTTAAAAATTTCGATAGAACTATACAAAGGATTGCAATGACATCATTTACATTTTCCACATTATAACATCTTTTATGAATGTACAAAAGAATTAGAAAGAACATATATATATATACATACATACATACATATAGATAGATAGATAGATAGATAGACAGACAGACAGACAGACAGACAGATAGATAGATAGATAGATAGATAGATAGATAGATAGATAGATAGATAGATAGATAGATACTTTGACAGTGATTAGTGCTTCACTTGATTATCATGCATCAATCTGAAAGGCTATTTTCTGGTTTGTTACAACCAGTATTGTATTGCTCATATTAAAACAAGAACAAAACTAAAATAATACTCTATAAATTAGTCTTACTTCCTTCTACTTTTGGAATTATATTGTACTGTGAACAAAAAGAACATTATGCCATCATACATACAAACATAAACACATGACCAGGTACATAACTATTCTTAAAACTATTTAGTCTCATACCTACAACAATTCCAACAGTAGTTATATCCTCTGTCTGTAGTGTTTTATCACATGTTTTAGCCATTGTAATACCATTCTTGTAATAAAGTCAAAAAGTTAGCCCAGACAATCAAATACATTGAAAAGTGTATATATCCAGAACAAGAAATCAACTTTATTATGTCATCAGTATCTCATGGTTTAGATTGTTCATTAAAATGTATTAATAGTAATAATTCTTATTACTTAACTGTTGTTGGTTACAACATATATATTAGCAATAGCTGAATGATAGATTAGAATAAACATGTCATAGTATAATTAAAACATTATATATTCACTATAACAACAACACCAACATCATGTTTTTATAATATTTGTACTAACCTTAGGGGCAGAGGAAACTATGCAAACAACTTGCACACAAACATAAGTACGAGCAAAGGCAAAATTTTTACTTACTCTAACCAAGGTTTGACTTATATATATATATGTATGTGTATATATATATGTGTGTGTGTGTGTAGTGATCTCACAATCTTTGGCCATGTAATTTTTTTAGAACAATGACATGCACAATAGCAAAACTAAAACAAAGAGTGAAAGAACAATAAATTAAATAAATTAGTGATAAACGGTAAATAAAATGGTATAAGAGAATAAATGACTGATTAATGATTATAAAACATAGGTAATAGTGCTGATTTGAAACTGGAGAGAGAATCAAGATTTTAAATAGAGGGAGGAAGAGAGTTCCACAGAGATATGGTACTTGGAAAGAGAGCATTTAAATGAGTAAAAGATTTCGAAAACTGGACACTCAGATTAAGAAAATGCATAGGTTATAAGAACACAGGTTTTGATACACAAAAACATCATTAGGAGCATACATTTTATGTTTATCTAAACATATAAAGAATAAATTTAGAGATAAGATAACAATTATATAGCAAGACAAGGAACATTAAAACTATTTAAAAGAGACTCATAATCAGAAGACTATTTTTTACTACATAGTTTGAGAGCATAAAAACAGAACTGACTCAAGAATATCATTATTTAAAACATTACTGGGATTCCAAACTGAGGAACAATATAATGAGGAAGAACTAAAGTAAGATACAACTTTAACAGAGCTGAAAATGAAGTGTGAGGATAAAAATAACAATAGATAAAAGAAGTTTCTTATACTTTATAATGGAATTAAATTGATGTGAGATAGAAGAAATATAGTTATACCTAAGTACCAAAATGATGATATGCATTCAAGAGGAAAATGGTCAAGAGAGAGTAAAGGAATATCTAAAAAATAAGAAGAGCTTTTCCTAGAAATTATCATGAATTTGGTTTTTGAATTATTAATTAAAAGATGCCTAGATTGTATATATAACATGATTGAATTAAAGACAATGTATCAAAAAATCTAAATTAGCTTTATAAGGTCAGTTAAAACTATTATAATACAATAGTCTAATAACTTGTAAAAATACATGTGTAAAGTTAAATTGTTCAAATTACTAATGTATATGACATACAAAAATTTTTCAACAAATTGATTTATTTTCCAATTAATTACATATCGAAGCCTTTGGGTGTAAAAAACAATGAAGGGATTTAAACCTATAAAAATAATGAAACTTGTATTCATATGGAAAAATTTAAATGTAATACTATACCTTGACAGATCATCTTTGTATGGAAATTTTGCATTAGGTACTCTAATTGCATTCCTTCTGTATTTTTTAAAATGACATAACTGACCACACCCATAAGCAAAACCAACCTGGAAGGTAGGACAACATTAGAAGTACATTCTTAGTTAATGCTGTATTCCTCACTTGTTTCTTTAAAGTTTTTTGGTCTACCTTAACTTTAGATAAAACCATTGAATGTGGATAGATTAAGCGTGTGCGTGTTAACCGTTCATTGGCCAGTAATTCTAGAGAGAGAGAGAGAGAGAGAGAGAGAGAGAGAGAGAGAGAGAGAGAGAGAGAGAGAGAGAGAGAGAGAGAGAGAGAGAGAGAGAGAGAGAGAGAGAAGTGAGAAAGAGAGAAACAGTGAGAAAGCAGACAAAAATGGGCTACTATTAATTCCATACAGTTCTGTAGTTCCATATATTACTTAAACCTAATCATTCCTTTAAAATATTGAAATCACAGGGAAAAGTTTTAAATTATATGGCTCAAAGTCATCATTAATTTGTTGGGAAATCACTGTAAAAATCTTTGTAAATTTTAGAAATTTCATATCAAATAGAGCTCAAATTAAAACATTTCTATTACTACTTAGTAATAACAGTTAAAAATATATACAAAGGATGGTGATGAGATCATTTTCATTTCCACATTATAACACATTTGGTGAGTGGACAAGAGTTAGAAAGGACATAACAAGACTATTTTTGCTGGAGTATAACACCTTTGTTAGCTAATGAGATTGAGGTGTATAACTGACTCATTCCATATTAACCAATCAGACTACTTCATTTCAATTACTGTATTATAACACTGCATCTGTTTCTTGTGATATGTGTGCATCAAGATCTGATTATTGGCTTTAGCAAACAAGGAATGCTTATCATTTTACTTGTAGTAACTTTTAAGTTTTTATTCATGCTTTTGTTTACAATACACAACAAGACTATTATGCTAGACTGTAACACAATCGTTAGCCCAACCCCCTGCTTTGATGTTCAGTTGAGCTGATTAGCTACAGATTCCTACTTGGCTTGATAACAATAGCTGTTACTTCTAAACAGAGGATTATACTACAAAATCAACAATGGCGTTTAAGCTCATGAAAACGTTTATACTTAGTATTGGACTCTATCAATTGACTATTTAATAGTCTTCCATGGCCATTCCCTTTGCTTAGAGGAAGACCTCACAAATTACCACTGAATTCATCACTAGCACACTCAGCATTCATCAAGTTAATTTTTTAATTCTCAATCTTTGTTTGTTTCATGCTTCAAGAGCATTATCTGAGATATAAAAACAGTTTTGAGTTTATATAAATTTTGATATTGTCAACGTATTTATTATGAACATAAATTCCACAATATTTGTTATAATACACTTACTACAAACAGTAAGATAAGAGAACAATTTCGTCAAGTAGATTACTATAACCATGGAAATCATAGCCTCAGAAAAGAGTGCATAAGAACTTATACACCTCCTCAAATGGAGTAATCTCTTTGGTCATTTAAGGCAAAGCATGGTTCGTATATATATATATATATATATATATATATACTTATCTACCTGACACCTATATTCTGGCTTGTTCCAACCAGTATTGTATTACTCAAATTAAAACAAAAACAATAACTTAAATCTAGTTTTAGAATTATATTGTACTGTGAACAAAAAGAACATTGTGCCATCATACATGTATAGATAGATACATGACCAGTACATAACTATACTTAAAACAATTTAGTCTCTCACCTACAACCATTCCAATAGTCATATCCTCTGGCATGAATATTTTATCACATGTTTCAGCCATTGTAGTACCATTCCTATAATAAAATCAGAATGTTAGTCCAGACAATAAAATACTCTAAGAGGTGTATCATTTGAACAATATCCTGGACAAGAAATCATATTAATCATCTCATCAGTATCTCATGTTTTAATTTAGACTGTCCATTGAAATGTATTAATAGGAAAAATTCATATTTTTTAATATGTTGTTTGTTACAACATCTTAGAATGATAGATTAAGACAAGAAAACACCAGAGTATAAGTAAAACATCATGTATTCATTATAACACATAGAAACAACACCACAGCATGTTTTTATAATATTAGTATTAAAATATGTAGATATAATGTCATTACTATCACTGACATCATTTTTACTTGTTGCTATTAGAATTTTTTTAATCATGTGATTATAAATTTAATGTCAAATGATTTGTACACACATATAAGGTACCAGTAGAGTCAAATATTTACTTACCCTAACCAAGGTTTAATCTTTTCTAACATAGGTCTAGATAAACAGTACATACCACCAGCAGCAAAATGGAACTTTTGAGTCTTGTCCTAAAAGAGCACAAATCTAATTATACTTCATGAAAAATTAAATTACCTTCAGTAAGTGTTGTCTCCTATCGAGCTATAAAAAAATTTTAGAAAAAAAAAATTTTTAAATTCATAATATTCATATTACCCTCCCCTTATTTGTGTAATTTACAAATAATACTTTCACAAATCGCTCTTAGATCACGAAATTCATGAACATTCCTCTACACTAATTTCCCATTATCCAATAGGAAGATAATTAAATCCACTAATGATACCATCAAATTTCAATAAATTACTTATAAGGATTGCTATGTAGAAGTGATGTGTTAATTGTATCCCTAATTAGTTTATGTAATTGAAATTTATCTTTACACATATTCCTTTTTATTGAAATGACTTATCATATATTTATAACATTTAGACCCATGTACAGACTACACCTTACTGCATGAGGCCTTTTCCATGGAGTTAAAGATTTGCCAATGTATCTAGCTTCAGTTTTAGGATTCATCTTTGATAACAGTTTGATCAAGTTGTCCATAATAACATAAATATCATCATCCACATGACAAAACCAACTTTAAAAAGAAAAAAAACATTTGTAATGTGAATTAATTTTATGAAAAGATTAATTTGCATATGCATACACAAGTCTGCCATTTTGAACAGATAAAATCATTAGTTGTTATGATTCATAAACTCAAAAATATATAATATCTAATGTCAAATTAACCAACAAACCAAATAATCCAAGCTTGATACATTGTTTATATATACATTTAAAACCACATACTCATAATGTTTATTTTCAGGTCTGTGCATTAGTGCCATTTCTTCTCCTGATTTACAACATAAACTCCATCTTATGAAATTAAAAATAAAAATAATACTATTTATAATCAAATAAAATTAAATACCTGCTATAATTAAGTCCACAAGATATAACAATATAATTGATACCTTAATAAATAATAACAAAGAACAAGAGTTAGTATTCAATTACACTGTAAAAATTAATACGTCATTTTAACAACTAATTTGTAGTTTACATGGATGTATTACTATGGAATATAGAATTCTTGCAAATTACTCACTATGTAATTTGTCGGAATGTTGTACTTTTATATACCAACATATTATGCAATGAATAATTCACATAAATTTTAAAGTCCATAGTAATCCACCCATGTAAAGCACAAACTAATTGTTAAAATAAGATATTAACTTTTACAGTGTAAATTAAAATCAAGGCTTTTAAAAGTCAAAACAGAGAGTTTTAACAATAACAAAAATTAATTACACAAAATTGTGTTTCTAAAAATGTACTTACCTAACTTTTTACTTTTTTTCTGATATTCATCATCTTCTCCATCAGTCACTAAAAACACATTACTAACATTTACTACAGTCAACCAAGTATCATATAAGATTGACAATCTCTTTTGATGAAATTTCTTAGTAGTTCTGATAGTGATCATAATATTGTTGCCTGCTTTCTCCTTGTCACTTAATATTCTGACTGGAAGACTACTATTTGCAATTAGTTCTTCTGGTCCACAACAAAAATAATCTTTGTGTTTTGTTGAAGTTAATGTATCAGTAGATTTTGTTCCATTTACAGTCTCAAAGTTATTCACTGATGATACTGATAATAATACCTTGTACTCATGCCACCGTAAAGAGTATGAAACAATGATTAGCAGTACTGTTATGGTTACTATTATAATGAAAACAGTCTTAAAAGCTCTGTTGATGTTCATAACTCTGTGTTAATGAAAGGGATTAGAGCTAAATTAATTCCCAAAAGATACTTGTCTTCACATAATCTTTATGATACAATTACCACAAGATTAGATTTTAGTATCTTAATCAGCATTACTGTAGGAATACTGTCATAAGTAGCTTTAAAGATTTCGCTATATTAGTCATTTTTACTTATACATAACTCTTTTATCAGTTCATTTATTGTCTTTTAATCCTAATTGTCGATGGACATTTCTGTACTAGGTCTCAGAAAATCCTTTTGGACTCAACATTTTATTATTATGTGTATCTTTCAAAAAATAAAGGCTAAATAATCCTATTAGTTTAGAGTTAAGATTTAAAGTTCATGGGGAGTGGTCTGTTTATAGGGATAATCCTTGATGGCATTATATATGATTCTTATAGTTATTGCTGAGCACCTTAGCACAAGGTAACTAATTTGATTAGTGCAGCAAAATCTCACCTTACTTTCTATATAAATTTATATATATGTATATGTGTATAGGAATGTGATAATTACTTTATCAAAACACAGAACACAGATATGCAAGAGCACATGTTTAGTCATGTCCACAGACCAGTGGCGTATCTGGGCCCGGGCATCAAACGTCATTGATAATTATATTCATTATTAATTAATTTAAATTTTTGTATAATAATAATTATTTATTATATTCATAACTAATTATTTATACTGTAATAACCATTACCACGTTTTGATAACCACGCCTACGTCCGGTGCCCTACCATCAATTTTTTTCAGGTACGCCCCTGCCACAGACAATACATTAATTGACATACAGCAATGCAAGGCTTGAACAACACAAAGAGGAGACAAACTGTTAACAATTAAAAGAACAGAAGGATCCATTATACAGAGTGATGTGAAAGTGATCAAGAATAAGTTAGAAGCTAGTTATCCAGAAATTATGCTACAAATACTAAAATTTACTTTTATTCGGGCCAGATCAAAGCTACAATTATCAATAAATCTATTTTTCATTGTGCAAGGCAAACCATACATACCTATATATTCCTAGCTATTAAAACATGATCAAGTACTGAGATATTCTGATCAGTGTATAGCTTGTGAAATACCGTATTGTAAGTTAATTTGATAAGAATAAATTTGGCAAATATCCTCCAAAATTGTGTATGGTAGGTCAGTTAAATTTGGCAATTTATTAAATTCTGACAATATTAATATGACTTTACATCGTCAAATTTGCAGAAAATTCACCAAGTTACCAAATTAAACCCTCACCAATTTTCCTGCTATACCTAATTTCATCTTTTCAGCTAATTGTATATTTTAATGAACAATCCAGGCCATCCAACCTATATAGGTAATAGTACTATCACCTGGCTGATAGCTGATAAGGGAGATAAGATACTAAATATACTGACTTTCTAGGGAGTTATGAGAAATTAGTGGGTATACTGGTACAATAAAGTTGTTTGACATACCCCAGTGAGTCTCATCACTATAGTGTTAATTTCTTTGCTTGTAAAACACTATTCCTCTTGGGAAGTCAAAGAAGTATCTATCACAACACCACACCTATTAATAGCTACTATTCTCGGCACACCTACTAAGTAGCCACGCCAATAAAAACTTCCATTAGAGTCGATGACCTCTTCGACACCATAGTCTGACTATTATATATGTTGTCTGCATGTATTGATATCGTATTATTGTAAACTGAAAGTATAGCAGTATGCTGAGGGTTTTGAACTTTTTTTAATTAATGGATTAAATCAACCAGAAACTACAATTCAATCTGATAAATATGTTCAAGAAATAATTCAAAGTCAAAGTTAATCACACCAATGTATTAATTATTAGTATTAAAGTGATTATGCAGTTCATAAAAAAGCATTTTGTGATGCAATCTGCTTGTGATAAGGTTGGAGACCACCCTCACTCCTTCACAGTGCGTGTGTGGAAAGGCATTCAATGTTGAACATGCACTGAGCTGCCCATGTGATGCCTTCCCATCTATTCGACACAATGAAATTAGAGACATATTCTCACATCTTCCCTGTGTTGGCACCAAGCCAACTTTACAAACTCTAGCTGGAGAGAACTGCAATATATGTCCTCTATGTAGATGATGGTGCTCGGGTTGACAAAGCCAGAAGCTTTTGGGATTGTAAACATCAAGATGCCTTTTTGATGTCAGGGTCTTTAATCCTCACACTCTTTCTAATTACAAACAATTTATGGCATCTTCTTATAGGAAACACAAGCAGGAGAAAAGAAGAGAGTATGACCAAAGAGTGAGGTAAGTGGTACGTGCATGGCTGCTTCGCATGCACCACTGGTCTTATCTGCTGCTGGAGGTTCTGGACCAGCTGCCACTACTGTTTTAAAAAGGATCGCAAATATGTTGTCAATAAGATATAATCAGCCATACAGTGTCATCATGAACAGGTTGAGATGCAGAAAAGGCTTTTTTCTTCTTAGATCAGCCATTATATGTGCATACGTGGATAAAGATCCTCTTATCTTAAATCTACTTTACCACTAATACCAGAGGGTTCCATTGACATTGCCTCCTAAGAAAGCAAAATCTTAACTGCTTAACTTAAATATTGATGCATACACTTAGTTAATATAATGAACTTTATTAAAACTATCACATTTGCTATTATTAAGACACTTACTGCTTCCTGTCTGTATTATATTATTGTAATTACATAATCTATGGATTAATAATACATTATATATCACATTATAACCAGTGTTTATTACTAATGTTTCTTGTAATTCTATATTTTATTGTTACATTACATTTACAACATCCCTGCAATAAACCGATATAAACTACATTAGAGTAAAGTAATGCTTGTATAAAACACATAAATAGTTGTTTCACGTGGCTTCTTAATTTAATAGAAATAATTTAGTCATCTTCATTGGCAATGCTAACATTTTAATTGTATAACTAACCAGTATTATGGTTTATTGATAACATGACTGTTTTATAATACCAACAACTGCAATGTTGATCAAAAGATGGACTAAAAATACACATATAATATTGGAGTATTGTCCCTAACATTTTGACTGTCATTTCACATTCAAAAATAAACTATTTTCCTTTAGAATCAACAACCAATAACACACTAACATACTAAGGAAATATACAAAGGTCACATGTGTACATATTAAATATTAATAAACACACACTCTATAAATTGTTAATCTTCAGTTGTTGTATTGTTAATACTTCCATATGTCGTGGAAGATGTAATCTGGAGAGGAACTGAGTTAGAACCAGCTGTTACTGTAGCTGACTTATTAACTGAATATGATCCTGATTGTACAACTCTTCTATGCACTTCATCATACTTATCTGGATTAAGAACACGATCAGCAAAGTTGAGTGATTGTGATCCAGTACTGTGAAATAGTAATTGGTCTTGTTCTTCTTGATCATTATCATTAAATTGCGTGTTCTGATTCCAATTTCTTCTGTGTTTGATGGCTGATCCTATTTTCTTCCATACCCAATTAAGAAAATATCCTAGAACAAATGGTAAGGGCATATACATGACAACAATAATAGTGACTAAACTCCTTTTGAATGGAGGTAAAAAGGTAAGTCCACTGATTAAAGCAAGTAAAAGAAACAAAATAAAATTTGTCAAGTTATGAATGTTGTCAGTGTAAGGACGAACTATCATCAATATACCAGCAGTAATTACTGTCAAGACAATTTGAAGGTATGGAAGGATAAGAAAATCTGAGTAAGGGAAAAAGAAAATACACATGATGATGACTCTTAGAAAGAAGTAACAACCAGCAAAGTAGCGAAAGTCTTTAGTTTTATTAAATCCATTTCGAAATGAACCTGTAAAGGCATCATACAATACAGACACTCCTTCTCTTCTTATATTAAAATAATTGATCAGTCTCTGGGTATACTGGAATTGATACAACAATAACCAAACTGTAGGCAGAAGGACAAGAGTCAAAAGGATTATGATAGCAAACATTCCAGGAATAGCATGTGGCCACCCAAAATATTCCATTGCTCCATTGTAATAAAAAGAGGTTCTCTGATGTTTCATGCCTTTGGTTTGATACATGGTTGTGAAATGTAGTAGTTTAAAAGATGTGCTTACAAACTGAGTAAACGATATTACATAAACAACAGCTATAGAGTCAGTCAAAGCAGGTTCAATGTCAAACATTCTCCAAAATCGAGCCAATCGCTGATGAAGAGGACGAGTTATAAAGACAACACATTGATACCCTTCATTATACATCTCCGACCAAACATATAGCAGTAATAAAAGTACTAAAGGGTACGCTGCCACCACATACCAAGACGCAATAGCAGTGAGAGCATTTGCATGACATGTCACTGAAAATTGAGCAGGTGGAACAGGAATAGCTGTCAGGAAATTGAGATTCCATATGCTGAAAGGTAAAGTGGTGCTACTTAGTTTGTATAGTTCCTCATAGTTTAAGTTTGCTTGGCTACTGTGACCAAACCAATGACTAGAAATCCATGCAGGATAATACCAACCTGGAATGCTAATAGTAATAACCTGACAGTAAAAGATATATCCATTGATAGATCCATTAGATATCTTCATATTAAAGATCAAAATTAAAGTCACCATTACTGTAACAGGTACTATCTCCAGAAGTATGAACTTCAACCATCCCATGTGCTCATCATTCAAACAGTCTACACATTCCAAATACAAGGAATTCAGTGGTATGCCATAGTTATCAATGCACATTCCACATAGAGCCCCTGTTCGATGAGCTGCACACTTGACAAAGTTGTTTCTATCAAAGTTAGAACTACATGTGTAGTTGTAATAGAAATAAGGACATCGTCCAGTTACTTCTTTAGAAGTACTACTATCATAAGAAATACATTGCCACATTTTCTCTTTGACATATCTCTTATTCTGAACCAGTTCACTTAAACCACAAGTTGAATCACAGGCATCACATTTAATTGAAGATGAACAGCAAAACAAGTTCTCATCTAAGGAGCATTGACCAATTTGACTTGAATCATAGGATAGATAAAATGGCCATTTACATTCTTTGAAGCTGACTGTCAATCGAACTTGAAGAGATGCTGGTCCTAAAGTTTCTACTCTCAACTCAACTGACTCATTATAATAGACTCTGCTGATACTCCTTCGACAATGATAGAGAATAACCTTCTTGTCACTAACAGTTTTACATTGCTTCTTTCTTGATTGAGAAAAGGAGGCCTTACCTGGTTCAACGATGCAGACCCTTAAATCAATATCCTGTACCTCATCACCAGTCCCATCCCATACTTCAACTGGTAAATGAAATTGATCTCCTGGTTGCACCATACTTGAAGAGTGTTTTCCTTTGACTTGTAAATAAGCAGGTGCTGAATTGACATTGTCATCACAATTATTTGGATAATAAGAAAAGGGCTTCCAGCAGAAAGTGGTATTTAAATCATTGTCATTCACAGACCAAGGATGGTTCTCATTAGTCCACCAACATGGTATGGCATTCATTGCATAAATAGAAGAAGATTTTAATGTATTGGTTGTATTTTGGTCATCTGATTTCAAAATGTTATTTGTAAAGTTAAATGTGCTCTTCCAATCATCAGGATGCTTAGTGGAGTTGTAGTATTGCAAGAAACACAATGAGGAGAGAGTTGTGGGTTGGTTATTTGAGGTACAGATGTCAGAATATATAGCACCACCTAATTCTGTGGCAGTATTGTTGATAAAAGTGAAGGTGGTGTGATTGTAAAATAAAACATAACTGCAATCATACAAGGCAATAGCACCACCATATTTGGCAATATTATTAGAAAATACAATAGATGATTCAGATTGAACTTCTATATGAGATGCGTGTAGTTCAAGAGCTGACCCTTCATTCTTAATGAATGTTATTGGAACATTTGGAGAAGATGCATACATCAAATTAAGGGGAATATTACTGCTGTACAAGGTACCCGAACAAGGAAGGCTTGTGAAAAGCTGAGCTTGTTGTTTCTCACATACAGGCATATTACTGTTAAATTTTGCTCCTTTGATGTGAACAGATAGGCAAGTTTGCTGACATGATGACTGAAATGACTGAGAAAAGTATGCAGCAAATCCGAGATTAGCATAATTTTGAGTAAATGTCAAATTATTGATGAACACTTCATTGAATTGAGACTTTGAATTCAAACTCACTTCAGTTGAAAGCCCACCTCCTGCTATTCCAACATTGTTACTGAAGACAGAGTTCTGAATAGTAATATTATTACAATTTAAATAAGATTCCCTTCCTGTTGCAAACAACACTTTTCCTCCACCTCCTGCCCCATCTGTGTCCCATTTTTCAGTTTTGAATTCCTTGTTGGCATTCTCTAAAATCTGCGAATCTGAAATTATGATGGTGTTTGATGATGATGAGTCGAGCAGAGCAACATAAAATCCACCTCCAAATTTAGCTTTATTGCTTTGCAGTGTTATATTGTGAAAGTAAAAGAAATTATCTGTGCTATTGCCCTTGAAGATAATAGAAAATCCTCCTCCTTTTCCAAAAACAAAGTTGTTATAGCCCAAACTAACAGTTTTGTATGTTGTAAAATTGCCATGATAGGCAGCATTGTTAATGAAGTTTGTGTTATTTATAGTGTATAAAGTCTTGCTCACACAAGTAGCATTGTCGTTTATGGCACAATTGTCATTAATAGATGAGTTTGCAATTGGTAAACAGTATGTAAATTCAATTTGCAATCCACTGCCACCATAGGTGGTATACTGCTCACAACTCCAGAAGGGATTATTTGAAAAGACAGAGTCAATAATATCAACATGACCAAATACATTGTACATAGTGAGTCCTGTACCATTAGAAGAATCAATGTGTACATTGGACAAAGACACATTATTACAAATAGACATATATAATGCTACTTGATAGTGTAAAAGCTCAAAATGATCTGCGTAAAAGTCTCTGCTAGTGCTTGTTTGAATAGCTCCACAGTTCATGATTGTTATATTGCTAATAACTAGATTAATAAGATAATGAAAAGCCAGGCCAACCTGAGGTGCACATTTGATAATAACATCAGTTGGATTGGCTGCCATGCCAGCAATTTCTATTGCATACAACGATGACATATTTGTCTCATAACCAGGATTTAGTGTGTAATTGCCAGGAAGAATAGAGACCATTACTCCTATCCTCCATTTTTGTACTCCCTTCAGTGCTAGATTCAAACTAGCACAAGGAGAGTTATTTGGCTCCCAGCAAGAAGAATTGTCAATCCCAGTATGGTTAACATATATGTTATAAGGTAGTCCATCAGCCCTGGTAAGTAATTGAAACAACAGAATAACAAAGACTGAGAGAGCAACCATAGCAGTTTAGTAAAAGCAAGGGTCAACCCTCTAATCAAAACAATTATCATACCTGTATTTACAAGTACTATGCTATTATAGCACGTATTAATTATACATACAATGAACACTATACACTATGCATAACATCTGTATGTCTGGCTCTGTTACCATTTTGTCTAAAAAGCATACATTTATATTAATTTAGTAATTATATTAAACCAGAAATCTTAATATATGGTAGAGTAACATACATTTAGGAAATGCTCATGCATATCCCCAGCAATGCATGAACGATATGACCACTATATAGACTAAAATAATAAACATAAGCTTTTAAGATACTTGAGCACATACTATGTATGATACTAGCAGTTAAGATAGAAGACTCTTTGTCTAACATCTTGCAAGGCAATATGTGCCTCTAGTTCACTTCAAACTGCATGTGCCATGTATAAATATCTTTTCTTCGACTATTTGTCTCTTCAATAAAAAGATATTACTTGTCAAAGTTTATTACTAATTAAGTGTGTATGCTATACTTTGGCAAAATGATTGGAACAATAAAAGAACAAAGACACTTTGATGCCCGTTCTTTCAATCATTTACTTGGCATGACATAACAAACGACCTTATAACAACATATTCTGTCAGTTATGCTCAGTCTAACATTGATATCTATCTCATTGTGCTAAAAGCCTAAAATAAGTGTCAATCAACATATCAAAACAGTTATTACATATGACTGTCTCATAGTAATGTACTACTACACTAGATAACACCTGTAGAATCATCTTTCATTTAGACACCTTGAAATAATGAGCAGTATAGTTATAAATGACATAAGTAGACACAGTGAGGCTATATATTGGTTGATAGTCAAAATGTGTCTGTGTGTGGGTGCATAGACTGATAACAGTGAGGTTGTGCACTTTCAAGCAAAAAGTTACAGTTATGTTGTAATTGTGATTAACTAGTTAACACTTATTATAATAAAACTCAAATAATTTTAATTACATATGTCTATAATAAATGATTACCTATACCAATTGGCCAGAATAATATGATACAACTTTATTCATTAATGAATTTAGTTAAAAACGTTCAATAGAATTCATTAATGACATTCTGAGCTGTTACCATTCTAGTAAACTTTTTAACATTGATATTCATAGTTACCAGTAACAAGTACTAGTGTCAATACTGGTAAACCAGTGTTCTAACGAAATTAGTCAAGTCATAGACATCTAATACATTATGTAAACTTTTGTTATATAGTCTATCTATCATATAATGATAAACATAGATATTAGAGTTATGACTGAATAATAGTTAGGAAGTACTAGTGTCAGTAATCCCTTTCCTTTTACTGTGATCAACTTAAGAAAGATAAGATGCATCGTTTTACAAGACTGAAGTACACAGACGTTACGCTCCTTAGCCTAGACTGGTGTCGTCCAAAAGATCCGCCTATTTCATTAGGTTCTGCCTCTATACTGATTAATCTTTTATCGAGAGGGTGTAACGCTAACGCTTTACCATTCAATGTCAATTCTCCTCAGTTTGACACTAACGAGGTAGTCCAACAGATATTCGATCAACGTCCAACTGAGAGTACACTGCTGGGAGTTGGGGCTTTTGTATGGAACGAATCTCACCTTCAAACAATACTATCCCGTCTTCAGAGATACAATTTTCCAGGTAGCGTTCTCTTAGGGGGACCTCAGATTTCCTATACTAGTACACATCCTCAAAAGTACTATCCTCTTGCTGACATCTTTTGTCGAGGGTACGCAGAGCAAGCTGTCTACAAACTAGTTACAACATCTACTATTGATAAGCCATTTCCAGATATTGTAGGAATTGTGTATAAAGGTCTACCAGATTTAAAGTTGCAAGCAACTTGTGATTTAGAAACATTGCCAAGTCCATATCTTATGGGAGTGCTGCCGCCACAAACATTTATGCGATGGGAAACTCAACGTGGCTGTCCTTTCCGATGTTCTTTTTGTCAACATCGTGAGAGTCATTTGGCAACAAAAGGTCTCCAAAAAAGAAGATCTTTTGGAATAAATCGTTTGATTGAAGAATCAAAATGGATGTCACAAAACGCTGTGACTGATGTAGCAATTTTAGATCCTACATTCAATTCTGGTCCTAATTATTTAAAAGTAATGGATGCTCTCATTGCCAGTAATTATGGAGGCAAGGTTTCTCTCCAATGTCGATTTGAGATGATCAAAAATGAATTCCTTGAAAAAGTTGTTAAACTAAATGATATTGGTGCCACAGTCATCTTAGAGTTTGGGCTACAAACTATTATACCAAATGAAGCTAAAGCAATAAATAGGCCAAATCGCATAAAGAAAATTGAAGAAGTCATTAAACAATTACACTACCTCAAAATATCATTTGAAGTTTCGTTAATTTTTGGGTTACCTTTGCAGACATTGGAGTCATTTAAACAGTCAGTTAATTTTTGCCTTGAAAATAAAGTCCCAGTTATTAAAGCTTGGCCTTTGATGCTTCTGCGTGGCACTCCATTAGATTCCTCAGAAATGAGGGAGAAATATCAATTAAAAGAAAGAAATATTTGTGCCAGTGAGGAAATTGACAGAGTCCAAGTAAATATACCACATGTAGTAGAATCTTCTACATTTAATGAAAACGAGTGGAAAAAAATGGCTGAAATAGCAAATACACTTGTTGAAACTGAAAATAAACATCCACCAAAATTATGATCAAAAATTTTTAAGTTATATCAAATGTTTATTTTGATTCAATTAGATTATTTTGTACATCATGTAGTTTATAATTTTTAATGAAATGATTTTCTATTAGTTCATTTTACCTTGTCATTGAAGCATCTCGTCTCTTCCTTGGATTGCCTCTTCTTTCACCTCTTTTAATTCAGTTCCTTTCTCTTTATTTAGTTGTAATTTTAGGGTTTTTCATTTTTATATTATTTACATTTCTTTGCAGGTTTTTCACTAATTTATTTATTTTCTAGAAAACAATTTCATAGTACTAAACTTTTGCCTTATCTCAGTGATGTTTGCAGATGTAATAACTTGAGATTCTGTTCTTCCCGTGCACATTAGAGCAAGTTTAAACTAGTGCATTTCCCAGTAACACACACACACACACACATTAAGAGTGACAACATTCCAAACATTTGTGATTGTGTATCATGGATACATATTATTGTAGTGAGTATGGCCTTCTGTTTGTAGATGACAACTTCAATGTAGAAATTTGTTGGTTGATTTAACTAATACAGGCTACATATGCAAAATGTAAACACAATACTATTTTGATTACTAATGTATTATAATTGTAGCTACATAAGCAGTAGTACATTTGTAATAAAAACAGTGTTGTGATTACTTTTTTCAACAAAAATAAGTTTGCTATTGCAATCTATAACCATAGAATGGTTGAATTAACCTATCAATTTTTACAGTGTTGAACTATGAACTTGAACTGTATGTGTTCTCTCAACTGAAGTATTAATGCTTTGATACTAAAAAATAATCTTCATAGGTTTGAATGAAATTTGAAATGAATTGTATTGTTTTTAAAGTTATACTTACCTGGATGAAATCATCCAATATCTTATTCTCTTTTCTAACCCAATCTTGTTCTTGTGACTAAATAAACTGAAGAGTTTCTTGATATTTAGAAACAATAAAGACCGTCAATGTCACAGACACCAAAATAACCAGAACTAAATGTAATTGGCAATTATAGTTAAATAGTTTTCCTTGAAATTGTAATCAAGGTGTACATAACTGTAATCAAGATGTGCATTTCAATGCTTACAGACAATCAAAAGTAAGTAGAGTCTGAAATAAGAAACATAGCATTTAATTTGATCATTATGTAGCATGAAATTTCCGATTTCTGCTTTATGATTATCACCATTAATGTGAATTTTTAACTAAATAATTACTACTCAGTCAAAGGAGAGTGACCATCTTGGATCTTGTCTAGCAATAACATCTTAATGGATATTTATGGAACAGCATATTGATCTGATAATACAGGCAGTTAATTATATATTATGCCATGTATATATCTTGTGCTAGAACTAAATAAATTTGGAGCTGGTGTAGATAATTTGGAGCTGGTGTAGACAATTTATTTTAATTTTTAATTGGCGTAGTAATTATACAAATATAAGATTCATTCTTTGGGGGTGTTATGACATCAAAAGTCATATGTCTATTGAATTAACAAGTAAAAGACTGGTTTTATTCAAGAGTAAACATTACATTCAGTTGTATTTAAGATAACGCAATTGTTAATGAATTGCTTGACATATCTATATGATATGTTAACCATATACAATTGATGAATAATAATTATTTTTTATTTTAGTGGACAAGATAGTAGTACATATGAATGTATCAATTCGTTGGACTAGACCAGTGGACTACTTGGACTGCATAATCACTTAAAATACTAATTACATTGGTGTGATTATCTTTGACTATGAATTATTTCTTGAAATATATTTATCAAATTGAATTGTAGTTTTGGTTGATTTCATGCATTAATTAAAAATATTAAAGTACAAAACCCTCAGCATACTGCTATACTTTCAGTTGACATATCATAAGATATCAATAGATACTAGATGTACTCATTATAATGACAAGCAAAGTTTTTATTGGAGTGGCTATATTAGCTCACAGCTTAGCTATTAATAGGTGTGGCGTGGGCTAGTTCATAACTTATGGGTGTGGTTGAAATGTCCATCCCAACTGCTTGTTCATAACTTAGCTATAGCCTCGTTAAAATATTGTTGATTAAACTTAGCTATTAATAGTTTTTGTGTTATTTTAGAGACGTCGTAACCAAAGTGACTTCCCAAGAGGAATAGTGTTTTAGAAGCAGAGAAATAAACACAAGTGATGAGACTCACTCGGGTATGCAAACAACTTTATTGTACCAGTAACCAGCATATTATCATAACTATTATGTCAAATCCTAGAAAGTCATTATATTTAGTACAGTACTGTAACTCTCTTATCAGCCAGGTGAATGTAATTATATAAGCTCATTAAAGTCTATATATTAGCCGAAAAGCTAGTATAGCAGGACAATTGTAAAGTAACTATCATATTCCTAAGTGTGACTGAACCACATATACTTATATATAAATTTATATAGAAACTAAGAAAAAGTTTAATGAACTGTTCAGATTATTTGCCTCATGCTAAGATGATTTGGCAATAACTATAAGAATTATAAATATTACTATTAAGGATTGTACCTATTAATTAAATTTAAACAGCCCCTCCCCCTAAACCTTAAATCTTAATTTAACTCTAAACTGACAGAATTACTTAGCCTTTATAAAGGTACATATATAGTAATTAAATGTAAAGTCCAAAAGGACCGCCTGAGATCTGGCATGGAAATGTCCGTACATAGTTAGCATCAAACGACAATAAATGAACTGACAAAGAACTTATGTAAAAATGATTGTTATAGCAATTATTTTAACTTTAATTCCTTTTTAACACAGGATTATGATAATCAAAAGGGCTTATAAAATTGTTGTCATTATAGTAGTAACCATAACAGTACTACTAATCATCATTTCATACTCATCATGGTGGCATAAGGACATTGTATTATTATCAGTATCATCATTGAATAATATTGAGACTGTAAATGAAGCAAAATCAACAGTTAAAAACAAAACTGTTAAAGTTACAACATCAAAGTCCATTGGTATATTGATTCCAACAAAACACAAATATTATTTTTGTTGTGGACCAGAAGAACTAATTGAAAATAGTAATCTTCCAGTTCGGATATTAAGTGATAATGAGAAAGCAGGCAACAATATTATGATCACTATCAGAACTACTAAGAAATTTCATCAAAAGAGATTATCAATCTTATATGATACTTGGTTAACTGTAGTAAATGGTAGTAATGTGTTTTTAGTGACTGATGGAGAAGATGATGAATATCAGGAAAAAAGTAAAAAGTTAGGTAAGTACATTTTTAAAAACACAATTTTATGTAATTAACATTTGTTATTGTTAAATCTCTCTGCTTGACTTTTACAAGTATTGATTTTAATTTAATTGAATACTAACTCTTGTTCTTTGTTATTATTTATTAAGGTATCAATTATGTTGTTATATCTTGTGGACTTAATTACAGCAGGTATTTAATTTTATTTTAATATAAATATTATTACTTCTATTTTTAATTTCATAAGATGGAGTTTATGTTGTAAATCAGGAGAAGAAATGGCACTAATGCACAGACCAGAAAATAAACATTATGAGTATGTGGTTTTAAATGTATATTATAAACAATGTATCAAAGGATTATTGGTTTGTTTGTTAATTTGTTAGTATATATTGTTTTGAGGAACATGAAAATCATAAAAACTACTGATTTGTATGTATGTGTTCAAGAGGGCATGTATGTGACAGATTAACCTTTGCATAAACTTAAAACAGGATGGTATTTTTTTGTAGTTAACATGACATTGAAATTATATGGTTATTAAAAATGTTATTTTTTTCTTTAAGTTGGTTTTGTCATCTGGATGATGATGTTTATGTTCTTATGGACAACTTGGTGAAACTTTTATCAAAGATGGATCCTAAAACTGAAGCTAGATACATTGGGAAACCTTTAACTCCATGGAGAAGACCTTATGTAGTAAGTAGTAGTGTGTACATTGCTCTAAAATATCACAAGTATAATATTATAATAAGTTATTTCAAAAAAGCAATATTTTTAAAGATGACAATACTAAAAAGTAACTAGTTAATATATCACTACACAGCGATTTGATAGTATCATAAGTGGATTTAATTGTCTTCCTATTGGATAATAGGAAATTAGTGTATAAAAATATCCATGAATTTCATAATCTTAAAGCGACTTACAAAAATTATTTGTGAATTACCTAAATAAAGGATGGTACTATAGTACGATCCTTTATTTAGGTAATTGAATTTGCAAAAGTTTTATGAATGCAATTTTTTTATAGCTCGATTGGAGAAACAACATAGTGAAGGTAATTTACTTTTTCACAGACTACAATTGGATTTGTGCTGTTTTAGGGCAAGTATCGAAAGTACCATGCTGCTGCCGGTCCTATGTACTGTTTATCTAGACTTATGTTAGAAAAAGTCAAACCTTGGTTAGGGTAAGTAAAATTTTGTCTTTGCTGGTACTTATGTGTGTGTACAAATCATTTACATGGTTTAGTCTCTCCAAAGATAATGACTGATATCATTATTGTATAGATTATACACTGAATTAATGATTCTACTGAATTTGTTGAACCAAATACCAAAGATATGAATCAGTAGTAAATGTACTGACGTATATAACAAACCTTTTTCTACCATGCAATGTGTCTCTGGAAGTTTATAAGCACACTTAAAATATCATTTTGTCATTTCAACCATGCATTGTCTTTTTTATCAGATTCTCATCAATATGATGTAAGCCTATTATTGAGTTAACACAAACCTTAAACTGATCTAACTCAATATTTACAAAGCCAAATAGAAGTCAAAATTACTCTTTGTAGTTTATTTCTAATAATTGAAATTATAAGCAAGAGATAGATACTGTTTCAACTTAACTAACTGGGTTAGTTCAATATCTGCTTATAGCTTCTGCCATGATTCAATTATTATAGGAAAGTGGGTATAAAAGCTATGTGGTTGTAGATACAATTAGTTTACTTTAATTTATGCATATTAAGTTAAACATTCTAATAGCAACAATGTAAATAGTGTCAGTGATAGTAATGTCATTATATCTACATATTATAGTACTAATATTATGAAAACTAGTCTAGCTGGCTAGACCCTCCTCCTTTTTTTATAAGCTGACATTCAAAGGAGGGTCTAGAAGGAAACTAGGCTTACTGGCCCATTAGCATGAATGGAATGTGAGTCACTACTGCAATGTTTATTAAACTGTTATTGCAATAGCCACATGAACTTGAAAGTTGTGATGCCAAGCTAACAAATAATAACTGAAACCTAGGGATATCTTGCAGTACTAAATAATTTTTTTTAAAGAAATTGTTTTTAAGAAAATTCCAGGTTGTTACCATGCTGCCTGCATACACTTTGAGAGCTTTCACTTTCTAAAAGCACATGCAAATATCATAGGGTGTTACAAGTGTCTAACCAGAAAACAAAAAGAACTATTCAAGTTATCAGATATATGGTATACAAACAGTTAATCACTTAATTATCAAAAAATCAAAATACCAATATTGTTATTGCCATAATCGTCTTGTCTTCCTAGGCTAAAATACAGCATTGGAAGTTGCAGATATAAACAATTTCAGGGAAGATAAGAGTTTGTCCCCACATGTGTAACAGTAACATCTTTTTCATTTAGTGCTTTTCACTGATCTTCCATTAGATCTAGCAATGGTGAATTAGCTAAATACAATTAATGAACACTCATCAGAGGATATTGGCGGAATGTCCTCGTATTTAATGTAATAATCAATAACAAATAGGAGAACTTGATATATAAGAAATAAAACAATGATTTCCTTCTAAAACTTTTAAGATGGCCTTTCTTTGCTCATTGTTTAAACAATTACAAGTCATTTGAAGACAGTCTAATCAAGATTAAATTGCCAGTAGCTCCTTTTTCCTCCATATATAACTCCACACTGCAATTGCAATAACAGTTTATAACCACTAATATATATTGCTGTAGTGCCCCACATTCCACTAATTCCAATGGGGCAATAAGCCTAGTTTGCTTCTAGACCTTCCTCTGCCTATCAAAAAGGAGGAGGGTCTAGCTAGCTAGACTATATAAACACACTTATTGGTGTTGTTGCTATATGTTATAGTGAATACATGATGTTTTACTTTTATGACATTTTCTTGTCTTAATGTATCATTCAACTATTGCTAAGATGTTGTAAAAAACAACACCTAAATAATAGAATTTTTCTTGTGAATACATTTCAATGAGCAATCTAAAACGTGAGATACTGATGACATAATTAATATGATTTCTTGTCCAGGATATTGTTCAAATGATACACTTACAGTATTATATTATCTGGATTAACTTTCTTTCTGACTTATTATATAGGGATGGTATTACAATGGGTAAAACATGTGATAAAATACTAAAGCCAGAGGATGTGACTGTTGGAATGGTTGTAGGTGAGAGACTAAATTGTTTTAAGTATAGTTATATACATGGTCATGTATCTATGTATGCATGTATGTAAGGTTGGTACAATGTTCTTGTTGTTTACAATACAATATAACTCTAAAAATAGAAGGATCTTAGAGTAATTTATAGTGGATCATTTAAGTTTTGGTCTTGCTTTGAATATTTCAATACTGGTTGGAACAGGCCATAATAGCCTATCAGGTAGATGCATGATAATCAAGTGAAGCATTAACCAATATTAAAGGAGAAATATATATATATATATATATATATATATATATATATATATATAATATATATATATTATAATTATATATAAACCCAAAGTTTATATATATATTTATATTGTACTATTCTATGCTTTAAATGACCTTTTCATGTAAAGGTCTGAGGTACTCACAAATTAAATGTGATGTGAGCTTCCATGGTGCATTCCTTTGCCATATTGTAACAGCTTACTATAGATGTCAATGAAGAAAAGCTAGTTTTTATACTATTTATAAAGCAATCATCACTCAAAGGATGGTATAACTAACCTTTGTGGTATACCATTAACAGAAATGATCAGTTTTTGTAACCTTTTTCTGGAAAACTAATGTGTATGTGAGCTTCTGGTAAATATCATTTTATAGTTAACACTTCAAACTTTCGATTGCTATATGCATAAAAGAATAAATGATACTGTATCAGAGTCTCATTATGAGAAACATGGAGCTTTTCTTCATTGACTTCTATAGGACAAGTTGGCACAGGAATGTACCTCAGAAGTCCATGTTACATTTAATTAGCGAGTATTAAATATCTTGGACTTTTACATGAAAAGGTCCCATTGACCAATCAGATTGCTCCATTTCATGTGAATAAATGAGTTATGCATCTTTCCACGAGGTGTATAAGTTCTTATCCACTCTATTCTGAGGCTATGATTTCCAAAATCACTAAATCTTTTATAACAAACATTGTGAAATTTAGGTTAATAATAAATAAGTTAGCAATATCAAAATATACATCAACTCAAGAATGTTTGTATATGAGCACGATACTCCTGAAAGCATGCAACAAACAAAGACTGAGATTTAGAGAATGAATGCTGAGTGGGCTGCTGAAGAATTCACTGGTAATCTCACAAGGTCTTCCTCTAAGCAAAGGGGCTGGCCTTGGAAGACAATTCAATAGTCAATTTTTCCATTGACAGAGTCTAATAAACTTTTCCATGTGCTTTAACACCATCTTTGATTTTCAAATATAATCCTCTGTTTAGTTGTAACAGCTGTTGTTACCAATTCAAGTTGGAATCTCTAGATAATCAGCTCGACTGAACATCAAAGCAGGGGATGGGACTAATGAAGGTGTTACTCTCTAGCAGAATAGTCTTGTTGTGTATTGTAAACAAAGCGTAAATAAGAAAGTCCATTTCTTCCGTTAGAAGTAAAATGATAAATGTTCATTTGTAAGGTAAAGCTAATAGGAGATCTGATGTACACATATCAAAAGCAGCGTATTTAATAGAACTATTGAAATGAAGCAGTCAGATTGGTCAACATAATACGAGTCAGTTATACACCTCCATCTCATTAGCCAAATGTTCCAGTCTGTGCATGTCCATTGGTCTATAAATCACTATAACCTACATATGTATATATATGTGTGTGTGTGTGTGTGTCCTTTCTAATTCTTTTGTCCATTCATCAAACATGTTATAATGTGGAAATGGAAGTGATAATGATGTCATCACCATCCTTTGTTAATATTTTGTAACTGTTATTCTAAATTGTGATAGATTCTATCATTAGTTTTGAGCTCCATTTGATGTCCATTTCATTTCTCTTTTTCACTCTCTCTCTTGCTCTCTCTCTCTCTCTCTCTCTCTCTCTCTCTCTCTCTCTCTCTCTCTCTCTCTCTAGAATTACTGGCCAATGAACGGTTAACACGCACACACTTAATCTATCCACATTCAATGGTTTTATCTAAATTTAAAGTAGACCAAAAATTTTTAAAGCAACAGGTGAGAAATACAACATTAATTAAGAAAGTACTCATGATGTTGTCTTTTTTCCATTCAGGTTAGTTTTGCTTATGGCTGTGGTCAATTATGTCATAATAAAAAATACAAAAACAATGCAATTATTATACCTAATGCAAAATTTCCATACGAAGATGATCAGTCAAGGTATAATACATTTAATTTTTTCAATATGAATATGTATTTCATTATTTATATAGGTTTAAATCCTTTCATTGTCTTTTATACCCAAAGGCTTCCATATGTAATGAAATGGAAAATAAATCAATGTGATTAAAGATTATTACTTTGAAAAATGCAACTCTACCCATGTACTCCTATAAGTTAATGAACTACTATATGTATTATAATAGTTTTAACAGACCTTATATAAAATTAATTTGCATAACCAAAGTTTATGAGACCACCATGTATCCAGTTCATAAGTGTGTGTCTGTGTGTGGTAAGATACAAGCTGCTCTAATGTGAGTCATCACTGTATATACATGTGACGGGCTCCAAGTATGCACTACATCATCACTATAGATATTCTCAAATGACAGTAAATTATCATAGATTATCCTAAAGGCCTTATCTGATAAACATGATGTTACTTCCACTTCAATAAATGAAGTCCCATTAACCATAACACGTTTGTCCTGTTTAGAGGAAGACAGTAAAAGAATATAAGGAACTGGTAAACTGCATTTACATATAATTAGTTAAAGTGTAAAAATAGAAAATTGACAAATTATCTAAAAGGAAAACAAATAATTAAATTAAAAACAACAACTAAAAGCAAATCAATATCCAATTAAGTGAAATCAACAGAAATTTAAGGCAGAATAATAATTAAAAACTAATAATCTAAAATCTAAGATAGTCAAAGTATAGATTAAATGTAAAAATAAATTATATGTTTAATTAATAACTAAATTTAAAAAGTTGGCAGTCCAATGAGAGAAGAGAGTTCAGTCCAGCAGTGATAAAGAGTTGCTCCCAGTTCAGACAAAAACCCAGAGAGAGGTTAAGGAAGAGGTTCAAAGAAGTCCAAGTCCAATTGAGTTGATAGTTGAGAAAAAATTTAAAAGAAGTATTAACTTCCAAAGAACAAAAGTTTTAATTAATCTAACAAAAACATGAACAAAAATGAGATATTTCAGTTTAAATGTTCTTGTTAAGAAAAAAGATTATTGACAATTTATATTAATATAATATTCATTTTAATATTGCTTTTGAAAAGTAACATATTTAAATAATGACTTTAAAAGGTAACATAACAAAATATATAACAAAAACAAATTAAAACAAAAGAAACAAGAATTAGAGTCCAAGTCTTGAGATTAGTCCAGTTCATAAGTAGAGACTCCAGTCCAGTCACCAAAAGATCCAGAAGTGAAGATATTACACAGAGAAAGAAAAAAGGGATAAGTGAATAACTAGACTGTTGAAAGTTTGGAGAGATCCCAACTTTTCCATCAGAGCCACTCCTACAAGAAAAGAAAAAGCAATTACAACTGAGTCAAAGGTATACTATATCTCCACTAAAAGAATGTATAAACAGACCATCAGTTGTGAAAACAGAAACATAATGATGATCAGATTCTGTGACATAAATTATACTTGTTTTCTATTATATTTCTTATACTAAACTGATCTGATGACCTTTTAAATGAATAAGACATTTTGTGTTTTGAAAGTAATTAAATTTATCAACTACTGACTACAAGTTTGGCAGATCTAAAACAGTCCATGGTCCATCATCATTATACTGAACTTACCTCACTCCTATACTACCATAAAAAATAGTACTGTATAGTAACTAGTACAGGTACACATTGCGTATTGGCTGACTAGATTTAAATAATTTATAATGATACTTTAATGAAGTAGTTGAAAACCTTTGTGAAAAAAACTTACAGCCTGTTCGCCCACGTGAAAATATTAAAATAACCAACCAGCACAGTTTTACGCATGCGCAGTTGTATCAGGACCACGAGGACAGCTGAACACGTGCTCTTCGGTATAAAGTTAGTTGGGCTCTAGCTAGTAGAAATATGGACGCAATGGAGAACTCAATAGAGACATTTTGGGGTAAAGTAGTATAAAAACTTATTACCTCCAGTTCTATTAGCTGCAACAAGCATTTATTAAGCAAATCTTTGATATATTGTATATTCATATTTTTCAGCTCAAGAGCTGTCGTCAAAAAGGAAAGTGTTTGAATGGGACGGAGAAGATGATAGATCAGAGGGACTAGAAAGTACTGTTGAATTAAGAGGAGTAAGTTTAGTGAACATTTGTATTGTGGCAATATATAGTGTGTCTCTATTTAAAATTTTGTCATTTTAGTTTTTACTGGTGTCTTTAGTATCAAGATTGTTTTTAAGTTGACTTTTCAGCTGCCAGTAATAGAACAAAGTACTCTTATTGGAAATTTAATGCTATATCCCAGACCCTAAACCTCAAACATCAGAACCTAAATGTCTTAAATTATAGCTTTCTGTTACTGGCACTCTAGGCTTTTTATTTCCCCTCAAGCTTTTCTTTCAGTGCATTTAAATCGCACGTGTTTATCTGACAAATTATATACTTCATAAATCCTTTTAAATTTGGCACTCTAATTTACAAAAGATATAATTATTTTTGATGAAAATACACATGAAGTTTCATCATAAATTTTTATAAGCACTTGTCTTATAGAATGCACTTAACAAATTTCTCTATGTACATGAGTCCACTTCATGATAGGAACCTTTAAAGTGTTTCTTTTGTGTTGCCATTTTCAAACTTAAGAGTTATCTTAGTTGTCTCCTTAAAACGTAGCTAGCACTCTTCACTATTAGTGTTATGCATATTTAATTTTTGAAGTGGTAATGCTCTCCAATTTTGTTAAACCAACTGTATAGCAGGTAATTTTGGAGGGAGAAAATATTGACAAATTGATATGAAGTAAAGTTTGATGAAATTGAATTGGAGGATGACCTCTCTTGACTATGACCACACCCCTAATTAAAATGTTGGAGGATAAAATTTTAGCAAATAAGATGCAATTGCCAAATTTGTCAATATTTTCTCCCTCCAAATTATCTGCTGCACCATATTTTTAAACAATGAATATTATAATTTAGCTCAAAAGTATTGTACAGAAATCTAATTGCTATTTTTAAAAGATACATATTACAAGGGCTGGACTGTGAAAACAAATGAAATGTGCATTACAAACAATGGTCTTAATAATCATTGTTAAATTATAACTTCTGCCAAGTTTCTTTTGAAATGTACGACATCAGCATCTCAAGTGTTAAATCTATAATTGCAGATGTTGTCATTGTCTTTATATGCCTGAAAGTGAGCCCTTGTTAACTCAAAAGTTTCTCTAATAAAGTGGTCATATTTGCACTGTTATTTGCCACAGGCGTGTCCAACATTTCATTATGGGTGTGTCCAATTTCCTACAGTGCTAAATTATTCAGTCTTTCTCCATCTAGATCAAAGCTTATATTCACTTTGATCTATACTAAACAAGACTTACATTATTATAATATTATTAATATAATGATTGTTCAAAGAATCATCCTATAATTGTTTTAGAAAGATACTAACCTTACAATGAAACACTGACTAGAGCTGCTACAAAAATTGCATAACTAGCAGCAGTGTCAGTAGAAAACTAATAGATAGTAAGCTAGCAAGAACTTCAAGAATTATCAGTCACACACATTGCAGCTATGGTTAACAAAATTCACTTTATCCATCAGCTCTCAAAAGTTGCATACAATAATACATTAAAATAGTGGGACTGGACATCTACATTGATACTATATGGTCCAAAATGATTTTAGGACTCCCTAACATATTGTACATGCCAGGCAGTAATCTTATTGTGCCATGCAACATAATCATATCACATGACATGTGTACATGAAAGTAGACTTATAATTTTGTTCAGCTTTTTATGACACAGCACTATCTTCATGGAATAAACTTCATTCTGCTACTTAACTGTTTTGCTTTTCTTTACAGGCTTGTCTTGGTGTATCTGCTAAGGCAAATGAACGAAACATTGTTGCACTAACTACTGAAGATAGTGAGGGAGAAGAGATGAAACATGTAATAGTTTCACTAAGATTAGAGAAAAATGAACAGGTATTGTGTAATGTTAGAGTGTGTGTGTGTGTGTGTGAAGAGAGAGATAGAGATGTATTGTAGTATGCACATAAATTATTTCCAAACGTATGCTTTTATATTGACATTAATGTGACATTAACTCTTTGTACCTGGAAAAGATAACATGTGAGTAAGCTCAATATTAGTTTAGGCCATGTTGTATTTTGTAACATGTATTTATATTAATAGAATGTAATTGTTGCCTTTATATTAAAGTTTTTGGCAGTGCATCCTATGTGGCAATATGGAAAGCTGAATGTTTTATAATCTGATAGAAATAACGATGTTTCTATTATTAATTGTTCTATTGTCGTTATTTAGGTTCCTCTCTTTATCTCTTTACAACCTCCTGTAAAGTTAGAGTTAGTACAAGGTAACTATTAATATATCAACATTTATATGGACACACACCCACACACATATATATATATGACTGCACTGTTATTTGCCATGGACCTGTCCAACATGACATTATGGGTGTGTCCAATTTCCTACAGTGCTACATTATTCAGTCTTTCTCCATCTAGATCAAAACTTATGTTCACTTTGATCTATACTAAACAAGACTTACATTATCCTAATATTATTACTTTATTGTGATTTAATAGAGTTACTAAGCCTTTCCACTCTAAGAACACATGTACTTGTCAATATATGATGACTATATCCTATATTAATACTACATTGTGTTTAGTGGTATTTTCTTAATCATTAATTGAGTGTTTGTAAAAAAAGATAATGGTTTGTTAGTTTATAGCATGTTTCTAGGTTAATGTGAAGTATAGTCAAGTAGTCTGATTGGTCAGAGGTCATGTGACTACTTTACACACGTTTTTATTATGTAGGATCTGGACCAGTGCACATAACAGGACAAATGACAACAGGTGAGAGGTAGCTCCACCCATCATTAATCAACCCCACCCTCTCTATTGTTATACTAGTTCTTGTCTCTGACGATGATGATGAGTATGAGGAGGAAGAGGAACAGGAACAGGAAGTAATTAAACCAGGTAAGTGTTGCTATGGAGACTGTTGTCATGGTAGCTGTGCCATATAATAACACCACAGATTAGTCAGCATACCTTGCTTTATGTTGTAGTAGGTGTGTGTTACTGCTGTGGTAGATTATATATAAGATTGGGTGGGGCTTTGTTTTGAAGCGCCTCTAATTTTGTTAAACTGCACAAAAGAGTAGAGATGCCATATTAATGGTTATTATCTTGGTGCATGTGCAGACACTGTTACCTCTCCATCATGAGATAATAAAGGTTACTAATTCGTGTTATCATTTTATGTTTGTTTTAGACTTCTTAACAAAAGAGGCTCCTACAAAAATCAATTTGAAGGTAAATAACAATATCACTATGTGTATTATACTTGTATATTGTGCTACCTTGTCTATAGAAAGGTCTGGTGACATCTACACTTCCTAAAACTAACAAGGTACTAAGATACACAATATTTTGTTGTTTATTTACTGACATTATCTTTTTTATGTTGTTACTATTTGTTATTTAGACAACTAAGAAGGAACCAGAAAATGAAGAAGAAGATGAAAGTGAAGACAATGATAATGAGACATCTATGGATATTACATCATCTCCTGAGAAATCCCGTGAGTGACTTCAGACTGACTAAAATGGAACAGAGAGAATATTACATTTATTGTTTTTGATCTTTTCTAATAGTTAAAAGAAAGGCTCCTGACAATGAAGATAATGATGGTGTAAGCTCTCTCTCTCTCTCTCTCTCTCTCTCTCTCTCTCTCTCTCTCTCTCTCTCTCTCTCTCTCTCTCTCTCTCTCTCTCTCCCTCCCTCCCTCTCTCTCTCTCTCTCTCTCTCTCCCTCTCTCTCTCTTCTGGTCAATGATTACAATCATGCACCACTCTGAAACAACCTGTACTAATTCACTAGTACAATATCTTATGTTGTAACATATTACTCCATCAACTCTGAGACCAGATATTGTAACAACTATTACAATAAATGATCAAATATACATGTAATATCGTACGCAGGAGGATGATGAGAACGAGGAAGAGGAGGATAGTGAGGAAGATGATGATAGTGAAGAGGAGGAAGAAGAGAGTGAAGAGGAACAGCAACCACCTCCAAAGAAGGTACAGTCACTACAGAATGTTTGAACAACGATCATAATAGTCTCTTTTCAGACTAAAGGTGTGTCAGGGAAAGCTGCAACTCCGTCTACAAAGAAAACTGGCAAAAATCAAAGTCGTACTCCTCAACCTACTAAGCCATTAAAACCTGCAATCAAGACACCACAGTCAATGGTAAGTTGGAGAAAATTGAAGTAGTCTTGTCTGGTCTGGTATGAATGTTTTTGACAACGACAAAATCATATAAACAAAGGAAATTATATACAACACATTATGTACGATATACTACATTCTATTTACTTACTTATGTTCTATTTTGTTTTACAGCAAGTTAAAGGTAGTAAGGATGATAAAAAGACCACACCAAAGGTATTACTGTATGTATAAATATGTTATCTTTACAATCTTAGTATAGGGTGTAATGAGTTTAGATGAAATAAAGAAAAAACTCATTCAAGTAAGTTTCATTCACTGTGTGTGTGTATGTGTCTCCTTATCTTCTTATGTGTTATATTGTTGTTTTTTTCTAGTCTCCTAATATACCCAAAAAATTAGACAAATTTAATAATTATGTGTCCAATACTTATAAAGTAGCTGATAATAGTGTAAGTTATTAACAAATGGATGGATACACAGATTAGTAGATAGGTACACACACACACACACACACACACACACACACACACACACACAAACACACACACACACATATATTGTCACCAATGATTACCATGGTATCAACTGCTGTACACATTCTGAATTATATTATGTTGATCTGTTAATATGAGGTGGTGACTTAGATTGCTATTCATAATAATTTAGCCACGTCCATAACCACACCCCTTTAGCTCATTTCATTACTTTAGATTAAGAAGCAACTGTGGGAATTTGTTCAGAAGAACAGAAAATAATTCCACTTGGAACCAATGACTTTATATGTATAATTGAGACTACCTACAATATTATTATTATAATGATAGGTGCTGAAATCAATTGATCTTTTTGGAATGATAATTAAACCCACTTGTACTAACTATTTGAAAGAACTATTTCACTATGCTATAACTAAACCCTAAACTCTAAACCCTAAACCAAAACCCTATGACCCATAGTGATGTCATCATCAGTATATATTATGTCTATGATTAAGATTTAAGTTCATGTATAAAGATTAAATGGTACATATATCATATATCCATAATTGATGACCATAATAGATATCTAGTTAGTAAATCAGAAAAGATTGAGAAGTCACATTGAGCTATTGTCACTAGTACTGTCCTGTATTAATAATAATTATATATTTTATTTCATAATAATGAAAAGAAGTATTACTACAAGGAGGCGCTTAGAAGAGGCTGAGGTTTTGGCTATGTTTATGATGATAACCCTGAGTCTTAAGAAAAGAATGAGTGGTGCAGCAACTTATAAAACAAGGTTTCAAAAAAGTTGGCAGTGGCCATTTGTTCAGCCAATAAAGGTAATGTGCATGGTTTTACTGCACCAGCTGTTCATGAAACATATCATATGGACACCAAGGTGAGGCTGATATTGCTAGACACAGTGAGTCTCAGCAACACAAAGCAAATGCTAAATTACTAAAAGCCAATACCAAGTTGAACTTCATGGTACTCTGTCAAGCATTATCACAGTAAAACTGGCCAATCCCAAGCTGTGCCATAAATTTGAGCCAGGGTCAGGTGTAATTAAAACAGCTAAAACTGCAACCATGTTATATAACCAGTCCCATTCCACTTCAATATACACCACACCTTCAATCAATAATATGATCAATGATAATGAATAAATTATACACTATCAGCACCTGAGCAGGTCTGATCTTACTCATCAGAGGTTGAGAGCTCTATAATATATAACAATCATAACATATTATTTAAAATTTCAAACTTACGACACTTAAATAAAAGCCCACGTGTCTGTGTGCATAGAGTTAATTTTCTTTTCTTGTATTAAAGAACAAATTTATTAGCACAGTAGTACAGTACTTTTACTTATATCTATATGATTAAACTTTTATAGGTAGAATGTATTTTTTACAATACTATATAGTTTTACTCTTCAAGCGGCAGCCATTTTATTGATCAACGAAATTCACGAGATAACATTCCTCGTGGTCAATGGGCCTCCTATGCTTTGTTTATGGAAAGTAGAATAAATCTTGTTCATTTGGGTTGTTGTATCATATGAAATGACGTCAAAAGAACCGAATGATCATCAGGAGTGACTTTGAAATTTTTAATTTGGTCGAGTTATTAGAAGTTATGATAATTTTTTACTTGCAAGTGAATGCAAATAGACTTTATATAGTGTGCAATTTTTGCAAATTTGGTAGTTCTAAGAATTCTAGCTCATCCACACCAGTCGCAACAACTCGATCAAAATTCCGTCACTCTCCGCTCTTAAGCTTTACAGAAAAAACAACCGCTGCGATAATGTCCACTGGAAAAGATTTTGCAATTAGCGGAACTGCTGCGAGTCTGTCGCATCTTATACACCATCCTTTATACACGCTAAAATCTCAAATGATGTATCACGGAAAGAACTTTAGTCTAAGGCGATTTGTTAGACAAGTAGTGAGTCAACCTACCTTTCTATACAATGGTGAGTTAATAAAACTAATAACTTAGTAATATACATACTGAACCTTAGGTCTAATTCCTCGTATGGTTGGTATCATGCCAGAAAAGGCTCTGAAAATGCAAGCCTGGAACATTGTAGGACGATACATCGAAAAGAAGTGTGATAATTTGAAATATACTAAATCAATAATAGCAGGAGCAGTAGCTGGAGCAGCAACATTTACATTTGGCAAGTGATTTAATTTGACATAATTATAACAACCACATTAACACTAGGATGTCCATCAGAACGAGTTATGGTTTTAGCTCAAGTCCAGAAACAGGGATTTTTTAAAGTCATAACTACAACTGGTCTTAAAGGTCTCTACAAGGGATGGACTGCAACACTTTATCGAGACGTGATGTTCAACATAATTTTTTTCACATCGAGAGGATATCTTGTTGAACAATATACAAACATCAATGGATGTGAACCGCAAGCATTTAAGCGTGTAGCTTTAGGACTGCCAGCTGGTTGTTTATCATGTACTGTATCCTGTCCATTAGATGTAATTAAAACAAGAATGCAAGGACAAAAACTTAGTAAGAAATAAATATTCCTATACTTAAATATCTGATACTTTTCTCTTGTTTAGATGCTGAATATAAAAGCTTTTCTAAAATCTTTATGAACATTGTTCGTGAGGAGGGGCCTCGAAATCTAATGAAAGGGCTGCTTCCTCGTCTAATAGCTGTGCCAAGTATGATGTCTGTATTTTATGTTATAAATGAAGAACTTGAAAAGTTGTTTCCCTAATTGCTTTCTTTTAATTTCGCTGCATACATAGCAATTGTTTATATATGGTATCAAATTTTTAACCTGCTAATTCTTATGACTTTTTAGAACAATAAAAAATACTTTGACAATATATAATTGATATAATAATTAAGTAATTGTAGAGGGAATTTCGCTCTATCTCAAGTCTCAAGATCAACTACTAAAGAATGTAACACACACCTGTGTATGGAATACAAACTACACAAAAATATAGACATCAACTCTTGATTATATATATATATATATATATATATATATATATATATATATATATATACTTCTTGATTATTGAATTGCTATAGTCTAAATTTTCCCGAAAATTCGCGATAATTGCAATTCGCGAGTCACACTTTTAGCGTGAATTTGAAAATAGAAGATCAATTAAAACCAACAACCAAGAGTTGGAAGGAATCGTGAATTTCCAGTAAAATCGTGAATTTAGATTGTGTATTAATTATGAATATGTATATATACATATAATCAAAAAGTTGATGTCTATTTTGTTGTGGTTTGTGTTCCATAAATAATGACTACAGTCATCAGTCATATGGTGGAAAAATAATTAACATGTGTGGCTATTATTAATATATCATTTTTAAAGAAATCACACACGATTTAAAAAGCTCTACACACTTATATTTATAATCTGAACTTAGCAGGTATCATCATCAAACACTTGTTCAAGTTTTTAATGTTATTGTCCAAGCAAACTGGAATGTTTTGAGCTTGTGAATGTGACAAAAGAGAGAGAACATTAGTGTATTTCTGTAAAGATTTTACCCTATTTGGTGAATAACTTGAGAAATTCCTTTGAAAAAAAAGAATGTTTACTAAATGTGAGTACATGTACTGATACATTTTTGACAATATGTTAATGTAAGTATACCAACATATCAGTATACTAATACATCACTATACCAGTATACTAACACATCAATATACCAGTATACTAATACATCAGTATATCAATATACCAGTATGTAAATAAATCAATACATACTGATTCACTATACCAGTATACTAATACATCAATATACCAGTATACTAATACATCAGTATATCAATATACCAGTATGTAAATAAATCAGTACATCACTGATTCACTATACCAGTATACTAATACATCAATATACCAGTATACTAATACATCAGTACATCACTATACCAGTATACTAATACATCAGTACATCACTATACCAGTATACTAATACATCAGTACATCAATATATCAGTATACTAATACATCAGTACATCACTATACCAGTATACTAATACATCAGTACATCACTATACCAGTATACTAATACATCAGTATATCAATATACCAGTATACTATTACATCAGTACATCAATATACCAGTCAGTACATCAATATACCAGTATACTAATACATAAGTATATCAATATACCAATATACTAATACATCAGTACATCACTATACCAGTATACTAATACATCAGTACATCACTATACCAGTATACTAATACATCAGTACATCAATATACCAGTATACTAAATCATCAGTATATCAATATACCAGTATGTAAATAAATCAATATATCAATATAACAGTGTACTAATATATCTTGTAGAATTGTTCTAATGTTAACATCTTTTTCAATGTTGGATACTCTACTGTAATGCATTTTATCACTATGACTAATACTACAAAAAAATACTTTTACCACATAAATCTTATGTAATACCTATAAAATGACAAATGACATACAAATCATTATTCATATGGTCCTCTATTCATAAAGTGTAAGTTACAAAATGTGCATTGCTGTACCTTCAATAACATTCATAGTTGAGTCAGCAGACTGATGTTTTAAACCTAAAATGGTATTGTTTTGATGATAGTGTCATTTTTAATTAGTTATATTACCTGATATATAATTCAAGAATAGTTGAGATTAATTCTAAGGACATAATGACTTTAATAATTTTACTTGAATCAGATAATCAAAGTGAACACGCCAAAAACACATCAATTAGGGAAGAAATACAGTCTCGTTACTGATTTTTATCCTGATTTTGTAATCTACATAAAAAGTAATAAACTACACTATCAGTGAACATGATATACTATAGACATGTAAATGGCATATCAAGTAACACTTCCATTTGTATCCTTTGTTCCAGTTATTATAACTGACTTAAACAAGGATAAACAATCATGAAAAAAGTACAGAATATGGTACAGACATGAGCTTTAGTATTATACTACTAGAGAATGACTTGAATATCCATGTAACTACACAAAACAAAAATAATAAAGAAGTTTGAAATTGAGTGTTTGGCAATGACAAAGAGCCTACTCAGTCAGTCCCAGAAGTAATTCACATATAAATGTGTCAAAGAGATAGATGTCCCTTTCATACATAACCAATTAAGTTTGAATTAATAGTTTAATAGAATTATAATTTGAAACTGAAGGTTGATATATTTGGCTTATTTTTGTTTTAAATAAGTTGTGTTTTAGTATATCTTTCTCTGTTGGTGGTCTATGCCCCTTTTGGAACACACGTCACTATGGCAACTAATACTCAAATGAAGCTATTAAAATTATTATTAAAAGGATTGTTTGCATATGTCCTTATTCAAAGAATATTTTATTCATAATTAATTTTTGTTGGATTTTATAAAAAAGATTCATATAGAGACTGTTAATATGTGACCTGATTTAATCAATTCAAGTTGGAGGGACTTAGTATATATAAACTCTTATTGTTAAATAAATTAAATAGAAAAAGACTGATCAATTCATAATAATTATTTATTAGGTTATTATTCACTTAGCTGAATCCGCATGTGGTCGACTCACTATGCCATACATATTAAAGAGAAGTAGTCCATCTTGTGATGCTTCAAGTAACCTTTTTTGTGTACATGCTTACACGCATATAGTCCTATCCCAATAAATATATTGATATACCTATTGGTCAGTGAGATAGTTGTACTAAATAATTGCAACATCAATCATTGGAACTTATCCTTTTCTGGATCAAGTTGCATTGAGTATAGTACTAAAAGATATGAGTTTGATGTGATTATTTGATGATTTACCATGGTCCCAGAACATTCATGTAATGTTGTTGTCATTTTCAGACTTCCTAGCCTATTGATGTTTGTAAACACTAAAGATATTAAGGCTAAATATATTGTGTGCCTGTCTCAAGTGGTACTGCTATGTATATTATAAGTGCATGTATTTGGGAGCTATGACAATCTTTTATAATATTGCTACTTTTTATTTGTTGAAATTAATAGCCTTTATTTCTAAATGTAAGTAACACTATAGTTTTTAACAACACCTTATCTTCTTTATAAAATTATTTGAATGGAGTCATCTGTCTGTATTGTAGCATATTGCCAAAATTACTATTGCAAATAAAATACTTTGTAGTAATCTTATAAGAAACATTATCAAAAGACAATGATATTTTAGTGTTAAATTATTCATATGATCCTGTATTCATAAAGTGTAAGTTACAATGTGCATTGCTGTACCTTCAAAACTATTTCATTACTTTAGATTAACAAGTAACAGTAGGAATTTGTTTGGAAGGACAAAACATAATTCCACATGACTTTATATGTATAATTGAGACTTTACCAACAACATACACAGCTCCAAATACAGTAGTAAACAACAGTGTACAAAATATGTAAATTTACACTCCATTTACATAGATTTACCATCAATAGTTCATACAATACTTGAGGTTTACATTTAATTTACATGTAGTGTACTGACACAGCTAGTTTTCATTAGTATACAAAGTGTGTAAACTTCATACATACAATGCATTTACATGAGGCATTCATAGTTTACAAAAGGCGAGGTTTTACAACTCATTTACATTTAATTACTGTACTGAATTAAACTTGTTGTCCCACCTACTTAACTAGCCAAGGAGCACATGGCTAATGCTCGAAGTTTCTATAACTCGTCTAGATCTCATAGTGGTCCAAGACACTCATCGTACTATACTGACCACTGACTTTATATGTATAATTGAGACTTTACCAACATCATATTATAATGTTACATGCTGAAATCAAATATAACCATAATCTTTTTGGATTGATAATTGAACCCATTTGTACTAACTATTTGAAAGAACTGTTCTCTACATTTGGTTTTATCCACTCTGATGTCATTTTGCTTGCAAAACTAAACCTTAATGATACTTGTAGAGAGTAGGTGAAATGGGATGTAGGCAAAGTGAGAACCACCCATTTGAAGTAGACTCCTCATAATTGGGATGGTGTACCATCTAGTGTAATGTAAAAATAGAAATTTGTGATTTTAAGCGTATGTCTGTGAGTTAGAATTAAGTTCTTGTAAGAAGATTAAATTGTACACACAACATAATTTCGGACCACCTTATTTAGTTTTGTTTGTTTAAGAGAATGAAAGGGTGGATTGTTTGATGGGAGGGGATATACCACACTCATCTGATGATATATGGAGTTAATAAAGGTAGTTGTATATCTATATGACAACATATCCTTTATGTATACAAATGTATACATATATATATATGTGTGTGTGTGTGTGTATGTATATATGTATGTATGTATGTATGTATGTATGTATGTGTGTATGGCATAAAAAATTGTACAGATTAAAATATCAGTGATTATATTTTTAACACAAAACACTGACTGACTATAAACTTTGATTTATTATTATAATTGTATATCAAGTATTAAAATAAGACATTAAACATAAAATATAAATTTAAAATAACACAACAATAAATAAACAAAAGTAATAATGATTTTTCATTTAGAATTTTTACTAAATGATGTTGTTGCTATCATGATTTCTTCTTCACTTTCTGTGTCACTGCTATTTAATGAAAAACGATGACCTCTTCCTAATACTTGTTCAATCTCCTCCTCATGTGTCTCTGTTAATGGATATGACTGTACAATCTGATCTGTACTTCTAAACAATAGATTAGCCTAAGATGAGGAAGAAATAGATGATGGATGGATGGATGAATCAATAGATAGATAGATAGATAGATATGTTGAATAGATGATGGATGGATGGACAAATAATTGATGTTATAATAATAGATGATTAGTCTAGTGAACTACCCCCTCCTTCTTATTGACTATCTTATGGGATGGGCAGAGAAAAGTCTAGAAGCCTCAGTGTAGGATATGAAGCAGTATCATACTATTATTATAAAGGCTGTCCACACAATTAATATTTTATTATTGCATATTATCATTTTGAAAATTGTGGATGAGTAACTTCAAAGTTTTGTATATCTATTTCAAAAGGCATCAACAGATTACAACTATATGCCAATTATAATAAAAATATGTTAATATTGTGGCAATTTTATAGGGGCTTAAATCCACCTTCATCCATCAAATTATCAAAAAGGAGGAGGGGCTATTTTACTAGACTAACGAATGAATTAACAGTCCTGTATAAATTGGTAACAATGTTTATGATAACTTTTGCTCCACACATCTCCCCCTCCACTATTAGACATCTTACTTTGATTGTTCTCCAGTTTAGTCTTTGGAGTGTTTGTTTATCCAGAGCATAGGCAAAAGCAATCAACACACCTTATATGGTAAAAAATATGCTATACTAAAATATACATTGTATAATGTAATATACCTGTTAATGGAGATGATGCTACATGAAGTATGAATAGACCAGGATAAGCTGTGTCAGTAGCAGTGAACACTATCCTAGAGAAAGAAAGAGAGAGAGAGAGAGAGAAGTTAGTATCGTATAGGATATAAGCAGTACCTGTTCAATAATGGAAAAAATTGAACTATAAGATAGATCACAGGATACCATAGTAACGGTTTGATTTCTTCCTTCAACAATAACTAACAAATCATATTATGTAATTCAAATAATATATTGTGGGGAAGAATGGTTTGCAAATCATAAAGTACATAACACATACTCTTTGATGTTGGACATGAGGATCAAAAATACCTTGCCATTTTCTAACCTGTAAAGAGATAGAAGAAAGGATCATCATTAGATGGACAATGGATAGACAAATGAATGGAAGTACATACAAATGAACTCACTTGTAATCTCACTTTAATCACAATAAAAAGATATATTAAAAACAATGTACCAATAAGTAAATATAGAGGAATATACCATCTAAATAGATAGAAAAATGACAGAATTTATCTCTGTAATTAACACCAGGAGCATATGAAAAAGGAACATTATTCTATTGTACTGTGTTTTATTCATTTAACAATATAAGGAACATTAGTTTCAACATCTACTTAAAGTTTGAAGTATTTGAACAATCACAAGCAGATTTTGTAGCATTTCAATTACAGATTTTAGAAGGAAAGTCAAAATTAAGAATATTTTCATATTATTCTCCTGCTTTCTCGTTGCTACCATTTATTTTGTAATTACATTAGAACAATAACAATAGCATAAACATTTAGAGTAACTTAGCTTCTTCTATATATGGTCAAAGTAGCTGAAAATACAGTACATGTAAATTCGTTTGAAATGTTCCTTTCCTTCTTCATGTGCTCTTGTTAACATTACATTATAATATACAACGATAATATAACAATAATATATTATTTAAATTTTTTAACTTAAGACACTTACACAACAAACTGTAATATTCTACCTGTAGTAAAAGTGGTACAGTCATCATACTTTGTTCTGATCCAACTGACAATAGAGAGATATACAATAACCATATGTTACATTGACTATTAATTACAGACTTACCACCATGCTCCTGATGGTCCATAAGCATCAAATGTAAAAGGTACCCAAACAAAGAGGAGAGGAACACCAAAAGAAAGGACAAAATATGCACTAGTATGAGAGAGAGAGATTGTGTGTGTGCATTTATGATATAATAAATTAACTTACATTTCATATTTAGATGATATACTTTGCCATATAATTTTCAACATAAGATTTAATGTGATACCAAAAGTTGACAATAACACAGACCAGTCTAAACAAGATACAATATCATTAACACCATTAATTGTATCTAAGTTTAACAATTTAAAACATTAGTATTTAATATGTACATGTATTTATTTTAAAGAATTTACATGTCAAACACACTTAACTCAGTACAAATTTTACCAATTATTACAGTACTTGTTAAATTTGTTTTAATTACTACATTCAATAAAAGGTTCAAATTAATAGAAGATAAAGAGGGTAGGTACTATTCCATTATATAATTACTACTATAATAATAATTTACCAGAATAGAGTAATAGAAATCCTGTAAAAGTACAAAAACGAGATTTGTTTATATTGTCTGGTTCATAGTCAACACGACCCTATATAGAGAGAATGAGACAAATAAGCTATCAACACTATTACATTGTGTGTCTTTTATCATTATAAATAACAGCATAGTATGAAATAAAGACTCACACACACTCACAGCATATATATTTGTACTATACAAACAAACTATTAATGTTGAAGTAGTTGACAATTACTTATATCTCTTCTACTTACTATTATAATTAATATCACTTACCAGTAAGTATGACACTGAATTAATCAATGAGGCTATACTCAGATATAGGATTAGTCTCTATATAAAGAGATATGAAGTACATATTTTATGCATACAGCTGTTGTCATAGCAACTTGATGTGCAAACCTGGGTAAAAAACTTGTATTTCTTGAATAACCATATCAGTCCAATCACAAATAAACTACACAATACAAATTAAACTTAAATAGTGTACATAAAGTTATTTAAGATCTATATAATTATAGTCTCATTCTCATGTAGGTCTGGAATGGGACTAGTGCGAGTGTACTCTTTTGCTATTAGTATGAGACATCTATTACAAGTCTAATCATCATATTTCAAACGGAAATATTATTTAAAGTCATCATAAGTCCTTTTTTTTATATTATGTAGAATTTACCTTCCAAGAAATGAGAAACAAGCAACAGATACTCTAATATCAACTACCACCAACTACATAGTAAATGAAACACATACTAAAACTGATAGAAATGATAAATAAAATAATACAATGTGATTAAAGGTCAGTTGGATAAACTATAACATTCAAGACTCAAGTTTATTGTAGAGTATAATAGTACATATACATACCTCATATATGTCACCATTTGAAGTATTGAACAAAGGACAAGGATAATGAACTTCCACCATAATGTGATGAGCTGTGTTTATTTGCCACACCTACATAATTATTCATTTCCTCTATACTGTTTACTTGCCACACCCACATAATTACTCATTTCCTCTCACACTTTGTTGATATTAAAATAAACCACAATACTAGCAATGATACATTTAAAAAGTTTATATAATGCAAAACACACACTGTAAATTATCTTTATAATTTATTATTTTTAGTATGTATATAATACAACATTGTTATCTCTCTGTTCACTTATAACAACTTTCTTGTCATTAATTAGATGATTACCCAATGTAGCTTCCTCTCTTCGTCTTAAGTTCTGTTCAAAGTGTTCCTCAACAACAACTCGTAACTTTAAATCTTCATCTCTTACTCTTTTAACATACCAACGAGAAGCAAAGATGAAAATAATTAAACCAACGATAGCAAGCACTCCGAGAATTAAAGTCAACCAACTTGTACAGGACAACTTGAAGGGTCCTTCAATAGGTCTGTATTTAAATATTAGTGATATTAATGATCCTATATCAATACATAAAGATCGCATAAACCAGAACAGACCAATTAATACACCTTTCATACCAAACGGTGCTTGACTACAAAGGAATTCAAAGATACAGATGAATGACAATACATCAGCAACACCAGCAAATAATGATGGTATTAGGATGATCCAGTAGCTTAAGTTAATTGAGGGATCACCTGTTCCCCATACAGAATAACAAGGAACTGTGTCTTCTGTGAATAGCCTACCAAGAAAGTCAAATAGGAAAAGTGAAATTGTTGCAAGAATAATACTGATAAGTGCACAGCCTATACCTCTTAAGGGATTAATAAGGAAATACTCAAGTTTTGGGAATAGCGGTAGAAGTATCAACTCAAATAAAGGAATGGCTAAAAGTGCTACATCATCTCCAAGAAAAAAGACAATGAATCCATTGAACTGTTGCTCTCCCCCTTTAAATTGAGAGACAAAATCTATAATTCCATTTGTTACTGGATCTGAGGCCATAAAATACAAAGAGGCAACACACAAAATAACTAAAATTCTCAAAAACGTCTTCACATTTTCAACGGCTTCATGTGAAAAAGGACCCCCAAACCTAGTTTTTGCAAAATCGATACGTTTTGGTAATTCATCTTCCCAGTATGTCAATGCACTGCGATTCTCAGGGTATTTATGATGCCAAGTGTATTTGAGAACACCAAATAAAATTTTGTAAGGATTAGTTTTAGTGATACATTCAAATTTTGACTCAAATTGAAAATGAAGACAAAGACAAAGTGTGTATAAAACACAAGCTAACACACTTACAGCTAAATGTGCTGATACTAAAGAAGATTCTGGTAGAAACTCAACAAAAAAAATTGGATTACCAGCTACAAATAAAGCCCAGACATGCCAGTGAATAAAAGCTTGTATCTTTACACTAGGAGCACAAATCATTTGATCAATACCGTATGCTAATACATTAGCATAGAAAAATGACAATGAAATATTAATAAAGATAAAGCAATACTGGAGAGTCCATATTTTCCAATGGAGGATAATGTACCACAAGAAGTGTACTGAAAACAACCACTCAAAAAATTGCAAATGAGTTCCAGCCCAGCCAGTCCATAGACTCAACTGAATAGCAGATCCTTGACCAATTTTGGTATCAGCGGCCCAGCCAATAATAGGAATAATATAGCTATATATACAGATCATTTAAACTAACCAGTAACTCTTAACCAGGGAGAAACCTCACTCTTTTAACAAGCAGTTTCTCCTTACAATTAACAGGAGTGAAACAAGATCAAGCACTATTCATATGCACAGGGGAGCACTTAACGAACTCTCAGCTGTACTCAATATAAAGTCTTGAGAGAGGATGACATCCTCCTGTTTACTTCCTCATACATGTAAAACTAAAAATGACGACTTTCAACAATTAAGATAAGACTTCTAAAAGAAGATACCTAATGTAAAACTATAACTTTCCAATGATGTAAAAGTAATCTTCTATCTTTAGATTTATTGTGGTATAAATAGAAATTTGATTGCTTATACATAAAATAAATAATTTTGTCATATAAATATATATATGACAAAATTAAATGATGCAAATTCCAAGCTGGCACAAACGTTCTTTCTTTCATCTTGTTACAATAATTTCACTGTTTCTATACCTATACTTTTTGTCTAATAGCTGTTACAGGAAAAATTCGATTCTGCATTTTAACACGTAGCAGAGCAGCCTGGGCTCATAGCCTGTTAAAGTCTTTTAGTAATGATGAATCAAACAGAGACACAATAGGTACAAAATCAGTCAGAATAATATAACAACAAAAAGAGAGTCTACATCTAGCAACCAGAAAATTCTGGAAGAGTCCAAAAAACACCTCTAAAGAACATTATGCAATACATTAATTAATGTCTTATGTAAGCAGTCAAAAGTGTCATGTTCCAATAGGTAGTGACTCTCGTTACATTAAAACAGTTGATGGTGACACATCTTATGTAATTACAAATCTGGCTAAAGAAATGACTAACAACATTACTGTAGTATCTAAATTTAAAAATAGGACCAGTGAAAGAAGTACACCATTCATTATCAAATTTGATGGTAAATTTATTATGGTGATCATATTGAATTGATATTATACTGCATATATGTAGTTCCATTGAATGTTACCAACTTATCAGCCAGGCCATCAGTAATCAATTGCGCATCAAGAAATGATATGCAGGTGGCTTTCAACATCACTTGGAAAACGATGGTATTACAATAGTTATGTACCAAATAATTATGTTATGTCTAACTTTTATTTGATTTCAGGAATTATCATATCCAAACATTACACATTTTGAAGTTTATTATGGTTTATATTCCTATCCCTTTAATGAAACAAAAACAGAAACAATGTTGACATATAATTGTTTAAATGGTCTTGACAATATAAGCATTACTGTGATATCTGTAAACAAAATTGGGCCAGGTTTACCAGTCACAACAATAATACAAATTGAACACAACTCAGGTAAGTTTGCCATTATTGTGATTGAATTTATTTATTCAATACTTCAATTATCTTTAGAGTATTTAACAACAGGGACTATTGCAGCAATTACACTGTCTGTACTAGTGCTAGTGCTAGCACTGCTATAGCTATTTGTTTCACATGTAGTCATAATAAAGATTGTCAGACGTATGTATAAACGCCTCAGCTATGTCAGTCCACATCCAAAAAAAATTAAATGAAATGATAACTGTGATAAAGAACGTCAAGAAATAAACAACTACGAATAATATGTATACCTAAAATATATATCAATTGAATAATTATATATATATATATATAATATATATAAGTTAAGTAAGTTATTAAGTTTGCCTGTTGAATTATGTAGAGTGATCAACTGCATGTCGTGCTATTATGCTATTTGCATTCTTTGTGACAGAAAGAATTAATTAACCTATACACTCATTTCACTTTTTTAGAAATTGTGTTTTATTTACTTGTTTCATTCCTTTTACCTAAGTATTAATAAAGTACTACAACAAGCTAGTGCTATGTTTTATATACCCATCACCATTAAATTAGGTCTTAAAAGAATACTTTAAATGTAAATTAAATCAAATAAATACAACACAACTTCTGATTGGATGCAGATATGATCACTTTGAGGTTTTAAATATTGAAAAAGACGTCAGTGCTGATGCAGAATGTAATCTACATACTCTTTGTTAGAAATTTCTAAATAACGTTTTTATGTTAATGAAATTAGAGAGAACATTGGATTATAATCTTTTTAGTGTATATAAATATATTCAATAACTGACTGCTGACGAACTTACAGCTGTCACATACGTGATTATAGTCAAAAAGAGACGAGCAACAACAACCTCGAAGTTAATACCGTATCTATAACTATAGATACTATATACGACAGCATATAGCTATAATATAACGATATATTATGATCATCGCAATTCACTAAGTTATTTAATACGTACGTCACTGAACGTTAATATCGAAAGTTTTGGCTTATATGATACAAATAACTCCATCTGTGAGTGGTGGCAATGCCATGAAAGAAAAATTCCATGCTTAGAACATACAAGAGCAATAGACCTCTGCAAAGGGCGTGTCAATAACGTGGGGGTGTTTCCTGTCGGCCATGTTGGTGTACGTGTGTAATTATGAACTCCAGTAATCGATCAAGGAATGGTCCTTTTTTGCCTGATTACGTATCTACTTTGGATAATCCTGATGCTAAAAAGAGATACCTGGAAAAACTGGCTATTACTGGGAGGTTGGATCCATATGAAACTGTCAGGAGTGATTGGGAAGACGATGTGGACAAATGGCCGAGTATAACCTGTATCCATATAGGCATGTATTTGCTGGTTACTCCAAGTCCATATAGTGGTGATGATTTAGTTAATTATAAAAGTATGGACTGCTATATTAATTTTTTTTCTGGATGGGTGAGAGAAATACTCGTCAGAGCACCAAGCAATAATATTCGAGTTATTATTGCTAAGGTATAAATAACTTTTGTGATTTGCATTATTGTGTTATTATTATATAGGTGAAGCATTCTCAGCGGCTGAGTGAAAAGCCATTGATTCCCTGGATCATTGCTGAAACAGAAGGAAAAATTCTTGGGGGTCACTGCAACTGTACAGCAGGATTAGGTAAGACTTGCTCAAATATTACATCAACTCTATGGGCCATTGAATCTGGTGTCCATCTCAGAGACTCTATGACAGTGACCCAGAAGGAAGCTTACTGGATACTTCCAACAAAAGTCAAAGAAGTGCCATATGCCGAAATACCATTGGCATTGTCTTCATTAATGCATCCCTCTCTGGCCATTTAATCAAAGGTTTCAGCTTGACAAACAACATGCTGATCACACGAGTGAATATGTGGCTGACTGTGGAGTTGTGAACCTTAAATCTGTACCCTAGATCCTGACTGGGTAGATTTAAACGAAGCCTGATTAATGTCATCACAAGTTGTTGAAATGGAGACAATGACATATTGCTGTGACTGGTCAGGTATCTCTTTACATATACAAACAGTTTCATTAACAAACTCCATGTACTAAGACCAGTATAATACAGTACCTTCTTATCATCATACTTAAAATATTCCTCGTCTATTATTCGCTCTGCTAGTTCTGATGTCAACAGTGAAACTGCCTACTTTAGATCTTCAATATCTTGTTCCTTTGAGTATGATTCCTCTGTTTGAGTAGCAACATTGTGACACTCATTGACTGTACTGGTTTCTTTATTTCTTAAATCATTCTCGGAGACCTCCTCATTCTCAGACACCACTTCATTATCATCACCTAGCTCATCAGTAACGACAATGTCCGTTGACTCCCTCAGAAATAAACAGCGTCTCCTTTCAGCTCGTTCGTATCTTTTAATACATGTGGTCGTTTCTTGCTCATAACCTAACTTTAAACAAGGGGCCCAGTCAGGATTATTTTGATCATAGAGTTGTGATGGAGAACCACTGATAAAATGTTCTGAACAAACCCTAATGTTGTGGTATTGTTCTTTTGCAATATCTTTTCTTTTATCTTAGCAAGCCAAGTTTCTTGTCTTTTTTGCTAAGTGATTCAGTTTCTGCTCCTTGATGAGTAAGAACGCTAGGTAATCAATAAAAACTAATCCATTTGTCCCTTTTGCTCCGATTCCCACATCCAACAACTGCACATATCACCATTTTATAACACACATGTACACCAACATGGCCAACAGGAAACACCCCCACGTTATTGACACGCCCTTTGCAGAGGGTCTATAGCTACACTTATATGACTAAGTCATTCATTATGGTATTATTGTGTAAAATACTGCTATTCATATGATCTACTATATTCAGTTTTTTTGCATATACCAATGCATTTAAATGTATAATTAATATGGACAATCCCTACATAGGCACTGCTACATATATACTTTGTACCTAATATTTTCAGTGTGTGGACAATTTACTCTATTTAATACTCTATCTGATGTAACTGCATGTATCTATTCACATTGTACAATTCTTGGAATGAGTCTTCTGATAACCATTTTAATTCATAAGATATAGGCCATGATTGCATTAATTGCACATACAGTAATGTCAGAAAACACTTGGTTTCTAATATTGTAAATTTTAAGTCTAACATGAAGTCACAAAATTACTACTTTAAACTGATCATATATGACTAGACTTAATTAATATTAACATCTTTATGTATGTAGTCATATGCTGAATTCTGCTTCATATCAATTCTTTGCATGTACATGTACACTGAGTTTTCAGTCATCTGAAATGTCTCTGATTTAGAGATATTTCTCCTTGCTTTACATTTCCAATGTAAAAGACAGATCACCATACTGATTATTGCACAAAGGATAGTCATGAACACACTTGTTGCACAAGCAATGACAATAATATTAAAATTACCTGTGTAGAAAAGACACATATTAACACTAACATTTAATATTAATAGTTGTCACTTCATGAATACAGTCTCATTGTATAATTATACAATGAGAATATATTCATGATGTGACAAGTACCTGCAACTGTGTTCATAGTGGGATCAACAGTACTAGTTACAGTGTTGTTTTTAACTAAAACAGTCATCTCTGATGATGACACAGTATTTATCATCCAGTTATTCTGGCTATCTGATGATGGAATGATAGAATGATAAGTAGGATCAATATTGTTGCTAGTAATAATGCTTGCTCTTAATATTATGGTAAGAGATGGTTGACGTTCAAAGGTTGTCAAATCTAAGGAATGAAAGAAATATCATATTTCACTAGATAAGATTACTAACCCGAGGTTACACTTGAATCAGTCAATATATTTGTGTTTGGTAAACTTGTCATTGTGGAAGACAGCCACATTGCAGAGATTGTAATAACTGTGCCATTACCGGTACCAATACAATTCACAGGTGAAAGAGAGAATGAATAGATTTGTGAAATGTTCAGACCTTCAAATACAATACTTGTACAATTGCATATACAGTTTCCACATGTACAGTGTTCATTGTCTATTGGAGGATGTGTTAGAATATTATAGTGGTTGATATGACTATCTACTGGTGGTAACCACATAAGCTCAATTGTCCAGTTATCTACTTCTTTAAAATAAGAAATCACAGTAAAATTAGATGGCGTTGAAGGAGTATCTGTGGGAACAGATTAATGACTGCTCTAACAACTCAACTTATTAATTCAGTAATACAAAAGCATACACATGAAACTAAACTATAAAATAGATTCCTTTGAACCCAAATATACATGACAATCATGGATATCAATTACAAACCTGCTAAGTTTAAAGGACAGATGCTAAAGTCATTGTCACCTCCATCCATACATGATATAGACTGACCAGAAAAAAAATCTTCTACCAAAAATGTTAACCTTGACTGAGTATTGCCAAACTGTTGGGCTAGTAGTTCAGCTCTGTATGGACCACGGACCACTATTTTTCCCACAGTATCAAGTGATGTAAAATAAATATCATTATATCCATCAAGGTTCCATGTAAGAGCAATATATTTAACTTTGCATATCAAATTTAATGTTGTGTTGGGACAGAACCCACTAGAAAGTCCACCACAGTCAAAGCTAATAACTTCAGCTGAGAAACCTATATACAAAAATTATTATAAAATTATAAAATTATCACATACCTCTTAAAAGAAGAACTTTTATAATAATGATATATGTAAACAATCTAGTCCACCTATCCATCGCCTATATAACTACAGAGTAAAATAGTGTGATTAATCTAATAATGAATATTTGTTTTCATAACTCTCTATTCAAAAATTGTATTCTGTATTAATATGTATATTAACCAGTCTATTGTACTTAGCATTAGCATTTATCCCTAATGATACATCTATAGCTATTATATATAACCTTAAAATATAAATTACCTTAATATACATTACATAAGATGTACATTGAAGACAAGAAATAATGAACATCAAACAATACTGTCAATGGAGTCAAAAAAGAATTGGTCTCTTGAGCCTTAACGTTATAGGTACACTGTAAAAATTCAATTGTTATTTTAACAATTACTTTGTAGTTTACATTGGTGGATTACTATGATATATAGAATTTTTGTGAATTACTCATTGTGTAATTTCTCAGTATGTTGTACTTTTACATGCCAACAAATTACACAATGAGTAATTCACATAAATTCTATATTCCATAGTAACTCACTGATGTAAACTACAAAGTAATTGTTAAAATAACAATTTAATTTTTACAGTGTATGCTGATGCCAGTGATAGATGGTGTCAAGTTTAAACCACATTACATGCATGTAGGTATGGCAAGTGACATAATGCAGTTTAACAGTAATGGAATTTACAGTCTTTAAGGCTGAGTTCTTTGTGAAGACATAATTTTGTAGTAGTAGTAGTATCAAATTTAATGTTGTGTTGGGACAGAACCCACTAGAAAGTCCACCACAGTCAAAACTAATAACTTCAGCTGAGAAACCTATATACAAAAATTATTATAAAATTATAAAATTATCACATACCTCTTAAAAGAAGAACTTTTATAATAATGATATATGTAAACAATCTAGTCCACCTATCCATCGCCTATATAACTACAGAGTAAAATAGTGTGATTAATCTAATAACAAATTTGTTTTCACAACTCTGTATTCAAAAATTGTATTCTGTATTAATATATATATTAACTAGCCTATTGTACTTAGCATTAACATTTGTCCCTAAACTATACTTAGTATATATAACCTAAATTACCGTAATTATACATTACATGCACATTGAAGACAAGAATTAATGAATATCAAAAAATATTGTCAATGAAGTCAAAAAAGAATAGGCTTTACAGCTATAGGTATACTGATGCCAGTGGTAGACGGTGTCAAGTTTAAACCACACGCATGTACGTAGGCATGGCAAGTGACATGATGCAATTTAACGGTAACGGAATTTACAGTCTTGTTTGGCAAGTGGCAGTTCTTTAGGCTGTGTTCTTTGCTAAGCTGTGTATTTTGAGTAGACATAATATTGTAGTAGTCTCATGACAGCAAGAATTCTTCTCACTAATTACTATGTTAGCAAAAAGCAAGGACTATAAATGTGTGCAAAATTTGCCAATCTTCTAAACAAAGCATTATTATAAAAGTGACGGTATATATATTTGTAATTTTGCGGGGTTTATAGCAATTACAAGCAATTAAGAAACCCTTTAGTCTTGACTATGCTTTTTGAAGGTCTTTTAAAGTTTTCTATCTCTGACAGTATTTTAGCTAGAATAGTGCTGAATTTGTCATCTTTATGCTAACTGTAGACACTATCTTAGAGCACTTAAAGGCTGCCTGCAGGTACTCGAGTACTGTAACCTTTACCTATATGCTAGGTAGTGAGGGTTAATAAAACACTTGGTATGAATCTTATATAAAGCCTATAAAAAGACACCTTGCAGATTTTGTAGCATCTTAAATACATATTTTTGATTTCATGCTGAATTTGTGTACTCAAGACTGTTTCATTTCTCCTCTTGCTTTCTCATTGCTACCATTTATTTTATGACTATATTAGAACAATAACAATAAGACAAACATTTAGAGCCACTTAGCTTCTTCCATATATGGTCAAAGTAGCTGAAAATATAGTACATGTAAAGTAGTTTGAAATGTTCCTTTCCTTATTCATGTGCTCTTGTTAACATTACATTATAATATATAACAATAATATATTATTTAAATTTTTTAACTTAAGACACACAACAAACTGTAATATTCTACCTGTAGTAAAAGTGGTACAATTATCATACTTTGTTCTGATCCAACTGACGAGAGATATTCAATAACCACATGATACATTGACCATTAATTACAGACTTACCACCATGCTCCTGATGGTCCATAGGCTTCAAATGTAAAAGGTACCCAAACAAAGAGGAGAGGAATACCAAAAGAAAGGACAAAATGTGCACTAGCACAAGAGAAAGAGAGATTGTGTGTGTGTGTGTGTGTGTGTGTGTGTGTGTGCGTGTTTATGATATAATAAATTAACTTACATTTCATATTTAGATGATATGCTTTGCCATATAATTTTCAACATAAGATTTAATGTGATACCAAAAGTTGACAATAACACAGACCAGTCTAAACAAGATACAATATCATTAACACTATTAATTGTATCTACTAAATTTAACAATTTAAAACATTAGTATTTAATATGTACATGTATTTATTTAATGAATTTACAAGTCAAACACACTTAACTCAGTACAAATTTTATCAATTTTGCAGTACTTGTTAAATTTGTTTTAATTACTACATTCAATAGGAGGTTTATAGTAAATTAAATTAATAGAAGATAAAGAGGGTAGCTACTACTATTTTATTATATAATTATTACTATAATAGTAATTTACCAGAATAGAGTAATAGAAATCCTGTAAAAATACAAAAACGAGATTTGTTTATATTATCTGGTTCATAGTCAACACGACCCTATATAGAGAGAATGAGACAAATAAACTATCAACATTGACAGTGTGTGTCTTTTATCATTATAAATAGCAGCATAGTATGAAATAAAGACTCACACACACTCACAGCATGTATATTTGTAATGTACAAACAAACCATTAATGTTGAAGTAGTTGACAATTACTTATATCTCTTCTACTTACTATTATAATTGACATTACTTACCAGTAAGTATGACACTGAATTAATCAATGAGGCTACACTCAGATATAGGATTAGTCCTATATCCTAAGAAATATGAACTACATATTTTATGATGTGCAAACCTGGGTAAAAAACTTGTATTTCTTGAATAACCATATCAGTCCAATCACAAATAAACTACACAATACAAATTAAACTTAAATAGTGTACATAAAGTTATTTAAGATCTATATATAGTCTCATTCTCATGTAGGTCTGGAATGGGACTAGTGCGAGTGTACTCTTTTGCTATTAGTATGAGACATCTATCACAAGTCTAATTGTCAATTTCGAACGGAAAGATTATTTAAAGTCAATTTAAGTATTTTTATATTATGTAGAATTTACCTTCCAAGAAATGAGAAACAAGCAACAGACACTCTAATATCAACTACCACCAACTACATAGTAAATGAAACACATACAAAAACTGATAGAAATGATAAATAAAATAATACAATGTGATTAAAGGTCAGTTGGATAAACTATAGCATCCAAGACCCAAGTTTATTATAGAGTATAATAGTACATATACATACCTCATATATGTCACCATTTGAAGTATTGAACAAAGGACAAGGATAATGAACTTCCACCATGTGATAAGCTGTGTTTATTTGCCACACCCACATAATTACTCATTTCCTCTCACACTTTGTTGATATTAAACTACCAATAAAAAATTTAAAAAGTTTATATAATACAAAATACACACTGTAAATTATCTATATAATTTATTATTTTTAGTATGTATATAATACAACATTGTTATCTTTCTGTTCACTTATAACAACTTTCTTGTCATTAATTAGATGATTACCCAATGTAGCTTCCTCTCTTCGTCTTAAGTTCTGTTCAAAGTGTTCCTCAACAACAACTTGTAACTTGTAAGATCTATATATAGTCTCATTCTCATGTAGGTCTGGAATGGGACTAGTGCGAGTGTACTCTTTCGCTATTAGTATGAGACATCTATCACAAGTCTAATTGTCAATTTCGAACGGAAAGATTATTTAAAGTCAATTTAAGTATTTTAATATTATGTAGAAATTTACCTTCCAAGAAATGAGAAACAAGCAACAGATACTCTAATATCAACTACCACCAACTACATAGTAAATGAAACACATACAAAAACTGATAGAAATGATAAATACAATAATACATTGTAATTAAAGGTCAGTTGGATTAACTATAACATTCAAGACCCAAGTTTATTATAGAGTATAATAGTACATATACATACCTCATATATGTCACCATTTGAAGTATTGAACAAAGGACAAGGATAATGAACTTCCACCATAATGTGATAAGCTGTGTTTATTTGCCACACCCACATAATTACTCATTTCCTCTATACTGTTTATTTGTCACACCCACATAATTACTCATTTCACTTTGTTGATATTAAAATAAACCGCATTAATAGCAATGATACATTTAAAAAGTTTATATAATGCAAAACACACACTGTAAATTATCTATATAATTTATTATTTTTAGTATGTATATAATACAACATTGTTATCTCTCTGTTCACTTATAACAACTTTCTTGTCATTAATTGGATGGTTACCCAATGTAGCTTCCTCTCTTCATCTTAAGTTTTGTTCAAAGTGTTCATCAACAACAACTCGTAACTTTAAGTCTTCATCTCTTACTCTTTTAACATACCAACGAGAAGCAAAGATGAAAAGAATTAAACCAACGATAGCAAGCACTCCGAGAATTAAAGTCAACCAACTTGTACAGGACAACTTGAAGGGTCCTTCAATAGGTCTGTATTTAAATATTAGTGATATCAATGATCCTATATCAATACATAAAGATCGCATAAACCAGAACAGGCCAATTAATACACCTTTCATACCAAACGGTGCTTGACTACAAAGGAATTCAAAGATACAGATGAATGACAATACATCAGCAACACCAACAAATAATGATGGTATTAGGATGATCCAATAGCTTAAATTAATTGAGGGATCACCTGTTCCCCATACAGAATAACAAGGAACTGTGTCTTCAGTGAATAGCCTACCAAGAAAGTCAAATAGGAAAAGTGAAGTTGTTGCAAGAATAATACTGATAAGTGCACAGCCAATACCTCTTAAGGGATTAATAAGGAAATACTCAAGTTTTGGGAATAGTGGTAGAAGTATCAACTCAAATAAAGGAATGGCTAAAAGTGCTACATCATCTCCAAGAAAAAAGACAATGAATCCATTGAATTGTTGCTCTCCCCCTTTAAATTGCGAGGCAAAATCTATAATTCCATTTGTTACTGGATCTGAGGCCATAAAATACAAAGAGGCAGCACACAAAATAACTAAAATTCTCAAAAACGTCTTCACATTTTCAACGGCTTCATGTGAAAAATGACCCCCAAATCTAGTTTTTGCAAAATCGATACGTTTTGGTAATTCATCTTCCCAGTATGTCAGTGCACTGCGATTCTCGGGGTATTTATGATGCCAAGTGTATTTGAGAACGCCAAATAAAATTTTGTAAGGATTAGTTTTAGTGATACATTCAAATTTTGACTCAAATTGAACATGAAGACAAAGACAAAGTGTGTATAAAACACAAGCTAACACACTTACAGCTAAATGTGCTGATACTAAAGAAGATTCTGGTAGAAACTCAACAAAAAAAATTGGATTACCAGCTACAAATAAAGCCCAAACATGCCAGTGAATAAAAGCTCGTATCTTTACACTAGGAGCACAAATCATTTGATCAATACCGTATGCTAATACATTAGCATAGAAAAATGACAATGAAATATTAATAAAGATGAACGCAATACTGGAGAGTCCATACTTTCCAATGGAGGATAATGTACCACAAGATGTGTACTGAAAACAACCACTCAAACATTGCAATAGAGTTCCAGCCCAGCCAGTCCATAGACTCAACTGAATAGCAGATCCTCGACCAATTTTGGCATCAGCGGCCCAGCCAGCAATTGGAATCATGATATTACGACCTAAATTAAGAACACTATAAGTTTTTTCATTTCTTTCAGGAGCACACTGTAAAAATTGGGTTGTTACCACAACAACCTTAACAACCATAAGGAGATAGTGGGTTGTTCCCAAAACATCAGTGAGATGTACTGGGTTCCTAAGGGTTGACACACATCCAAATTGCTCATTGAAAAGTGTTAATGTATGATTTTAAGGTAAGTTACTGAACAGCAAGTCAAGATGTACACATAGGTTTCCATTGAAGGAGTTCAAAACAAGTTATGACTGTATATATAATATTAACTAATTGTCTTTTAATAATAACAATATTTGTTAAAATGTTATTGAATGGAACACAAACAGCATGTTACAAAAAGAAAAAAAAGAAAACTTACACATACAATGTGTTACATATATGAAACTTAGGAACAATAGTTAGCATGGATGATTGTACATGCAATTGCCTGATAAAATACAGTGTGGAATGATATCTGTTCAAATTTTCAAGGTCAAATAAAGTGTATGTGGAAGTTGCTTTAATAACATATGCATGATAATGAATGTTAAACTTGACGGTCGTATAACAGCGACAATATCCAAATGGCTGGTTTCCTCCAATGATGTATATGTGACATAACCTGGCAAACACAGGGTGATCATCTTTGACATCAACTAGAAGTGTAGCATCTGGTTGATATTTGACACCAGCAGTGATAAACCAGTTGGTTCTGAAAAAAATCAAGCAGTTCAGGTCAGCAAAACTGTTACACTCATCAACTTATGGATTCATGTACCTAATGAAATTCACAGACATATAGACAGACAAAAACACACACATATACATGAATAGATTACAGTATCTATTCCTAATAATTGAAATCAAATAGATCTGATAACAAGGAAATATGTTGTTTACATAAGCAGATCATAGGGACGATCTATAACAGCAACACTCCCTACACATAAGTATATAATTACTTGACACAGCTGAAGAACAAACAACTATCGAATATACCTGGGCCAATTTGAAGGACATCTTGGATTAAGGAAGTGTTGTCCAAATTATTGTAGCAGGTCATTAATTGATGACACTTTGCAAGAGTGAGATAGGTATTATGATTAAAATACTTTGTTCTTTCCATGTGGTAGATGGAGAATTGAGAAATCCCAAAGTCCCAAACTAGGAAACGCTGGGTAATAAATCAGTCTTTGTAAACTAATACATCATTATTATGCTGTACTTATTAATAATACTATTATTATTATATACCTCCATCTAGATTGAAGCAGGTGGAACCCCTAAGAGACAAAAAGTTTCTGATAAGATCAATTTGGTAAGTATACATTGAGGTTACATGATTTGTATTAACTGTTTTGTAATTTTAATGTTTACATGTAGTTTAATACTGAACAATCCCAAGAGACTGACCATGATGCTCATGAGAGTAATCTTGCTCTCCTCCAACAGCATCTGGCAAAACAGGATCATGAAGTGTCGGACATAAAGTCTTTGATGTATGCAACCTTTTCCAGTCGAAAAAAATAATTGATAATTGAAGACGTTCCACCTGTTTATCAAATCCTTGATTTGTTTCCATCACTAAAAAAAGTGAAATATGTGGGTAATGAAAATTATTATGTACAATTATTCATTATCATTATTATTTAGTTGATGTGTGAATTGAAGTGTATAGTGGAGCAGGATGACTCACTAGAGGGTTTCCCGACTATGTTCAAGAATGGAAAAGCTAACTTCATGCAGTTGCAATCTAAGATCAGAAGATATGCCAAGCTGGAAAGTGAGACGTCTAGTTCTTTAGTAGCATTACTTGAAAAACAGAATAATGAGTTGTCCTTTTGTCTTGGTGAGTTGATGATTGGTACATATACCAACAAATTTTCGTTTTTTTAGCACTTGTCAAGTGCTTAAAAATTAGGAAATGAACTTCCACCATAATATGTAAGCTGTGTTTATTTGCCACACCCACTTAATTACTCATTTTAGTTCATTTTACAACATTCATTAAATCAGTTGTTTAACGTTAAAAATTATTATTCAGTTAAAATATCAATTGGTCATACCTATACTTGGCAATATATATTATACCATATCAATTGCCCTTAGCAAATAGACATAATTATTAGGTGGCTAAATTCCCTAAGTACAACATATAATATACAGCATAATAATATTGTTAGACCTATTGCTGCTATTATTATAAATGTTATTGTTACAGGATAAGATAATGAATGGCCATGGTCTAAAAGAGGATCAGTTAAAACATACATTTATTTTGCAATGTAAAGACTTTACCTAAGTTTCCATTTCTGTTTTGAATCTCTAGTATTTTAACAAAAGGTACACTTGGTCCAATTATGTTAACAGAAGTAACATTAATATTTATACTATCTAGACCATCTGAACAATTGTATGTCAAGTTAATCATTGTGACCCTTGTCATCATAGAACTGCTATTGTTCAAATTGTATGATATTTCAAAATGGGTAATCTCTGGGTAATAGGATGAGTCCTGCAATTATATGTAAAAGTTATAATGTACTGTGTATAAAATACCTTTGGTTTCCAAGCAATAGTAAAAGATATAATATTAGATCTATGATTATTTGCACAATTAATTACAGGTGGTATGGATGTCACATTAGTAACTTTGACTGGAACTATTAATTTAATAATAGTATTATTATTATACATGACTTCTTGTTTACCATCAAATATTAAAATAGCTGGATCACTCCAATTGCTCACATGCATCATATTTCCAAGCATGGATGCTACACTGAAGTTGTATTCCTTTCTAACCAAGTTTGTAATTGTATAAGATCTATCACCATTAGTTGTCACAGATTTATCATCAAATCTAATGACATATTGTAGTATGCAGTCATTGTCTAGATCTAAAACAGTGGACCAAGATAACAGAACAGATGTTTCATTGATAATCATAGTTTTAACATTTTCTGGTTTGGGTGCACGTTGATCTATAAGTGATAATAATATACCTGCAAAGAAAATCATTTTTACTTCTTTTGAAGTTGGAAAGCATAATAAAAGCGTTACAAAAGACAAATTCACTGCAACCTTGATTGATGCACAAAAGTCTTCCTATTATTCCAAGCTAGCTTTCACATCTGATATTTCACTGAACAACACTGAAATTACATGTGCTGGTTATGATGATGTTGGTAAGACTTGCCACTTCACATTGTATGGTAAGTAACTATACAATTTGCAGTAGGTAGGTAGTGCAAAATTTTTTCTGTATAGCTCCTCCTGATTCACCAAAAAATCTCTCTATACAATTTCTGTCCCAAACCACTGCTTTTATTGAATGGAAACCTAGTGCAGATAATACAACAATTATTAAATATCAAGTAGATGTACTACCACCTCCAGCAGAAGGTTTATGTTTAAGTGGAAGTTGTTCAACTGTTGATGCAGAAATGAATATTACAGATTTGTTGTATGACTGTATTGAATATACATTTAACGTTAGAGCAATCAACTGTGCTGGTACTAGTAGTTCATCTGAAATCATTAGAGGGTATATAAATCAATATGTGCCCAAGCCAGAAAATGTGACCGTAAATGCAATCAATAACACATCTGCTATGGTATCTTGGTCAGTTGGTAACAATTGTTCTCTGCAATATGAAATTGATTATGGTAGTGACTCTCGCTACATTAAAACAGTTGATGGTGACACATCTTATGTAATCACAAATCTGACTAAAGAAATGACATACAACATTAATGTAGTATCTAAATTTAAAAATAGGACCAGTGAAAGGAGTACACCATTCATTATTAAATTTGATGGTAAATTTATTATGTATGATCATATTGATATTATACTGCATGCATGTAGTTCCATTGAATGTTACCAAGTTATCAGCCAGGCCATCAGTAATCAATTGTGCATCAAGAAATGATATGCAGGTGGCTTTCAACATCAGTTGGGAAACCATGGTATTATAATAGTTATGTACCAAATAATTATGTTATGTCTAACTTTTTATTTGATTTCAGAAATTATTAGACTATCCAAACATTACATATTTTGAAGTTCATTACAGTTTACGTTCTTATCCCTTGAATGAAACAAAAACAGAAATAAATTTGACATATAATTGTTTATATGGATTTGACAGTATAAACATTACTGTGATATCTGTAAACAAAATTGGGCCAGGTTTACCAGTCACAACAATAATACAAATTGACAACAGGAATGATATCTCAGGTAAGTTTGCATTATTATTGAATTTCTCTATCAAATATTTTAATTATCTTTAGGGCATTTATCAGAAGAGACTATAACATTAATTATAACACTATCGGTACTTCTTGTGCTAGTTATACTAGTACTGGTCACCATCATATGCGTCGTTGTACTCATGGTCAAATATAAACGAAAATATAAAAGACTTGATTAATTTCAAGATTGTTCGTTGTTAACTAATTATAACTACTTTTTCTAAATAACGTTTTTATGCTAATGATTAGCGAGAAACTATGTATTTTAAACCTCGCTGTGCGTGGACGAGGGTTCGAGGGTTACTGTAGTCTGTCGGTGTGTATGTGCGTGTGTCTGTTACCCGGGCAAATGGCTTTGAACTGCTTTAACTTGGCAAATACGGCACTGGTAGCCACCAAACTATAGTGGAGGATAGCAAAACTTCTGTACTTCTTAAGAATACTGCCAAAAGGAATGTCAAACGAACAAAAAGCTTTAAAAGTCTGAAAAACCTTTGAAAAAAAGCACAGCTTTCAGTGAAGATTCGAAAATTCAATAAAAACCTCCTGCATACAGCTTATGACATTTTCCAACTTTTAAAGTGAGAATTTTTGCAAAAATACTTCTTTGGAAAGTTATGATAGTTTTACTAACTTTTGCCAATTATCTTTGAGCGCGAACTAAAAATACTATCACCATAGCTGTCATTGGAGAATCACTAACTTTTACTAAGAAGGTGGAAAGTATTGGACCTTTTGTCAATTAGAGTACAAAGTACCCAGTAGACGCACTAAAAAGCAAAGCTTTTCCCCCTTTGATTGAAAAGAAATCCTGAATCACCAATAATCATCTTGCGCATCACGTGGATTACGTCACTTAAAAAGAAGTCTCTGGATAAGACCGCAGCGAGGTTAAGCACTTTAGTGCATTTCATTAATTATTGTAATAATGTATATACTCAATAACGTTGACCAACTGCTGATGAACTTACAGCCTCTACGTACGTAATTCATCGTCAAAAATAGACGAGCAACAACAGCCTTCATAACCAATAAGACGTCAGTATTGTATCTGTGCTAAAACGATATAATCATTATAATGATTACAATTCACTAAGTTATTAAATACATATGTCATTGAACATCACATCAAAACTGCCTTGAAGTTTTGGTCTTATGTTGTTGCTTTGGAAAGATCGCTGGCGCTGGAAAGAAAAAATTCAGTGTTACCCTGAATGAAAAAATTCAGGGTAATGCTTACAAGCACACTTATGCACTTACATGACTAAGACTCAATTAATTATAGGTATTGTTGTGTACAATATTTGTATTTGTATGATGTGGGACAATCCAGGACATCCAGGACATGCCGTACATAGGCATCGCTATATATATATATATAGTACCTAATATTTTCAGTCTGCTAATTACTCTATTTAATACTCTATTGATGTAACTGCATGTATCTGTTCACAATGTATGATTCTTCAAATGAGTGTTCTAGTAAACATTTTAATTTATAGCGCTTTTAACATTCATGAAAGTATATAAGATAGGCCATGCATGCATTAATTAAATGTACAGTAATGTCAGATACAACAATTGGTTCCTAATATTATAAATTTAAAGTCTAACATGAAGTCAGAAAATTACAAATTTAAGCTGATTATGCATGACCTAATCAAAACAATAATACAAATTGACAACAACTCAGGTAAGTTTACCACTATCTTATTGAATTTCTTTACACAATACTTAATTATCTTTAGGACATTTACAATCAGAGACTATAGCAGCGATTACACTGTCAGTGTTAGTGCTAGCACTGCTATTTGTTGCCCATGCAGTCATGATACAGGTCGTCATATGTAATGTCACACATAAACTACATGTCATCCTATCTTGTTATTTGCATTTATTGTGAAAGATTGACATTATCATTAGTTAGCCTATAGTTGCATTCATTTCGCTTTTAATTTTTAGAAATCATGTCTTATTTACTTGTTTGATTCTTTACCTAAATATTAATGAAGTGTCACAACAAGTCAATGTTATGGTTTACCCATCACTGCTAAGTGTTAAAAGAATACTTTAAATGTAAATTTAATCAAATAAATACACAACTTCCAATTACATAAAAGGTACAATATACGATCTCCTTGAGGTTTTATAACATTAAAGTAAGGAGTCAGTGCATGTATACTGATACAGAATATAATCTATACACTCTTTATTACCTTTTCTTAATAATTTTTTATGTTAATGGATTAGAGAGAACCTTTAGATTATAATTATTTTAGTGTATATATTCAATAATTGACTGCTGATGAACTAACAGCTGCTATAGCTAGTTAGACTTAATTAATATTAACATCTTTATGTATGTAGTCATATGCTGAATTCTGCTTCATATCAATTCTTTGCATGTACATGTACACCGAGTTTTCAGTCATCTGAAATGTCTCTGATTTAGAGATATTTCTCCTTGCTTTGCATTTCCAATGTAAAAGACAGATCACCATACTGATTATTGTACAAAGGATAGTCGTGAACACACTTGTTGCATAAACAATAACAATAACATTAAAATTACCTATGTAGAAAAGACAAATTGTAACACTAATATTTAATATTAATATTTGTCACTTCATGAATATATTCTGTTGTTAATTAATTATACAATCAAAATATATTCACGAAGTGACAAGTATCTGCAACAGTTGGATCAACACAACAGTACTAATTACAGTGTTGTTATTTACTAAAACAGTCATCTCTGATGATGACACAGTATTTATCATCCAGTTACTGTGGCGATCTGATGGAATGATAGAATGATAAGTAGCACCAATATTGTTGCTAGTAGTAACGCTTGTTGTTGGTAAGAGATGGCTGGTTTTCAAAGGTTGTCAAATCTAAGGAATGAAAGAAATGACATACTTCACTAGATAAGATTATTAACCCATGGTTTCACTTGAATCAGTCAATATATTTGTGTTTGGTAAACTTGTCATTGTGGAAGACAGCCACATTGCAGAGTAACTGTGCCATTACCAGTACCAATACAATTCACAGCCAAAAGAGAGAATGAATAGATATGTGAAATGTTCAGACCTTCAAATACAATACTTGGACAATTGCATGTGCAGTTTCCACATGTACAGTGTTCATTGTCTATTGAAGGATGTGTTAGAATATTATAGTGGTTGATATGACTATCTACTGGTGGCAACCATACAAGTTCAATTGTCCAGTTATCTACTTCTTTCAAGTAAGTAATCACAGTAAAATCAGATGGCGTTGAAGGAGTATCTGTGGGAACAGATTAATGGCTGCTCTAAAAACAACTCAACTCATTAATTCAATAATACAAAAACATACACATGAAACTATACTATTCTTTTGAGCCCAAATATACATGACAATCATGGGTATCAATTACAAAACTGCTAAGTTTAAAGGACAGACGCTAAAGTCATTGTCACCTCCATCCATACAAGATATAGACTGACCAGAAAAAAAATCTTCTACCAAAAATGTTAACCTTGACTGAGTATTGCCAAACTGTTGGGCTAGTAGTTCAGCTCTGTATGGACCACGGACCACTATTTTTCCCACAGTATCAAGTGATGTAAAATAAATATCATTATATCCATCAAGGTTCCATGTAAGAGCAATATATTTAACTTTGCATATCAAATTTAATGTTGTGTTGGGACAGAACCCACTAGAAAGTCCACCACAGTCAAAGCTAATAACTTCAGCTGAGAAATCTATATACAAAAAGGATTATAAAATTATAAAATTGTCACATACCTCTTAAAAGAAGAACTTTTATAATAATGATATATGTAAACAATCTAGTCCATCTATCCATCGTCTATATAACTACAGAGTAAAATAGAGTGATTAATCTAATAACGAATATTTGTTTTCATAACTCTGTATTCCAAAATTGCATTCTGTATTAATATGTATATTAATCAGCCTATTGTACTTAAATTAGCATTAACATTTATCCCTAATGATACATCTATAGCTATTATATATATATATATATATATATATATATATGTAACCTTAAAATATAAATTACCTTAATATACATTACATAAGATGTACATTGAAGACAAGAAATAATGAACATCAAAAAATACTGTCAATGGAGTCAAAAAAGAATTGGTCTCTTGAGCCTTACAGTTATAGGTATGCTGATGCCAGTGATAGATGGTGTCAAGTTTAAACCACATTATATGCATGTAGGTATGGCAAGTGACGTAATGCAGTTTAACAGTAATGGAATTTACAGTCTTTAAGGCTGAGTTCTTTGTGTAGACATAATATTGTAGTAGTCTCATGACAGCAAGAATTATTCCCACTAATTATAATGTTGGCAAAGAAGACTGTAAATGTGTGCAAAATTTGCCAATCTTCTAACAAAACATTATTACAAGAATGACTACATAAATATTTGTAGGAAATTGCACACAGTAACTTTGTGGGGTCTATAACAATTACTAGCAATTAAGAAACCCTTCAGTCATACATGACTATGTAGGTCTTTTGAGTTTTTCTATCTCTAAAAGTATTTTAGCTAGAACAGATTCATAGTGCTTAATTTGCCATATTTCTGCAAATATTTATAACTCTAGACACTACCTTTGCCAAATCAGAGCACTTAAAAGCTGCTTACAGGTATTCGAATACTGTAGCCCTTACCCACATGCTATAGGTAGTGAAGGTTAATAAAACACTAGCTTGGTATGAATCTTATATAAAGCTTATAAAGACATTTGGCCATGGGATTATATATGGTCTCATTATTTAACAATCCTGAACGATTAATGTTAATGTCTGTAAAAAGACATATATATGGTCTCATTGTTCATACAATCATGTCTGAATATATTAATGTTAATGTTAGTTACAATTGCATTGCTGTACTTTCAACAATATTCATAGCTGACTTGACAGCCACTAAATTAATAATAACTAACTGCTTGTATTTATTAACTATTTCACTTGAATTATAATCAATCAAAATTAACTCTTTACATGTACTATATACATGTACACCAAAGTCATGAAAGATACTCTATTCACTGATTTCTATGTTATTTTTGTAGTCTGTTATTATAAACCATAATTATGAAAAGAAAGGTTATGTTTGTCATTCATTAGTTTGCACGTGTGATAAAAGATTGCTTATCGATGTGGTTGTCATTAGGAGTAACATTTACTGGTATTCTTGTCATTAAATCACACAATGGTATAATCAGAATTGAAATAGATTTACATATTACCCTGGTAATGTACTTGTAAGCAATATATCAACCACAATTATCATTATGCAAATTATCATTTATTAAATTGACAATCTTGTCCATGCCTTTTGGTCTGTATATAAGTTGCTGTAACCTTATTAGTACGCATTGTTTCAAACAAGGATGAATATCATGAGAAGAATATATACAGGTACATGTGGTACTACTACTAAGGATTGCCTTTATGTGTATAACAATATCAATGAATAAAATCCTTAGGAAATATCAACATGTATTTGTTCAACAAGTAATGCATTAAATAATACATATACAATTATGTTATTGTATGATAACTGTCTAATACACCATCCTTGTAGCCTGTAAAAATCTACTCTATTAATGTCAAAGAAAAAAAATTAATTATGTTTGATTATAATTAATTTTGTTTATTGACTTCATGTTTATGTTATATGGACCACGGACAATCACTGTACAATAAGTTTTGACTATTACATACCTCTAAACAGTAGAGCTTTTATAATAATGATGAGTAATCTGTTCCATCTATCCATCTCCAACAAAAGGAAGAGTTTGTGTGAAAAGTAATAATTATTATTGAGTTCAGCCAAATTAAAAAAGGAACTTGTTTTCATAACATATAAGTCAAGACTGTGTAACATGAATCATTCATATATGAATCAGTCAAATAGCTATCTAAGTAAGTATGACTTAGATATATTATATATTCCCTAGTCTGATCATTTTAGGGTTTAGCATGTTACATGTATCATAGCACAGACTAAGTATAGGCTCTTTCATTATAGCCTGCCTAACTTATAATGACTGAAATATATGATATATCATATATATATATATATATATATATATATGTATTGAGAGCTACAACATATATTTTTTAAAATAATTAAGTAGCATATCTGCTGACTTTATGGCTTATTTACTAAGCATTCAAATTATAATAAAGACTTCAATGATCAACACCCTAGTAGACTTGTTCTAATGATTAAATCTTCTTTCAATGGTGGATACTCTACTCTAATGCATTATCACCATGGCTACTACTACAAATAAATTGCCTATAAAATGACAAATGACATATGACTCATTATTAATATAATCCTGTATTCATAAGTGTGAGTTACAATGTGCATTGCTGTACCTTTAATAACATTCATAGTTGAGTCAGCAGACTCGTGTTTTTTTTTACCTAAAATGGTAATGTTTTAATGAAGGTGTCATATTTAATTAGTTATATTAGCTAATGTAAAATTAAGTACAAAGTCAAAAAGTTTATTCTACTGTTACTATTTGATATTAATTCTAATGACATAACACAAATAGTCACTTCCTTAATCATATTGTTTGAAATGGAAATCAATACTAGCACTGAAGTCACTCCAACAACAAATCAATTGATCAGAGAAGAGATATGCTCTCTAAACTATGGAAGCCAAAAGTGGACATCCAATTCTACTTCGTAATTTCATATTCTGCTTTAAAGTTTTCCAAAACTATTCCAATTCTATTTTCTATCCTTCATTGGAATATTTAACAACTAAAATCCTATAGCCTCACCCTAACTGGAAACATGTTGCTTCACTCCATTCTAAAAGACATCTTGCAGTGATCATGCTCCGTGCTTCACCTCATTGAACAATGGAAAATAGAATTTGAATTGGAATGTTTGCCTTCACCTTCTGTACTATGTCAATTTTTGTTGCATATATTAATTAGCCACTTGCAAATATTAATCTACACAATACAAAACAATTAAAACTTAAATTGAGTATTTTACAATAACAAAGAGCCTGCACAGTCATTCCCAGAATTGAATCACAGGCTATATAAAATAAGTGTGAGATAGATATATACCTTTCACATAGAACCGAATAAGTTCAAATTAATGGTCTAATAGTTAACCATCATACTTTGAAAACTGAAAGTTGCTTGTATTTGTGCTTATTTTTTGTTGACTTTTGCCTGCATAGATTGTGTTCTAGTACATCTAACTTTGTTGGTGGTCTATGCCACGTTTGGGACACACATCAATGTGATGAATAATACACGAATGAAACTATGAATGTGACAAGTTATCTTTAAAAGGATTGTTTACACATTTCATCATTCAACGAAACTAATATTCATAAATTATTGGATTTAATAAAAAGATTCCTACAGAGGCTTACGTTGTTAGAGTATTATTTCCTAAAATGGTCATGTTTGACACTATATTTAACCCAATTATATATTACCTGATACAATCAATTCGATTTGATATGGCCAACATTTATTTTTTAAACATTGATAGTTAAGGCCTAGTTAGAAGCTTTGACTTGTTTTAAAACAGCTTGATGGTTTTGAAGTAGATTGATACATTTGAAACAAGCTAGCTAGCCATATTAAAAGTAATACCTTTGTGTAAGCTTCTAGGATTATGCATACAAGTTGACAAGAAAGCAGTTAGCATTATAAAACAATCAGCTACTCTATTGTTAAAGCTTTGATTAATAGCTATAAACAAAGCCATAAAGCAATCAAAATTATAGTCAAAACATGCATATATTTCTCTCAGGACCCATTAGCATTGCAAGGCGATGCTCATGAACTCCTGGGTCTCTTGTTCTTGCGATTGCTTATAATTAAAATGTCAAATCTTGTTCTTAGAGACTGAGTATCAGTTAACCTTTCCAAATGCATTGAGTTGGTTTAAAAGAGTCAGGCCAGCTTTAATAAATGGACTGATGATGGACCATAGTAGTCCTTTATATAAAATATAAAGTGCATATACCTGTGCAGAACCATTCCAATATACACAAGACTAATTGTAACAGCAACTGTGATACTGAGGTAATAATAACTCTCAGCATTTCATTGCATTGTTTTAATCAACTTACGATTGATTGTAAGTAAAACGTAGCTTTAGTATAAGGTGACTGCTATTGGACTAAGTAAGGGCATCATTTTACCAGCACAGTTGTTAGATCAGACATACCCAGCTGTATAATACCACTATTGAAGAAAAAATCACTGGGAATAGACAGGTTCTCTAAATACTATCAAACAACATATCTTATGTCAGCTTCCAATTCAAATTTCGAGCACAAAATTAACAATGACACGCCCCAAAGCTAGTGTTTAAATATTTGAGATTAACATTTTGGAATGATAATTGACCTATTTGTACCAACTATTTGAAAGAATTGTTCTCACTTTGTCTACTCTGGTTTATTTCATTTTGCTTACACAACTATTATAAACCCTAGTGATAATTGTAGGGAAAATGAGAGTAGGTGAAATGAAATGTAGATGACTTGGAAAGTACTCATTTGAAGTAGTAGTTGGGATGGTGTGTAATATAATATAAAAATAAATTCTACTCTAATTATTCTAAGCATACTTTATGTCTCTACCTTAGAGTTAAGTTTATGCATAAAGGTTAAAGATATATGTCCACAATTGATGACCACTTTATATATATATATATATATATATATATACGGCATAAAAATAATTGTGCAAATTAAAATAAAGAACATTTTTAGTGATTATATTTTAAACACAAAACACTAACTGACTATAACCTTTGATTTATTATTATAATTGTATATCAAGTATTAAAATAAGACATTAAACATAAATTATAAATTTAAAATAACACAACAATAAATAAACAATAGTAATAATGATTTGTCATTTAGAATTTTTACTAAATGATGTTTTTGCTATCATGATTTCTTCTTCACTTTCTGTGTCACTACTATTTAATGAAAAACGATGACCTCTTCCTAATACTTGATCAATCTCCTCCTCATGTGCCTCTGTTAATGGATATGACTTTACAATCTGATCTGTACTTCTAAACAATAGATTAGCCTAAGATGAGGACGAAATAGATGATGGATGGATGGATAGATAGATATGTTGAATAGATGATGGATGGATGGACAAATAAATGGATGTTATGATAATGGATGATTAGTCTAGTGAACTACCCCCTCCTTCTTATTGACTATCTTATGGGATGGGCAGAGAAAAGTCTAGAAGCCTCAGTGTAGGATGTGGGGCAGTATCATAAAGACTGTCCACACAATTAAGATATTATTATTGTATATTATCATTTTGAAAATTGTGGATGAGTAACTTCAAAGTTTTGTATATCTGTTTCAAAAGGCATCAACAGATTACAATTATAATATAAATTTATTATCATTATGTTAATTTTGGAGCTATAAGCTTAGTTTGTTCTAACTCCACCTTCATCCATCAAATTATCAAAAAGGAGGAGGGGCTAGTTACTAGACTAATGAATGAATTAAAAGTCATGTATAAAATGGTAACAATTTTTATGATAACATTTGCTCACATACATCTCCCTTCCATTACTAGACATCTTACTTTAATTGTTCTCCAGTTTAATCTTTGGAGTGCTTGTTTATCCAGAGCATATGCAAAAGCAATCAACACTCCTTATATGGTAAAAATATGCTATACTAAAATGTACATTGTATAATGTAATATACCTGTTAATGGAGATGATGTTACATGAAGTACGAACAGACTAAGATAGGCTGTGTCAGTATCAGTGAATACTATCCTAGAGAGAGAAAGAGAGAGAGAGAGAGAGAGAGAGAGAAGTTAGTATTGTTAAGGATATAAGCAGTACCTGTTCAGTAGTGGAAAATATTGAATAATAAGATAGATTTCTCCCTTCAACAATAACTAACAATATTATTAACCTCATTGTGTGTGGGCGCATAGCAAGGGTTACTGTAGTCTGTCAGTGTGTGTGTGTGTGTGTGTGTGTATATGTGCCTGTTACCCGGGCAAATAGCTTTGAACTGCTTTAACTCGGCAAATACGGCACTGGTAGCCACCAAACTATAGTGGAGGGTAGCAAAACTTCTGTACTTCTTAAGAATACTGCCAAAAGGAGCATCAAACAAACAAAAAGCTTTAAAAGTCTGAAAAACCTTTGAAAAAAAGCACAGCTTTCAGAAAAGACTCGAGAATTCAATAAAAATCTCCTGCATACAGCTTATGACATTTTCCAATTTATTAAAGTGAGAATTTTTGCAAAAATACTTCTTTGGAAAGTTATGACAGTTTTACTAACTTTTGGCAGTTATCTTTGTCGTTACATTGAGCACGAAATAAAAATACTATCAGCATAGCTGTCACTGGAGAATGACTAACTTTTTTTTTTACTAAGAAGTTGGAAAGTATTGGACCTTTTGTCAATTAGAGTGCAAAGTACCCAGTAGACGCACTAAAAGGCAAAGCTTTTTTCCCTTTGATTGAAGAGAAATGCTGAGTCATCAATAATCATCTTAGGCATCATGTGAGATTACGTCACTTGAAAAGAAGCTGGATAAGACCACAGCGAGGTTAAGCAATTTACTGCATTTCATATTATATTATGTAATTCAAGCAATATATTGTGGGGAAGAATAGTTTGCAAATCATAAAGTACTTTAACACATACTCTTTGACATTGGACATGAATATGGAAAAGACCTTGCCATTTTCTAACCTGTAAAGAGATAGAAGAAAGGAATCATCACTAGATGGACAATGAATAGACAAATGAATGGAAGTACATACAAATGAACTCACTTGCAATCTCACTTTAATAACAATAAGAAGATATATTAAAAACAATGTACCAATAAGTAAATATAGAGGAATATACCATCTAAATAGAGAGCAAAATGGCAGACTTTATCTCTATAATTAACACCAGGAGTATATGAAGAAGGAAAAGGAACATTATTCTATTGTACTGTGTTTTATTCATTTAACAATATAAGGAACACTAGTTTCAACATCTACTTAAATTTTGAAGTATTTGAACAATCACAAACAGATTTTGTAGCATTTCAATTACAGATTTTAAAAGGAAAGTCAAAATTAAGAATATTTTCATATTATTCTCCTGCTTTCTCATTGCTACCATTTATTTTGTAACAGATGCTTGAAGTTTGAAGTATTTGAACAATCACAAGCAGATTTTGTAGAATCTTAAATACATATTTTTGATTTCATGCTGAATTTGTGTACTCAAGACTGTTTCATTTCTCCTCTTGCTTTCTCATTGCTACCATTTATTTTATGATTATATTAGAACAATAACAATAGCACAAACATTTAGAGCAACTTAGCTTCTTCCATATATGGTCAAAGTAGCTGAAAATATAGTACATGTAAAGTAGTTTGAAATGTTCCTTTCCTTTCTTCATGTACTCTTGTTAACATTACATTATTATAATATATAACAATAATATATTATTTAAACTTTCAAACTTAAGACACTTACACAACAATATGTAATATTCTACCTGTAGTAAAAGTGGTACAATTATCATACTTTGTTTTAATCCAACTGACAAGAGAGAGATATTCAATAACCACATGATATATTGACTATTAATTACAGACTTACCACCATGCTCCTGATGGTCCATAAGCATCAAATGTAAAAAGTACCCAAACAAAGAGGAGAGGAACACCAAAAGAAAGGACAAAATATGCACTAGTATGAGAGAGAGAGACATTGTGTGTGTGTTTATGATATAATAAATTAACTTACATTTCATATTTAGATGATATGCTTTGCCATATAATTTTCAACATAAGATTTAATGTGATACCAAAAGTTGACAATAACACAGACCAGTCTAAACAAGATACAATATCATTAACACTATTAATTGTATCTACTAAATTTAACAATTTAAAACATTAGTATTTAATATGTACATGTATTTATTTTAAAGAATTTACATGTCAAACACACTTAACTCACTACAAATTTTACCAATTATTACAGTACTTGTTAAATTTGTTTTAATTACTACATTCAATAGAAGGTTTATAGTAAATTAAATTAATAGAAGACAAAGAGGGTAGCTACTATTATATAATTATTACTATAATAGTAATTTACCAGAATAGAGTAACAGAAATCCTGTAAAAGTACAAAAACAAGATTTGTTTATATTGTCTGGTTCATAGTCAACACGACCCTAGAGAGAGAGAATGAGACAAATAAACTATCAACACTATTACATTGTGTGTCTTTTATGAAATAAAGGCTCACACACACTTTCAGCATATATATTTGTACTGTGTAAACAAAACATTAATATTAAACTAGTTGACAATTACTTATATCTCTTCTATTTACTATTATAATTGACATTACTTACCAGTAAGTATGACACTGAATTAATCAATGAGGCTATACTCAGATATAGGATTAGTCTCTATATAAAGTGATATGAACTACATATTTTATGCATACAGCTGTTGTCATAGCAACTTGATGTGCAAACCTGGATAAAAACTTGTATTACTTGAATAACCATATCAGTCCAATCACAAATAAACTACACAATACAAATTAAATTTAAATAGTGTACATAAAATTATTTAAGATCTATATATAGTCTCATTCTCATGTAGATCTGGAATGGGACTAGTCCAAGTGTACTCTTTCGCTATTAGTATGACACATCTATCACAAGTCTAATTGTCATATTTCAAACGGAAAGATTATTTAAAGTCAATTTAAGTATTTTAATATTATGTAGAAATTTACCTTCCAAGAAACGAGAAACAAGCAACAGACACTCTAATATCAACTACCACCAACTACATAGTAAATGAAACACATACTAAAACTGATAGAAATGATAAATAAAATAATACATTGTGATTAAAGGACAGCTGGATTAACTATAACATCCAAGACCCAAGTTTATTGTGAAGTATAATAGTACATATACATACCTCATATATGTCACCATTTGAAGTATTGAACAATGGACAAGGATAATGAACTTCCACCATAATGTGTGTTTATTTGCCACACCCACATAATTACTCATTTCCTATCACACTTTGTTGATATTAAAATAAACCACAATACTAGCAATGATACATTTAAAAAGTTTATATAATACAAAATACACACTGTAAATTATCTATATAATTTATTATTTTTAGTATGTATATAATACAACATTATTATCTCTCTGTTCACTTATAACAACTTTCTTGTCATTAATTGGATGGTTACCCAATGTAGCTTCCTCTCTTCGTCTTAAGTTCTGTTCAAAGTGTTCCTCAACAACAACTTGTAACTTTAAGTCTTCATCTCTTACTCTTTTAACATACCAACGAGAAGCAAAGATGAAAATAATTAAACCAACGATAGCAAGCACTCCGAGAATTAAAGTCAACCAACTTGTACAGGACAACTTGAAGGGTCCTTCAATAGGTTTGTATTTAAATATTAGTGATATTAATGATCCAATATCAATACATAAAGATCGCATAAACCAGAACAGACCAATTAATACACCTTTCATACCAAATGGTGCTTGACTACAAAGGAATTCAAAGATACAGATGAATGACAATACATCAGCAACACCAGCAAATAATGATGGTATTAGGATGATCCAGTAGCTTAAGTTAATTGAAGGATCACCTGTTCCCCATACAGAATAACAAGGAACTGTGTCTTCTGTGAATAGCCTACCAAGAAAGTCAGATAGGAAAAGTGAAGTTGTTGCAAGGATAATACTGATAAGTGCACAGCCTATACCTCTTAAGGGATTAATAAGGAAACACTCAAGTTTTGGGAATAGCAGTAGAAGTATCAACTCAAATAAAGGAATGGCTAAAAGTGCTACATCATCTCCAAGAAAAAAGACAATGAATCCATTGAATTGTTTCTCTCTCCCTTTAAATTGAGAGACAAAATCTATAATTCCATTTGTTACTGGGTCTGAGGCCATAAAATACAAAGAGGCAGCACACAAAATAACTAAAATTCTCAAAAACGTCTTCACATTTTCAACAGCTTCATGTGAAAAAGGACCCCCAAACCTAGTTTTTGCAAAATCGATACGTTTTGGTAATTCATCTCCCCAGTATGTCAATGCACTGCGATTCTCAGGGTATTTATGATGCCAAGTGTATTTGAGAACACCAAATAAAATTTCGTAAGGATTAGTTTTACTGATACATTCAAATTTTGACTCAAATTGAAAATGAAGTCAAAGACAAAGTGTGTATAAAACACAAGCTAACACACTTACAGCTAAATGTGCTGATACTAAAGAAGATTCTGGTAGAAACTCAACAAAAAAAATTGGATTACCAGCTACAAATAAAGCCCAGACATGCCAGTGAATAAAAGCTCGTATCTTTACACTAGGAGCACAAATCATTTGATCAATACCGTATGCTAAACATTAGCATAGAAAAATGACAATGAAATATTAATAAAGATGAACGCAATACTGGAGAGTCCATATTTTCCAATGGAGGATAATGTACCACAAGAAGTGTACTGAAAACAACCACTCAAACATTGCAACAAAGTTCCAGCCCATCCGGTCCATAGACTCAACTGAATAGCAGATCCTGACCAATTTTGGCATCAGCGGCCCAGCCAGCAATAGGAATCATGAAATAAATAATATTTCAACCTAAATTAAGAACGCTATAAGCTTTTTCATTTCTTTCAGGAGCAGGAGACCAACATGAGTTATTATCAGGAGGTGATGAAATGTCATGGTATTATCAAGAGACAAAGCAATGTCTTCTTGTTCGTTTTGTGCCATGATGATCATTTTCTTAAACTGCAGCCTAACAACCGTGCATGAAGGTGTGGCTATTATGTAATAATGATGAAAGTTCGACTGAAAGGTTATATATATTGACAAGAGCCGTTGTAATTTGATAGTCTTTCTTCTTCCAGATCTTGTATGGAAAATTATACCAAAGAGCTTAAAGACAGAACTCTTACTTTATCTCCTATTCTCCTCATCCTCTATACTCCAACTATTAGTATATGTACAGTCATGGCTTACTATATTGTAAAAAAGTAAAAAAATTGACATTACACTACATACATACATACATACATATTGTGATGTACATGTACATCACAATAATTTAAATATACTAATAAATAATTTGTCACAAACGAATAAAAAGAAAAAATATTCAATAATAATAATTATTTATTTTATTTCACTAATCATGTACACAATAGGATATTATTATACCAGCTATGTTAATAATTATTAATAATATAAAATTGAAGTCTTCAGTAGATGAGAGAAATCAATGAATAAGGAAATATATATTATATTATGAATAGAATTAATAATTAGTACCACCCACACCTCTTAACACTTTACTCTGTCTTCTTTGTAAGTCTGTTATCTGTTTCTCCATTTTCTTCAAATACATTCGTAATTCCTTGTTGTTTACAGATTCCTGAAAGAACAAGAAAAAATTTACATAACATGTCAATATAAATGAATACAAGTAGTTATTAACACAAACACAGACACAATTAATTGTTGTATCAAACTATACATCACTAAATTATGTTATGTTGTTATATAAAATTCTGAGCAAGAAACACGTGATCAAACTAATTTGTTGACAAGTAAAAATCCAGAGGGATGCATCAACTCTATTAATAGCCCATGATAAAAGATCATGTCTTTACATGTATATGTACATGTCATTGTATGCACATACATTATAGATATCTTCTAGCTATTCCACTTTCATTTTTAAATTACCAACAGACTCACTCTATATAGACTACAGTAAGACAATAATAACATTATAAAATAGAAGTGTCTATGTACAGTAATATTATATGTGTATTAGTGTAGGGAAAACTTTTTGCAAGTGAAATAAGATAAACAAAAATTTGGAGGATTTTTAATTAATGAAATGCTGAACAGTTACTATACAATAGTAAACATAGTAACATTTATTGTAATTATACAATTGTTGTTACGTAAATTTGAGACAAAGCTTGCATCTGATAATGTTGGATTATAACCTCATGGAAGATTTTTTCTTAAATAACCAGATCAGTCCAGTCACAATAAACTATACAATACAAATCAACTAAATTAATTCTAAATAGTGTACATAAAATTATTTAAGATCTATATATAGTCTCATTCTCATGTAGGTCTGGAATGGGATCTGGACTAGTGTGAGTGTACTCTTTTGCTATTAGTATGAAACGTCTATCACAAATTTGTCATATTTCAAATGAAAAGACTATTTAAAGTCATCATAAGTACTTCAATATTATGTAGAAATTTACCTTCCAAGAAATGAGAAGCAAGGAACAGATACTCTAATATTAATTACCACCAACTACATAGTAAATGAAACAATTGATAGACATGATAAATTAATAGTAATGATTGTTTATAGAACAGCTTAATTAACCATATCTATTCTTTGTGGTTTATAATAGTACATGTACATACCTTATGTGTGTTACCATTTGAAGTATTAAACAATGGATAAGAGTAGTAAACTTCCACCATAATCTGTGTTTAACTGCCACGCCCAGTTTATTAATAATTACATTTACTGTGCATTTAACAAATTACTTTAAAATAATAATTTTATTACTCAATTTAAATTACAATGTATCACCTACACTTTCTATGTAGTTAGTTATCTAGCTTTAGACTTTAATTGCTGTTTTATTTAGTTTTAGTAATGCTATTGTAACAACCACTATACATAATGTAAACCCTATTGCTGCTATTATTGAAAATGTTATTGTTACTGGATAAGATGATGAGTGGCCATCGTCTAAAAGAGGATCATTACAAATATGCATTTTTTCAATGTTAAAACTTTACCTGAGTTAATCACATTTCCATTTTGAATTTCTAATGTTTTATTAACAGGTGAAATTAATTAGTCCAATTCTGTTAACAGAAATATAGGATGAATTCTGCAATTATAACAAGGTATTGTATATAACATACTTTTGGTTTCCAAGAAATTGTAAAAGACACAATGTTATTCTTAATTGGATATTCAATTATATGTGGTATAGATGTAACATCACTGACTTGCATTAGAACTATTTTGAAATAACTTAATAGTAGTATTTTATTCATGACAACTTATCAAATTTTAAAGTAGCTGGTTTTCTCCAATTACTAATCATATTTCATATTTCTAAGTTTGGAGGCTACCCTGAAGTTGTATTTCGTTTTATAATTGTGTGTTGCATAATATTATAGGTAGTGCCTATAGATCCAGCAGGAAGTTTGAGATTACCTATTTAATAGACGATGGTACCAATCCAAACACTACCAGTGACAGAATAGAAATAACTGTGTGATAAATGTATGCTTTGATGCATTTAGTTTGTATAATAAGGATCAGTTAAATATACAACAAGGTATAGACTTCCTGCTGGACCAATTGACACTACTGTGATATCCTCTCAAATCTTTTCAACTCTTTAACACTTACGTTTTGTTTGTAATTATGTTAGTTAGTATCTCTACTGTAAATTGGTGCTATTTGTGTTAATAGTTTTGTCACTTAGCTCTTTTGTTTATTGTTATTGATTTTGTATAAATAGGATTTAGTTTTTACTTGTACTAGAGTTTCCATTCTATCCATTAAAATTATTTCAATTTAACTTAAATACCACAATTGGCGACGAGAGTGGTGGATTTTCGCTATTATCATGGCAACTTCACAGTTCGGAATTTTCAAAGAATTTAACTCAAATGAGGGATCAATCACCTCATATCTGGAACATGTTGACCTTTACTTTACTGCAAACTCTGTTCCAGGGGACAAGCAAGTTCCCATTCTTCTGACCTGTATTGGTACGTCTACGTATACTCTTCTCAGTGATCTTCTTGCTCCATCTCCACCCAGCACCAAGTCCCTGGCCGAGATCTCAGATGCTCTACGGAAGCATTTTGAACCAAAGAGAGCCATCATAGCTGAGAGGTATCACTTTCACAAACGTAATCAAGCCGTGGGGGAATCTATTGCTGATTATGACGCTGCTCTACGCAAGCTAGCGACTAACTGTAAATTCGGGGACTACCTAGAGGATGCTCTTCGTGACCGATTCGTATGTGGGCTGAGTAACGAAGCGATACAGCGACGGTTACTTTCCGAGCCTGACCTCACTCTCACAAAAGCGATGGAACTAGCACAAGGTATGGAAGCCGCTGAACGTAACTCCAAATCCCTTAAAGGTACTGAGTTCGCCGTTAGAAAACTTCGTGGCAAACCTCCGCCTCGACCTAAGACGCAACAACCGTGTTACCGATGTGGGAAGTCAAATCACTCACCTATGGATTGTAAATTCAAGGACGTTGAATGTCATTCATGTGGAAAGAAAGGCCATATTGCCCCAGTTTGCCGAACTAAACATCAGAAATGGACCAACGCAGCCACTGGACGAATTAAGAAACCTTTCACAGCCAATGTTGTGAATGAGGACAGCATCAACACTACCGACTCCGATAGGGATGAACACTATTTATTTAAGCTGCGTGAATCATCCTCCCATCCAATGGAAGTAACTGTGACCGTCAAAGACAAACCGTTTGTTATGGAGGTAGACACCGGCGCCGCCGTATCTGTCATCTCAGAAGCAACTCGAACGAAATTATTTCCACATCTGAAATTACATAAGTCCAAGGTTGTCCTGAAGACATACAAGGATGAACCTATACAAGTTAAGGGACAACTTAATGTCCACGTTAGCTACAAAGGACAGACTTCACCTCTAAAACTGGCGGTGGTTAATGGGGCTGGTCCAAACCTCTTTGGAAGGAACTGGCTGAAGTACATCTGACTGGACTGGCACAGAATTGCCACGGTACCGCCTGGGTCCCAAGGAGTGCAAGCCCTGTTGCAACAGCACTCAAACCTCTTTAAAGATGAGCTAGGAACTGTCAATTCATACAAGGCAACTTTTCACAAGCCACACCGAAATTTTTCAAACCTCGTCCTGTCCCATTTGCAATTAAAGGTGCTATAGGAAAGGAACTGGATTGACTGGAACAACAAGGAATAATCAGGAAGGTCGACCACAGTGACTGGGCTGCACCTATTGTTGTAGTGCCTAAGAAAGATGGAAGGTTCCGCCTGTGTGGTGACTACAAGGTCACAATAAACCAAGCTCTCACAGTAGACCAGTACCCACTTCCCAAGCCTGAAGATTTGTTTGCTACATTAGCAAATGGAAAACATTTTACCAAGTTAGATCTTTCACAAGCCTACTTACAGCTAGCACTGGCGGAAGATTCTATGAAGTATGTCACAATAAACACACACCAAGATCTATACCAATTCACTAGATTGCCATTTGGAATTGCATCAGCACCAGCTATTTTCAGAGGCTCATGGATAAGATCCTACACGGACTGCCAGGAGTCATTTGTCATATTGATGACATATTAATCACAGGAAAAGATGACGAAGAACATCTTCGACATTTAGCAGCTGTGCTAAACAGATTAGAAGAGCACAATTTCAGACTTAAGAAGGACAAATGTCACTTCCTTATACCCTCTGTCGAGTATCTTGGACATCAAATCGATCAAGAAGGAATTCATGCAGTACCTAGCAAAGTGGAAGCCATCACCAACGCTCCACCACCTACTAACGTCCAAGAACTTCGGTCATTTCTTGGCTTACTCAATTACTACAGAAAATTTATTCGAAATCTCTCAAGTATTTTACACCCACTCAATGGTCTGCTTCGTGCAAATCAAAAGTGGAAATGGACTGACGAATGCACAAAAGCATTTAAAGAAGCCAAAAGACAATTAGTTTCTTCCAATGTATTGACCCATTACAACCCCACTCTACCAATCAATCTTGCAGCTGACGCCTCTGCCCATGGAATAGGAGCTGTAATTTCTCATGTCCTGCCAGATGGATCAGAAAAACCAATTTCCTTTGCCTCACGCACACAAACTAGTGCAGAGAAAAACTATTCACAGCTTGAAAAAGAAGCTCTCTCTTTGATTTTTGGAGTTCGTAAATTCCACCAATATCTTTACGGAAGTAATTTACCCTCATAACCGACCACAGACCCCTCACTGCAATTTTTGGCTCAAAGAAAGGAATTCCTTCTTTATCTGCTGCTTGTTTACAGCGATGGGGACTTAGTTTGTCAGGTTATGATTACAATATTTGTTTTTAACCTACCGAAAACCATAGCAATGCTGATGGACTGTCAAGACTTCCACAACATGACCAAGAAGCAGTTGGTGAAACGAAAACAGTTACCATCTTCAATCTCTCTCAAATTCAAGCCTTACCAGTCACCTGTAATCAAGTTCAGGTTGCAACTAGGCGTGATCCCATTCTTAGCAAGATTGTTGATTATGTGAGGAGGGGATGGCCAAAGCAAGTACCAGATAACATTCGACCATATCAATCAAAACAAGAAGAAATTACTATTGAAAGTGGATGCCTACTATGGGGTATTCGTGTCATTATTCCAAAAAGACTACAAGATCAAATTCAACAGACACTTCACCAGAACCACCCAGGAGTCACTAGAATGAAAGCTATAGCTAGACGCAACATGTGGTGGTTGGGAATTGACAAGGATATTGAGAATTTAGCAAAGTCATGTCTTCTTTGCCTTGAAAACAAATCACAACCAGCTGCTGCACCTTTACACCCGTGGGTCTGGCCTACCACACCATGGAAAAGAATTTACATCGATTTTGCAGGGCCTTTCCTGGACAAAATGTTCCTTGTAGTGGTGGATGCACACTCAAAATGGCTAGAAGTAATTCAAATGCCTTCAACAACCTCTTTCAAAACTATTGAAGCACTCAGGAATCTCTTTGCAAAGTACGGTCTCCCAGAACAATTAGTATCAGACAATGGACCACAGTTCACCTCTGAAGAATTTGCCGAGTTTAAGAAAGTTAATGGAATTAAGCATATTCTTAGTGCTCCATATCACCCCTCTACAAACGGGTTGGCGGAAAGGTTTGTTCAAACTTTCAAGAGAGCCATGAAGACTAGCGCTCAAGATGAACCAAATCTCAGTACTCGATTATCACAGTTCTTACTTGGATATTGATCAACACCGCATGCTACCACAAATGTTTCTCCTGGAGAATTATTTCTACAACGGAAGCTTCGTACGCATTTTGATCTATTGAAACCTAACATTGAATCTGTCGTAAACACAAAACAGAGCAACCAGAGAACTCATCATGATAAGCATGTCAAGCAGCGACACTTTTCAAAAGGGCAACTTGTGATGGTCAAGGACTTTATTCTCAAGAAATGGATACCTGGAAAAATAGTGAACACTACTGGACCACTGTCTTATTCAATTCAGATTGAAAATGGAAGAAAAATTCGCCGTCATGTTGATCACATGAAATCTCGTTCAGTGATTACTGTCAAATCTCCTTCTCAACCTTATACCAATGATACTATGGAGTTTGATTTGTTTCCAACACCAAGTACTGATCATTTTGAACCTACACCTACACCAGTCGTTCAACAAGAACCTGTTCAAGAACGTCGCTACCCATTAAGGTCAAGTCGACATCCTCCTTCATAATATCAACCAGGACTGTCGCACTTAACAGGGGAAGAAATGTGATATCCTCTTAAATTTTTTCAACTCTTTAACACTTAGGTTTTGTTTGTAATTATGTTAGTTAGTATCTCTACTGTAAATTGGTGCTAATTGTGTTAATAGTTTTGTCACTTAGCTCTTTTGTTTATTGTTATTGATTTTGTATAAACAGGATTTAGTTTTTACTTGTACTAGAGTTTCCATTCTATCCATTTAAATTATTTCAATTTAACTTAAATACCACAACTACCATTATTATGCAATGTGCAGCCTGTCATGTAAACCCAAATATGCAATGTTACCAGACCTATGCTGTAATGACCATGTTTTAATGCTTTCACAATTGGTTCTTATCAGTAATAGATCCACCCAAACCAAAAATGTTTAAAACTAATGTCATCAATGATACATCTCTTCTTGATCATTGCTTCAGACTAGACAACGAATGCATACTGCAATATGTCATTACATTAATTTGTTGATAAATTTGGGACTACTAATGGTTACAGATTTTATACAATTACAAGTTGGTTATAATATTGATCCTTGTGTAATAGTATATATATATCGCTACATAGTGGAATGTCATTATTACATTCATTTTTTTAACTTAGTAATGTTATATTGTCATATTTCTCTTATTACATTGCTATAGAATCCCATGCACAATATACGAATTTTACTTGCAAAGTAAGTCATTATGTTCTAACTCTTCTAATGAATATTATATATAGTGTCAGGCTCTTGAAATGTACTTACACTGGTCTGTAGTATCTTTGATTCTAGAATTACATTTGGACTTTATTGTTCCATCTCTTGACAACTGAGAAAATGTAACTGTTAACCCAAAACCAATTTCATTCAACCATTATTGATCCAAATACAAAGCACTTTGTACCTTTCAAAGCTCATATTTACATCTGATTTTTCACTAAACAATACTAAAATTACACATGCTGGCTGCTATGATGTGAATTTTGCAAGTGACTTTTTGTTATTCAGTAAATATTCTCATGTATATATAAACTTTTCATGATATTTTGACGTCATGCATGCAGCTCCTCCAGATTCACCTAAGAATGTCTTTGTATAATTTCTATCAAAAACCACTTCTGTTTTTCAATGGAAACTTCCATTTTCTGATCTAATAATCACTAAATATGTACTCGATGAGTTTCCAATTCCAATGTGAGGTTCTTGTTCAAGTGGGGCATGTTCTACTGTTGACATGATAACAACTGTTACACATAATATGTTGCATAACCGCATTGGGTATGCATTTTCTGTCACTGCGTACCATTGTGCTGGAGCTACCCATCCATTTAATGTTACTGAAGGTTACATAAATCAATACATTCCTTAATTAAAAAATGTATTTGTCAATATTATCAATGACACTGTCAATGTATCTTGGTCAATTGATGATGATTGCTATCTACAATATTTTGTTTATTAGAGTAGTAACGATTCTCACTATTATGCAAAAGTTATTTGTGACACGTCATAATAATTACAAATTTGATGAAAGAAAGGACATATAACTTTAGTGTAGCTTCTACATTTGGAAATAGGATGAATGATTGGAGTGAACCAGGCATTATTTCTTTAAACGGTATATATAATAAGGTTTGTTAATAATTCCAACATATACGCATGCTGTTGTTTATATGAATGTAGTTCCATTGAAAGTCACCAGCTTAACAGTCCTGACAACTGTAATCGATAGTAGTATATAAAATGATATGCAACTACATTTGAACATTACTTGAATACTCATGGTATATAGTTATGCTTTAAGAAAACTACTCCAATGATTTAAATATCTCTTCAATTTATTGCAGGATCCACTATATTGTATTTTGTATATCAATAAAACAATCTCAATTTTAACAAATATATACTTGATAATATTAGTGCTTATGTTGTGTCATGGCTGACAGCACTTTAAATGATAATAATGTCAAACCTGCTATGCATGTATCATTAATGTATCATTGTCCCATTTCTATTTAGACAGTGCTATACTTCTTGTCTGATAGCTGATACAGGAGAAATTAATGCAGAACTTCATCATTATCTATGTGCTTACTATTATTTGTTGAATTTAATAGTCTATTAAATTCAACAAATAGTAGTAAGCACATAGAATGTCAAGTGTACTAGCATTTCCACATCGAACACAACTGCATGAGACAACACTAACTTTGTACGTCTCAGAATAATGTAAATTCATTATAGTAATGTGTTGGTACTACTGCATTCAACAGTTTTACTCCATTAGGTTGTGGAGCAATAGTAAGTGTACTCAACATTATATCCCCCTCCTTGTAGATTCTTGAGATTAAGATATTCAATTCAGTAAAATACTCGAGGTAGTCGTGGTTGATGGAGTTACCACAACTGACAACGAGGCTGGGATGTCTCAACCTCAGTACGGCACCTGTGCTCAGGCAGTAAAAGGCGTTTGACCTAGAGTGAGATAGCGTCATGGCTTACCTTGAGCGGTGGATCTTTTCTTTGTTGCAAACGACATAGGACCTGACAAGCAGTCTCAGTGTTCTTAACTGTTGTAGGGAGCAGGAATTACACCCTGATTAAGGGTCTCACAGCACCTACCTTGCCACAGGAAAAGTCTTATGAGGATCTCAAGGCTGTGTTGCTTGCTCACTTCCAATCTAAACCTCTACTGATCGCAGAGCGATTCTGCTTCTATCAGTGCAACCAAGCAGCTGGTGAGTTGGTACACAACTTAAGACATCTAGCTATCACTTGTGAATTTTGAGATTTTCTCGATCAAGCCCTTTGTGACCGCTTTGTTTGTGGGCAAAGTCCTCAATGTTGGAGAAGCCACCGTCATCTCATCTGGCTAAAAATCGTTAGGGTCAGGTCCCTCGGGCGGATCTTGTTGTCATAGATGTGGGCGCCACGACCACAAGGGATGCATATGCAAGTACCAACAAGACAAGTGTAAAATTGATCACATCTCACCTGTCTGTTGAAGATGTCCAACAAAGAAAACGCCTGATTCTAGAAGTGGAAAGAAGAGCTGGAAAAAAATGTGGTGACTGAAGATTTAAGGGTTTCTAACACTTTTGGCGAGTTAGCAATGCATCCACTTACCATAGGGAAGTCCTCTGTTAAAACTATTCAAGTAGACATGGAGGTCTCTGGTAGGAAGCTAACCTTGGATGTAGACACTGGGGCAGCTGTATCTATCTTATCGAAGAAGATTTTTTAACAGTTGTTCTGAAAAGTTAAGCTTAAGCCTTTTTCATTACTGCTGAAAAAGTATACAGGAGAATGCATGCATATATTTGGAACACTGACAGTTAAAGTGTGTTATCTGTCACAAGGCCCATTTGACCTGGAACTGGTAGTTGTTTCTGGTGATGTTCCCTGCCTCGTAGGCCGAAACTGGCTACAGGTCATTCGTTTAGACTGGCCATCAATTGCTGTTGTATCACAAGGAGCTTCAACTAGGGCAGTATGGGCTATCCTCGACAATTACCATGATGTCTTCACAGACGGGTTAAGAACTATTTATCTCTTTAAAGCAATATTATTTGTTGTCAAAGAGGCCAAACCTTGGTTCCATAGGGCTCAACCTGTTCCTTTGGCCTTGAAGAGTCACATAGAGGAAGCACTCAACCAATTAGAAGCAGGCGGCGTTCTGGAAAAGGTTACTCACAGTGACTGGACAGCACTGATCATGACTGTTCCTAAAAGAGATGGTAGTATCAGAGTGTGCAGAGACTATAAAGTCACTGTTAATTCTGTGCTAGATGTAGATAAGTACCCACTACCTTGACCAGAGGATATCTTCTCTACTCTTGCTGGTGACAAGAGGTTCACTACACTTGATTTATCTCATGCTTACAATCAACTGATCTTGGATGAAGAGTCCAGGAAGTATGTTTTTGTGAACACTCATCATGGTCTCTATCACTATACCTGACTTCCATTTGGCATAGCTTCTGCTCTTGCCCTATTCCAACATGTTATGGACCAAATCCTCCAAAGAATGGAGAAGGTAACATGTTAGTTAGATGATATTCTTATTACAGGTACGTCTGTTGAGGAACACCTAATGAATTTGTCAGAAGTACTCCAGAGACTTCAGAACCATGGAGTACGTTTCAAGTTAGAAAAGTGTTGCTTTATGGAGGACAGTGTTGAGTATTTGGGTCACCGAGTGGACTCCAAAGGACTTCTTACAACAGATAGCAAGTTGAAAGCTATTGTCAACACACCTCCACCTAGGAATGAAAAGTAACATTTCAGTAGCATTTCTAGGACTCCTTAACTATTATGGTCGATTTATCCCAAATTGAGCTAGTTCGACTCAGCCATTGAACTGTTTACTGTGCAAAGATTCTCATTGGAAATGGACTAAAGATTAAGCAAAAGCCTTCAAACACATCAAAGATGTTCTGGTATCTTCCACTTTTGTTACCCATTATGATCCTAGTTTACCTCCTAGGTTAACAGCTGATTTTTCTGCTTATGGCCTCGAAGGTGTAGTCTCTCATGTAATGGAGGATGGATAGGAACAGCCTATTGCTTTTGCATCAATACATTGTCTAAGAGTGAGCAGAACTACTCTCAAAATCAAGGAGCTCCGGCACTCATTTTGGTGTAAAAAAGTTCCATTTGTATCTGTGTGGGCAGACATTTACTTTACTGACTGACCACAAGCCTCTGACAACAATTTTCAGAGCAAAGAGAGGAACTCCTTCCTTAGCTGCTGTTCGTCTACAGCGTTGGTCATTGATCTTGTCAGCATACAGCTGCAACATAGAGTATTGCCCAACAGAAGCTCATGCTAATACTGACAGTTTGTCAAGATTACCTTTGAAATCACAGAAAGCCCCTATCACGTCTGATGAACCGGTCGTCTTCAATGTATCACAACTAAAGAGCCTTCCTGTCACTTTACAACAGCTTAGAACAGCTACTGGAACAGATCCTGTTCTAAGTAAGGTCATAAGTTATGTTCGATCAAGATGACCACAAGATTGTACCACTACCTTTCGTCCTTATTGGTCGCATAGGTTTAAATTAATGGTAGAGGGAAAATGTCTATTATGGGGCACACAAGTCATTGTTCCAAAGAAACTCGAAAAGAAATTGTTGGAAGAGCTACATAAAGACCACCCAGGCATTAGTCGAATCAAATCTGTTGCAAGAAGTTAAATCTGGTGGCCTGGTCTTGATGATGTGGCATAACTATAAAGCATTGTTACAAATGTGTTTATATGTTAACTTAGTTGTGTAAATGTGCTATATGAATGGACTAATGTGTTATATCTGTGGAATGTATGCTGTAAGTAGCTGACTTTGTGATTTGATAGATATATAATTGTGATAGTTGTTAAAATATACTTTGTCAAATACTTCATGGTGGCAGTGATGGCCCAACTACATCTCTCCCCTCCTGACCCTTTCAACTTCAGGAATCCAGAAGAATGGCCAAAGTGGAAACGTCAGTTTGAGCAATTTCGTATCGCCTCTGGACTTGCGCAAGAAGACGAGAAACGGCAAGTCAGCACTCTTCTGTATTGCCTTGGAGAAGAATCACAAGCCATACTGGACTCGACAGGAGTATTAAGCGAGGAGGCTATGACTACCTACGATAGAATCATCGAAACTTCCGAATCCTTCTTCAAAGTAAGGAAAAATGTTACCTTCGAAAGAGCTCGCTTTAATCGGCGTAATCAAGCACCGGGGAAACCTCCAGGCAATACATTATGGAGCTCTACAAGCTAGCAAAAGACTGTGAGTATGGGGCGATGAAAGAGGAGATGATACGCGACAGGCTGCTGGTAGGTATTACGGATACAGTGCTGTCAGAACAGCTACAGCTAGACCCAAAGCTCACCTTATAATCGGCTAAAAAAAATGTACGTCAAAGAGAAACTGTCAAGGAGCAGCAGCAAACACTAAACAAAGACAAACAAGTTACTGGCACTCATGTAGCCGTAGACCAAGTCAGAGTAGGGAAGAGATTCAGTAAAATAAAAGAACCACGCAGTGGATGAGAAAAGGCGAAGTCACGAAATGCAGTGTTCTCGCTGCGGTAAAGGACATCAAAAACACAAGTGCCCAGCAAAGGAGGTAACATGTCATCAGTGTAACAAGAAAGAACATTACAGTTCATGCTGTTACTCTAAGGTCGTGGGAGAAGTTAATACTAACTTGAGTCCCAACGGAAGGGAATTAGACACGATATTTTTGGACACTCTAATATCAGATGCCAATGAATATTGGAAGGCCAGAATAGAAATCAACGGCACCAAGCTGCAGTTCAAAGTAGACACTGGAGCAGAGGTGACAGCGATGTCAGAAAAAGATTATCGGGGACTAAGAAAGGTGAACCTACAACCAACATCTAAGATTTTGTATGGACCGTCATATCACACCCTCAAAACTATTGGTCAATTTATGGGAAAAGTCAAATATGGCAAGAAACAATCTGAGCAACTCATTTTTGTCGTTCGGGGGTTGAAAACCAATTTATTGGGGTTACCAGCAATCATGGCACTCAAGATAGCTGCAAGAACTGATGCTGTCATTGACCAAAAGACTCAACTATTTGAGAAATATCCATCAGCGTTTACAGGATTGGCATCATTTGGAGAGGAGTACTCCATCAAATTAAAAAATGATGCCAAACCACATGTCTTGTTCACTCCAAGACAAGTCCCACTACAATATCAAAGTAAAATCCAAAAAGAATTGGAACGCATGGAGTCTCTGGGAGTTATATCAAAAGTGGACGAACCAACACCATGGTGTGCTGGTATGGTTGCAGTACCCAAAAGGAATGGCTCAATCCGTATATGCGTCAACTTACGACCACTGAATGAAAGCGTCCTCAGGGAAGTTAACCCACTTCCAAAAATTGACGATCTCCTAGCTCAATTATCAGGTGCCACTATTTTTAGTAAACTAGATGCTAACAGTGGGTTCTGGCAGATATCGTTGGAAAGGAGTCAAGACTATTAACTACCTTTATAACGCCAATGGACAGATATTGTTTTAACAAACTACCTTTTGGGATCACAAGCGCTCCGGAACATTTCCAGAAGCTGATGTCAAAAGTCTTGGAAGGACTAGAGGAAGCATTATGCCTCATTGATGACATCTTGGTGTAACCAAACACAGGAGGAACATGATATTCGTCTCGAAGCAGTGCTTAAGAGGATTCAAGAGTCAGGAGTCACACTCAATCCTGAAAATTGTGAGTTTAGTAAAAGCAGTTTGACTTTTTAGGTCATGTAGTTGACAAACATGGGGTACACCCAGACCCTCAGAAAACTGATGCAATTAGCAACATGAAGCCCCCAAAGGACGTCACAGAGTTGAGAAGATTCCTAGGCATGGCGAATCAATTAGGAAATTTCACACCTCGATTAGCTGAACTCACCCACCCACTGAGAGAACTTGTAGGAAAAAGAAACCTCTGGAGATGGGAGTCACCACAGAACGTAGCATTTTCCCAAATTAAGGAAGAACTATCAAAGTTCACAACACTATTACCATACAACATGGAAGCAGAGACAAAGGTCGATGCAGATTCTTCCTCGTATGGGGTAGGACCAGTTCTACTGCAGAAACAACAACAATCGTGGAGACCAATTGCTTATGCCTCTCGGTCACTATCCGAAACTGAAAAGAGATATGCCCAAGTGGAGAAGGAGGCACTGGCCATCACCTGGGCATGCGAAAGGTTTTCGGCATATCTGTTAGGTATGCAACTTCTGATTGAAACAGACCACAAACCATTGATTTCATTACTGGGAATGAAACAATTAGACAACCTTCCTCCCAGGATACTTAGGTTTAGGATACGACTCACTTGCTTCAATTATGCAATTCAACATGTACCAGGGAAACTCTTATACACTGCGGACACCCTTTCAAGAGCACCACAGTGGGAAGAAACAGACAAGAACTCACAAGACAGAACTGAGTCATTGATGGAAGTAGTGATTTCCGATTTACCTGCCAGTAAGCAACAACTTCATCACTACAGAATGGCACAAAGGGCTGATCAAATTTGCCAAACTGTTATCAAGTATTGCCAGCAGGGGTGGCCTCGGAAATCTCAATTGAACATGGAAATGCAAGAATATCAGGAACATCAAGCCCACTTCACAATTGGTGATGGGTTACTTCTGTATAATGCTCGCATTGTAGTTAAAAAAGTCTCCGGAAAGAAACATTAGACAAAATCCACCAAGGACATCAAGGAATTGAAAGATGTCAAGTAAGAGCCAGGATGGCAGCATGGTGGCCAGGACTTTCCAAAGAAATTGTTGAGCTAGTGAAAAGTTGCCGAGAATGTACAAAATGATTCACACTGAAGCATGAACCGCTGATCCCTACCAAACTACCAGAATACCCATGGCAGGATGTTGGGACTGACTTATTCACTTTTAAGAACAGCATTTATTTGGTAGTAGTTGATTACTTTTCCAGATACCCGGAAATCACCCGCTTAACTTCAACTACATCTCAGGGATAATTATAGCCCTCAAGAAGGTATTTGCTTGTCATGGTATACCAGTGCGTGTAAGAAGCGACAACAGACCTCAATATAGTCCCATGGAGTTTGCCGAGTTTACAAAGCTATATGGATTTGACCACATCACCAGTAGTCCCATCTTTTCACAAAGCAATGGACAAGCAGAAAGAAAAGTCCAGACATTGAAGAATATATTACACAAGACGGATGACCCATTTATGTCACTACTAGTCTATAGAAGCACTCCTATGTCATGGTGTGGATTAAGTCCTGCTGAGTTATGTATAGGTCAAAAACTGAGAACAAATTTTCCTCAGACAGTAGATCAGTTAAAACCCCAATGGGAACAATGGGAACATTGGGAATTGCTCCCGATGAAATGAAGCTTTCAAGAAAAAACAGCAACAAGAATACGACCACCGATACAAAGCAAGACCATTACCACCAATACCAAATGACTCACCAGTGTGGGCGACCATTATACCCGGACAGGTTATGAAGCAACATGGCACTCCACACTCTTATATCATCAAGACACCATTAGGTTTGCTTCGAAGGAATCGTCGTCACCTGAACCCATCACCCGGCCTGAAGTTAAGGAACTCAGTAACTTATGATGACGACACTGATCAAGCACCAACTTCTGGAGACAGTGACATTGTAGAAAAACCATCACCAAGGCCTATAATGATGAGATCAAGAACTGGGACAGTCATTCATCCTCTGGAAAGATTCGGCAATGTAGTTTGTTACTATTGACCACTAAGGAAAGGGAGATGTGGCATAACTATAAAGCATTGTTACAAATGTGTTTATATGTTAACTTAGTTGTGTAAATGTGCTATATGAATGGACTAATGTGTTATATCTGTGGAATGTATGCTGTACTATTTAAGTAGCTGATTTTGTGATTTGATAGATATATAATTGTGATAGTTGTTAAAATATACTTCGTCAAATACTACAGATGAAGCAATAGAAGAAGCGTCAAAAGCTGTACTTCCTGTCAAGCTGTTAAACATTCCCCAGCTGTTGCTCCAGTACAGCCATGGACATGGCCAAATCAGCCCTGGAACGGAATACATTTGGATTTCGCTGGTCCCTTCCAAGGTTCAATGTTTCTTATTGCTGTTGATGCTCATTCTAATTGGGCAGAAGTGTTTGTTATGAAGGAACTACAGCCACCAAAACCATTGAAATTTGCGTGTCATTTTTGCTAGATTCAAACTACCAGAGCAAGTTGTTACAGACAATGGTCCACAATTCTTTGTAGGACAGTCAGTCTTGACTCGTAATATGCATCATGATCAAGATAGGGTACCTTCTGTTGTTATCAAAAGATTAGGACCTCTAATATATCTAGTTGAAATGGCTGATCACTTGTTATGAAAAATACATATAGATCTCTTGCGTGAGCTGAAGATGGACAATCAAGCAGAGACACCACAATCTACAGAATCAGACCCTTCAGATCTGGATATTCCTTTAGGTGATACCACTCCCATGGGTACACCTCCTGAAGAAGTCATTACTCCACCTGAGCCCCCTGGTCAGAACAGGAACCAAGATATTGTCACTGAGACTCCCAGATATCCGAGACATGATCTTGTCCAGATTGGTGTGGCCCGTATGTTTGTCCGGTATGTTTAAACTTAGTCAGAAGGAGTATAGTATATTGAGACTTTATTATGTTGTGTTACATATGTATTGTAATTATTTGTAACAATGTGTGATGTCGTTAAGACATGTCTGTATATATATATATATTTGTTATTGACTATTCTTTGTTGAGATTAAGATATTCAATTCAGTAAAATACTCAAGGTAGTCTTGCTAGACAGAGTTACCACACCAACAATTGGCATATGTAGCACCAGTGTATTCAGATGTTGGAAATTATTTCAGATACCTTTCATTTTACTAAGACTCTTTTCAGATATTTAAAATTATTTTCAGATATTATACAAAGCATTATGACTTGAGAGTACAATTGATTCAGATGAATATTTCATATATATATATATATATAAATATTGAATAAATTTAGACATTTTTCAGATATTTCATTGCAGTAGTGCTTGGACAATTGTGATGAAACAGCTCTTCGTAAGCAGGCTGCTATCTTCAAAATGACACAAATGGCCTGGGCTGGACCATGAACTGCCATATATGATAATGTAACTGCTATTGAGCACATGGGAGATTCCATGCGACCAAGAAATATATTTATGCCATTTTGAAATTGGTCACATTTAGAGACTTTCAAATGAACCCTCAGAATTTTTGGCTTCTCCACACTATCCACACTAAAGTCCTCCCATGCATGGTGTATGTGTGCTTGAAATATTGACTGTGTGGGCACTGTGATTTCTCCTTTCTGAAGAAATCCCAAAAAAGAAATTGCGCATGCTACCCATAGCATGACAGTGTCCCTCCATTCTTCCTGACATAGTTCTATACATGTCCAGGAGGATGTCTGCTAATATAGGGAAGAAACGTATCTTTGGGAACCTTCCCAATTCTCTGTCTAGCTACCCATTTAATAAGTTTCAATGATGAGCATGATGACAATGATTTAGAGTATAGCGGGGCCTTGAGCACTAGGATGCTAGGTAAGGGTCCAAATGGCACAGAGAACAGATATGGGCATATTTGCAATTCACGTATCTACATTTGATGGCCACTGGGCTTGTTAAATAGTCCATCCATACAGCTCAACCAGGTCTAGATAGGAGCCCCGCCCATGTCTGCCGAACTTATGCTGTCGTGGCAGTGCCAGAGGACAGTCCTGCTGGCTGGATAGACAGTGCTTACAATGTGGCTTCAGGTTTGCTTTACCGCAGAAGGCCTCATTGAACATTGCTGGGTCGATGTTGTCTCAGTTCTAGGACATCTGGCTATGATGAGGGCCTCTTCTTTGAGTTGGTAACTGTATATACGTTTCCTCCACCTATCATGAGTCTGGAAGTAGCTCTGACATGTTAAAAAAGTGCACATTCAAGAACGTCTTGACCAATCTCTGAGTAACACAGTTGTCCACAGAAGATCAATTATGACATCCATACTAATGGCAGAGCCAATGAACCTGGCAAACTCTGATAAGATGATGAGTGGCCATCGTCTAAAAGAGGATCATTACAAATATGCATTTTTTCAATGTTAAAACTTTACCTGAGTTAATCACATTTCCATTTTGAATTTCTAATGTTTTATTAACAGGTGAAATTAATTAGTCCAATTCTGTTAACAGAAATATAGGATGAATTCTGCAATTATAACAAGGTATTGTATATAACATACTTTTGGTTTCCAAGAAATTGTAAAAGACACAATGTTATTCTTAATTGGATATTCAATTATATGTGGTATAGATGTAACATCACTGACTTGCATTAGAACTATTTTGAAATAACTTAATAGTAGTATTTTATTCATGACAACTTATCAAATTTTAAAGTAGCTGGTTTTCTCCAATTACTAATCATATTTCATATTTCTAAGTTTGGAGGCTACCCTGAAGTTGTATTTCGTTTTATAATTGTGTGTTGCATAATATTATAGGTAGTGCCTATAGATCCAGCAGGAAGTTTGAGATTACCTATTTAATAGACGATGGTACCAATCCAAACACTACCAGTGACAGAATAGAAATAACTGTGTGATAAATGTATGCTTTGATGCATTTAGTTTGTATAATAAGGATCAGTTAAATATACAACAAGGTATAGACTTACAAGTGATACATCTATTCCATGGTACGTTTATTGTCTCTAATTAAATGTTAATCATTTTAATTTTTACAATTGCTTTGTGACAATCATCAGGTTGAAAAGGAAGGTGAGTTTATAACACTTCATCTCTGCCTATGAACAATTTTCCTGTTAATATAGAATAAATCAAGTGTTAAAAGGAAGACATCAAAAGTGAGATGAAATGTTATAAAAAATAATATTTTGTATTACAATTTCTGCTATCACAATCAAGGGATCACCTCAGTCCTGTGACTTAAAAAATTAAGGTATTTTAACTCATTACACTTACATTGACTTCTTTTTTATCTAATGGGTGTGCTTTTGTGACTCCGACAATACGGAGTTGGAATGTCTATCCCCGGCTGCCAAGTGGGAATGAGGCTTGTTTACAACTTAGCTATAGCCTCGGAAAAGACAAAGGTAAAGTTTTATGAATTGTTAATGAAATTTCTGACAATTTAGAGCAAAAAAGCTTACAAGAAGATGTCAAAGGTGACTTGATAGACATCCCAGATTCTCATTTGATTGAGACTTGTTGTTTTTATTCTGTAGCCATCTCCCTTTTCAACTGAATCAGACATTAAGGTATATATATAATTATATATATATGTACATTAAACACATACAGCAGGTATATCAGAGGTACATTATTAAGTATAGTCTAATTATAATAATTGCAATATTAAGTATTTCTCTACAATTCAAAATAAGGAATCAGTTTTTTCTTCTAAAATAACTAATATATATTTGTTCTTGTATATGTAAAGAAAATGTAATAGAGGTAACATAGCTAATTAGCAAATTAACCCAATATTGCTGGTAATATATTGCTATTCACACAGTTGTATAAGTGTGTGAATAACAATAATTTATTCGCTAATTAGCTATGTTTACTCTATTACATTGTGTTTACAAATGCAAGATGTATACATAGGACACTACAATTGACCCCAAAAAATTGTAAAGGTTTACTCATGAGTTACTTTACATTTAATATTTTTCCTTAGGATCAAATTAATAAACATTGTTGAAGAAAGGGTATAATTTGATTTGTATATAACAGTCACTATCATTATATTATTTTCAGGGAAGCAGTAATAATCACTTTTAACGAAGAAAACCTTGCAAATGCAACATACAATAAAAGTGATGGTAAGGATTCTCTGTAACATGTACACAATTTCATGACAGTAGATAAAACGCTCTTTCATCAACTAGAGGTTTGTTTTTTTATATATAACCATCAATTTGGTTATGTATTTAATATTATTCATACAGGAATATATGAACAATGAGACCGTACATAATATCAAGTGTCTTTTTACAAACATTAATATTATTCATTCAGGATTGTTAAATAATGAGACCGTATATAATGCGAAGTGTCTTTTTATAGGCTTTATATGAAATTCATACCAAGTGTTTTATTAACCCTCACTACCTAGTATGTGGGTATGAGTTATGGTACTCGAATACCTGTATAGGCAGCTTCTAAGTGTTCTAATTTGGCAAAGATAGTGTCTACAGTTGCAAATCTTGGCAGAAAGATGACAAATTCAACACTATTAATTTGTTCTAGCTAAAATACTGTCAGAGATAGAAACACTTCAAAAGACCTTTCAAAAAGCATAGTCAAGACTGAAGGGTTTCTTTATTTCTCGTAATTGCTATAAACCGCACAAAGTTACTGTACGCAATTTCCTACAAATATATGCCATCATTTTTGTGACTATGCTTTGTTTAGAAGATTGGCAAATTTTGCACACATTTATAGTCCTTGCTTTTTGCTAACATAGTAATTAGTGAGAAGAATTCTTGCTGTCATGAGACTACTACAATATTATGTCTACACAAAATATACAGCTTAACAAAGAACGCAGCCTTAAAGAACTGCCACTTGCAAAACAAGTAAATTCCATTACTGTTAAACTGTATTATGTTACTTGCCATCCCTACATGCATTTGGTTTAAACTTGACAATTGTCATCAGTATACCTATAACTGTAAGGCTTGAGAGACCTATTCTTTTTTGACTACATTGACAATATTGTTTGATGTACATTAATTCTTGTCTTCTTATTTTATGTAATGTATATTAAGGTAATTTGTATTTTAAGGTTATATATAATAGCTATAGATTTATCATGAGGGACAAATGTTAATGCTAAGTATATTAGGTTAGGTTAATATATATATTAATACAGAATACAATTTTTGAATAGAGAGTTATGAAAACACATTCGTTATTAGATTAATCATAGGTGGACTAGATTGTTTACATATACCATTATTCTAAAAGTTCTTCTTTTAAGAGGTATGTGACAATTTTATAATTTTATAATCCTTTTTGTATATAGGTTTCTCAGCTGAAGTTATTAGCTTTGGACTTTCTAGTGGGTTCTGTCCCAACACAACATTAAATTTGATTTGCAAAGTTAAATATATTGCTCTTACATGGAACCTTGATGGACATAATGATATTTATTTTACATCAGTGGGCAAAATAGTGGTCTGTGGTCCATACAGAGCTGAACTACTAGCCCAACAGTTTAGCAATACTCAGTCAAGGTTAACATTTTTGGTAGAAGAGTTTTTTTGGGGTCAGTCTATATCATGTATGGATGGAGGTGACGATGACTTTAAAGTCAGTCCTTTAAACTTAGCAGGTTTGTAATTGATATTCATGATTGTCATGTATATTTGGGTTCAAAGGAATAGTATAGCTTCATGTGTATGTTTTTGTATTATTGAATTAATGAGTTGAGTTGTTGCATTAATCTGTTCTCACAGATACTCCTTCAACGCCATCTAATTTTACTGTGATTACTTATTTGAAAGAAGTAGATAACTGGACAATTGAACTTGTATGGTTACCACCAGTAGATAGTCATATCAGCCACTATGTAGAGACTTAGCTATTCTCGGATTATAATAAAACTTTCTTTATTTTAAACAAAACACGAGAAGAATACACCACTCAAAAACTCATGACAACTTATATATAAAACAGTATAGAATGTTCTGGAACATAAAGCACATGGGATAAACACCAAAAAAAACTAGTTTTAACAGGTCTAAACCACAATATAATGATCAAAAAGGTGATATTTAGTAATATACAATCAACACAACAAACATTAAATCAAATTGAATATTGAACACAAACACACTATAATATTCTAACACATCCTCCAATAGACAATGAACACTGTACATGTGGAAACTGCATATGCAATTGTACAAGTATTGTATTTGAAGGTCTGAATGTTTCACAAATCTATTCATTCTCTCTTTCACCTGTGAATTGTATTGGTACTGGTAATGGCACAGTTATTACATTCTCTGCAATGTGGCAGTCTTCCACAATGACAAGTTTACCAAACACAAATATATTGACTGATTCAACTGTAACCATGGGTTAGTAATCTTATCTAGTGAAATATGACATTTCTTTCATTCCTTAGATTTGACAACCTTTGAAAGTCAACCATCTCTTACCATAATATTAACAGCAAGCATTACTACTAGCAACAATATTGGTGCTACTTATCATTCTATCATTCCATCAGATGGCCAGAGTAACTGGATGATATATACTGTGTCATCATCAAAGATGACTGTTTTAGTTAATAACAACACTGTAACTAGCACTGTTGATCCCACTATGAACAAGGTTGCAGGTACTTGTCACATCATGAATATATTTTGATTGTATAATTACACAATTAGAATATATTCATGAAGTGACAAATATTAATATTAAATATTAGTGTTACGATTTGTCTTTTCTACACAGGTAATTTTAATGTTATTGTCATTGCTTGTGCAACAAGTGTGTTCATGACTATCCTTTGTGCAATAATCAGTATGGTGATCTGTCTTTTACATTGGAAATGTAAATTAGCAAGGAGAACTATCCCTAAATCAGAGACATTTCAGATGACTGAAAACTCAGTGTACATGTACATGCAAGAAATTGATATGAAGCAGAATTCAGCATATGACTACATACATAAAGATGTCAATATTAATTAAGTCTAGTCATACATGATCAGTTTAAAGTAGTAATTTTCTGACTTCACGTTTGACTTAATATTAGAAACCAACTGTATGTGGTCTCTGTATATGCAATTAATGTCTAACTTATAAATGTTAACAACATCATAAATTAAAATGGTTATTAGAAGACTTGTTCCAAGAATCATACAATAGATACATGCAGTTACATCAGATAGAGTATTAAATAGAGTAATTGTCAACACACTGAAAATATTAGGTACAAAGTATAGCAGTGGGGATTGTCCAAATTAATTGTACATTTAAATGCATTGTACATATGCTAAAAACTGAATATAGATAATATGAATAGCAATATTTTACATAACAATAATACCTATAATTAATGACTTAGTCATATAAGTGTAGCTAATTTTTTTGTAAGTGTTAACCTTTCTAAACATGGAGTAATTAACTGTGCAAATAGTCATAGATCTAATATTATATCTTTTACTATTGCTTGGAAAGCACAGGTATGTTATACACAGTACATTATAACTTTTACATATAATTGCAGGATTCATTCTATTACCCAGGCATTACCTATTTTAAAATTCATGCAATTTGAGCAATATATAACTGTTCTATGATGACAAAGGACACAATGATTAACTTGACATACAATTGGTCAGATGGACTAGATAGTATAAATATTAGTGTTATTTCTGTCAATAGAGTTGGACCAAGTGTACCTTTTGTTAAAATGCTAGAAATTCAAAATGGAAATGCTAACTCAGGTAAAGTCTTTACATTGCAATATAAATGTATGCTTTAACTGATCCTATTTTAGACTATAGTCATTCATCATCTTATCCAGTAAAAATAACATTTACAATAATAGCAGCAATAGCTCTAACAACATTATTATGCTGCATATTATATGTTATACTCGGTGAAATTATCCATGTCTATTTGCTAAGGGCAATTGATATGGTATGCAGGACAACAAAATATCGGGTCAGTATAGGTGACACATTGATATTTTAACTGAGTAATAATTTTTTAAAACAACTGATTTAATAAATATGTAAAATAAACTGAGTAATTAAGTGGGTGTAGCAAATAAGCACAACTTATATATTATGGGGGCGGGGGGGGGGCTCAAATGTAACCTGATATTTATTATTACCATGTCGAAAAAATTATAATGAATTAAATATGTTACATGTGAATAACTTGAATCAATAACAGTATAACAATCAGTAAACAGTTTTAAAATTGTCCAAAATGCTTCATCCTTTCATCATTTCTCTTCACAAACCTTGGCTATTGAAAGTAAGTCTACATTATCGGTGTAGTCCTTGTGTATATGCAAAAGTAAACTATTGTTTAAGCGGCTTTGAGTCATTGAAGAACGCAAGTAAATGTAAAATAAGTACTTATATCACAAAACTTCTCAGGTTTCTTCTGCGTAGCTGCTTGGTAAATTTTAAAAATCGAGATTACAAAATGCCCATGCATGACAAGTATCCATGACCACCTTGCCTCAAAGGGTTAAATAATTGGCTCATGTCTTGATTAGATAAGCTCGATTTGGAACTGAGCTATGGTACCTACTATTTACTAATTAGTATCAGATTCAGTTCACTATTTGAAGGGGTTGAATTCGATGGATACACCATTTGCTGTACTTGTAGATTATAAACTAACTCAGAAACAACCTCAGCCCTTTGTAATTGATAATATCACTAAACCATTATTATATTAGATCAGAAAACTTTGTTAAAATAAAGAAGTTATTAAAATGAATTGATATCATTAATTATTTAAATGACATATAAATGAAGTAAGTATCTGCTAAGTATAAATGAGATAATTATATTTAATTAAGTTGAAGATCTATACATAACAGGTTGACCTGATCCAGTTAGTTCAAACTCATTGTATGATGGTTGATGAGAGTGGACCATTAAATTATATTATTGTTATTAGACCCATTTCTGCTATTATTGAAAATGTTTTTACTATTGGATGGCCGTGGTCTAAAGGAGGGTCAGTATAAACATAATTTTTTTGCAATGTTGAGACCTTACTTGAGTTTGGATTTCCATTTTGAATTTCTAATATTTTAACAAAAGGTGAACTTGGTCCAATTCTATTGACAGAAGTAACACTATGACTAGATCGAGTGTACTCTTTTGCTATTAGTATGAAACATCTATCACAAATTTAATTGTAATAAATTATTTAAGGTAGAAATATCTGAAATTTTTTCAGCTTTTTTTTAATGCAATCATGTGAAGATACTTGTTCTAATAATTGATCATGCTTTTAAAAAATTTTTAAACCCTAGTACTTTGCAGAAATGTAGTTTGATTCCTTAATATCTGCAATGCTTTGGAGACGTCAAATAATAATATTAAACCTAGAGGGCTGAATTTTTTGAAAATTAAAGATGAAGTCAATTACTACAATTATACGGATGGATTTATTTCTATAAAAATATTTGACATTTTGACAAAGCTATAAACCTTGCTTATTACTTTAATCACTATTATTATACGTTATACAAATCATACAAAGAAACGATTCAGTAAAAGTACTAACAGTCGATCGTTTTCATTCTTGAACTTGTCAGCAGGTTGTTACATTATCCACAGAATCAAAAATGACAACAACCGTATCTAACAGTGCAAAAGTCGCCATCTTGATAATGAATAATCGATTTTCATTAATTAAAGGCAATGAATACACTTAGTGTCAGGTTATTGATAAGTGACTTTAGCGGGGTTAAATAAGATGTATTAATTATTATTACTATTATTATTATTGTTGTTATTAATTGTTGTTATGTAAACTTGAGACAAAGCTTGCATCTGACAATGTTGGACTATAACCTCGTGAAAGATTTTCTTGAATAACCAGATCAGTCCAGTCACAATAAACTATACAATACAAATCAACTAAATTAATTCTAAATAATGTACATCAAATTATTTAAGATCTATATATAGTCTCATTCTCATGTAGGTCTGGAATGGTATCTGGACTAGTGTGAGTGTACTCTTTTGGTATTAGTATGAAACATCTATCACAAATTTAATTGTCATATTTCAAACGGAAAGATTATTTAAAGTCATCATAAGTATTTTAATATTATGTAGAAATTTACCTTCAAAGAATAAGAAGCAAGGAAGAGATATTCTAATATCAACTACCACTAACTACACAGTAAATGAAACACATAAAACAATTGATAGACATGATAAATTAATACTAATGATTGTTTATAGAACAGCTTAATTAACCATATCTATTCTTTGTGGACTATAATAGTACATGTACATACCTTATGTGTGTTACCATTTGAAGTATTGAACAATGGATAAGAGTAGTGAACTTCCATCATAATATCATAAGCTGTGTTTACTTGCCACGCCCAGTTTATTAATAATTACTTTTACTGTGCATTTAAGAAATTATTTCAAATTGTATTAGTCAATTTAAATTACAATGTATCACCTACACTTCCTATATAGTTGGTTATCTAGCTTTAGACTTTAAACTATTAAAAATATTATATACAATATGAAAGCCCTATTGTTGCTATTATTGAAAATGTTATTGTTACTGGATAAGATGATGAATGGCCATGATCTAAAGAGGATCATTACAAATATGCATTTTTCCAATGTTAAAACTTTACCTGAATTAGCATTTCCATTTTGAATTTCTAGTGTTTTATTAACAGGTGAACTTAGTCCAATTCTGTTAACAGTAATAACACTAATATTGATACTATCTAGTCCATCTGAACAACTGTATGTCCAGTTAATCATTGTCTCATTTGTCATCATAGAACTGCTATTGTTCAAATTGGAAGAAATTTCAAAATGAGTAATGCTTGGGTAATAAGATGAGTTCTGCAATTATAATAATGTATTAGTCATAATGTATTGTATATTACATACATTTGCTGCCCAAGCAATTGTAAAAGACACATTGTTATCACTACTTGAACATTCAATTATATGTGGTGTAAACGTAACATCAGTGACTTGAATTGGAACTATTTTGAAATAACTTAATAATGGTATTTCATTCATGACCACTTACCATCAAATATTAAAATATCTGGTTCACTCCAACTGCTCATCATATTTCCAAGTTTGGAGGCTATACTGAAGATGTATTTCTTTTTAATCATTAAGTTTGTAATTATAAATGATTTGTCACCATTATAAATTACAATTTCATTCTTCTTATCAAATGTAATGACATATTGCAGTAAGCAGTCATTTGCTGAAGCAACGATCCAAGAAACATGTAGAGATGTAGTATTGATGACATTGGTTTGAACATATTCTGGTTTAGGTGGATCTATAACTGACAAGAAACAATTGTGACAGCATTAAAATACGCATAGTCATCACAACATAGGTGTGGTAAGATTGCATATTTTGAGTTTACATGACAGGCTACATATTGCATAATATTGGTAGTGTCAATTGATCCAGAAGGAAGTCCATACCTGGTTGCATATTAACTGATCCTCACCACATAAACTAAATGTATCGAAGCATACATTTCATCTCACAGTCATTTCTATCCTGTCATTTGTAGTGTTTGGATTGGTACTAGCTATAGCATGTGTTAAATAAGTAATCTCAAACTTCCTGCTGAACACATAGACACTACCTATAACGTTATAAAACACACAGTCTGTCCAGATTTTCAGAAATTTTAGCACTTGTCAAGTGCTTAAAAAATTCTTTTGATCGATGTAGAGATGCCACCAGAAGCATCTCAACAGTATAGAAATGGCAGTATATATATAATATAGCTACATAATGGAATTTCAGAGTTACATATATGTTTTTAACCTTGTGTTGTTATGTTGCCATATTTCTCATATTGCTACTATCATAACATTAATCTTGATTTTGTGGCTGGTATATAAGTAGGGGACTTTTGTTCTACTATTCTATCACATGTGCATGGTGTCATTATTAAATATGCTTCAAAACTACATGGTATGAACACAGAAGTTATGGTGCAATTATAGAGATCCATGACTTTTTCAGGAATTTTTATTACTTGTTTGTACTTTCTTATAAATTAATATATGATCAAGGAAAATTGTGGGTGTGTTATCATTTATACAGATCATTTAAACTAACCAGCAACTATTAACCAGGGAGAAACTTCTCTCTCTTAACAAGCGGTTTCCCCTTACAATTAACATGAGTGAAACAAGATCAAGCACTATTCACACAGGGGAGCACTTAACTAATTCTCAGCTGTACTCAATATAAAGTCTCAAAAGAGGATGAAAAAAACATTCTCCAGTATACTTCCTCATACATGTATAATAACTAAAATGGCGACTTTCAACACTTAAGATAAGACTTCTAAAAGCAGCTACCTAATGTAAAATTATAACTTTCCAATGATGTAAAAGTAACCTTCTATCTTTGAATTTACTGTGGTATAAACAGAAATTAGATTGCTTAATTATATAACAAACTTAAAATGATGCAAATGTCCAAACAGCAAAATTGGCACGATACGACAAACGTTCTTTTACTTCGGAAAATAATTTAATATTAAATTCCCGGGATCAAAGAAATCACGTGTCTATTTCACGAACCGTGTCCGTGCCATGGTCATTTAATATTATTCATCCCATTCGATCGACGATTAACTAAACGTAGCGTTATGTCATTTCTACTTAGGCAGTGCTATAATTCTTGTCTGATAACTGTTACAGAAAAAATTAATGCACAACTTCATAATTCTTTACGTGCTTACTTTCATTTGTTGAATTTAATAGAATGTCAAGTGTACTAGCATTTCCACATCCAACACAACTGCATATGACCACACCAACTTTATACATCTCAGAATAATGTAAATGTGTTATAGTAATAGTGTTGGTACTACTGCATTCACCAGTTTGACATAATCCTCCATTAGGATGTGGAACAATGGTAAGTCTACCCAATATTATATCCCCCTCCTTGTAACCAGGTGGGTTAGGGTTGATCCATTTTAATTTGACTGTGCTGCATGTAGATGAAACTTTTTGGAAGTTTCCAGGAAGTCCTGGCTTTCCTATATATGTATACAAAAGAATACAAAACAATAATTATATATAATTATGTCGTGAGCAGTTTACCTGCTAGATTTGCAATGCAAGAGCCTTGAGGAAGAAAGGCTGGGTGAACACATATGACTTTCATTTTCTCTTCAATATTTAATATTGTTATGACTGAGTAATAGTAAGTTGAACTTTTGACAAGAAGCTGAGCTTTACAAATATTGTTGCATGCAGGATGATCTTCTTGGTTGGATACATGTACAAAACACTTCTGCTCATCTTCACGACTGTTGTCAAACATGATTTGACATTCAATTTCTTCCAATATCACTCTCCATAGCAAACGGATAGTACTAGAATCGTTAGACGTTTTGATAACAGAGCAGTTCAGATTGAAAGTATCATTTGGGCAGAGAGATCTTGTAGAATTACAATCACCAACATTAACGTGGTATTCTCCTGATACACAGGCTAGTCCTGCTAATAAATTATATATTATCGATAAAAATTTGACAGTTATAAACTTACCGTTAAAGATCAAAAGCAAAAATAACATCTTTAATCGCGTACGATATTTCTTTACTCTTTAAATAAAGAATTTTTATTAGGAAGCACCTATAAATAGCCCGGGAGGAAGTTATGCATAGCCATTGTCTATGTTTAGGATAGTCTCGTACCTATAGACCTACTCGCAAGGTTTGGTCTGACTTTGTGTTCCCATGTAATGAATGCGGCGCGAGTGTTGGTATGCAATTAGAGATATTGTGAAATATGAAATCATTCAATTTAAGTAGGTGTGAAAGCGTATGCATGGCTACTCTTCAAGAAATCTGCTACTCCTGCTGCTCTGACTTAAGCAGTAAACCCAAAGATCGTGTTATTATAAGAAAGAAAAACAATGAATACTGCTGTCTATACTCCATAGTTGTAAATGCGCTAAGCAATGAGAAACTTGAAATGCAACCAGAGAAGCTTCACCAAAAGTAGACAAACTATTTTGTAATTTTTGTTTATCTTTGAGAGTAAATCCAAATTCTTTATCAACTTCATCGATTTTAAAGACAATGTTTGCAGTAGACACACTTCAACACTTCAATTTAATGATTTCATATTTCACACTACCTCTAATTGCATACCAACACCCGCGCCACATCCTTAATGGGAACAAAAGTCAACTCGTGTGACCAGACCTACTTTCGCTTGCGAGTAGGTCTGGGGATGTTTTGGGAGTGAGAATCAGTTAAATCGAATTATGAACTTCCTGTCGGACCTGTATAAACAAAGTTACATGCGCACAAAACTACGACAACTGTTGCAATGTTGCACTTGTGCGTAGGAGTATTTCTTTTATTGCAATCAACAAGTAAGTTAATTGCATCTAACCGACTATATAATATTGGTCCTTGTGTAGATATAGATTGCCAATTCACGAATGTTACTTGCCAAACTCAGCCATCATGTTCTGACACTCCTATTGAATTTTACTGTCAGGTTTCTGGAATGTACTTACACTGGTCCGTAATATCTATGGATCTAGATTTATATCTGGACTTTATTTTTACATCTCTTGACATTGGAAGAAATATAACTGTTAGCCAAAAACAATTTCATGCAGCCCTCATTGATGCACAAAGCACTTCTTACCTTTCTAAGCTCACATTTACATCTGATATTTCACTAAACAACACAAAAGTTGCATGTGCTAGTCACTACGATGAAAATTTTCCAAAAACATGCAACTTCTTATTATACGGTAAGTATTTTAATGCGTAAGCCTTACATTCTTTAATGATTCTTTGACATCATACATGCAGCTCCTCCAGATTCACCTAATACTATCTCTGTACAATTTCTATCAAAACATACTTCTGTTCTTCAATGGAAACCTCCATTTTCTGAACTAACAATCACTAAATATGAACTTGATGTGAATCCAATTCCAATGGGAGGTTCTTGTTCAAATGGCACATGCTCTACTGTTGACACGACAATAAATGTTACACATTTGTTGTATAACTGCATTGAGTATACATTTTCTGTCACTGCATTCAATTGTGCTGGAGCTAGCCCTCCTTTTAAGGTCAATAGAGGTTATATAAATCAATATATACCTAAGCCAGAAAATCTAGTTGTCAATATTATCAATGTCACATCTGTTGAGGTGTCTTGGTCAATTGAAGATAATTGCTATTTACAATATACTGTTTATTATGGTAGTAGTGATTCTCACTACTCTGCAAGAGTTCATGACACATCCATTATCATTACAAATTTGGTGAAGGGAAGGACATACAACTTTAGTGTAGCTTCTACATTTGGAAATAGGATAAGTAATTGGAGTGAACCAGTTATTACTTCTTTAAATGGTATATAATTAAGTTTGTTCAGATTCTATCATATATGCATGCTGTTATTTATACGAATGTAGTTCCATTGAAAGTCACCAACTTAACAGTCCTGCCAACTGTATTTGATTGTAGTTCACAAAATGATACGCAGCTACATTTCAACGTCACTTGGATACCCATGGTATATAGTTATGCTTTAAATATAACTCATGCAAAGATTTAAATATCTCTTCAATTTTTTGCAGGATCCGCCACATTCTCCAAGTGTTTCGCATTTCAAAATTCTTTGCAATCTGAATTATTGTCCTATTTTTACAAGGAGTACAATAATTAAGTTGGTATATAATTGTTCAAACAGATTAGACCATATAATTATTACTGTTACCTCATTTAACAAAGTTGGAGAAAGCTTACCAATCTCAGAGATAATAAAAGTTCAAAACAGGAATTCAAATGATAATTCAGGTAAAATTACCATTACAAAATTCTAGTATATTCCTACACTATATAGGACTTTCAACAGTGGCGCTCAGCAGCACAGCAGTCACTGCATGTTTAGTAATTATAATTATTATTATTATAATTACTGTTATAATAACAATAAGATATCTATGTGTGAAGAAACGTCCAACTAAGAATAATGTAGAATTACAACATTTCTTTACACAGAATTAAATATTACATACATGATGTATAGATAGATAGATAGCTGAACAAGATTATATTTGTAAAAAAGTTCTAATATTATTTCGATGGTAGTGAATGTTATTGTTGTTGAGAGACAGTGTTTCTCTAAACATATGAAGACTTGAGAGTTGGTAAAACGATCAAAGACGTCTTTCAAAAGCTTCGAAAGTCGTTTCTGAGGCGATATTTATTTCTGGAAGCGTTAATTACGCCAGTTCGTGAAACCTTAATGCCCAGATTTTGCAGCCGAATTCACTACGATTTTGGAACAAATGGCATTCCATAACAAACAACTATCGTTCAGACTCACCCTACCATAAAAATAATATAGGCCAAAAAGTGTAGAAGACATATAACAATAATGATACATGCACACAATTCCATTAACAATTCTTTACATAGCATTGCAATAAAAATTGTTGTTCAGCAGGTTTCTAGAAAGATTATACTGAGAGACTGACTATGTGAGTCTAATAAGTATCATAAAATTAACTGGTTAAGTATTAAGTTGTACAGATTATGTAACAACAATAGTGACAACTTTTGAAGTTAATTGAAAGAATCTCAGTCAATTGGATCTTTCAGAACTAAGTTTCATTTATAAACTGGCCTAGCTATAGGGTTATTTAGTTATTTCCTACTTCCAATGTAGTCATACACTGAGTTATGCTTCATATCAATTCCTCGCATATACTCATACACTGTGTTTTCTATCATCTGGAATGTTTCTGGAATAGGTACTGTTCCCTTTTCTTTGTGCTTCCAGTGCATCAGACAAATTACTATTGTGACTATTACCACCGTCGGATCCAGAGTGCAGAAATAGGGGGTGCACAGAATGCACGAGTAGCTTGCGGCTATATTTAATAAATATTCATAATTTATTATTCATAGCACACCCCTAATTATAAGGTTTGGTTGCTATGAATATACTTAAAGTAATTATTATATACCACATGGTGTGACTTGATGATTGACAATGAACATTATTATAGAATAAAGCCTGTGCACACCAGGCCCCCCTAGATCCGCCAGTGACTATTGCACAAATAATGATTATCATACTTGTTGTGCAAATTATGATTATAACATTTATTATAGTATTACCTGTATATAAAAATAGAGAGACCATGTCATTAATTGTGTGATGTTTTATTCAGAGATCCTAAATTCATATTTTTAGTTAATATAACAATATTAGTGGTCTTTCCTAAAATGATCATGTTTGATAATGATGCTGTATATGGTTTTGAATAAACCAAATCATCTGATGCAATTAAAGATTTTTTTATTTATTGAGGGAGGAGAAACACTGCCAGTCATTATGTTTGTTGTTGATATTATTGAAATAGATTGTTAATTTTTAAAAGTTGTCAAATCTAAGAAAAAAACATTACATGTAACTGAACAAGATATCTAACCCACAGATATACTTGAAAGAGTCCAATACATTTGTGTTTAGCAAACTTGTCATTGAGGAAGACAGCCATATAACAGTGATAGTGATAACTGTCCATTACCAATGCAATTTACAGCAAAAAAAGAGAACAAATAGATTTGCGAAACATTCAAATCCTCAAATATAATACTTGTACTGCAGTTTCCATTGATGCAATATTTATTGTCAATTGAGGGATTTGTTTGAAGATTGTAATAATTAACAAAACTACCAACTGGTGGCATCCACACAAGCTCAATTACCCAATTGTTTACTTCTTCAAAATATGTAATTACAGAAAAATTAGATGGCATTGAAGGAGTATCTATGAGAATAGAAAACAATCTCAGTTTTAAGCAATATATACTTAATAATCTTAGTACTTCTGTTGTGATGTGGATAAATGTGTCATGCATTTTAAGTGATAATAATATCAAACCTGTTGTTATGTTTAGCGGACATATACTTGAAATATGTTATCACCTATATCCATACTATAACCTGACTGACCAGAAAAGGACTCTTGCATTAGAAACTTTAGCTTTGAACTGAGTATTGCCAACCTGTTGTGTTAGTAGTTCAGATGTGTATGGACCACAGACAATCACTGTACCGACTATGTCAGATGAAGTGGAAAATATGTCATCATATCCATCAAGACCCATATGAGGGCAATGTATTTAACTTGGCATATCAAACTTATTGTTATGTGGGGACAAAACTCATTAGAAAGTCCACAATCAAAGTTAATAACTTCAGCTAAAATACCTACATGCATAAATTGATATGAAAGTCATTAAGTTTTGACTGTTACATACTTCTAAACAGAAGAGCTTTTATAATAATGATGAGCAATCTCTTCCATCTATCCATATCCAACAAAGGAAGAATTTGTGTGAAGACTATGTAACACTAATCATTCATATATAAATCAGTGAAATAGCTATCTAAGTAAGTATGACTTAGATATATTATATATTCCCTAGTCTGATCAATTTAGGGCTTAGCATGTTACATGTATCATAGTCACAGACTAAGTATAGGCTGTTTTCATTCATAGCCTGCCTAACTTATAATAACTGAAATATATGATATAACTTATATATAATTATATATATATATATATATATATATATACACATACATACATACATACATACATACCTGTATTGAGAACTACAACATATTTTTTTAAATAATTAAGTAACATATCTGCTGACTTTATGGCTTAGTTCTTGTTCTAATGATTAAATCTTCTTTCAATTGCAATGGTGGATATTCTACCCTAATGCATTATCACCATGGCTACTATATTACAAACAAATTATTTTAGTGAAAAAAATCTTATATGTGATACCTATAAAATGACAAATGACATTTGACTCATTATTCATATAATCCTGTATTCATAAAGTGTGAGTTACAATGTGCATTGCAATGGTAATGTTAATCATATTGTTTGAGTCAGGAAATCAATACTAGCACTGAAGTCATTCCAACAACAAATCAATTGATCAGAGAAGAGATGTGCTCTCTAAACTACTGAAGGCAAAATTGGACATCCAATTCTACTTTGTAATTTCATATTCTGCTTTGAAGTTTTCCCAAAATATTCCAATTCCAATTATATTTTTTATCCTTTGATGGAATATTTAACAACTAAAATCATATAGCCCAACTCTAACTGGAAACTTGTTACTTCACTCAATTCTAAAAGACAGCTTGCAGTGCTTGCACTCCATGTTTCACCTCATTGATCAATGAAAATAGAATTGAAATTGGAATGTCTGCCTTCGCCTTCTGTACTAAACTGATTTGTATCAATTTTTGCTGCCTATATTAATTAGCCACTTGCAAATATTAATCTACACAATACAAAACAATTAAAACTTAAATTGAGTATTTTACAATGACAAAGAGCCTGCACAGTCATTCCCAGAATTGAATCACAGGCTATATAAAATAAGTGTGAGATAGATATATACCTTTCACATAGAACCGAATAAGTTCAAATTAATGGTCTAATAGTTAACCATCATACTTTGAAAACTGAAAGTTGCTTGTATTTGTGCTTATTTTTTGTTGACTTTTGCCTGCATAGATTGTGTTCTAGTACATCTAACTTTGTTGGTGGTCTATGCCACGTTTGGGACACACATCAATGTGATGAATAATACACGAATGAAACTATGAATGTGACAAGTTATCTTTAAAAGGATTGTTTACACATTTCATCATTCAATGAAACCAATATTCATAAATTATTGGATTTAATAAAAAGATTCATACAGAGGCTTACGTTGTTAGAGTATTATTTCCTAAAATGGTCATGTTTGACACTATATTTAACCCAATTATATATTACCTGATACAATCAATTCGATTTGATATGGCCAACATTTATTTTTTAAACATTGGTAGTTAAGGCCTAGTTAGAAGCTTTGACTTGTTTTAAAACAGCTCGATGGTTTTGAAGTAGATTGATACCTTTGAAACAGGCTGGCTAGCCCTATTAAAAGTAATACTTTTGTGTAAGCTTCTAGGATTATGCATACAAGTTGACAAGAAAGCAGTTAGCATTATAAAACAATCAGCTACTCTATTGTTAAAGCTTTGATTAATAGCTATAAACAAAGCCATAAAGCAATCAAAATTATAGTCAAAACATGCATATATTTCTCTCAGGACCCATTAGCATTGCAAGGCGATGCTCATGAACCCTGGGTCTCTTGTTCTTGCGATTGCTTATAATTAAAATGTCAAATCTTGTTCTTAGAGACTGAGTATCAGTTAACCTTTCCAAATGCATTGAGTTGGTTTAAAAGAGAGTCAGGCCAGCTTTAATAAATGGACTGATGATGGACCATAGTAGTTCTTTATATACAATATAAAGTGCCTATACCAGTGCAGAACCATTCCAATATACACAAGACTAATTGTAACAGCAACTGTGATACTGAGGTAATAATAACTCTCAGCATTTCATTGCATTGTTTTAATCAACTTACGATTGATTGTAAGTAAAACGTAGCTTTAGTATAAGGTGACTGCTATTGGACTAAGTAAGGGCATCATTTTACCAGCACAGTTGTTAGATCAGACATACTCAGCTGTATAATCCCACTATTGAAGAAAAATCACTGTGAATAGACAATTTCTCTAAATACTATCAAACAACATACCTTATGTCAGCTTCCAATTCAAATTTCGAGCACAAAATTAATAATGACACGCCCCAAAGCTAGTGTTTAAATATTTGAGATTAACATTTTGGAATGATAATTGACCTATTTGTACCAACTATTTGAAAGAATTGTTCTCACTTTGTCTACTCTGGTTTATTTCATTTTACTTACACAACTATCCTAAACCCTAGTGATAATAGTAGGGAAAATGAGAGTAGGTGAAATGAAATGTTGATGACTTGAAAAGTACTCATTTGAAGTAGTAGTTGGGATGGTGTGTAATATAATATAAAAATAAATTCTACTCTGATTATTCTAAGCATACTTTATGTCTCTGCCTTAGAGTTAAGTTTATGCATAAAGGTTAAAGATATATGTCCACAATTGATGACCACTTTATTTATATATATATATATGGCATAAAAATAATTGTGCAAATTAAAATAAAGTAGAATAGTGATTATATTTTAAACACAAAACACTAACTGACTATAACCTTTGATTTATTATTATAATTGTATATCAAGTATTAAAATAAGACATTAAACATAAATTATAAATTTAAAATAACACAACAATAAATAAACAATAGTAATAATGATTTGTCATTTAGAATTTTTACTAAATGATGTTTTTGCTATCATGATTTCTTCTTCACTTTCTGTGTCACTACTATTTAATGAAAAACGATGACCTCTTCCTAATGCTTGTTCAATCTCCTCCTCATGTGCCTCTGTTAATGGATATGACTGTACAATCTGATCTGTACTTCTAAACAATAGATTAGCCTAAGATGAGGAAGAAATAGATGATGGGTGGATGGATAGATAGATATGTTGAATAGATGATGGATGGATGGACAAATAAATGGATGTTATAATAATGGATGATTAGTCTAGTGAACTACCCCCTCCTTCTTATTGACTATCTTATGGGATGGGCAGAGAAAAGTCTAGAAGCCTCAGTGTAGGATGTGGGGCAGTATCATAAAGACTGTCCACACAATTAAGATATTATTATTGTATATTATCATTTTGAAAATTGTGGATGAATAACTTCAAAGTTTTGTATATCTGTTTTAAAAGACATCAACAGATTACAATTATGTGGCAACTATAATATAAATTTATTATCATTATGTTAATTTTGTGGTAATTTTCTAGGAGCTATAAGCTTAGTTTGTTCTAACTCCACCTTCATCCATCAAATTATCAAAAAGGAGGAGGGGCTAGTTACTAGACTAATGAATGAATTAACAGTCATGGTAACAATTTTTATGATAACATTTGCTCACATACATCTCCCTTCCATTACTAGACATCTTACTTTAATTGTTCTCCAGTTTAATCTTTGGAGTGCTTGTTTATCCAGAGCATATGCAAAAGCAATCAACACTCCTTATATGGTAAAAATATGCTATACTAAAATGTACATTGTATAATGTAATATACCTGTTAATGGAGATGATGTTACATGAAGTACGAACAGACTAAGATAGGCTGTGTCAGTAGCTGTGAATACTATCCTAGAGAGAGAAAGAGAGAGAGAGAGAGAGAGAAGTTAGTATTGTTAAGGATATAAGCAGTACCTGTTCAGTAGTGGAAAATATTGAATAATAAGGTAGATCACAGGATACCATAGTAATGGTTTGATTTCTCCCTTCAACAATAACTAACAATATTATTAACATCACTGTGTGTGGGCGCATAGCGAGGGTTACTGTAGTCTGTCAGTGTGTGTGTGTGTGTGTTACCCAGGCAAATAGCTTTGAACTGCTTTAACTCGGCAAATACAGCACTGGTAGCCACCAAACTATAAGCTTTAAAAGTCTGAAAAACCTTTGAAAAAAAGCACAGCTTTCAGAAAAGACTTGAGAATTCAATAAAAATCTCCTGCATACAGCTTATGACATTTTCCAATTTATTGAAGTGAGAATTTTTGCAAAAATACTTCTTTGGAAAGTTATGACAGTTTTACTAACTTTTGGCAGTTATCTTTGTCGTTACATTGAGCACGAAATAAAAATACTATCAGCATAGCTGTCATTGGAGAATGACTAACTTTTTTTTACTAAGAAGTTGGAAAGTATTGGACCTTTTGTCAATTAGAGTGCAAAGTACCCAGTAGACGCACTAAAAGGCAAAACTTTTTTCCCTTTGATTGAAGAGAAATGCTGAGTCATCAATAATCATCTTAGGCATCATGTGAGATTATGTCACTTGAAAAGAAGCTGGATAAGACCACAGCGAGGTTAAGCACTTTAGTGCATTTCATATTATATTATGTAATTCAAGCAATATATTGTGGGGAAGAATTGTTTGCAAATCATAAAGTACATTAACACATACTCTTTGACATTGGACATGAGGATCAAAATACCTTGCCATTTTCTAACCTGTAAAGAGATAGAAGAAAGGAATCATCATTAGATGGACAATGAATAGACAAATGAATGGAAGTACATACAATGAACTCACTTGTAGTCTCACTTTAATCACAATAAAAAGATATATTAAAAACAATGTACCAATAAGTAAATATAGAGGAATATACCATCTAAATAGATAGAAAAATGACAGACTTTATCACTATAATTAACACCAGGAGCATATGAAGAAGGAAAAGGAACATTATTCTATTGTACTGTGTTTCATGTTAAATTCACAAGAAATAATATTTTCAACAGATACTTGAAGTTTGAAGTACTTGAACAATCACAAGCAGATTTTGTAGCATCTTAAATACATATTTTTGATTTCATGCTGAATTTGTGTACTCAAGACTGTTTCATTTCTCCTCTTGCTTTCTCATTGCTACCATTTATTTTATGATTATATTAGAACAATAACAATAACAATAATATATTATTTAAATTTTTTAACTTAAGACACTTACACAACAAACTGTAATATTCTACCTGTAGTAAAAGTGGTATAATTATCATACTTTGCTCTGATCCAACTGACAAATAGAGAGATATTCAATAACCACATGATATATTGACTATTAATTACAGACTTACCACCATGCTCCTGGTGGTCCATAGACTTCAAATGTAAAAGGTACCCAAACAAAGAGGATAGGAACAACAAAAGAAAGGACAAAATATGCACTAGTATGAGAGAGAGAGAGAGAGAGAGAAAGAGAGAGAGATTGTGTGTGCGTGTTTATGATATAATAAATTAACTTACATTTCATATTTAGATGATATACTTTGCCATATAATTTTCAACATAAGATTTAATGTGATACCAAAAGTTGACAATAACACAGACCAGTCTAAACAAGATACAATATCATTAACACTATTAATTGTATCTACTAAATTTAACAATTTAAAACATTAGTATTTACTATGTACATGTATTTATTTAATGAATTTACAAGTCACACACACTTAACTCACTACAAATTTTATCAATTTTACAGTACTTGTTAAATTTGTTTTAATTACTACATTAAATAGGAGGTTTATAGTAAATTAAATTAATAAAATACAAAGAGGGTAACTACTATTATATAATTATTACTATAATAACAATTTACCAGAATAGAGTAATAGAAATCCTATAAAAGTACAAAAACAAGATTTGTTTATATTGTCTGGTTCATAGTCAACACGACCCTATATAAAGAGAATGAGACAAATAAACTATCAATACTATGACAATGTGTGTCTTTTATCATTATAAATAACAGCATATTATGAAATAAAGACACACACACTTGCAGCATATATATTTGTATATACGTATTGTGTAAACAAACCATTAATGTTGAAGTAGTTGACAATTACTTATATCTCTTCTACTTACTATTATAATTGATATCACTTACCAGTAAGTATGACACTGAATTAATCAATGAGGCTATACTCAGATATAGGATTAGTCTCTATAAAGAGATATGAACTACATATTTTATGTTTGTTGTCATAGCAACTTGATGTGCAAATCTAGGTAAAAAAACTTGTATTTCTTGAATAACCACATCAGTCCAATCACAAATAAACTACACAATACAAATTAAATTTAAATAGTGTACAAAAAATTATTTAAAATCTATATATAGTTTCATTCTCATGTAGGTCTGGAATGGGACTAGTGCGAGTGTACTCTTTCACTATTAGTATGAGACATCTATCACAAGTCTAATTGTCATATTTCAAACGGAAAGATTATTTAAAGTCAATTTAAGTATTTTAATATTATGTAGAAATTTACCTTCCAAGAAATGAGAAACAAGCAACAGATACTGTAATATCAACTACCACCAACTACATAGTAAATGAAACACATACAAAAACTGATAGAAATGATAAATCAAATAATACATTGTGATTAAAGGTCAGTTGGATTAACTATAACATCCAAGACTCAAGTTTATTGTAGAGTATAATAGTATACATACATACCTCATATATGTCACCATTTGAAGTATTGAACAAAGGACAAGGATAATGAACTTCCACCATAATGTGATAAGCTGTGTTTATTTGCCACACCCACATAATTACTCATTTCCTCTCACACTTTGTTGATATTAAAATAAACCACAATACTAGCAATGATACATTTAAAAAGTTTATATAATACAAAACACACACTGTAAATTATCTATATAATTTATTATTTTTAGTATGTATATAATACAACATTGTTATCTCTCTGTTCACTTATAACAACTTTCTTGTCATTAATTGGATGATTACCCAATGTAGCTTCCTCTCTTCGTCTTAAGTTCTGTTCAAAGTGTTCCTCAACAACAACTCGTAACTTTAAATCTTCATCTCTTACTCTTTTAACATACCAACGAGAAGCAAAGATGAAAATAATTAAACCAACGATAGCAAGCACTCCGAGAATTAAAGTCAACCAACTTGTACAGGACAACTTGAAGGGTCCTTCAATAGGTCTGTATTTAAATATTAGTGATATTAATGATCCTATATCAATACATAAAGATCGCATAAACCAGAACAGACCAATTAATACACCTTTCATACCAAACGGTGCTTGACCACAAAGGAATTCAAAGATACAGATGAATGACAATACATCAGCAACACCAGCAAATAATGATGGTATTAGGATGATCCAGTAGCTAAAGTTAATTGAGGGATCACCTGTTCCCCATACAGAATAACAAGGAACTGTGTCTTCAGTGAATAGCCTACCAAGAAAGTCAAATAGGAAAAGTGAAGTTGTTGCAAGAATAATACTGATAAGTGCACAGCCTATACCTCTTAAGGGATTAATAAGGAAATATTCAAGTTTTGGAAATAGCGGTAGAAGTATCAACTCAAATAAAGGAATGGCTAAAAGTGCTACATCGTCTCCAAGAAAAAAGACAATGAATCCGTTGAATTGTTGCTCTCCCCCTTTAAATTGAGATACAAAATCTATAATTCCATTTGTTACCGGATCTGAGGCCATAAAATACAAAGAGGCAGCACACAAAATAACTAAAATTCTCAAAAATGTCTTCACATTTTCAACGGCTTCATGTGAAAAAGGACCCCCAAACCTAGTTTTTGCAAAATCGATACGTTTTGGTAATTCATCTTCCCAGTATGTCAGTGCACTGCGATTCTCGGGGTATTTATGATGCCAAGTGTATTTGAGAACGCCAAATAAAATTTTGTAAGGATTAGTTTTAGTGATACATTCAAATTTTGACTCAAATTGAAAATGAAGACAAAGACAAAGTGTGTATAAAACACAAGCTAACACACTTACAGCTAAATGTGCTGATACTAAATAAGATTCTGGTAGAAACTCAACAAAAAAAATTGGATTACCAGCTACAAATAAAGCCCAGACATGCCAGTGAATAAAAGCTCGTATCTTTACACTAGGAGCACAAATCATTTGATCAATACCGTATGCTAATACATTAGCATAGAAAAATGACAATGAAATATTAATACAGACAAAAGCAATACTGGAGAGTCCATATTTTCCAATGGAGGATAATGTACCACATGAAGCGTACTGAAAACAACCACTCAAACATTGCAACAAAGTTCCAGCCCATCCGGTCCATAGACTCAACCGAATAGCAGATCCTCGACCAATTTTGGCATCAGCGGCCCAGCCAGCAATTGGAATCATGAAATAAATAATATTTCGACCTAAATTAAGAACGCTATAAGCTTTTTCATTTCTTTCAGGAGCAGGAGACCAACATGAGTTATCATCAGGAGGTGATGAAATGTCACGTACAATATAGTAAGCCATGACTGTACATATACTAATAGTTGGAGTATAGAGGACGAGGAGAATAGGAGGTAAAGTAAGAGTTCTGTCTTTAAGCTCTTTGGTATATTTTTCCATACAAGATCTGGAAGAAGAAAGACGAGAATTTGTATTATCAAGAGACAAAGGAACGTCTTGTTGTTCATTTTGTAATTCTACTGCCATGATGATCACTTTACTTCGATTACTAAATCTGCTAAGTATTAGACTGCAGCCTAACAACCGTGTATGAAGGTGTGGCCATTATGTAATAATGATAAAAGTTCGACTGAAAGGTTATATTGACAAGTAGTATTTCCTTTGTAATTCTATAGTAGAACTTCACTGACCTTTAATTTCTTTTGATAAACTAAGTGTTACTCCATTGTCCTACTGGTCTCATACAGATTGAATGTCACTTTTGGCCCACCAAACCAAATGATGTTACACTACACATGTATTGCTGAATATAAATTCAAATTGTTAGAGACAAGAGTGAGTGCATGTGAGGATTAACTTTAAATAAATATTGAAAAATAACAATTTGACATTACACTACATGTACATGTACATCACAATATAATTTAAATTAAAATAAATAATTTGTCAAAAATAAACTACAAATAAAACACAAACAAAATAAAAAGAAAAATTACTCAATAATAATTATTTATTTTATTTCACTAATCATGTACACAATAGGATATTATTATACCAGCTATGTTAATATTAATAATATAAAATTGAAGTCTTCAGTAGATGAGAGAAATCAATGAATAAGGAAATATATATTATATTATGAATAGAATTAATAATTAGTACCGCCCACACCTCCTAACACTTTACTCTGTCTTCTTTGTAAGTTTGTTATCTGTTTCTCCATTTTCTTCAAATACATTCGTAATTCCTTGTTGTTTACAGATTCCTGAAAGAACAAAGAAAAAATATACATAACATGTCAATATATAAGTAGTTATGTACAAACATGGATACAAGTTATTGTTGTATCAAACTATCTATTACTAAATTATGTTTTTTGTTATATAAAATTCTGAGCAAGAAACACTTGATCAAAATAATTTATTGACAATAAAAATCCATGAGGATGCATCAACTCTATTAATAGCCCATGATAAAAGATAATGTCATTACATATATATGTACATGTCATTCTATGCACATACATTATAGATATCTAACCTTTTCCAATCTATCTTCTAACTTCTCCACTTTCACTTTTAAATTACCAACAGGCTCACTCTGTACAGACTACAGTAAGACAATAGTAACATATTAAAATAGCAGTGTCTCTATACTGTTATATAGTACATGTATAAGAAGTAAAAAAACTTTATATTATATTTATATTAACTTTATATTATAATAACATTATAAAATAGAAGTGTCTATGTGTACTTTGATATTGTATTGTATTAGAGTAGGGAAAACTTTGTGTAAGTGAGATAAGATAACAAAATTTGGAAGATTTTAAATTTAACAAAATGCTGAACAGTTACTATACAATAGTAACCATAGTAATATTTATTGTAATTATACAATTGTTGTTACATAAATTTGAGGCAAAGCTTGCATCTGATAATGTTGGACTATAACTTCATGGAAGATTTTTTCTTAGATCAGTCCAATCACAATAAACTATACAATACAAATCAACTAAATTAATTCTAAATAGTGTACATAAAATTATTTACGATCTATATATAGTCTCATTCTCATGTAGATCTGGAATGTGACAAGTGAGAGTGTACTCTTTTGCTATTAGTATGAGACATCTATCACAAATTTAATTGTCATATTTCAAAGGGAAAGATCATTTAACGTCATCATAAGTACTTTAATATTATGTAGAAATTTACCTTCCAAGAAATGAGAAGCAGGGAACAGATACTCTAATATCAAACTACTACTAACTACACAGTAAAAGAAACACATGTAACAATTGATAGACATGATAAATTAATACTAATGATTGTTTATAGGACAGCTTAATTAACCATATCTATTCTTTGTGGAGTACAATAGTATATGTACATACCTTATGTGTGTCACCGTTTGAAGTATTGAACAAAGGATAAACTTCCACCATAATGTGTTTACTCGCCACGCCCAGTTTATAATTACTTTTAGTGTGCAATTAATAAATCATTTTAAAATATATTAGTCAATTTAAATTACAATGAATCACTTATACTTCCAATATACTTGGTTATCTAGCTTTAGACTTTAATCACTGCTTTATTTAGTTTTAGTAATGCTATTATAACTATTAAAAATATTATACACAATATTATATTACAATTATTCATAACCACTTACCATCAAATTTTAAAGTAACTTCAATTACTAATCATATTTCCAAGTTTGGAGGCTACCTTGAAGTTGTATTTCTTTTTATAATTGTGTGTTGTATAATATTATATTAGGTAGTGCCTATAAGTCCAGCAGGAAGTTTGAGATTACCTATTTAATAGATACTGGTACCAATCCAAACACTACCAATGACAGAATAGAAATAATTGTGTGATAAATGTATGCTTTGATGCATTTAGTAAGGATCAGTTAAATATATAACAAGGTATGAACTTCCTGCTGGACCAATTGACACTATTAATATTATGCAATATGCAGCCTGTTATGTAAACCCACATATGCAATGCTAATTACCAGGCCTATACTGTAATGATCATATTTTAATGCTTTCACAATCGCTTCTTATATGAGTTATAGATCCACCCAAACCGAAAATGTTCAAACTGATGTCATCTACGTGTTTCTTGGATCATTGCTTCAGACAACGAATGCATACTGCAATATGTCATTACATTTGTTGATAAATTTGGGACCACTAAATGTTTTTAAAAAACTACTCCAATGATTAAAATATCTCTTCAATTTATTGCAGGATCTACTATATATATTATCTCAATTTTAACCAATATATACTTGATAATCTTAGTGCTTGTGTTGTGACATGGCTGACAGTTTCATGCACTTTAAATGATAATAATGTTAAACCTGCTATGTTTAGTGAACATACTTGTAAGATGCTATCACCTCCATCCAATCAACAATCTGATTGACCAGAAAAGGACTCTTCTGCCAAAAATGTTGTGTTAGTAGTTCAGCTATATATGGACCACAGAGAACTATTGTACCAACTATATGTCAAGTGCATGAAGTGAAAAATATATATGGTCATATCCATCAAGGCACCATATGAGGCCAATAAATTTAACCTGGCATATCAAACACATTGTTATGTTGGGACAAGCTTATTAGAAAATCCACAGTCATAGTTAACAACTTCAGCTGAAATACCTGAATGCACAAATTGATATGAAAGTCATTTATTGTTATGTACTCTAAACAGAAGAGCTTTTATAATAATGATAAGCAATCTGTTCCATCTATCCATATCCAAGTATGCATATGGAGGACTTTAAATGAAAATATGCAATTATTCAGCTCAACCAAAAAAGTTGTTTGCAAGTCAAGACTATGTAACACTGCGTAATCATACATAGATCAATCAATCAAATAGCTATCTAAGTAAATACAACTTAGATATATATTCCATAGTCTATCATTTTAGGGTTTAGCATGTTACATATATCATAGTTACAGACTAAGTATAGGCTCTTTCATTTATAGCCTACCTAACTTATATACGTGTGTATGTATATATATATATATATATATATATATATATATATATATATATATCTGTGATTTAATGGCTTATTTACTAAGCATCAAAATTATAATAAAAACTTCTATGATCAACATCATCATCAGATTCAGGTGGTTTAATGACGACTTCACTTGTCTACTTGTTTTCACTCAAACAATGTTAACTGAAATACTGCTATTTATTCAATTTAACCTCACTACTGCATTATCCACCATTCCATAAATATCGTTAATGTATTCTAAGTATAATTGTTATAATACTTTCCTTGACTTTTCATTGATTGGTAGTTCACTGAGTAACTTTTCTAAAGATTGGTTTCTAGCCTAATATATAGTTGTTAGTGGAAATTAGTTTTTTTTCTTTATTCAAGGACAGAGAGACCAGCTATATAGTACACGTGGAGGTGTGGTGAAGGTGTGTCCTGGCTTCAAAACTGATATATAATGTGCAAATTTGGTAGTTCCAAGAAATAACACCGGTCTTCTTTGATATGGCAGCTGCAGTTACTGTTACAACTGAACAACCACTCCAATAGACTCTAGAACTACAATAATATAGCTAAGAATAAGAATTCTAGCTCAGTCGCAACAACTCAATCAAACTTCCGTCAGTCCCCGCCGCTAAACTTCGCAGAAAAAAACAACCGCTGCGATGACGTCAACTGGAAAAGACTTTGCAATTAGTGGAACTGCAGCATGTCTGTCGCATCTTATACACCATCCTTTATACACGCTGAAATCTCAAATGATGTATCACGGACACAACTTTAGTCTAAGGCAATTTGTTAGACAAGTAGTGAGTCAACCTACCTTTCTATACAATGGTGAGTTATAATAAAACTAATAATTCAGTAATATACATACTGAACCTTAGGTCTAATCCCTCGTATGGTTGGTATCATGCCAGAGAAAGCTCTGAAAATGCAAGCCTGGTACATTGTAGGACGATACATCGAAAAGAAGAACAATAATTTGAAGTACACTAAATCAATAATAGCAGGAGCAGTAGCTGGAGCAGCAACATTTATAGTTGGTAAGTGATTTAATTTAATTTAACATAATTATAATAACCACATTAACACTAGGATGTCCATCAGAACGAGTTATGGTTTTAGCTCAAGTCCAGAAACAGGGATTTTTTAAAGTTATAACTACAACTGGTCTTAAAGGTCTCTACAAGGGATGGACTGCAACACTTTACCGAGACGTGATGTTCAACATAATTTTTTTCACGTCAAGAGGGTATTTTGTTGAACAATATACAAACATCACTGGATCTGAACCACAAGCATTTAAGCGTGTAGCTTTAGGACTGCCAGCTGGTTGTTTATCATGTACTATATCCTGTCCATTAGATGTAATTAAAACAAGAATGCAAGGACAAAAACTTGGTAATAAATAAATATTCCTATACTTAATGGTTTAATTCTTTTCTCTTGTTTAGATGCTAAATATCAAAGCTTTTCTAAAATCTTCATAAACATTGTTCGTGAGGAAGGGCCTCGAAATCTAATGAAAGGGTTGCTTCCTCGTCTAATAGCTGTCCCAAGTATGATGTCTGTATTTTATGTTATTAATGAAGAACTTGAACACTTGTTCTCCTAATTTCTTTTTTAATTCAATCTGCTAGTCATACATAACGAGTGTTATATATGGTATCAAATATCTAAGCTGTTATTTCTTATGACTTAGTTGAATCAATAAAAAATACTTTGACAATACTAGTATTGTACATCACTATACCAGTATACTAATACATCAGTACATCACTATACCAGTATACTAATAACAAATAAATTACTTTACACACATAAATCTTATATGATACATATAAAATGACAAATGACATGATGATGGTGAGTCATTATTCATACAATCATGTGTTTATAAAGTGTGTGTTACAATGTGCATTGCTGTACCTTCAACGATATTCACTAATAACAAATAAATTATTTCACAGACATAAATTTTATATGATACATATAAAATGACAAATGACATGATGATCATGAGTCATTATTCATACAATCCTGTATTTATACAGTGTGAGTTACAATGTGCATTGCTGTACCTTCAACAATATTCATATAGTTGAGTCAGCAGACTGATGTCTTAGACATAAAATTGTATTGTTTGGTCATAGTGTCATTTTTAATTAGTCATATTATCTGATGTATAATTCAAGAAAAGTTTATAAATAATTCTAAGGAAATAACGACTTCAACAATTTCATTTGAATCAGATAATCAAAGTGAACACACCACAAACACATCAATCAGGAAAGAAATACATTTACTGATTTTTATCCTGATTTTGTAATCTACATAAAAAGTAATGAACTACACTATCAGTGAACATGATATACTATAGACATGTAAATGGCAAATCATCATGTATCAAGTAACACTTCCATTTGTATCCTTTGTTCCAGTTATTATAACTGACTCAAATGAGGATAAATAATCATGAAGAATTACAGAATATGGTACAGACATGAGCTTTAGTAGTATACTACAAGAGAATGATTTGAATGTCCACGTAACTACACACTGCAGAGTAATAAAGAAGTTTGAAATTGAGTGTTTGACAATAACAAAAAGCCTACACAGTCAGTCCCAGAAGTAACTCACATATAAAATCTGTCAAAGAGATAGTTATAACTTTTATACATAACCAAATAAGTTCAAATTAATGGTTTAATGGTTAAGTATTAAAAGTGAAAGTTCATTATATTTCTGCTTATTTTTGTTGAGGTTTGCTTACATAGATTGCATTTTAGTACATCTCTCTCTGTAGATGGTCTATGCTGTGTTTGTGACACACATCAATGTGGTGAATAATACACAAATGAATGTGACAAGTTAAGGATTATTCAGGGAATCCTATAAAAAGATTTATATAGAGTCTCCTCACATTCTTAGTGTATTATTATCTAAAATAGTCATGTTTTGAATCTTGATGCCATATTTAACCTAATTATTAACATACATGCAATAAATTTAAATTTGAGGGTCTTACTCAATTGTTAATATTAATTAATACCTCCTCATGTATATCTGTGAATGCATATGATTGTAGATGATGGATGGATGGGTCAATCGATCGATCGATCATGAGAGAGAGAGAGAGAGAGAGGGGGGGGGGGGGGGGGCTGAATAGCAGCTACTCGACCAATTTGGTATCAGCAGCCCAGCCAGCAATCATGAAATAAATAATATTTCAATCTAAATTAAGAAGACTATAAGCTTTTTTAACTCTTTCAGGAGCAGGAGACCAACATGAGTTATCATCAGGAGGTGATGAAATGTCACGTACAATATAGTAAGCCATGACTGTACATATACTAATAGTTGGAGTATAGAGGACGAGGAGAATAGGAGGTAAAGTAAGAGTTCTGTCTTTAAGCTCTTTGGTATATTTTTCCATACAAGATCTGGAAGAAGAAAGACAAGAATTTGTATTATCAAGAGACAAAGCAACATCTTATTCATTTTGTAGTTCTACTGCCATGCTGCTTTGATTATCAAAGTGCAACCTAACAACCATGCATTAAGGTGTGGCCATTATGTAATAATTATGAAAGTTCCACTGAAAGGTTATATTGACAAATTCCTTATAGTAAAACTTACTGACCTTTAATTTCTATTGATCAACTAAGTGTTACTCCATTGTCCTACTGGTCTCATACAGATTGATTGCCACTTTTGCCTCACCAAAGTTCTACTACACATGTACTGCTGAATATAAGTTCAATTGTTAGAGACAGAGTGAGTGGATGAGAGGATTAACTTTAAATAAATATTAAAAATAACAATTTGACATTACACTACATGTACATGTACATCACAATAATTTAAATTAAAATAAATAATTTGTCAAAAATAAACTAAAAATAAAACACTCACAAACAAATAAAAAGAAAAAATATTCAATAATAATTATTTATTTCACTAATGATGTACACAATAGGATATTATTATACCAGCTATGTTAATAATTATTAATAATATAAAATTGAAGTCTTCAGTAGATGAGAGAAATCAATGAATAAGGAAATATATATTATATTATGAATAGAATTAATAATTAGTACCGCCCACACCTCCTAACACTTTACTCTGTCTTCTTTGTAAGTCTGTTATCTGTTTCTCCATTTTCTTCAAATACATTCGTAATTCCTTGTTGTTTACAGATTCCTGAAAGAACAAGAAAAAATTTACATAACATGTCAATATAAATGAATATAAGTAGTTATTTAACACAAACACAGACACAATTAATTGTTGTATCAAACTATACATCACTAAATTATGTTATATTGTTATATAAAATTCTAAGCAAGAAACACTTGATCAAAATAATTTATTGACAATAAAAAAATCCCATAGGGATGCACCAGCTCTATTATTAGCCCATGATAAAAGATAATGTCATTACATGTACATGTAATGACACTATACATGTACATGTAATGACATGTATTAGATGTATATGTACATGTCATTCTATGCACATACATTATAGATATCTAACCTTTTCCAATCTATCTTCTAACTCCTCCACTTTCACTTTCAAATTACCAACAGGCTCACTCTGTACAGACTACAGTAAGACAATAGTAACATATTAAAATAGAAATGTCTCTATATTGTTATATAGTACATGTATAAGAGGTAAAGAAAACTTTGTGTAAGTGAGATAAAGAAAATTTTGAGGATTTTAAAACCAACACAATGTTCAACAGTTACTATACTATAGTAACCATAGTAACCATTATTGTAATGATACAATTATTGTTACTTACATTTGAGGCAAAACTTGCATCTGATAATGTTGGACTATTAGCTCGTTGAGGATCACTAGGAGGAGGAGGGCTATAGGATCCATCAAGGACTCCAGCACTCTCTGTTTGTTTGACCCACTCAGCAACACTTCTATACAAGAGAGAGAGCACATGTAACAATAACACTAACTAATATTAACTATATCCATTTTGTACATGTATTTGCTCTTTACTAACACATTAACATACTTTTTTTTAAAGCAATAAGTACATGTAAGTAACTGTACATACACGAGTACATGTACATATACCCATTATTCATAATAACACATATTATGTACATATACATACACCTATACATGTACATATACCCATTATTCATAATAACACATATTATGTACATATACATATACCTATATATGTATTCTTCATAGCATGTACATGTAATGTAACTATACATGTACTCTCGTGTACTAGTGTTACTTAAAACACTTTCTCATACTAATGTACATGTAATATCTTACCGACAATAACTAGTAATGTCTCCCATTACAGAATCCCATGACAATTGATCGTTATCAGACATAGGCTGATCAAATTGAAATCGTTTCTCTGACTGACTCTTTGGACTTCTTCGATGAGTAGTATCAGATAATGTATTATGTAACATTCTTTTGGCCATAATTCCTTTGTGTTTAACAGTTTTGGGTGAATACTCCTGTGTGTGGTGTCCATCTTCCTCAGCAATACCATTGTGAGTATGGCTTCTTGTAGCCAGAGATGAGGGTTTTACAGGAAGAGGTAGTGTTCTATGTTGTGGAGAGGAGAAGGGAGAAGTAACTGAACTGGAAGTCCCACGTGATCTGAAATATTTATTTTCAGATTCATCATCACCTTCACTTCTGTAATAGAGAGAAAGATTCAAATTATACAAATACAATTAGAGTGATTTCTCACACACAAATACAATTTATCTAATAAATATTACATTCTGGTCAAATACTACATGTAATAAACTATCTATTACACAAATATATTATCCAAGTGGATGGTACCTTCTACTAGGAGTGTCTTTAGGAACATGATTGAAAGTGAAAGCTGTCTGGTTACTTCGCTCAGTGGGTGTAGTAGGTCCAGCTGGTCCAACTGAGGACTTCATTGGACTACATGGTTGACTTTTAGTTCTAGCCTTAAAAGATCGAGGAAGTGTTTGAGTGTATGCTTTGAGTTCCCAGAGTTGGGTACGAGCTCTGACAGACATTGCAGATATCTTCTCTTCATTAACAGATTCTTGAGAATTATCTTCAAACTGTTCCAAGACTTCATCAAGTAGCTTTGTTGGTGAGTCTTCACCACTGGCTTGTGGAGTAAGTTGACTAGTTTCATCATCCATTGTTGTATCAGGCACAAGTTCAAGAGGAGGTGGAGTGGGGATCACTTTTTGTCGAAAAGGTTGTCTAACTTGAGCATTTCTATGGAAAGGAACTTCAATAAGTGGGCGATCTGGTGGGGGTAGACTCTCTCCCCTCTCTCTCTCAATCACAGGTTCATTGTCAAGAATTTCAGTTGCATCCCAAGACAACGGTCGATTGACATGACGTTTGTGAGAGTACTTGATTTCATTTTTATGCACATGTAACATAGGATGTTGGTCTTGTCCAACTGTAATAGGAACGTGATGAGAACTCTTTCTTGAGGGACGTCTCTGTGGAGCATTAGAATACTGTGAGAAACGCTTAGTCAGTTCTTGGACTTGACCAATTTGAGGCATTGTCTCTGAACTTTTCTCTCCCAGAGCTCCTGGAGTTGGAGGTTTTCTCCCAATAACAGACAGTGGTGAGGCCATATATCGTCTATCAGGTATGTGAGTGCTCTGAGTGACATGAGTGTTCATATAGGGAGAGGACACTTCAATGTGATGATCTGCTGCTTGTGGTGTCCAGGAATACCTCTCTCCACCTGATTCTCCATCTTCACCATAATGGTCCATGATATTGTTAGCTAATTGTAGAACACTTTGTCGAATTGCTTTAGGCTGAGATACCTAGTGAGAGAGATATTATATTTTACACAACATGCAATAAATTAGTTTACCTTTAATCTGGAATAACTTTTTCCTGAGGTGACACTACTAGGACTTACTGGACCTGTTGTTGAAGTTGTACTCTTTGCCGAGGGTGAGCCTGGTTGACTGGTCCGTGAACCATAACTTATTAGACGATCATAGATGTTCTCATCATCCTAGGAAGAATAAAATGAAGGGACAAACCATTAGTTAATATAAAAAACACATGCTAAACATACTTGGTAAGGGTCAATAACTTGTAAGTGATCTGGGCGTGATTTTTTCCTGTAGTGTTGAAAATCATTGTTGTACCTTTTGGAGTGAGCATTAGTGCTGTTGTTAACAATGTTGTCATTTTGTCCCAAGGCAGTAAGAGGTGGAGGGGGAGAACGTTTATAAGATCTGTAGGGTGGACAAGAAAAGAGTAACACATCCACATTTACATGTACATATTCACTGTACATGTAAAAATCCATGTATATTTCTTACATGTCATTCTTTTCCTGATTACTATCAGTTGGCTCAACATCAACGTCTCCTAATATTTGTGGACGACTTGACCAGACACCCTCCCAATCGATATTACTCCTTTGAATGCGTGGTCTGTTAATAAAGACATCAAACTACATATCAATTCTATGTAAGTTTAATGTGAAAACTAAAGTACTTAATAATAGATAAGTGGTCTAGTTAGTTGAGGCTTTCAATGAAGTTAAGCAATATTGAGTATGGGTATTAAAATGATGGGAGAAGGAGGGGACCCAAGGTACGCAATCTTTCGACAGATACGTTGTAATAGTATTACATTTTAAGAAATAAACTTTACCTTTCAAGTTTAGGCATAGGTGGAATGACAAAAGCTCTGACAATAGATCTGTTCTTATCATGTAACAAATTTTCTATCTCATGAGGTGGATTACAACAGATAAGTTTATCTTCAACCTGTAAGACTCTAGCACCTCGCTGTAGACCTCTCATCTTAGCTAGTCCATCTACTTTGACTACAGTACCATCTTGATCAATGGTAAATCCTAAAAGTCCAGATATAACACTACGACCAAACTCCAAAAGAATAGCCTTGGAGAGAGGGGGGGGAGAGAGAGAGGATCATATTAGTATCAACAAAATCAAATAAAATCTTGTTATTATTACACAAACATTAGTTATAGTACATACACTGTAATGTGAATTTCTCTTACCTCTTGGGCTTGTGAGAGAGCCATCAATCTCTTAGTAAAGTCTTGAACATCCTCATCAGTGTCATGACATTCAAGACTAATACAAAATCCTTGATCATAAAATAAATTTAACCTAAAAAAAAGACAATCAATAAAGGAAGTCAAAAGTAGAAAGATATTAGCCATCAAGAAGAGATAATTATATTTAAATAATACAAAGAATGGCAGTATGTGATAATAAGCTTTACTAAGTATACAGAATATAACATTAAATACAATTATAATAGTACCTGCTTCTGTCTTGTGAGAAACCAGTAATATCTCGTGTTGGAATGTGCAACAAAGCAACCTAATATATACAAATAATAATAATAATAAATATATGCCCAGTCGTTAATTTATCATATTGTATTTTAGTGTAATTTGTTGTAAAAATAATAACAATTAATTCAATCTATGACAGGGGTTACTGACCTTACTACTGTCAATAATAGTAAGGACATCAGGAGCTAAGCAGAGCGTACACTCGAGGGAGAAATCATGTTCCTCAGAAAATGGTAGAGGCTAAAATAGAGAGAGAGAACAAAACAATTAATCAAAGCCTCCATATGCACACATGATAATGTACTAAATCACATGATAGTCACATGACTTACTTTCCAGTGTCTCATTATAATAGAGACATTCCACGTAATTGCTCCAGGAGTGAATAAAAGAGGACTAACTAAAGCAACACGATCTCGTTTACGACTAAACAGACGACCTACAATAGCAATCAATATAAGTAATATTTACCTAAGAAATATTATTCTAAATAGTGGCTATGTGATAAATAAATCAATAATATTAAACTAGATTAAGATTACATAGTAAAAGAAATACAAGAGAAATTATGGACATAGAATAATATGAAGTTGAATAATTAGAAAGTACTTTACAATGTAATAAAAACTGCAAGACTGAATGGAATCTAGTGTTATTAAAATTACATGTATCTCTGTAGCACGCACTATAGCAATGTTATTGTCATTAACTCATACAACAATGGAGTAATGTTGTTTGTAGTATATTACCTAGAGCTCCTCCTCCAGCCTGATCTATAGAGATAGATGTGGCAGCATCTTTACAGAGATCACTAAGATATTGTTTACGAGTTCTTGTGGCCATTGCATACAGCTTGTCACTATGTAGAGCAGCATTACAGGCATTGATTACTGTGTGAGTGTGTGTGTGTGTGTGTGTGTGAGAGAGAGAGACAGAGACAGAGAGGGAGGGAGAGAAAGTATATTACTTGTTTCATTCTCATGTACAATACATATTAAAATACTGTCTGTAGTAGACAGTACTACTCACATTTAGCAAGGATAAAGTTTCTGAATTTTTCACTTTTCTGAAATGTTCCAGTTTCTGGAATGGGTGGACCAAAATAAGGAACATCATTACTACGAGAGACAGCCACTCTGAAAACAAGAAGATCACTAACTAAAACAACATAACGTACACAATTATATTACTTACTTATATTCTGTGAAGTCAGTGTTTGGGTTATTGACTCTAACAACAATGAAAATATGTTGAAAATGAGAACGGATTGATTTGGGAGAGAAAGGCTCAGATCCAGGCTCTTGAAAAATCAAAGTCACTATGTCATTACCAATGTGACGTTTTCGTAATAGCTAGAGAGAATTTTATATATTATAAATATGTATTTAACTATCTGCAATAATCTATCCTTCCCTCTATCCATTCATCCATTCATACCTGTTGCTTGTTAGCTGGTGTGAAAGGTAGTAGTGTCGATATATGAAACATCACTTCAGAGTTTTCATATTCAGTGAACACACTATATTCTCCAGTTGTATCAGCTAAACAAACAATATAATAAATACACACATAGACCTCATTACAGTACAATATCATATACATACAAGATAGTACATGTATGATTTTTGTTAGTACACCAATCTAATCAAATTCATTAATTGTCAAAAAATAAACCAAGTAGCTAGCAGTAAACTATCGATTAAAGAGGTTATTATATTACAACTCAATATCCCTTGAGACAAAGTTAAATATACTCGTGAAACATAGTCACATAATGTAGGCCAGCTGTGGGTATATATCATGTGATAGTGTTTACTAAGAAATAAAGTTAAAAGTACAACTATCACATACACACACACACACACACACTATATTATAATATATACATGTATATTATCAATTGGTTAGTTGAACTTACTTTTATTATCCAATTGCGCTCTGTATTTGTTAAATCCTTTCATTTTCACTTTGTCTCCAATCAATTCAAGAAATTCATCAAATGCTGGACTGCCCCGCTCTGAGAAATAAATAAAAGTGATAACATAAAAGCTAAATTAAACTCTAACATTTATTTAATAGACTAGTACAACCACACTCTATTGATTACAATAATGAGACTTATTACTGAGTAATCTCCTTATAAATTAAAATAAATATGAGCTCAATATTATCACTAAAAATGACAATCTCTTTAATGATTGTAAAGAGTAAGCCCCTAGTAATTATACTCACCATTATTATACCACTCCTCTTCATTAGTTTGTCCAGCTTTACAATAGAGTACACCAACTTTATATCTGTTGTTGAGTTCCTGTTCATCAAGACGCATTAACTCCTTCTGTGTCTAGATAATGAAAGGGTCAAGTGAAGATATATTCATCACACTCATCCAATATATGTAACATGTATTAGTGTACATGTACATGTACAGTAAATGTACATTATGTTTGAATGGATTGTGTTAAATAATAAATTTCTGAATTATGCAATCTGTGTTTAGATAACGAAAGGTTCAAGTGAACTTAGTGAAGATATATTCATTATACAATCCAACACAAGTATCATACATTACAGTACATGTACATGTATTGTAAATGTACATTATGTTTGAATGGATTGAATTAAATAATAAATTTCTGAATTATGCAACTTGTCGTGAGAATAATTAGTAACAATGTAGCATTAATTCATTCTACAAACATTAACTAATAATCTTTTAATATTAGTCTTAAAATGAACTATATATTATACTGGACAAAATGAAGTCAATTCAAAGTAGATAATAATATAACAGTAAATAAACGATGTAACCCAATAATCTGAATAATCAAGGAGACCACCATTACATCATACGTAAACAATGATGAAATATTTCCATTTTTAATTTCCTTATTATTACATGTATATGTACATGTAATGCATGCCAAGTCAGTTGACACTTGACATAGTTGTCTTAAGGAGAATACCCCTCAATTATATGATATTAATTGAAAACAGAAATATATATGTATATGTATATATATGTAATGCAATGCAATGAATGTTACATGTATATTGTAGGTTTAGCCTGTTTTTCATGTATTGTTAATCAAATCATACCTTTTCATCATATTTAGCAAGTTTAAGTGTCGTATTCTGTAGCTCTCCTTGAGTTATATAATCAATAACAACACGAGGAGGAATACCTCTATTAGACCCCGCTCTTATAGAGGATGGTATACTCTCTTCCATGAGAGTACCTCGCAATGTAGGAATCTAAGAATTAAGATATTGTTATATAGAACACACACATTAAGTGTAGCAATTACAACAAAAGTACGGACAATTAGACATGTATATATATGTAAAGATTAGCGAACTGTGAAGGATCATATAACATGAGTAAACGTTAATAGTAACTCTGGCTTTATCTGGTCGCAAGTATGTGATATAAAATACATTACATAAACCTAATTACTAATGTCTTATACATCACTAATACTGCATTATACATATATCATATAATGTGCATTACTAATTACTAAGTTAACTTACTTCACTTGTTCTCAGTATAACTCTGTATTGATATTTGGCAGACATCCGTTCACTACTTGGTTGTCCATGAGAAAAATGATGAATGACATCAGGATTGACTTTTTCTCTCTTTAGAGATATGACAATGGGTCCTAAACCTTCATGAAAACCTACAAAATTTTGATGTTCTGTGTGTGTGTGTGTGTGTGTGTGTGTGTGTGTGTGTGTGTGTGTGAGAGAGAGAGAGAGAGAGAGAGAGAGAGAAATATAGTAAATTAAAAATCAATAGTGTTCAATGCTCATAAATAAATTATTTGTACATGTTTGTACATAACAGATGTCCACTATTATATTAATCATTTTAAATAACAATTATTATATTCACTAGAGCTACAAATGAACATTTTTACATACAATAAATACACAAGAGCTTTGTCTAGTCACACTGGGTTATCTTGCCAAGCCATCTGGACTCACTACAAACATTACATTCCTCAGTGAAACTATAGTACTACAGTAAGTTAAGTCAATGATCTTTTATTACATGAACTTACTCATTCTACATACTAACTATATGTTTATTATAAGACATAACAAGTCTAGAGGCTATTTACATGTACCAGCTGTTGCATTTGCATCAGTTTAGTCACCACTAACACAATGGTCAGATGACTCAACAACTATTTATGTGTGACCTATGTTTAATGGTATTGACTTCAAAGCAAAGGACATGATCATAAACACCTTAATTCTTTGGATCACTGCCCAGCCAATGTGAAAGAAAGACATGGAGTAAGAGATGTTGTGGTTTGATCGGGAAAAGTCCATTTACTACAAAATGCTTCAACTATAACTTTAATTTATTTAACAATACCACAACAAACAACATTACATCTAGTATATGTGGTCAGAGATGTACTGTTCTTTTAAGAGCTATCACATCTATGACTATAAATTCTACATACCTAGAGTCAAGATAAACTTACAACATCATAATACATTATTAACTACTATATAAACAACACAACTATTGTAATAATAACTAGACTTCTCTCGTAAACACATAATCCCATGAGAAATGTACAATTGTTAATCACCAATACATGCTACATGAGTAGATATACATGTACATGTAGTCGTGTAAACATTTGACATGTACATGTAGAATAATATACAAGTACAAGATAGGCTTTACAGTACATACAATGTTATTGTATTGTCAGTAGATCTATATCGATAATAAGGAAAGGATTTATAGTGATAACATCACCGTATATAGAAGTATTCACTTTATCATTATAGGTAATTCTATTATTTCAAATAGAGGTAACATGACACTAATGAACTGTTGATAAAACAATTACTATATTAAGAGAGGCAAGATCATTATCACACAAAAAAAACAATAGCAGAAATACATAAACACAGAGCTACAAAATGAACAACAACATTAATATCACTAAAATAACTATTATAATTTACTTAAATACTACAAGCTAAGATGAAAGAGCTTTCATTTCATATGTATAGTGTATTGTAGGTGTGTAGTTATAACAGTCTAAACTCTTCACATGATCATCACAAAAACACACCTGCCCACATAGAGTCTGTTTGTTCTGGATAGTTAGAGTACAACTGTATACAGTAACTATGTTTGTGGTCAGAGGGTCAGTTGATTACATACTATGATTGATAGTCATAGAGTATAAATAAAATATAGTACATATACATGTACAAGTACATGTATATGTACATGTATATATCATATATTGTTGTTATGTCTAGTTGTCATAATAAAGATTCATTGAGGCTATATACATGTGCATGTACACGCAGTGTTGTCACTAGTGTTGGTCATATATGATCAATACAGGATAGATGTCCCAAAAGGGTTCAATTTGGTGAGAATGCCATCTCAAATTATCACAACAAATGTTGTATCAACATTGATTAAAAATAGGCACACATGCACAAACTACGCTAACTAATGACAGCACAGCAAGTCACAGGGGGATATTATGTTACTATATTACATCTATATCAGTTATATAGCAAATAGAATTAATCCATTAACAAATACTGACATTGACAATGAAGCCATGTGGTGAACAATTTTCATCTGACTACCATATATGGTAAAAAAGAAAATAGGCATTTTTATAAACAGAGTTGGAGTTATCCTCACACCCTATAGTTCTAGCCTATATATCAGTGTATTTATAAGATGGTATGTAGATAATGTTAATTCTTATAGTAATAATAATAACATTCATGAGTTGATGGTGAGCATTAAAGTAATAGAAGTATTTCATATCATTGGATATTGTATTGGAACAATTGATATGAAGTGACTTGAGTATTGTAAAACAATAAATGATTGGATGGATGGACCAAACAAATGATCACAGAACTGATTCCTCATAACTGTCATTTACACTTTCAAGATATGATGTTATAAGTATAGTATAATACATGTAGTAGGGAATGTCTTTCTTTGGCTGACTGTTTTAGTTTAAGCTTTTGTCATAGTAAATAATGATTAATTGTAAGATAACAGTAATGCATAATAATTGTTTAGTCAGTCAAACACACACACACACACACACACACACACACACACACAGAGTCCAAAGGTAGTTCCAGTCCCAATATCTAGTCATTGGGACTGGAACTATTACATACACCTTGACATATTACATCATTATCACATTATCTACAGACTATGTTACTACAAATCAATTGTACTAATAATGACATCATTTCAAGTTGTCTTTAGTCAATAAAGCAGGACACACACAAATTACAAAAGTAATAACAAATAGTATGAACTCTCTTCTATACACAAAGAAGAGTTTACACTAATATAATAGACACAGGTCATTGATTATAGTCTCTCCCAACACTCTGTATTGATAGGCAGTGATTACAGATAACTTTGACTAAAAAGACAATAACTGTCATGGGACATTGCAACTTACATACTCTAGTAACTGACTATAACAACTGACCATCTATATACACATGTACATGTACTTAAAATTAAATGAACTATTGAACTGTTATTATTAATTATGTACATGGTATGTGCATTAAAGCCTGTGTAGTAAAACAATTGGATAAAGATCAAGTTATCTCAAGTTAAACAAAACCACAATCTCACATTAAGTTAATGCAATCAAATACACAAGAGAATACAGGACAATTCAATACACATGTACATGTAGTATAGATGTCATATTAATACATACATATATAGATGTAATATTAATACATACATATATAGATGTAATATTAATACATACTACATTATATTTCAAACAATACAGTTTGGTTAATTATGAAGAGGCAGGTCTATTATTTAATAAAGAATTTTGACTGAACGTTAATTAGTTTAAAAAATAACAGCTGTGTATTATTGATTACAATTGACTTCTATTCATCTACTTATCCATTTGTCTATATCTGTCTGTCTATCATTCCACTTATCACCCTATCTTATTTATGATATATCATATATGATATATCATATATCATATTACATCAGATTATTCCTATGGGAGACATTAGATATGGTATTTCCCTACACAGCACAATATATGGGGGAAGCTCGACTGACCGACTATCTTGCTACCATGACAGTCAGTACAACCATATTATATATGTATGTGTTAACTAGACATTGATAACCTAATAACCCATTTCTTTTACTTTAAGTGTTAAATATTTAACAATATTAACACATTTCTATAATGAGTGATCAAACAGGAGTACTGATGTGACAGGGTATCAACACAAGCTTCAAAGTCTGTTTCCATAGTGATAGTATTCTATTTTTAGACACATAATTACATCATAAATATCAAGAAATGACAGGGAAAGACTTTTAATTACCATTTAAGGACAAATGGCTAGGACTCTCTTTCCAAATTTTTAGACCAGCTGTTGTTATTAAATACTAGGAAGTGATTCAGAGAGTTATTAAGCAATATGAAATAGGATCAAGGGACAAACTTGTGTTCCTTTAAAACATAACAATCGATCATGCATACAGTAGACAAAATAACAATGGTCTGATACATATAACATCTGTTTGTATTCCCTTTGACATTATTTTCCCTTATTTCACAATAAGATTGTCTATCAGTGAATGGCAAAGTTGAATAACAACAACCTACTACTAAATGTCTTGTCTACTTGGTAGCTTCTTTTACAGTCATCATTGTCAAAGTAATTCACAATTATATGAACTAAATAACATAACATACATACATATATGTACAGTAATGACCTAGTTCTTTATATAACAAGATAACTATTGTAAACAATGTCTTAAGATTTTTATTAGTATTGTTGTTGCTGTAAAGGATGACAGTTTACCAAATCAGAAGAGTGGAGAGTTAGGAAAACTATGACAGATGGTGTTGCTTTAAAAATGATTTCTTGAGTTATAAAGTCTCAATCAGTAGTGCCCAATTAGAAGTTGCCACAGTAGAACAATTAAATTCATTAGTGCGATTTCCACCAGCAGTTACATTGTATCGGTTCATTTTATTTATTGGCTCACACAATAATACAATGTAAATACACACATGGTCCAAAAAAATCTTAGGATCGTCTGGGACTACCCGACACATTGTGCATGCCAAGCAAAAAAGAAAATGCTAGGACAGTATTGCTTGTTACCTATTCACCATAAGACAAACTATTTATATAAACAGTAAATGTTTGTTGAATAAAAATGAACTGCATATACCATACATACACATATACAATATACTGTTATAATAGAGCTAAAGGCAAGAGTACACAATCTATACATATCTAATGTTATTACATGAATACAACTCATAACTTTATAGAAACATAAAAAACCACTCCAGACATTAATCAGATACAGAAACAAGACTCCTACCCACTCATTAGACAAGACACCAATGGCTTCTATCATAACACTTATAACAAAACTAACAGACACTTGGTAATAACACCAGTACCTCATCTACATCATATTAACAACATCAAAGGAAAGACTAAGCTTTGAATCAAAGACAGAAGTCCACATACCTGTGCCATTACCTAGCAATTCTCAGTGCCAGTATATAATATCATTTATAGATCACAGCTGGTGAGTATGTAGTACAATGAGGACAGCTGCTTTCATCAGTGGGTGTTGAATAAAGGATTTAGTACATGTATATGTGGGGGTGTATGTTATTCTACTTGATATAAATTGTTTGTAACATGTCATGTGTAAAATAAATTAATTTTACAGAATCATTTAGTATTGTAAAGAAACAAACTGACCACACAAGATTACTAGCTCTGTACATTATCTTTTATACCTATTAAAAACTGATCAATTAGCAACTGAAACTAGGTAAAAGTTCAAGTTAGTGTATATCTTATACCATATACAGTAAATTCTGTGTGTGTGTGTGTGTGTGTCAATGTTCATACATGTGTGTAAGCATAGCAATTGACATCTCCTACTCCTCTGATCAGTGGCTAATAAGTAATAGTTAACAACCAAAGCAGATACAGAACTCAACATCTACACTACATGTACAATATGCTAGGTGTACACAATTATTGTCCTATCTTACACACAATAAACACCCATCACCCAATAACCAAACGCACATAGCTCCATTAAAAACAATAAAAACATCAATACCAACACCATAACATTGTCATGACGAATAAATTCATAAGTCTATTGACAAACTAACAACCCAATAGTCAAGCACTCAAGTCTTTATAACATCTTATTAATTTAAAAGAGCTAGACATAAACAAGAGAAGTCAGGTGACATGTATACTATTATATTGTTTACATGTTTGTTGTTGACATCTACTTGTACTTTCACTAAGTCAATACGCACATCATGCTTGTTGTAAAGGATTATCACCAAATGTTTAAGCTTTGATAGAAACAAGAATTATCAAGTCTGACACAAGGAAATACATTGTGTCAAGTATTATATATATGAATATTGTTATAAATTAAATAACGTGTCTATAATTGGTTGCTGAGTTAAATATTATATTGTTTAATTGTACATTTACGTGTTCACTGCTGCTCAATTGGGCTGGTTTATTGTTCATGCTGTGTAATTAGGAATGATCATGTCCTTCTCATCACATCTATAGTATGGACTCTATTGACAAACATAAGTTAACTAAGTCCAGGTGAGCTAAGCATTGAAGCCTATACAAGTAATCATTAGGCATCATACTGTGCTATGGGAATAGACAGAGAGATTTCCTGTCACCAAATAATATTACAGAATGTACATATAGAAAATATTATAAATGAATTATTTAAAATTTCCTTATTGTATTACTGTAACTTTGTCTATATTTTGTGTCCTTGACTAACTATATTCTAATAATATTATAATACTTGTAATCTGGTACATAATCATTGTTATAATATACTCCAGTCATGTACTCTACTTCCACAACCAATTGATATCAATTGAACTAGCTAAGAGTTAATTTACACTTACAGGAACTATAGTGACATAAAACATTAACACTTGACAATTACAGACTAGATGGATGGTTGACATCTTTCAAATCAAAGTTAACTAATTTCATCATTAAACACATAATTCCTTAACAAGAGTCAACAATTTTAGAACAATTTAGGGAGGGATGTACGAAACACATAACAATTTGTTCTGGAATGCAAAGAGGGTTATGATAGGGCAATAATATACTACTATAATTATATCTGTAGCCGACCAAAATATGAACAGAATGCTTTACTATATGACTACAATAAAAACTCATGTGTAGTTAACATTATTTCATGCATTTAGTTGACCACAGCTATGTTGGATATGTTAATAGCAAAATGTATGTATTGTAAATATCTTAATCCTGCCTCTCTCTCTATCCTTCCTTTTTCTTCCTAGAACAAGGAGCTACAAAGTAAATAAACTTTGAACTAATAGATTTTATTACAGACCACTATAAACTATATACTGAAAACCACTCACCACACAATATCAGTTCAAAGGAAGACAGTTCAACTACATCACTACACTTTCAGTGAAAAGGGTAAAGTTGGTTAATACATTTGTCCACATGTCAAATTGCTTACATACCAGTATATCACTATACCAGACTACAGAGTAAACATCTATCAATTACCTGTTGCTATGTTATCAAACAATATTGACTCTAACCATCAACAAAATTGTCCTCAAAAACAAATGTATGTATACATTCACACGTAAAGGAAATTGACTTGAACTCATGATATCAAGAAGCTTCCTTAGTTTAATGTGCCAATAGATGTAGAAAAACCAACAGACAGACAACTGAATAGACTAAATAGAAACTTTGACTAACAGGTAGAAAGATGAGAGACAGACTTACTATATTCTGTTGTGTATTGATTGCATGCAATTTAATCACACACTGCAAAATGATGTCAACTATCCTGGTATAATGGATATCTATATTACTATTGGTCTGGACTAACCTTTATCAAAGAAGTAATTTCGATAGTAGCAAGCTCCATAATCAATGAACTCTAATGGAAATGTGAGACCACTTTGGACTGTAAATACATCAGTTTTAATGTCCACTTCATTGTCTTCATTTACAAAGGGACCATCTAAAACAACACGTTCTCTTGAACAAAGTCGCATTTTCTTCTCTAAACTGAGCACATTTCTAAGACGAGCTACAATGCTTCCTTCAGGCAAACAATCATTGCCAACTTCATTTTTAAAAGCAGGACAAGGTGCTACTAGATTGTTACCTACTTCTCCATTTTCTTTAGGAACATGATTCTCTTCGAGTACATCACCACCTAATTCAGTTAATAGAGCTGCTGAAGCACCAGTGTGCTTCTTGAGGCGTTGCTGAGGGTCTCCTTGTGCAACTTGATAACTCAGTCTGTCCACAGTCACAGACTGAAGATCATAATAGCCAAAATGGCGGATTCGCCAGGCTCTAGTGTCGCCTGGTGATCTGCCTCTTCCGAGAGCCGACATTTCCAAGTCTTGCGGTTTGACTTTGTGCTTAGTTCTAAACGATCCTGTCCTAACGAATGAGCTCTTGTTTGTACGCTTGTTCGCAGCTGATCGCTCCTTTTCTCCAACAGTTACTACACCTGTAGTACTACCACTCCCAACTGGGATAGAGGGACTACCTTCTCTCGAACAAGTTTCCTGTCCTCCTCCTGTTGCTGACATGGCTATAGTCTACAACTATGTAGTTTATAAAAAGACACAATACAACGTGCCTAGAATAGCTGCCAAGTCGCTTCTCAAGTTAAGGTTCTTTTACTACACTATGAATGCCTCTTGTTCATGGGGGCATGCCAGGCATAGCCAATAACTATGAATATCATTACAAGTTAATTAATATTCATTAATAATGGTTGCTGTGTCTACCTCTGTAATTTAATACATGTCACGTAATTAATAGTGCTAATCTCTAATTTGTCCATTTGCTGGAACTAGTATTTGTCATGAGTTCGCATTTGTCTTAACTGTTAATTAATTTCAAATTATAATTGAAATTTATGGCTTAATTAGAATTGACTAGTACATACAGTGAAATACATTAATAGCAGTGTAATACAATAACTAGTACATACAGTGTGGTATATAGTAACTTGTACATATAGTGTGGTATAATAACTTGTACATATAGTGTGGTATAGCAACTAGTACATATAGTGTGGTATAATAACTTGTACATATAGTGTAATACAATAACTAGTACATATAGTGTGGTATAATAACTTGTACATATAGTGTGGTATAATAACTTGTACATATAGTGTGGTATAGCAACTAGTACATATAGTGTGGTATAATAACTTGTACATATAGTGTGGTATAGCAACTAGTACATATAGTGTGGTATAATAACTTGTACATATAGTGTAATACAATAACTAGTACATATAGTGTGGTATAATAACTTGTACATATAGTGTGGTATAATAACTTGTACATATAGTGTGGTATAATAACTTGTACATATAGTGTGGTATAATAACTTGTACATATAGTGTGGTATAATAACTTGTACATATAGTGTGGTATAATAACTTGTACATATAGTGTGGTATAGCACACACACAGTGTGGTACAGTAACTAGTACATATAGTGTGGTACAGTAACTAGTACATATAGTGTGGTACAATAACTAGTACATATAGTGTGGTATAGCAACTAGTACATATAGTGTGGTATAGCAACTATATAATATATAGTACATATAATGTGGTACATTAACTAGTGGGAAAAGCTTTTTTAGCAAAACTTGCTAATAATGTATGGTAACTAAACAATGATCATTAATTAAATATCTGGTACAGTTTGGCAAGAGTCTGCAAAATACCTAATTAAAAATGTCTACAGCTTTGCCAGAACCAATAGCTATTTTCTTGTAATCCATTCTTATTTCTAGATTAGACCTGTTGTGAAAGATATACCAGAGTAAGAAGGGTACTCTAGTTGAGGAACAAACCTGTACATGTCATTTCTAGTGCTGGTGACAAACATTATGCTGTACAGTAACTATAAGGAAGACAGAGATATCGATGTGAACTACTAAATAGAAGAAAAATGGTTCTCAATAATACTAAGATGTTGAAGTGGGATCACCAGCCAAAGTAACAACTTTGATGACTCCTCCAGCAGTTGACAAAGCCAGATACAAATGGACTCACAGGTGTATGATACACTTCCCCTAAAGGAGCTAGCTACTGGACTCTAAATGATAAATGTCTGTCAACAAATTCTTCATGGTAAATTTCTTATCTTCATGTATTATAAAAGGACTTGTGTAAAATGAATCTTCTAGGTGCTTGGAAGAGATAATCTTCTACAACTGTATTGTCTCTTAAAGATAATAAAATCCATAGAGCCAGACCAGGAGTGTTAAATTTAACCATGATAAAGATTCTGTTTCCACATCAATCTTGGACTAAAAAGATATCCATCTTTAGAACCTAATAATGATAGCTAGTAAATTATTGATTTTGTTATAAAATATGACTATTAGTTATACTGTAATTCATTGTCTGTATTAGTTGGATGTTGATCTTCTACTTCCTCCTCTGCTTCCACTCCTCCTCATATTGATATATATGTCATGTAACTTACATATCCAACAGCTCCTTCCTCAACATTGTCTTTGTAATATTCCTCATCAAATCTCTGTCAACCGTAAGTGACTGAGTGAGCTATAATACCATAATATGAAATACAAACTTAATATTTTATGTGTTAATGTGCTAGTCATACTTTCTTGACATACTGAGCTCTTTAGTTTCTTTGCATTATAATTAATAACACTTTGGACACATTATAGGCTCTCCAGCTATATATGTATCTGATGTCCATTCTTCTGATATGATCTTCATGGAAATACATGTACTTGTTGACAAGCTAGAAAAAAGACACTTATAGAATATGTATACCTTACATCTCAGACTACAAGAGAAGTTAGAGAACTAACTCGCTACACAAACAACCAAGTGAGATTTGTACTAAATAGTGTGTTGTGGTACATTTCTGTTTTCAGATTTTCAGATTCTAATGTTTAGCCAGCAACTGACCTTGCATAATATTCAAATTGATCAGCCAACTTTGCACAGGAACTCATCACATAATGAACATTTGAATACATGCCCTCTCCCTTGCTACTGGGGGGGGGAGGGGGGTGTAAAAAATTGAGGGAGGGATTTGTAGTGTTTGTATGAATGTGTGGTGTATATAAGCTAAATAGGCCAAAAATTAGAAAAATAAAAGAGAAGAAAAGAAGGCCGGAAGGAAGACAAGAAAGAGTCCGAGATTGAGAAGAACTCATCTTTTGCATCCATAGTCCAAGTAAGAGCTTCCAGGAGATCTATCAAAGAACATCAATTCCAGAACATCACTTAAAGATCCATCAGTCCAAGTTGAAGCTCTATAGAGAAAAAGAATTAAGAGATCTAGAAATGACATTTAAAAAATAAAGAGATAATTAAAAAATAATAAAAAACAAAAGAAAAGAAAAAGTAAAGATGACTAAACTGAAAAATGACATGGTAACAAAGACAAGAGAGGTCGAAATGAAGTGATGAGATGTCAATTAATTTGAGAACACAGAGAAAGAGAAAAGAGAGAGGTTAAAATTGCCGCAATGAATTAAAAGATGAATGGAAGTATAGAGAGATGAATGGATGTATAGAGAGATAACTCACCTTTTCAGTCCAGAACTCCAGTCAAAAACATCAGTCCAAGTAGAAGAAAAATTTTTCAAGGGAAAAAGAAATGAAATGATATTTAAAGAAGTAGTAATTGCAAAAATAATAGAAAGGGAAGAAAAGAAAAAATGACGATAACTAAACTAAATAATATATAATTATGGTAATGATGAGAGATTTAATTAAGTAATAAGACTCTCATTTAAGTTGCAAACATAGAGCAAAGAAGAGAAGAGAGAAGTTAACATTACACTAATGATGAATAGATGGATGGTTGTAGGGAGAAAACTCACCTTCTGAAGAACACTAATCCAAAAAATGATAACATTCAGAAGAGATCAGATACCAATGAACATAGACTCAGTCTGAGTAAGAGATGAGCTGTTCAAAAATGATAAGATGTCCACCAAAGATGAGAGATCCGATGAAGAGATGAGTGTCTTATGATACATGAGAAATTAGTCCAACAAAGAGCCAACTATGAGAGATCCCACATCTCACAAAGAGACGACTTATCCAATAATGATAGACCTCACGAGTTATCCAACGATGAAAGGTCCCATAAAGAGATGGGTTATCCGATGGTAATAGATCCCATATCCCACAAAGAGATGAGCTATCCAACAATGATACATCCAATGTTGAGACAAGATGTGATGTCAATTAAGATAAGAGTTTCACCTTTTGCGACGTACTAACTTTGGTCAGCACATGCCATTTACATGTATATAACTAATGATGGTTTATAAGTAACCATGGTAACACTCGAATACTACGCCTGTAAGCATTTGTGCCATATGCATGTGACATTAATAATTTAAATTTAACAAATTTGCTGGGAACTGTTACTAATGAGATTGTTTGAAACTGTTTGATGCGAGACTCAGAATAATAATCAATAACTATTATTATTTTTTATTAAAATAAATTTAAAATAATTAAAGAGTAGTTAATAAAAATCAACTATAACATCTTGTAAAATATAATTATAGTTAATATATAATTATACTGTACAACTATTACATAATCAGGTTGTTACCAATGATCAATGCTTACAATTGTAAGTTCAGTTGCAGCATACATGTTAAATATTCCCCTCTCACTCTAATATTTATAGTTGCATCTAGCACTGTCTAATGTTGTACTTGGTTGGTTCACACTCTAAATTTTGAGTAACGCATAAATACTTTAGAATCTGTCGCTGATCAATCAATATGGATAAGGATACATCCCTACAATACAGTACATTAATACAGTGCATCTGAAATATACTACATTGCAAGTCAGTGATTGTTAATTTTAACCCCTTGCTTACTGAGTTAATTTGCCAACATATATATTATGTATATAGATAAAAATGGGAAAAGGATTAGAAAAAGAAATCACATTAATACATGAGATAAAATGGAGAAGTCTAACTAAGCTGAATGACCAAATTATATAATTATATATGATATTAGAGATATCTTGATATAACATATAATTCATTTAAATAGGAACAGAAACATACAAAACTGGATTACTCTGAGTTAGTGATGAATCAAGATTTAGTATTTGACTGAGAACATTTCTAGCAACTAGTCTGGATCAGAATTGGAATCTTGTTACTGGGTCTAAGACTAATCTATACAATGTTTTATATATTAATATATAAAAACATTGTATAGATTAGACTCTAGAATATTCTAGGGTGTCCATTACAAGAGATTCTACTATCCTAGTATTTCTTTACAATATCTTGTTACTTAGAGAAAACTAGTAGATATAACAAACAAATCATAATCTCAGTTTCCACTTGTCATCTTAATCTATCAGGAATCATGGACAGAATAAGTAGCTGCTACAAACACAGTTGTAATATTAATGATAAATTGAAGTCACAATAGTCAATGGAGTCACTTAATCATAATCATAAACATATTTCACAATAACAATGAAGAATAGTAGAAAGTCTAGCTCCATTATGCAATAATTCCTTTCCCCTAGTTAGTATATTATGACTTTACATGCAACATGTGTGTCAACCAATAACCATAAAGGTAGCCACGCCTTGAATTCAATAAATTTCTGCAATCAAAACGTCTGATCAGACAAAAGTCACAACAACTATAGTATTGTAAGCTACACTGCATTCTCTCTTTGGGCAGCCCAGTCTCTTAAGTCTGGCTATAATACTGATGAATTATTTAATATACAATAAGAAATAAAACCATTTTGACAAAAAATGAGGGTAGTAAGTCTAACAGTTGTGATAAATATATACTTATGTACTAAAGGTCCAAGTCAACTGACTTAAATATATCAGATTGAGTTACCCTATTAGAGAGAGAGGGTTTCTCAACAATAATACCATGAGCTTCATTTGATCTACAAGTTTCATTGCCAAAGTCCATCTCAGAACGAGGAACATGGTACCTATAATACAATATACTAATGTCATAAGCAGGATATATCCCTATAATACAGTACATTAATACAGTGCATCTGAAATATACTAGTCAGTGATTGTTAATTTTAACCCCTTGCTTACTGAGTTAACCTGCCAACATATATATTATGTATATAGATAAAAATGGGAAAAGGATTAGAAAAGAAATCACACTAATACATGAGATAAAATGGAGAAGTCTAACAAATAATGTTAAGGCTTGTGTACTAAATTTAACAGACCTATATCATTAAGAGACATACATAATAATAGAAAGCATCATATTGCTTCATTGGGAGTTGATAGTCAGGGGCAACTATCAGGGTTGGGGCTGATTACAATTGTAATCATAATTGATTACATTCAATTACATTTTTTGCTGTAATCGTAATTATAATTAGACAAAGTAATTACTGTAATCACTAGTAATTACATCAATTACAGTAGCCTTTGCAAGTAGTACATGAAACAAGTTGTTAGTGTATATTTATGAAATGATGCATGAAAGAACATGTAATTAGACTGATTATACCTTGGATAATTGAGCTGAATGTAATTGTAATCATAATCATAATTGAAACCATGCTTCTTTTCCTTATAATCGTAATTGTAATCACCTTGCATAATCACTGTGTAATCGTAATCATTCTCATGTAATTGACCCCAACCCTGGAGACTATAACTAATGGAAGAGTTTACTATACCAACATGTAATATTGTGTACAATGTTACAGTGTGTTAGAGGTACAAGATTCAGTGCATGATAATTAGAGAGTTACTATTACATTCCGTACTTTCCTGAGCTGTTCTCTATAAAAGAAACTTGTCTGGTAGGACGAGAAGGAACACGAAGTAGGGGTCGTTTGTTTTTCTGTGAAAAATAAAAATGAAAGTGTTAATAGTTGAATAAATGGTTCCATTGTGTGTCAGTCCTCCCAGGAATGGATAGATAGGAGGATTAATAAAGAGATGGCTTAATATACAGTAGAATTTAATAGACTGATAAACAGACAATGGATGGATGTATAAAATAGGAACAGGATAGAGGTCAACTCACTTTTTTAAATCTAATAAGAGCTCGGCAAAAATTCTTGAAAACATCATACCAAGTAAGAACTCCAATAACCACCATACAATTACCCTAAGAGTTCAAATTATTAAGTTAATACCTAATACTAATACTAACTTCTTTCCATCCAGGATTCATTTCTACAAAGTACTTAATGTGTGGATCACGAAGATCTTCTTCACTAACAGATGCCACAAATTCCTAGTAATTTGTATTAAACAGCTTTTTTTTATTTTAGAATGCATTATTGATACCTTCATGTGAGCAGACTTTTTGTTAATAACAAATCTCTCTTTGTCATACGTCTCATCTTTACGGAGTAATGTTTCAGCAAATTCATCAACAATGCTATAGGAAGAGATGATGGATGGATGATTGAAAGGGAATGGACACACACACACACACACACAATATCAGATAGATTGATTGATGATCAAGACCTCTTCAAATAATCTGGCATTTTTCTATTATAACGTGGATACCATTCCCGCCATAATTTTACTCCAAACTGCATATAAAAAAGAGTATAAAGAGTTAATAATAAGTATTAACATTACATCATAATGATGTTATATAACATTTATATTTACAGTATCTTTAAGACTTAAATCATTAAAATTTTACATATGTATATTGTGGAATATAACATTAATTAATATAACAAAGTTCTAAACTAAACTAGAACAAGACTACACTATAAATTAATATGTCATTTTAACAAACTAATTTGTAGCTTACATCTAGAAATCTGTGAATTATTCGCTGGATAGTTTGTTAGTATGTTGTACTATTATATAACAACAAATTGTACTGCAGTGAGTAACTCAAATGAATTTTGGATTCATGTAAGCTATAAATTAGTTTGGTAAAAAATAACATATTAATTTTTACACTATATATAATTACAAAATTATTATCCTATAATATGATATAACCACAATATAACACAGACTTTGGAAAATTTAAAAATTAATTCAACACACAGTGAGATTACAAAAATGCTAAAAGACAGATAAATAGAGATTTCAAATCACAATCAACTACACCCATCATCAAGTGCTTGCAGTAGAAGTTATTTGTTGTTATGTGCATTACCAGTTATAAGATGCAGTTATAATTCTAATTATTGCCCTGCTTTGTAGTAAAAACAATGAAAACAAAACACTTATTACATAACACAAGTCTAAAAAAATTACAGGGCTGTCTAAAATGCTTTGTGTGCACAAGCAGTAACAAATCTTTAAAATGATACCAAAACAACAATGACATCATTATTAATACTTCAAGGTAATCATACTCTAATCATAAGCAATTACATTTATATTGTATACATCTTACCACATAGCTCTTATAACTAAAGCTCTTTCCAATAAGATAGATAGGAGTGAATGGATGTCGAATAAGTTCTATAGAAAACCAATAAAAATAGACATTATCACATGCTAATTATTAAAATACCTTTCAATACAAGATAAGCAGTAGGTATGTGAATATATGGACCACCACGGTATTGATGATCAATAATAGTAGTGCCTACCTATAAAGAGAAATAATATGAAATAATTTTTAATATAATATAATATAATAATAGTATGTAAGTTAATGTATTATAGAACTACATGTAACAAATTTTACATGTACATGTAAAATTCATACATGTAAATGTACATGTAAAAACAGTAGTTAAAGAAACAGTACTTGGATAAAATAGTGGTAGAAATTGTACTAGTTAAAATGTAAAAAAATGAATCTTCTATAATCTTACAAATTTTGATCACTCTATTTCTGTCAATATTATTCTTAAACAGGTAACATTACTTAAAATATAGTTGTCATGGTTACTGCTAACATTAAATATAGTATATTTCTTTTTCCTGATAAAATTGAACATGAAAAATCCTCGTAAACTACCAGCTAAACGATCACGTAGTAACACAATGTGACTATGAGTAAGAATATTTTTATGTGCATCTGTAACACTGCAATTAAAATAAATACAACAATTATTATTATTATTATTATTATTATTATTATTATTATTATTATTATTATAGGAACATACCTGTAATCCATATCAAGGAATTGGCGGCTATACTCATAAATCTCATTAATATTAACCTGTTATTACAAAAGACATTATTATTATTACTATAAAATTATCCTATAGTTGAAGGCAATGGCATAGTAAAATACTATTGATAGATTTTTAAATAGTAGAGAGTTCCTAAGAAGCTGTGAAACAAAATATATCATACTATATAGAAGACAAAGAAAGAAGTACTTTAAACTTTATCTACATAGGGAGGGAGGTACCTAGCACCTACTGTCACAGTATTCACTATAAAAGCTACTTCATGTTAATAGAAATTATATAGTTTACTTACTTCATCAAGGATATCAGTTTCACATATGTATGGATGTAGCTTTGTATGTACATTAACTTGTCTACGATCAGAACTAACAAGAAGAGAAGACCATATATGGAACAATTACATAATTTACAAGATTGTGATATGAAATTATATAATTTAATTACAGTAGTCCCTCTTTTGAGAGACCACTCCCGTGAAAGACCACCTCTTTTGAAAGACCATAATTTGCGTGTACCGATGCATTGCAATACAAAACCACCTCTAGTCAAAGACCACCTCTTTTATGAGCCCAGAGACCACTAACATTGTGCATTTTTAAGACCATTAGAAGTGTAAATTGCATGTAAAATTCAATGCATACACATAATTGCAGCTATATTATCATGTGACTTGCAGCTGTAGTTAACTAAAGTAGAAATACCAACCAGAGATGTCTCTGACTACATTAATTAATAACAATTCTTCAGTACTTAATGCTTTTTTAAATACATGTACATACAAATTGATCCAACCATTACCCCGCCCACCTCTTTTGGGAGACCACTTTTTGTTGGATATGAGGGTGGTCTCTCAAAAGAGGGACTACTGTACTCTTAATCCAATTAAGATTTCATCTCAGCCCTATAAGAAACTACAGTTATGTATTGAGAAGCTCTTTAGGAGAGACATTCATTACATCATGTTGATATAATATTTCAAAGGACAATTTAGGTTAATATAATCGTATAAAAATTACTTCTGAGAATAACATTATAAATTATAAAAATGTTCTATGATTTCAAGTGGTAATATCACAGAGTCCTATTAAATTCTTGTATCAGAAGTCAGAACATAGGATTTTAATTCTGATAATAGTAGCATACACTAGTCTAGTAAAATTTGAGTCCAATTATATCATGTTATCAAAGGCAAGTAAGAAACCATGGAGGAAGTCATTCAGAAACTATATTTTACAATTTGTTGATCTCTTTATTATGTACAAAGGTTGTTAATAAGAGTAAGTTAGTTTTATTTATTATAATTAAATCAATTATTACATATTGTATTATATAGTATTGCATGGTAATAAATGGTGTTTAGGGTATATCATATTATGATACTACCAATGACAACATTCATACTAATAATAGCTTAAAGTTCTCTTATTAATGTGAAATGTAACAGAATCATGTTACTCAATACTTCTCTTAAAAAGCAGAGAAACTGTTGCACATTTTTCAGATTCACCATAAAAATTAAAACCTTAGACTGGCCTACTTGTTGTGGCAAAATTCAAATTATTTTCTAACTTCATTCTACATTAATCATACCTTCTCTCTCCTTCAAGTAAAGACCACATAACAAAGAACTCCTTAAATGTCTACGTAAAAGAAAATATTATTTACATAAAAGTTTTGTGAAGATCATACCTTAAACACTAGTTTACATAATTTCCATCCATAAAAAGGTACTACAGCTACTAGTCCTGTCAGAAGGAACAGTTTCAGATAAAACCAAATGTCGATAGCCATGAGTTTGAAAAATTTAATCCCAAAGTTAGCTCACGTGAGTAGTACCAGCTCACTTGAGTAATACGGTAATACCGCGCCAGGCGCCTGATCACTACGAGGCTAAGCATGTAAGGTAATGTAAATGAGACAGAACAAGATAAATTGACTGGAGTTCATACCATTTACCAACAGCAACCAGATATGTATAATAAATAACACATAACTATTTAGTTTAATACTAAATTCCAATGACATAAAAGAATATATGTATTGATAACCAATAAGACATTTAGTTCAATATTATAATATAAGGTACTGGACATTTCATTTGTTTAACACTAATAAGAGGCAGAGATAAATACACTGATGATAATTTAATGGACGAGATATAACTAGTACAAAGTTTGCCTCAGTAAGTTCTTCTATTACTATGTGTTACTTACTCTATATTAGTATAGACTGTTAATGTGTTTATTAGAACTACTACAATAATTAGACATGGACTACTGGCAGTCAGTGGCAGGTATAAGTATTATCTATTAATACATCTATCTAATGTCCAACATACTCATCTGCAATAGGTATCCATCCACTCTCCACATCAATTCATCTATGCACTATAACTTTTATCATCTGTCTCTATTCATCATTACTCTATCAGATAAATGACATGCACTATTGTTTGATCCTTTTTATCATGAGGTATTTCTCTCTGAGATACTGCAGTGGCTTATTCAATCAGTCAACATACCAATGGACATGTGATATTATTAGAACATTATCATCCTTTCCCATTAGGATTATATTGAATCTACCTGTTCTTGTTATCAATTATATTTGTCACTACATGGACTGTGCTAGATCTCTGTTATACTCTACTGTATACATTGTGTATTTTACTGTTTTACATTATTATGTATTCTATAGTATACACATGAAATACATGCTATGTATTATATATGTATTGGAACAGTTTGCATACTATTGTATTCTTAAAGTATTTTCCATGTTATACACTTGTGTATTCATACTGTATAATGATAGTAAAATACTTGTATATCAGATGTATAGCTCCCATAGTGAAATACTTACCACTGTATATTCTATTGTATAACTTCCTTTACATTTTAGAATTATTTTTGTAAATTATTGTATCATTAATTCACATGAAAAGATGATTGGACTCAAAAATAAATGAAAACAGAATTTCTATTAATAAGTGATAACAGAAAATTTGTACAGATAAGTGATAATATGAATACATAAATGATAATATGTGTAATATTTGTGCTGATGTTTGTCACATACTGAATTATCATATCATCCATGGTTTGATGTTTGCAGGGAAATCTGACTTCACTGGTGTGCCAATTACCCTTTTCTTCCTAGGAAATTTTGAGTTTGTAGCACTTTCATCTAATCTATCCATGAATTCATTAAAAACTTGTGACCTCCATTCAGGTTGTCTTTGTTTCATGGATCCATCTTCAACAGCTTCCTCATCAGACATCATTGATGCTGTTACATCGGCCCAAAGGTGTTCTTCATCTAATGTACATTAGACATGTAAAATTAATAATAATAACACATGTTCAATTTAGACAGAATATAAATAATACTGGTTAGATATTCTAAATTAATGGTGTCTTTATGATAGGCTCCATGCATGTGATAGTCACATGATGACACTGAATTTTTTTCTTCAGATTTGATATTGCCAGAACCAACAAGAGTTGTATTGTAACATGTTGTCACTCACTCTCAGAGATAGCTCTAGTGACAGATATCTTCTCGATATAATCATTTTATTTTGTACATATATATTTTTTCTATTATAGAACACTGTTTGTCTATCAATATCTTCTCTATTCTGCTCTCTTTAGCCTTAACATTGTTGATTCTAGCTTTATTGGGGACAACAACAGATCCATTTTTAGATGCGAGGATTACATTGTTTACTAAGCAACATAATTTAAGGTATGTGAATGTCTCATTAGATCACACAGTCACCCATATACTATCAGAATATAGGTAGAATACAGTAACTTTGGTTTTATCAATGAGTGTTCTTATAGTAGAGTCAAGAAGTACTTGGTATAGAGTACAGAATTAGAATATAGAACAATAATCCTAAAGATAGAGTTTCTTTGAATCTTAATACCATGGTATCCATTCTTCTTTCCTATAGGCTTTATGTATTGATTGGAACAGCAACGATCTCTGCTACATTACTAATGGTTAACAAAGCACTCAACTGGCTGCTTGGTTAGCTCTTAGCATGACAAGAAACATTTGTATATGTCTTAGAACATTCTTGGGGGATGAACACTTAGTATAGATAGATTAGAAAGTAAGTACATGTATATGTAAGTAGTAGTATGGTCTAGTTCATATATGGACTAGAGGGTAAAGGATATTTATCCAAAAAAGATAAGGTGTTAAAAGTGCCTATAATGAACACATAACTTTAAGTTGTTACCCTCTCTGTAGTGGACAGATTGGGATATGGACTCAATTAGGACACTGAGGAGAGTTCAATATAGATGATGTTCTTACTTTAGAATATATTATTATGTAAGTGAAATGAGACATCTGATGAAGAGATGAGTGTCTTACAATACATGAGAAATCAGTCCAAGAAGGAGCCGAGTTATCCAACGATGAGTGATCCCACATCCCATAAAGAGATGAGCTATCCAACAATGATACATCCAATGTTGAGACAAGATGTGATGTCAATTAAGATAAGAGTTCTACCTTTTATAACATACTAACTTTGGTCAGCACATGCCATTTACATGTAACTAATGATGGTTTATAAGTAACCATGGTAACACTAGTCTCACCCAGTATTAAGTCTGGCTATAATACTAATGAATTAATTTAATATACAATAAGAAATAAAACCAATTAAAAAAAAAACGGGGGTAATAGGTCTAACAGTGGTGGTACAAAATATATTTATGAACTAAAAGTCCAGGTCAACTGACTTAAATAGATCAGATTGAGTTACCCTAGTAGAGAGAGAGGGTTTCTCAATAATAATCGCAGAAGATTTACGAACTTCACTTGATCTACAAGTTTCATGGCCAAAGTCTATCTCAGAGCGAGGAACATGGTACCTATAATACAATATACTAATGTCATAAGCATTAATACAGTGCATCTGAAATATACTACATTGCAAGTCGGTGATTGTTAATTTTAACCCCTTGCTTACTGAGTTAATCTGCCAACATATATATTATGTATATAGATAAAAATGGGAAAAGATTAGAAAAAGAAATCACATTAATACATGAGATAAAATGGAGAAGTCTAACAAGTAAGGCTAAGGTTTGTCTATTGAATTTAACAGGCCTATATCATTAAGAGACATACTAACAATTAGAAAGCTTTGTATTGCTTCATTGGGAGTTGATAGTCAGGGGCAACTATCAGGGTTGGGGCTGATTACAATTGTAATCATAATTGATTACATTCAATTACAATTTTTTGCTGTAATCGTAATTATAATCAGACAAAGTAATTACTGTAATCACTAGTAATTACACCAATTACAGTAGCCTTTGCAAGTAGTACATGAAACAAGTCGCATCTGCTAGTGTATATTTATGAAATGATGCATGAAGGAACATGTAATTAGACTGATTATACCCTTGCATAGCTCTGTAATCATAATCATAATTGAAATCATGCTTCTTTTTCCTTATAATTATAATTATAATCACCTTGCATAATCACATTATAATCGTAATCATTCTCATGTAATTGACCCCAACCCTGGAGACTATAACTAATGGAAGAGTTTACTATACCAACATGTAATATTGTGTACAATGTTACAGTGTGTTAGAGGTACAAGATTCAGTGCATGATAATTAGAGAGTTACTATTACATTCCGTACTTTCCTGAGCTGTTCTCTATAAAAGAAACTTGTCTGGTAGGACGAGAAGGAACACGAAGTAGGGGTCGTTTGTTTTTCTGTGAAAAATAAAAATGAAAGTGTTAATAGTTGAATAAATGGTTCCATTGTGTGTCAGTCCTCCCAGGAATGGATAGATAGGAGGATTAATAAAGAGATGGCTTAATATACAGTAGAATTTAATAGACTGATAAACAGACAATGGATGGATGTATAAAATAGGAACAGGATAGAGGTCAACTCACTTTTTTAAATCTAAAAAGACCTTGGAAAAAACTCTTTAAAACAGCATACCAACTAAGAACTCCAATAACCACCATACAATTACCCTAAGAGAATATACATTTCAAATTATTAAGTTACTAATACTAACTTCTTTCCATCCAGGATTCATTTCTACAAAGAACTTAATGTGTGGATCACGAAGATCTTCTTCACTAACAGATGCCACAAATTCCTAGTAATTTGTATTAAACAGCTTTTTTTTATTTTAGAATACATTATTGATACCTTCATGCGAGCAGACTTTTTGTTAATAATAAATCTCTCTTTGTCATACGTCTCATCTTTACGGAGTAATGTTTCAGCAAATTCATCAACAATGCTATATAGGAAGAGATGATGGATGGACGATATGAAAGGGAATGGATATATATATATATATATATATATAATGCATATATACAATATCAGATAGATAGATTGATGATCAAGACCTCTTCAAATAATCTGGCATTTTTCTATTATAACGTGGATACCATTCCCGCCATAATTTTACTCCAAGCTACATATAAAAAGAGTATAAAGGGTTAATAATAAGTATTAACATTACATCATAATGATGTTATATAACATTTATATTTACAGTATCTTTAAGCTTAAATCATTAAAATTTTACATATGTATATTGTGGAATTTACAAAGTATGTAAAAATGAATGTTTCTAATTTTAGTAGGAAATATTAATTATAAATGGAGATTGAATAGTTATGCTAAATTTTAATATTTTGACATGCTATAACATTATTTAGAAAACCACACCACTCGCGGTGAATTATTTAGAACATTACAACACTCATAATTAGGGTATGCATTGACAATTAAAGGATGTAGTTTAATTTTATTCATTGCTTTCTAAAGCACATACAACAATATATTAAAATGATGAAATAAACACATTACACATTATATTATACACATAAAATGAGGTTCAAAATAATTATAGGACCTCCTGACACATGCAGCATACCAGGTGAGTTATTAATATTCATATTTATTGCTCATGAATCTTATTAATTCAGCTAGAGTAATGAAAGGGTTAAACTTTGATGAGTACATAGTAGCTCCAGAGAGTTTTCTTGATTTTTTGAGAGGAGGACGAGATAATTCTGATTCAGTATCAGTATGTTTAGCCTCAGAGTCAGACTCGTAGTTGGAATAAAATCTAGCCATACGTAATCGTTTTGCAGTGCAATTGCTGGCAAATCCGAAATAGGAATAGCAAAACACAGACAAAAGCTCTGCACAGACAAATGTTCGATCATGCTGCTTTCACACATCATGTGTGCGTGTAGTATGTACGCGTGCACATTTGGGTGTGGCCACAGACTTAGGCAAAATTTCCGTGAGAAATGAAACCATTGCCGTGTGACCACGTGAGTTAGCCCAATACTGTGTGTCACATGGTCAAACCGTGTATATAATTACAAAATCATTATCCTATAATATGATACTACCACAATATAACATAGACTTTTGAGAATTAAAAACTAATAAAACATAATGAGAGACTACAAAACTGCTAAAATACAAATAAATAGAGATTTCAAAGTGTTTTTGGACTTGTGTTATGTAATAAGTGCTTTGTTTTCATTGTTTTTACTACAAAGCAGGGCAATAATTAAAATTATAACTGCATCTTATAACTGGTAATGCACATAACAACAAATAGTTTCTACTGCAAGCACTTGATGATGGGTGTAGTTGATTGTGATTACAGGGCTCACTAAAATGGTTTGTCTGCACAAGCAGTAACAAGTCTTTAATATAACACCAAACAACAATAACATCATTAATACTTCAAGGTAATAAAATAATCATCCTCTAATCATAAGCAATTACATTTATATTGTATCCATCTTACCATATAGCTCTTATAACTAAAGGTCTTTCCAATAAGGTAGATAGGAGTGAATGGATGTCGAATAAGTTCTATAGAAAACCAATAAAAATAGATGTTATCACATGCTAATTATTAAAATACCTTTCAATACAAGATAAGCACTAGGTATGTGAATATATGGACCACTGCGGTATTGATGATCAAGAATAGTAGTGCCTATCTATAAAGAGAAATAATATGAAATAATTTTTAATATAATATAATATAATAATACTATGTAAATTATTGTATTATAGAACTACATGTAACAAATTTTACATGTACATGTAAAATTCATACATGTAAATGTACATGTAAAAACAGTAGTTAAAGAAACAGTACTTGGATAAAATAGTGGTAGAAATTGTACTAGTTAAAAAGTAAAAAAATGAATCTTCTATAATCTTACAAATTTTGATCACTCTATTTCTGTCAATATTATTCTTAAACAGGTAAGGTTACTTAAAATATAGTTGTCATGGTTACTACTAACATTAAATATAGTATATTTCTTTTTCCTGATAAAATTCATCAAGATTACTCCTCGTAAACTACCAGCTAAACGATCACGTAGTAACACAACATGACTATGAGCAAGAATCATTTTATGTGAATCTGTAACCCTGCAATCAAAATAAATACAACAATTATTATTATTATTATTATTATTATTATTATTATTATTATTATTATTACTATTTTATAATATGAAATTAAGTATTATTGCTTGTGGATGTGGCTCATTATTATTATTATTATTATTATTATTATTATTATTATTATTATTATATTATACAACAACAATAATTATTATATGTGAATGAAATTGATCATTCAATCCATCTTCTGATGATGGGTATGTGGGATGCCCACATGAAGGCATTCCCATGTCAAAGAGCAACGGAGAGGCATTAAAAAAAGATGATTGGTTGAGTGAGATGGTGGGAAACCCATATGTTGAGCTTATTGTTTGCCAATTAGCCTGAGGGTATTAATTGCTTCATTGCTCCATCCCCCCAGAGACTCAACCACCAGAGGAACAAAGGGGACACCGGCAGCTAAACAGTTTTCCAGATGTGTACAAAACTTTCTATGCTCTCCAACACAATGAGCTCTTTCTCCGTTACAGGGACAACCACACACAGCCATGCATGAGAGGAATTATTATTATTATTATTATTATTATTATTATAGGAACATACCTGTATTCCATATCAAAGAAATGGCGGCTATACTCAAACAGCTCATTAACATTAACCTGTTAAAAAGTCATCATTTTCAAGAAGGCAATAAACACTATTGCTAGATTTTAAAATAGTAGTGAGTTCCTTAGTCTCATACCCAGGCATTTGTAAAAGAAAAGAACACCTGGTAACTATTGCTTGTGCATGTGTTTAATTATTATAATTTATGCAATATAGTGACAACAAATTACAACATATTAAATTAAATGATGAATAAATGGGCTGGGTTTATATTGATGACATTTCATTCACTACATGAGTTAAAGCATGGCTAGTCGAGTTTGTCAGCTGTACAAAGATTTAGTTGAAAAAAAAAGAGCGACAAACTTATTTAATGCTGTTGGGATACAAGACCACATTTTTTCCATCATATATAGCTTCAACGGACAAGAGTTGCTCTTTTTTTAAAGAGATAGATTTGGGCTTCCTAGCTGCTTTAGAGCATAGAGTAGAGCAACAGATAAGTTTCTATTAGTACTACAAGTAGCCATCACAGTTTGACATCGCGGTAAAAGGAATTTTGACGTCATAGTTGATGGAGGATTCCTAAAAGTATACTATTTTCCAAGAAATCTGTGGAAATTAAACACATGCACAAACAGTAGCTACCAGACATTCTTTTCTTTTGTGAACGTCTGGGAATGAGGCTAAGAGTTCCTAAGAAGCTACAAACAACATATCATAATGCTATATAGAAGACAAAAAAAACTTTATCTACACAGGGAGGGAGGTACCTAGCACCTATTGTCATAGTATTCACTATAAAAGCTACTTCATGTTAATAGAAATTATATAGTTTACTTACTTCATCAAGGATATCAGTTTCACATATGTATGGATGTAGCTTTGTATGTACATTAACTTGTCTACGATCAGAACTAACAGGAAGAGAAGACCATATATGGAACAATTACATAATTTTATTACAAGATTGTGGTATGAAATTAATTACTCTTAATCCAATTAAGATTCACTTAGCCCTATAAGAAACTACAGTTATGTATTGAGAAGCTCTTTTAGAGAGACATTGTTGTAGCAAAATTCAAAGTATTTTCTAACTTCATTCTACATTAATCATACCTTCTCTCTCCTTCAAGTAAAGACCACATAACAAAGAACTCCTTAAATGTCTACGTAAAAGAAAATATTATTTACATAAATGTTTTGTTAAGATCATACCTTAAACACTAGTTTACATAATTTCCATCCATAAAAAGGTACTAAAGCTACTAGTCCTGTCAGAAGGAACAGCTTCAGATAAAACCAAATGTCGAGAACCATTAGTCGGAGCGACATGAATTCGACCGGATGCTAATATAAAATATAAGCTTACGTATAAACGTCATTTCCGTTTATCTCTATGCGTTTTACGGCAAATTACGGATAAAGATGACGAGTATGGTAAGTAAATGGTCTTATTTTAGTAACTGTTGGATATTGTAGAAGCTTTGTAGTCATTTACGATATGGCATATAGATTAAGGTTTTAGCAAATATATTCAAAAATATTTTTTTAATCTTAAGTTTTGTCACAGATATGTTTTAATATAAAATATTGGTTAAAAAATAGCGGTTTGGCCAATTTTTCTCGACCACTGTGTGTTAGATCATAGCAAAGCTTATATTGAGAGAAAGTTCACAACCGCCTCCATGCATTAGTTTTGGTTTTATTGTCATAAATGGAAGTATAGCAGAGATATATGATATTTAATAAAACTTGAGTGCCAATTTTATAGCCAATTTATTGCCAGAAGTATACTTTCCTTGAAAGTTTTAAGATTGGCAGTGTATTACTAATGTGTAATAGTGTGCAGTAGACAAAAAAATTAGGTTGTAGGTGTTTCAAATAAGCAAGAAATCTATTCCCAAAATATCATTTATTGAAGATAAAGGAGTGTGACATCACATAAGTTTCACTTTTTAGAATAAGAGACTGTGGAGAAAAAAGCACATAGGACGTGTTCCTAAAAGACAGTTGTGCACAACATCAATGGCTCACAATCCTCTTGTCACTGTATGTTACATGTTTGTGTTGCTGTGATAATTTTGTCATGTTTCAATTCTAACAAATGGCTCAATATCAGGGAGGGTATCTCTCTGTACTACTGTGAATAAAGATATATCTTCCTCATTCTGTAGCACTATTCACTCTAGAGAAAATGATTTTACTTCCTATGCTATAGCTTGAAATGGTGTCTGAATTAACTATTTAGTTTAATACTAATTTCCAATGACATATAAAAAGAATATATTGATAATGTTAACCAATGAGACATTTAGTTTAATTGTAGTGAAAAAGGTTTTTTTTTAAAAATGACAGCTTAAAATAATTTCGACAAATTTTAGTGAAAAAAGTTAAAAATGACAGTTTAATTTTTTTTAAAACATAAAATAAGACAGTCTCTGCAGTAGAAGAGTCCCCAAGAAGTCCAGTGAAGGTCTCCGATCCAGCGATTGAGAAGAGAGAGAGAGAGAGTTCCCAAGAGTCCAGTCAGTCCAAAAGTTGAGAACATAGAGGAAGAAAGAGAGAATAACAACTGAATGGATGAAAAGTGGATGGATGGATGGAGAGATAGCTCACCTTTTTCACCAGTGCTGCTCCTGCAGGGAAAGAAAAAGAGTAGTTATTAACTGAAGGTGACAATGAATGGATAGAGAGTGAAGAGAAACAGAGGAAGTGAAAAAGGACCACCAACACACACACACACACCCTAGAAGATCAGAGCTCTCCCCCGCCACCTGGCGGCCTAGGGTATTTTGAAAAAATTTTTTAGGCCGGCAGGGGAGAGATAATTAATAGGGTTTGTATGAATGTGTGTATAGTGTTTCTGGGCTGGAGAGCCCAAAATAAAAAAAAAAATTAAAAGAGGAAAGAAGGCTTGAAGGAAGAAGACAGAAGAGACCAGGCAGGACAGCAACTCACCTTTTACATCCAGAGAACATCAGAGATAATCAGAGAACTGCATGACAGTCAAAATATCAGTGAATAGTCCAAACTATCAGAGAATTGAGAAGTGTCAAAATATCAGTGAATAATCCAAATTAAATGTAAGTGAAATTATTGTAATTGTATCTTTGTCTTGATAAACATACCAGTGATACCACTCTTAACATAAGTCACGTTGTATCATATTCATTGTTGTATAATATACAGGACCATTCACATGCATTCTTTTCATTTCTTATACCAAAAACATGTAAAATAATTCTTTACAATATATATTTTGATATACTTCTCTGCAATAATTCATACCAGAAATGAAATGGTTCTTCACATCATTAATGGTGTTGTCAATGATTTCATCTGGTAATGATGTTAAAAGGTTATTTGTTCTAATTAGTTGTCCAAGTTGTGACAAGGTTTGATATTTCTTTGTCACTACTGTAGTATTACATCAAAGTTTTATACATGTACAACAGCTTTTCATTGATTACAATTTTAAGCTCATTATCTCATATAAAATATATGTGTATACAATGTTTATTGAAAATAAACATTATAAGATACTACCTACCTATAGATGTCTTAGGTAAATTGAATAATTAGAGTTTTGATTGAAGTGACTGTTTTAGCTCATGTTTTTGGTAGTGATTGGTTCAATGATTTTTGTTGATAGAGTTTTACAATGTTTTCAAGTTGAAAAGAATGATTTTTGTGGAGATAATGCTTTGTTTGCTGGTTCATTTGATAGCCTGTTTAAATCTAGATGATGTCTATATTATATTTACTTCAACAAGATTTAATGTTGCTCTTATATTGTTTATTGCAGGATATCTTCATCTGTACATTGATCTAATAAGGTATGAGATGATCCATATCTCTCTGTATCTCTTCTTTCATGGCAGCTGTTGTAGTGTATTTCCCTAAGACTTTTACTTCATGGAATATTTTCCTCATTCCCAACATTAAGTGACTTCATAGGGACATTTGATTGCTCTACTGGTGTATTATTCAAGCGAGAGTTAATATACTTATAACAAAGTGAATATGTTTACACATTGTTACATTGAAAAGACATATACATGTGTACTTGTTTGTGTAAAAGTTGCATTCCTTGTATTGTTTATGGTAATTTTGACAAATTGTTTGTTGTTTTATGACAAATTGTTTGTTGTTTTCGATGGTATAGTGGTTTTCAGATTTTGATGTAGAGGTAATTGTCCATTCATTATAGTGATTTATTATTAACCCTTATGAGAGGGTTATAGTACTTGGTTTGTGTGTAATGTCTACATGTACCAGACAATACATAGTGAATTGCTCTAACTCTATAAAGAAAGAAGTATCTACAATAATAAAACTAGCAAAAAGAAAGCCTCCCTGAGAAAAATATTGGAAGACCTTTCAAAAAAGCACAAGGAAGACATTTATTTCATAGACACCTAATAACTAGTTCTATATTAACCACAATATTGTAGATACCACTCTATAAATAGATGGTTTTCAGAGTCTACTGTTGTCTGAATACAACTTATTATGTCCAAAATTATTGTTTTAATTAAAAGGGTCATCCTCTTTTTTACATTATAGGCAAAGAGTTCATATGAATATGATGAAATAGAAGACAGAGTTACTGATGCTACAACTATTAAAGAGAAAGTCACTGTTTATTTTAAAGCAGGAAAATACAAGTTAGCACTAAAGGTTTATAAATGAGGATATGGTCTAGTAGATAAAATCTCCATTTATAAAGATGAAGAAAAGGAACAAACTAAAAATGTCCGTCTTTTACTTCTTCTTAACATGGCTGCCTGCCATCTCAAGTTAGATGAGGCTATAGAAGTTAAAGAGCAATGTGATAAAGTAAGTATTGATAGGACCCAGTAGAAAAAATCTAGGACCCAGTGTGACCTCACTGTGAATGACACAGATTTTACAACTAGTAATATCCAATTGTTTCTCTTACAAACAACAGGTTTTAGAAGAAAACACTGCTAATGTTAAGGCTCACTTCAGAAAGGGGCAAGTGAGTATTTGTCTTTATATAATCACTTGTCCCTTGTACAATGTAGCCTGTAGGTATATCAAAAAATACAGGACTACAGGACTCAGGTGTGGTTTATCAAAAAAACCTTACCAAGAGTGTAACACAACATACATTGGAGAAAGTGGAATAAACTTATCACATCTGGAAGAACATCAAAGAGCAGTAAAAAAGCTGGATTCCTTCTCTAGTGCCTTGTCTGAACATGTTTGCCAGACTGGTCATAAGATCAATTGGGAAAACCATCTATCCTTGCCCACCATCCATTCCTCCAGCAGAGAATTATCCTGATTTCGTTCTTCAGCTTTAGTATAAATAGGACTGTTTTTTGCACTTTTATTTCTATATATTTAAGCCACTGATGAAGGTAGTCTATCAAAACATTTGGCTTAATTTATCTCTTTTTTGTTTGGTGAAAAAACTCTAATACGAATAATTTAGACTATAACAGATATATTAAAATGAGATAATTCCTATACTCTATCTTAAAAGACATTGTCATATTAATGATGTAATTATTACCTCATCATAATAATATAAATGATATGATGTCACTAACTTAATGGCTGATATATGGAGAGAGAGAGAGAGAAGATAATAATTGCTTCCAATTACTTTAACTCACTTTACATAATACTCCACATTTAATATATTGTATCCAGTTAAAGGTTAAAGGCTTATATACAAATTGTTCCTCTCTTTGTCCTCAATATAATCTCCTTTACAATAGTGATATATACATTGTTCATAGAATATAGAGTACATTGCGGTCCATTAATATCATTACAACATTCGTTATGTAAGTGAGCAAACTTCTCTATCTCAGAAATATCTATTGTTGAACTGTAACAATTGATATATAAAATTAATTATAACTTGATCAATTGAACTGACCTCAATTGTCTAGTTATATTATTAATGTGTAGTTTTCTACCTCATCTGAAAATAAGAAAGGAGGTGTTGACTTCTCTAAGCAGTTAAGAAAATTATTAAAGTATGTTTTCTTCTACCTCCTCAAAGAGAAAAAAAGTGCGACGTTAGAGAAGTAAATGTTGAGTAAAACTGCTCTATTTTTATTGTCTACTAGTTTTGTTAGGGAAAGAAATTGTTAATAAAAGAGAAGATAATGTTAAGAGAAATTTAAAAGAAAATAAAAGTGATTGAGAAATAGATTAAGAATAAACAACTAATACCAGAACACAAGTCTGTCTTTAATAACTTGATAACTGTCTAAGGTCTTACAATACTCTTCATATTGTTTTGATAAGTGTACTGTCCATATTGTAGTATTTTTATTAAGTGATGTACATATTGTCTTGATATCATCATTGTTTAGCAAAGTATAGTGGAGATAAAGTGTTGTCAATGATGTACTTGTTTGTATTAGATCTGCTATTGTACTGGTACTAACTGAAGTGATCTCAGGATTACCTCCGATGTCCAATGTAGTCAATGTTTGGTTTTTAGTAAGTCCTTCACAGATATACTGGACTCCATTATCAGTGATGTTACAGTTGGAGAGATATAGCTCTTTTAAAGTTGTATTACTTGCTAATATAGTAGATAAGCGAGTCATATCTTCATCTGTGATACCAGTAACATTTAACAACGTTAATTCCTCAAGTGTTTTGTTATTAAAGAGACTATCACTGACTTGTTTGATACCACCAGTAAGTGAAGAGGAGTTCATCTGTAGTATCTTTATTGTTTTATTAGTTTTTAGTATCTCTGATAATATCGATACACACTTACTGTCCAATGAAGTGTTGAATATATGAAGTCTCCTCACTGTGCACTTATTAAGATTGTTTATAATAACTGCAGTACTTTCAGGAGATGATGAGATGAGACGAATACTCCATTCTTTTCCTGTTTGTTGTTCTTTTATTAATTTACTTATAACATCTTCACTTTCTACTACACTTGGTCTAATGAGACTAACACTATTGTCATCATCTCTCCACTGAACACTTCCAGTGTCTCCTGTTATAAAACAGAGTTAGTATATAGTATAGTACACACATAGTAATATATACTATAACACACTACAATATACAGACAATACACTGAAGAAGAAAGGAAGCCATTACTGTTTATTGAATATGGTTACGATGGCAAGAGTTTATGAGAAGGTGGGGCTTATCAAATTTTGCTAACTAGACAGAGTGTTGATATAGCTATAGAGGAACAATAAATATAATTCTATCATTGTTATCATATTAACAGAACACATCACTAGATATCAGGTATTAATATATCAATTTGAGACTTGTGAATCGTAGAGTTTACTAACTGACTAGATATAATGAGTCTATAAATAATGAAATGATCTGATGAAACTTATTAGTTAAGATATTGATAGAAGAAAGACAAGCAGATTGTTTTAAGAATTAGTAAATGAAAAAATATCTTGTCTATAATAATCAGCAGCTATTTAAAAAGGCTATGAATTAAGTTTTAGTTTGTAATGAAGTATAATTATGAAATATTTGTAAATAAATTTTAGGGTACAGTTTGCTTAGAATATTATTATGAATTTTATTTTAAAATAGTCTCATTCCCAGACACTCACTTGCTTATTTGCAAGAAAGGGTGGTGACTGGTGATTTTAGTCCATTCCCTTGTATTGCACTATTGGATGATGTCATCATTGAAATGTGTTATTACAATAGATGAAAAGATAACTGGTTACATTACAAGTTGTACACTAAGGAGCTGAAGTCTTTGTTTCAAAGAATACTAGAAAATAATGCCTTAACATCAAAAAAAAACATAATGAAGACATTTCTATCTTCTAAAAATTGACAAAAAGCTTTCTCTTTTGATCAACAATTGGTTTACTAATTCTGAGTACCAAAAATTGATTCCTTTGAAAATATTTTAAAAAGAACAACATCTTTGAGTCTAGATATCCATACTTTGTTCTCCATTGTTAACAGTGACATTCACAACATCATGACCTAGGACTATTCTGATTGGTGAGCCAAAAAAGTGGTTTAAATACAAGGAATTGGACTAAAGTCACCAGACACCTTTTCTCGCATTAAGTGAGTGGGTGTGTGTCTAGTAAGGAACTGCAAAGTCTCCATAGACCCTTAGTAAGTTTTGTTCACTTATATTTTTAGACTGCAATTAACGAATACAAGAAGCAACCATTTTTCATAGACATTTTGTGAAAATGTTAGAGGTTATTGTCTTATGAGAGAAGTCTACAGCTATCAAGAAATAACTGTTAACATCACAATTATAGGATGTCATTTTTATCATAATTGTGATCTTGTTTGCATTTATCATAACTAACAATGACATATATTCAAAGATACATACCTTTGATTGACTCTTTATCATCAGAATCCTTCAATATGTCATCTGAAGACTCTGTTGGTCAATAAGTTTAATATTTGTAATTAGATTATCAATATATTATTACTGACAACATTATGACTTTGTGTAACCTACTTAGATGAGGTAAGGAACTGTCTTTGGTTAATGGTTTACGAACCTTTGGTATGAATGCTAGATCTAGTAACAATGTCATATAATGAGAAGTCACTAATACCAGTTACCTTTCAAGCTCTGTTTTAACTCCTCAATCTGTTGGTCTCTCTCTCTTACTTGTAAAGTCAATGACGTTATGATTTCTTGTAGTGTCTCTAGCTCTTTCTGTCTCTCAGTAGACACTGACAGTATATTCTTCTCAATAGCTTTATATATAAAATGAGAAGAAAATTGATCACTAATATATTATGTAAAATACTGACAACATTGGACTTTTGATTGATGTTGTATTAATTTACCTTCTTTTGTTTTCACAAGTGATGTTAAATCTTCAATTGTCTTTTCTTTCATTTCTCTTGTTTCTATATAAAGGAACATTAAGTTATTAATCAGATATATCATATAATAGACAGTTATTAAATAAAACAATAGCTGTACACAATATACCTTCATTTTGTCTGATAATAGATGATATTTGGATAGTCATCTTTTTCCGCATGGTTTGTTCTAGTTCCAGACAACTTCTCAACTCCTTTGTACTCTCTTCTACAATAGTTCTAACCTCCTATATATCAATAAACAACACATGTAGTAACTGTTGTCTAATACTACTCATCTCTTACCTTGTCTCTTCTATGATCATAAATGGTACAATGACCAATTGTAAGTTGGAGTAATCCTCTCATTTTAACTGATTCAAGAGTCTCCTGAGCTCTGGCAATAAATAAAGTTGTCATACTGAGTGGAAAGGTACAGGTCACAATGATGGAGTTACCCTCAGTCACAATAATTACTTTAACTCTTTTATTTAACTTTTCAAAGGCAACTGACAAAAGGTTTTTAATGTCAGTCAGTGAAGTCTTGTCAGGATCCCATTCAAGAACAAACTTAGCAGTCTCACATTTGAGAGGAGAACTGGTTGACACCACAAGAGATTCCTGGAGGCTTAGACGTGTTGTTACTGTGGAACAAAACTCCTCAATAGCATCTTCATAAGTTTTAATGTGAACATCAGCTTTTGTAATACCAAATCGTTTGGCAATAGCTTTTAAAATACCAATGTCAATTAATGTACATTTCTCTTTAACAATTTCCAGTATGTCATCTAGTGTATTACTGCTGGTATGAGTTAACTGAGGACTGAGGTCAGGATAACAGTCTCGGAGGAAGGTTTTTAAGTTTTCTAAAGTTACAGAAGTCTCTTTAATAGCATCTCGGATTTTACTAAAGGTTGTTCCAAATTCTAGTCTCATTGAATTAAACATAGGACTCATACTTCGTGGAACAAAAATCCCATCTATGATATAGTAAATATTATTAGATGAATATAAAGGATATTACCTTGAACAGACTCATTGTTTATATGAGATAGACTATGAGTAGATCCTACAATAAGAGATATAATATGATAATAATATTAATATTAACACAATATACCTTCACTGTGTAGTAGTGGTTTAGTGTGTGTTGTTCTATCTTCAAATGATTGCTCTATAATTTTAATAATACTTTAAAATTACATTATGTAATAAACTTTATAACTTACTATAGTCACTCATTATGACATCACCTAATTTAATATTATTGGTGAATCTTTGAAGTACACTGGCAAACACTTTTAGGTTACGATAGTTGCTATGGACAGCACCACGTACAGCTTTTAATAGTGACATTAATGGCTGAGTAGATATAGTTAGAGTATCATCTGAAATGACTCCTTCTCCATGAAGTAGTTCTGCTACTTGAACTGGATATTGGAGAGATTGAGAGAGAGTACCATAATGACAACGTAAAATGTCACTGGCATGGACTATAATAAAATATATAAATACACTTCAGTTAGTGAACAGTATATTATCGTGTACCATTATAATCAGATGTTGGTTCTGAATGATGTCTTTCCTTCTTCCTTTTTAAGTCCTCATCTGATATCTCTTTATCTTCTAGTGGTCTCTTTCCACTTGAATTTAATATATCCCATTTTGCCATCACATTAGATTCCTATGAAATCATAGTAACATTTAGTAGAACACTATAGTATAATAATAACCTTATAAATAATGTCCTCTGATGTAATCCAATTTTCAGATTCTGTAATCTCCATTGCATCATCATGACTTGTTGTTCCTTTCTCTTGAGCAATATTAGTCTTCATCTGGTCATATATCTGAGCTGTAGATATTCAAGAGAAAATACCACTATTAATCCAGATAATATGAAAATGATCTCTCACTATATTCACTGATAATTATCTCAGATAGAATTATTATAGGAACATACCTGTAATCCATATCAAAGAATTGGCGGCTATACTCAAATATCTCATTAATATTAACCTGTTATTACAAAAGACATTATTATTATTACTATAAAATTATCCTATAGTTGTTTTCAAGAAGGCAATGGCATAGTAAAACACTATTGATAGATTTTTAAATAGTAGAGAGTTCCTAAGAAGTTGTGAAACAAAATATATCATACTATATAGAAGACAAAGAAAGAAGTACTTTAAACATTATCTACATAGGGAGGGAGGTACCTAGCACCTATTGTCATAGTATTCACTATAAAAGCTACTTCATGTTAATAGAAATTATATAGTTCACTTACTTCATCAAGGATATCAGATTCACATATGTATGGATGTAGCTTTGTATGTACATTAACTTGTCTACGATCAGAACTAACAGGAAGAGAAGACCATATATGGAACAATTACATAATTTATAAGATTGTGGTATGAAATTATATAATTTAATTACTCTTAATCCAATTAAGATTTCTTCTCAGCCCTATAAGAAACTACAGTAATGTATTGAGAAGCTCTTTAAGAGAGACTTTCATTACATCATTATGTTGATATAACATTTCAAAGGACAATTTAGATTAATATAATCGTGTAAAAATTACTTCTGAGAATAACATTACAAATTATAAAAATGTTCTATGATTTCAAGTGGTAATATCACAGAGTCCTATTAAATTCTTGTATCAGAAGTCAGAACATAGGATTTTAGTCTAGTAAAATTTGAGTTCAATTATATCATGTTATCAAAGCCAAGAAAGAAGGAAGCTATTCAGAAGCTATAATTTACAATCTATTGATCTCTTTATTATGTACAAAGGTTGTTAATAAGAGTAAGTTAGTTTTATTTATTATAATTAAATCAATTATTACATATTGTATTGTATAGTATTGTATGGTAATAAATGGTGATTAGGGTATATCTTATTGTGATACTACCAATGACAACATTCATACTAATAATAGCTTAAAGTTCTCTAGTTAATGTGAAATTCAACAGAATCATGTTACTCAATGCTTCTCTTAAAAAGCAGAGAAACTGTTGCACATTTTTCAGATTCACCATAAAAATTAAAACCTTAGACTGGCCTACTTGTTGTGGCAAAATTCAAAGTAATTTCTAACTTCATTCTACATTAATCACACCTTCTCTCTCCTTCAAGTAAAGACCACATAATAAAGAACTCCTTAAATGTCTACGTAAAAGAAAATATTATTTACATAAAAGTTTTGTGAAGATCATACCTTAAACACTAGTTTACATAATTTCCATCCATAATAAGGTACTACAGCTACTAGTCCTGTCAGAAGGAACAGTTTCAGATAAAACCAAATGTCGATGGCCATTAGGCGGAAAAATTTAATCCCACGTGAGTAATACGGTAATACCGCACCAGGCGCCTGATCACTTAATACTTACGAGGCTAAGGATGGTAATAAACAAGGTAATGTAAATGAGACAGAACAAGATAAATTGACTGAGGTTCATGCCATTTACCAACAGCAACCAGATATGTATAATAAATAACACATAACTATTTAGTTTAATACTAATTTCCAATGACATAAAAAGAATATATGTATTGATAACCAATAAGACATTTAGTTCAATATTATAATATAAGGTACTGGACATTTCATTTGTTTAACACTAATAAGAGGCAGAGATAAATACACTGATGATAATTTAATGGAGGAGATATAACTAGTACAAAGTTTTCCTCAGTAAGTTCTTCTATTACTATGTGTTACTTACTCTATATTAGTATAGACTGTTAATGTGTTTATTAGAACTACTACAATAATTAGACATGGACTACTGGCAGTCAGTGGCAGGTATAGATATTATCTATTAATACATCTATCTAATGTCCAACATACTCATCTGCAATAGGTATCCATCCACTCTCCACATCAATTCATCTATGCACTATAACTTTTATCATCTGTCTCTATTCATCATTACTCTATCAGATAAATGACATACATTATTGTTTGATCCTTTTTATCATGAGGTATTTCTCTCTGAGATACTGCAGTGGCTTATTTAATCAGTCAACATACCAATGGACATGTGATATTATTAGAATATTATCATCCTTTCCCATTAGGATTATATTGAGTCTACCTGTTCTTGTTATCAAGTATATTTGTCACTACATTTCACTGTGCTAGATCTCTGTTATACTCTACTGTATACATTGTGTATTTTACTGTTTTACATTATTATGTATTCTATAGTATACACATGAAATACATGCTATGTATTATATATGTATTGGAACAGTTTACATACTATTGTATTCTTAAAGTATTTTCCATGTTATACACTTGTGTATTCATACTGTATATTGGTAGTAAAATACTTGTATATCAGATGTATAGCTCCCCTAGTGAAATACTCACCACTGTATATTCTATTGTATAACTTCCTTTACATTTTAGAATTATTTTTGTAAATTATTGTATCATTAATTCACATGAAAAGATGATTGGACTCAAAAATAAATGAAAACAGAATTTCTATTAATAAGTGATAACAGAAAATTTGTACAGATAAGTGATAATATGAATACATAAATGATAATATGTGTAATATTTGTGCTGATGTTTGTCACATACTGAATTATCATATCATCCATGGTTTGATGTTTGCAGGGAAATCTGACTTCACTGGTGTGCCAATTACCCTTTTCTTCCTAGCAAATTTTGAGTTTGTAGCCCTTTCATTTAATCTATCCATAAATTCATTAAAAACTTGTGACCTCCATTCAGGTTGTCTTCGTTTCATGGATCCATCTTCAACAGCTTCCTCATCAGACATCATTGATGCTGTTACATCGGCCCAAAGGTGTTCTTCATCTAATGTACATTAGACATGTAAATAATAATAACACATGTTCAATTTAGACAGAATATAAATAATACTGGTTAGATATTCTAAATTAATGGTGTCTTTATGATAGGCTCCACTGTACGTACATGCATGTGATAGTCACATGATGACACTGAATTTTTTCTTCAGATTTGATATTGCCAGAACCAACAAGAGTTGTATTGTAACATGTTGTCACTCACTCTCAGAGATAGCTCTAGTGACAGATATCTTCTCGATATAATCATTTTATTTTGTACATATATATTTTTTCTATTATAGAACACTGTTTGTCTATCAATATCTTCTCTATTCTGCTCTCTTTAGCCTTAACATTGTTGATTCTAGCTTTATTGGGGACAACAACAGATACATTACATTGTTTACTAAGCAACATAATTTAAGGTATGTGAATGTCTCGTTAGATCACACAGTCACCCATATATTATCAGAATATAGGTAGAATACAGTAACTTTGGTTTTATCAATGAGTGTTCTTATAGTAGAGTCAAGGAGTACTTGGTATAGAGTACAGAATTAGAATATAGAACAATAATCCTAAAGATAGAGTTTCTTTGAATCTTAATACCATGGTATCCATTCTTCTTTCCTATAGGCTTTATGTATTGATTGGAACAGCAACGATCTCTGCTACATTACTAATGGTTAACAAAGCACTCAACTGGCTGCTTGGTTAGCTCTTAGCATGACAAGAAACATTTGTATATGTCTTAGAACATTCTTGGGGGATGAACACTTAGTATAGATAGATTAGAAAGTAAGTACATGTATATGTAAGTAGTAGTATGGTCTAGTTCATATATGGACTAGAGGGTAAAGGATATATATCCAAAAAAGATAAGGTGTTAAAAATGCCTATAATGAACACATAATTTTAAGTTGTTACCCTCTCTGTAGTGGACAGATTGGGATATGGACTCAATTAGGACACTGAGGAGAGTTCAATATAGATGATGTTCTTACTTTAGAATATATTATTATGTAAGTGAAATGAGACATCTGATGAATAGATGAGTGTCTTACAATACATGAGAAATCAGTCCAAGAAGGAGCCAAGTTATCCAATGATGAGTGATCCCACATCCCACAAAGAGATGAGCTATCCAACAATGATACATCCAATGTTGAGACAAGATGTGATGTCAATTAAGATAAGAGTTCTACCTTTTATAACATACTAACTTTGGTCAGCACATGCCATTTACATGTAACTAATGATGGTTTATAAGTAACCATGGTAACACTAGTCTCACCCAGTATTAAGTCTGGCTATAATACTAATGAATTAATTTAATATACAATAAGAAATAAAACCATTTTGACAAAAAAAACCGAGGGTAATAGGTCTAACAGTCCAGGTCAACTGACTTAAATAGATCAGATTGAGTTACCGTAGTAGAGAGAGAGGGTTTCTCAATAATAATCGCAGAAGATTTTCGAACTTCATTTGATTTACAAGTTTCATGGCCAATGTCTATCTCAGAACGAGGAACATGGTACCTATAATACAATATACTAATGTCATAAGCAGGATATATCCCTATAATACAGTACATTAATACAGTGCATCTGAAATATACTACATTGCAAGTCGGTGATTGTTAATTTTAACCCCTTGCTTACTAAGTTACTCTGCCAACATATATATTATGTATATAGATAAAAATGGGAAAAGGATTAGAAAAGAAATCACATTAATACATGAGATAAAATGGAGAAGTCTAACAAGTAAGGCTAAGGCTTGTCTATTGAATTTAACTGGCCTATATCATTAAGAGACATACTAACAATTAGAAAGCTTTGTATTGCTTCATTGGGAGTTGATAGTCAGGGGCAACTATCAGGGTTGGGGCTGATTACAATTGTAATCATAATTGATTACATTCAATTACAATTTTTTGCTGTAATCGTAATTATAATCAGACAAAGTAATTACTGTAATCACTAGTAATTACATCAATTACAGTAGCCTTTGCAAGTAGTACATGAAACAAGTAGCATCTGCTAGTGTATATTTATGAAATGATGCATGAAGGAACATGTAATTAGACTGATTATACCTTGGATAGCTCTGTAATCATAATCATAATTGAAATCATGCTTCTTTTTCCTTATAATTGTAATTATAATCACCTTGCATAATCACATTGTAATCATTCTCATGTAATTGACCCCAACCCTGGAGACTATAACTAATGGAAGAGTTTACTATACCAACATGTAATATTGTGTACAATGTTACAGTGTGTTAGAGGTACAAGATTCAGTGCATGATAATTAGAGAGTTACTATTACATTCCGTACTTTCCTGAGCTGTTCTCTATAAAAGAAACTTGTCTGGTAGGACGAGAAGGAACACGAAGTAGGGGTCGTTTGTTTTTCTGTGAAAAATAAAAATGAAAGTGTTAATAGTTGAATAAATGGTTCCATTGTGTGTCAGTCCTCCCAGGAATGGATAGATAGGAGGATTAATAAAGAGATGGCTTAATATACAGTAGAATTTAATAGACTGATAAACAGACAATGGATGGATGTATAAAATAGGAACAGGATAGAGGTCAACTCACTTTTTTAAATCTAATAAGACCTTTGTATAAAGTATTGAAAACATCATACCAAGTAAGAACTACAATAGCCACCATACAATTACCCTAAGAGAATATACATTCAAATTATTAAGTTACTAATACTAACTTCTTTCCATCCAGGATTCATTTCTACAAAGAACTTAATGTGTGGATCACGAAGATCTTCTTCACTAACAGATGCCACAAATTCCTAGTAATTTGTATTAAACAGCTTTTTTTTATTTTAGAATACATTATTGATACCTTCATGCGAGCAGACTTTTTGTTAATAATAAATCTCTCTTTGTCATACGTCTCATCTTTACGGAGTAATGTTTCAGCAAATTCATCAACAATGCTATATAGGAAGAGATGATGGATGGACGATATGAAAGGGAATGGATATATACAATATCAGATAGATAGATTGATGATCAAGACCTCTTCAAATGATCTGGCATTTTTCTATTATAACATGGATAAAATTCCGGCCATAATTTTACTCCAAACTACATATAAAAGAAGAGTATAAAGGGTTAATAATAAGTATTAACATTACATCATAATGATGTTATACAACATTTATATTTACAGTATCTTTAAGACTTAAATCATTAAAATTTTACATATGTATATTGTGGAATTTACAAAGTATGTAAAAATGAATGTTTCTAATTTTAGTAGGAAATATTAATTATAAATGGAGATTGAATAGTTATGCTAAATTTTAATATTTTGACATGCTATAACATTATTTAGAAAACCACACCACTCGCGGTGAATTATTTAGAACATTACAACACTCATAGTTAGGGTATGCAACACTCATAGTTAGTATCTTTAAGACTTAAATCATTAAAATTTTACATATGTATATTGTGGAATATTACATTAATTAATATAACAAAGTTCTAAACTAAACTAGAACAAGACTACACTATAAATTAATATCTCATTTTAACAAACTAATTTGTAGCTTACATCTAGAATTCTGTGAATTACTCGCTGTATAGTTTGTTAGTATGTTGTACTATTACATAACAACAAATTGTACTGCAGTGAGTAACTCAAATGAATTTTGGATTCCATAGTAATCCACTCATGTAAGCTATAAATTAGTTTGGTAAAAATAACATATTAATTTTTACACTATATATACAGACCTCTCAGGGAAGGCTACAGTGTGAGTTATTAATATTCATATTTATTGCTCATGAATCTCATTAATTCAGCTAGAGTAATGAAAGGGTTAAACTTTGATGAGTACATAGTAGCTCCAGAGTTTTCTTTTGGAATAAAATCTAGCCATACGTAATCGTTTTGCAGTGCAATTGCTGGCAAATCTGAAATAGGAATAGCAAAACACAGACAAAAGCTCTGCACAGACAAATGTTCGATCATGCTGCTTTCACACATCATGTGTGCGTGTAGCACGTACACGTGCACATTTGGGTGTGGCCACAGACTTAGGCAAAATTTCCATGAGAAATGAAACCATTGCCATGTGACCACGTGAGTTAGCCCAATACTGTGTGTCACATGGTCAAACCGTGTATATAATTACAAAATCATTATCCTATAATATGATACTACCACAATATAACATAGACTTTTGAGAATTAAAAACTAATAAAACATAATGAGAGACTACAAAACTGCTAAAATATAAATAAATAGAGATTTTAAAGTGTTTTTAGACTTGTGTTATGTAATAAGTGCTTTGTTTTCATTGTTTTTACTACAAAGCAGGGCAATAATTAAAATTATAACTGCATCTTATAACTGGTAATGCACATAGTAACAAATAGTTTCTACTGCAAGCATTTGATGATGGGTGTAGTTGATTGTGATTACAGGGCTCACTAAAATGCTTTGTCTGCACAAGTAGAAACAAGTCTTTAATATAACACCAAAACAACAATGACATCATTATTAATATTTCAAGGTAATAAAATAATCATCCTCTAGTCATAAGCAATTACATTTATATTGTATCCATCTTACCACATAGCTCTTATAACTAAAGGTCTTTCCAATAAGGTAGATAGGAGTGAATGGATGTCGAATAAGTTCTATAGAAAACCAATAAAAATAGACGATATCACATGCTAATTTTTAAAATACCTTTCAATACAAGATAAGCAGTAGGTATGTGAATATATGGACCACCACGGTATTGATGATCAATAATAGTAGTGCCTACCTATAAAGAGAAATAATATGAAATAATTTTTAATATAATATAATATAATAATACTATGTAAATTATTGTATTATAGAACTACATGTAACAAATTTTACATGTACATGTAAAATTCATACATGTAAATGTACATGTAAGAACAGTAGTTAAAGAAACAGTACTTGGATAAAATAGTGGTAGAAATTGTACTAGTTAAAAAGTAAAAAAATGAATCTTCTATAATCTTACAAATTTTGATCACTCTATTTCTGTCAATATTATTCTTAAACAGGTAACGTTACTTAAAATATAGTTGTCATGGTTACTGCTAACATTAAATATAGTATACTTCTTTTTCCTGATAAAATTCAACAAGATTAATCCTCGTAAACTACCAGCTAAACGATCACGTAGTAACACAACATGACTATGAGCAAGAAGATTTTTATGTGCATCTGTAACACTGCAATTAAAATAAATACAACATATAATAACAAATATTTTTATTATTGTTATTATTAGTATTATTAATTTTTATTATTATTAATATTTTATAATATGAAATTATGAAATTAATTATTATTGCTTGTGGGTGTGGCTCATTATTATTATTATTATTATCAACAACAATAATTATTATGTGAATGAAATTGATCATTCAATCCATCTTCTGATGATGGGTATGTGGGATGCCCACATGAAGGCATTCCCGTGTCAAAGAGCAACGGAGAGGCATTACAAAAAGATGATTGGTTGAGTAAGATAATGAGAGACCTATAGGTTGAGCTTATTGTTTGCGAATTAGCCTGAGGGTATTAATTGCTTCATTGCTCCATCCCCCAGAGACTCAACCACCAGAGGAACAAAGGGGACACCGGCAGCTAAACAGTTTTCCAGATGTGTACAAAACTTTCTATGTTCTCTAACACAACGAGCTCTTTCTCCGTTACAGGGACAATAACACACAGCCATGAGAGGAATTATTATTATTATTACTATTATTATTATAGGAACATACCTGTATTCCATATCAAAGAATTGGCGGCTATACTCAAACATCTCATTAACATTAACCTGTTAAAAAGTCATCATTTTCAAGAAGGCAATAAACACTATTGCTAGATTTTAAAATAGTAGTTAGTTCCTTAGTCTCATACCCAGGCATTTGTAAAAGAAAAGAACGCCTGGTAACTATTGCTTGTGCATGCGTTTAATTATTATAATTTATGCAATATAGTGACAACAAATTACAACATATTAAATTAAATGATGAATAAATGGGCTGGGTTTATATTGATGACATTTCATTCACTACATGAGTTAAAGCATGGCTAGTCGAGTTTGTCAGCTGTACAAAGATTTAGTTGAAAAAAAAAGAGCGACAAACTTATTTAATGCTGTTGGGATACAAGACCACATTTTTTCCATCATATATAGCTTCAACGGACAAGAGTTGCTCTTTTTTTAAAGAGATAGATTTGGGCTTCCTAGCTGCTTTAGAGCATAGAGTAGAGCAACAGATAAGTTTCTATTAGTACTACAAGTAGCCATCACAGTTTGACATCGCGGTAAAAGGAATTTTGACGTCATAGTTGATGGAGGATTCCTAAAAGTATACTATTTTCCAAGAAATCTGTGGAAATTAAACACATGCACAAACAGTAGCTACCAGACATTCTTTTCTTTTGTGAACGTCTGGGAATGAGGCTAAGAGTTCCTAAGAAGCTACAAACAACATATCATAATGCTATATAGAAGACAAAAAAAACTTTATCTACACAGGGAGGGAGGTACCTAGCACCTATTGTCATAGTATTCACTATAAAAGCTACTTCATGTTAATAGAAATTATATAGTTTACTTACTTCATCAAGGATATCAGTTTCACATATGTATGGATGTAGCTTTGTATGTACATTAACTTGTCTACGATCAGAACTAACAGGAAGAGAAGACCATATATGGAACAATTACATAATTTTATTACAAGATTGTGGTATGAAATTAATTACTCTTAATCCAATTAAGATTCACTTAGCCCTATAAGAAACTACAGTTATGTATTGAGAAACTCTTTTAGAGAGACATTGTTGTAGCAAAATTCAAAGTATTTTCTAACTTCATTCTACATTAATCATACCTTCTCTCTCCTTCAAGTAAAGACCACATAACAAAGAACTCCTTAAATGTCTACGTAAAAGAAAATATTATTTACATAAATGTTTTGTTAAGATCATACCTTAAACACTAGTTTACATAATTTCCATCCATAAAAAGGTACTACAGCTACTAGTCCTGTCAGAAGGAACAGTTTCAGATAAAACCAAATATTGAGGGCCATTAGTCGGAGGATAGATACGATATGAGATTATGAATTCGACCGGATGCTAATAAAGTATAAGCTTATGTATAAACGTCATTTCCGTTTGTCTCCATGGGGTAAAGATGGCGAGTGTGGTAAGTAAATGGTCTTATTTTAGTAACTGTTGGATATTGTAGAAGCTTTGTAGTCATTTACAATATGACATATAGATTAAGGTTTTAGAAAATATATTCAAAAATATTTTTTAAGCTTAATTTTTTTCACAGATATGTTTTAATATAAAATATTGGTTAAAAATAACGGTTTGGCCAATTTTTCTCGACCACTGTGTGTTAGATCATAGCAACGCTTGTATTGAGAGAAAGTTCACAACCACCTCCATGTATTAGTTTTGGTTTTATTATCATAAATGGAAGTATAGCAGAGATATATGATATTTAATAAAACTTGAGTGCCAATTTTATAGCCAATTTATTGCCAGAAGTATACTTTCCTTGAAAGTTTTAAGATTGGCAGTGTATTGCCAATGTGTAATAGTGTGCATTAATTAGACAAAGAAATTAGGTTGTAGGTGTTTCAAATAAGCAAGAAATCTATTCCCAAAATATCATCATTTATTGAAGATAAAGAAGTGTGACATCACATAAGTTTCACTTTTTAGAAACCTAAAAGACTGTGTAGTAGGCTCAAGATCCTACTATACTTAGGAAGAGAGGAGGTGTCGTTCGTTAATTTTTAATTGATCTGATGAATAATTAATTAAAATTTTAATGTCTTCTAAATATATCAAATATTACACTACTTTATCTATTCTAGCCCCACAATTAACAACAACTATAACAGTTTATCTTTGTAATATAATGTCTAATGATGTTGACTGAAACAAATGATTATAATTGAAAGAAGAATTATATAAATTCAGTGATGATTATAAATATCAGTCAACAGCTAACAAGACAATGTAGCCTTTTTGATCTGCTTGGTTGGTCAGCTGACAGTCTATAATTCTGTGACCCAGCCCACTGATCAATGAGAAGAAAATAAAACAAGAACTTGACACATTGCTCTCAATGAAGTCCCAAGTTACATTGTAGCAAGAAATTCTTAATATGAAATATGATCTAAATACATGATGTCACTGTTATAGAGACTATGCATGGGTCCAGTTCTGCTACTATACCAGATAGATCTGGATCCATTTTCTCTTTTGTAACTGGCTTCTCAATGTTATGTTCAAATGTATAGCAAAACTAAACAATTAAATAGAATAGTATTAGCTAAAAATATCCAATTGGCATTCATCTTTACAATATATAGTGTGCCTCTACATTTGTCTTCCTTAATTTTAACAATTATCCTACAAGCCCAACATTTGCCTTCTCATTTTGTATATTAAAATTAAGGAGGCGTGTTCATGCAGAAAGAAACAGGTGATAGATCAGTTACTGTATTGGGTCTCCAGACATACCTTCTCTTTGTGCTTTAGTTATTATCAAGTCAATCATTCTTTTGTGCATTTTATCATATGTATCCTCTCCACACCATCCAGTTATTTCTTAATATGGAAATAAGATTCAGTTAGCATCAACGGAAAAACTACCTTGACAGATTGTGTGATTTTTCTCCAATTCAATGACATAATGTCTTATTAGTAAACACTTATTACATAACATTTGGTCTCTTCCATCACTGCTATGTTTAATAGCTTGAAGTGTGTCATCTCGTAGATCACATAACTGATAAAGTTGTCTCTGATGTGGATATGTGTCAGGACTAAATATACACACTGACTCATCAATGTCCTCTGTAAGAAAAAAAACTACTAACACAAGTAGAATGAGTAGATTACTGAATTGTAAACTGTTTCCATCCATTTATAAAAAAATTTGTTCTTATACTTGTTTTGTCCTATAGTCAACAATAAACCATTTAAAATATAATACAAGGCCTTACCTTTCATCAAATAATTCAGTTAAATTATTAACTAGTTGGATGTAATACTCATGAGCATCTTGGTATATACCAGAAACAAATGATTCATGTCATGTGTATCTGTTCAAAATAATAAGCTCTGATATTTATTGTATTTTTCTCTTTAATTGAAAAAGAAATTCTGATTGAAGTGTTGTTGTACCACTGCTATACCTAGTTTGTCTACTAGTTTTGTTAGAGAAAGAAATTGTTAATAAAAGGAAAGAAGATAATGTCTTGAGTAATTTAAAGAGAAAATAAAAGTGAGCGAGAAGACAAATTAAGAATAAACAACAAACTACTTACTATTACATGAACTCAAGTCTGTCTTTAATAACTTGATAACTGTCTAACTTCTTACAATACTCTTCGTGTTGTCTTGATAAGTATAGTTCCCTTATTGTAGTATTTTTATTAAGTGATTTACATATTGTCTTGATATCATCCTTGTTCAGTGAAGTATCGTAGAGATATAGTTCTGTCAATGATGTAGTTCTTTGTATTAGATCTGCTATTGTACTGGTACTAACTGAAGTGATCTGAGGATTACCTCCAATGTGCAAAATAGTCAATGTTTGGTTTTTAGTAAGTCCTTCACAGATATATCGGACTCCATTATCAGTGATGTTACAGTAGGAGAGATCTAGTTCTTTTAAAGTTGTATAACTTGATAACATAGTAGATAAGTGAGTTATATCTTCATCTTGTACAATGTAGCCTGTAGGTATATCAAAAAATACAGGACTACAGGACTCAGGTGTGGTTTATCAAAAAAACCTTACCAAGAGTGTAACACAACATACATTGGACAAAGTGGAATAAACTTATCACATTTGGAAGAACATCAAAGAGCAGTAAAAAAGCTGGATTCCTTCTCTAGTGCCTTGTCTGAACATGTTTGCCAGACTGGTCATATATAAGATCAATTGGGAAAACCATCTATCCTTGCCCACCATCCATTCCTCCGGCAGAGAATTATCCTCATTTCGTCCTTCAGCTTTAGTATAAATAGGACTGTTTTTTGCACTTTTATTTCTATATATTTAAGACACTGATGAAGGTAGTCTATCAAAATATTTGGCTTAATTTATCTCTTTTTTGTTTGGTGAAAAAACTCTAATACGAATAATTTAGACTATAACAGATATATTAAAATGAGATAATTCCTATACTCTATCTTAAGAGACATTGTCATATTAATGATGTAATTATTACCTCATCATTATAATATATATGATATGATGTCACTACCTTAATGGCTGATATATGGAGAGAGAGAGAGAGAGGATAATAATTGCTTCCAATTACTTTAACTCACTTTACATAATACTCCACATTAATATATTGTATCCAGTTAAAGGTTAAAGGCTTATATACAAATTGTTCCTCTCTTTGTCCTCAATATAATCTCCTTTACAATAGTGATATGTACATTGTTCATAGAATATAGAGTATATTGCGGTCCATTAATATCATTACAACATTCGTTATGTAAGTGAGCAAACTTCTCTATCTCAGAAATATCTATTGTTGAACTGTAACAATTGATATATAAAATTAATTGTAACTTGATCAATTGAACTGACCTCAATAGTCTAGTTATATTATTAATGTGTAGTCTTCTACCTCATCTGAAAATAAGAAAGGAGGTGTTGACTTCTCTAAGCAGTTAAGAAAATTATTAAAGTATGTTTTCTTCTACCTCCTCGAAGAGAAAAAAAGTGCGATGTTAGAGAAGTAAATGTTGAGTAAAACAGCTCTATTTTTATTGTCTACTAGTTTTGTTAGGGAAAGAAATTGTTAATAAAAGAGAAGATAATGTTAAGAGAAATTTAAAAAGAAAATAAAAGTGAGTGAGAAATAGATTAAGAATAAACAACTAATACCAGAACACAAGTCTGTCTTTAATAACTTGATAACTGTCTAAGGTCTTACAATACTCTTCATATTGTTTTGATAAGTGTACTGTCCATATTGTAGTATTTTTATTAAGTGATGTACATATTGTCTTGATATCATCATTGTTTAGCGAAGTATAGTGGAGATATAGTGTTGTCAATGATGTACTTGTTTGTATTAGATCTGCTATTGTACTGGTACTAACTGAAGTGATCTCAGGATTACCTCCGATGTCCAATGTAGTCAATGTTTGGTTTTTAGTAAGTCCTTCACAGATATACTGGACTCCATTATCAGTGATGTTACAGTTGGAGAGATATAGCTCTTTTAAAGTTGTATTACTTGCTAACATAGTAGATAAGCTAGTCATATCTTCATCTGTGATACCAGTAACATTTAACAACGTTAATTCCTCAAGTGTTTTGTTATTAAAGAGACTATCACTGACTTGTTTGATACCACTAGTAAGTGAAGAGGAGTTCATCTGTAGTATCTTTATTGTTTTATTAGTTTTTAGTATCTCTGATAATATCGATACACACTTACTGTCCAATGAAGTGTTGAATATATGAAGTCTCCTCACTGTACACTTATTAAGATTGTTTATAATAACTGCAGTACTTTCAGGAGATGATGAGATGAGACGAATACTCCATTCTTTTCCTGTTTGTTGTACTTTTATTAATTTACTTATAACATCTTCACTTTCTACTATACTTGGTCTAATGAGACTAACACTATTGTCATCATCTCTCCACTGAACACTTCCAGTGTCTCCTGTTATAAAACAGAGTTAGTATATAGTATAGTACACACATAGTAATATATACTATAACACACTACAATATACAGACAATACACTGAAGAAGAAAGGAAGCCATTACTGTTTATTGAATATGGTTACGATGGCAAGAGTTTATGAGAAGGTGGGGCTTATCAAATTTTGCTAACTAGACAGAGTGTTGATATAGCTATAGAGGAACAATAAATATAATTCTATCATTGTTATCATATTAACAGAACACATCACTAGATATCAGGTATTAATATATCAATTTGAGACTTGTGAATCGTAGAGTTTACTAACTGACTAGATATAATGAGTCTATAAATAATGAAATGATCTGATGAAACTTATTAGTTAAGATATTGATAGAAGAAAGACAAGCAGATTGTTTTAAGAATTAGTAAATGAAAAAATATCTTGTCTATAATAATCAGCAGCTATTTAAAAAGGCTATGAATTAAGTTTTAGTTTGTAATGAAGTATAATTATGAAATATTTGTAAATAAATTTTAGGGTACAGTTTGCTTAGAATATTATTATGAATTTTATTTTAAAATAGTCTCATTCCCAGACACTCACTTGCTTATTTGCAAGAAAGGGTGGTGACTGGTGATTTTAGTCCATTCCCTTGTATTGCACTATTGGATGATGTCATCATTGAAATGTGTTATTACAATAGATGAAAAGATAACTGGTTACATTACAAGTTGTACACTAAGGAGCTGAAGTCTTTGTTTCAAAGAATACTAGAAAATAATGCCTTAACATCAAAATAAAACATAATGAAGACATTTCTATCTTCTAAAAATTGACAAAAAGCTTTCTCTTTTGATCAACAATTGGTTTACTAATTCTGAGTACCAAAAATTGAATCCTTTGAAAATATTTTTAAAAGAACAACATCTTTGAGTCTAGATATCCATACTTTGTTCTCCATTGTTAACAGCGACATTCACAACATCATGACCTAGGATTATTCTGATTGGTGAGCCAAAAAAGTGGTTTAAATACAAGGAATTGGACTAAAGTCACCAGACACCTTTTCTCGCATTAAGTGAGTGGGTGGGTGTCTAGTAAGGAACTGCAAAGTCTCCATAGACACTTAGTAAGTTTTGTTCACTTATATTTTTAGACTGCAATTAACTGCATACAAGAAGCAACCATTTTTCATAGACATTTTGTGAAAATGTTAGAGGTTATTGTCTTATGAGAGAAGTCTACAGCTATCAAGAAATAACTGTTAACATCACAATTATAGGATGTCATTTTTATAATAATTGTGATCTTGTTTGCATTTATCATAACTAACAATGACATATATTCAAAGATACATACCTTTGATTGACTCTTTATCATCAGAATCCTTCAATATGTCATCTGAAGACTCTATTGGTCAATAAGTTTAATATTTGTAATTAGATTATCAATATATTATTACTGACAACATTATGACTTTGTGCAACCTACTTAGATGAGGTAAGGAACTGTCTTTGGTTAATGGTTTACGAACCTTTGGTATGAATGCTAGATCTAGTAACAATGTCATATAATGAGAAGTCACTAATACCAGTTACCTTTCAAACTCTGTTTTAACTCCTCAATCTGTTGGTCTCTCTCTCTTACTTGTAAAGTCAATGATGTTATGATTTCTTGTAGTTTCTCTAGCTCTTTCTGTCTCTCAGTAGACACTGACAGTATATTCTTCTCAATAGCTTTATATTTAAAATGAGAAGAAAATTGATCACTAATATATTATGTAAAATACTGACAACATTGGACTTTTGATTGATGTTGTATTAATTTACCTTCTTTTGTTTTCACAAGTGATGTTAAATCTTCAATTGTCTTTTCTTTCATTTCTCTTGTTTCTATATAAAGGAACATTAAATTATTAATCAGATATATCATATAATAGACAGTTATTAAATAAAACAATAGCTGTACACAATATACCTTCATTTTGTCTGATAATAGATGATATTTGGATGGTCATCTTTTTCCGGATGGTTTGTTCTAGTTCCAGACAACTTCTCAACTCCTTTGTACTCTCTTCTACAATAGTTCTAATCTCCTATATATCAATAAACAACACATGTAGTAACTGTTGTCTAATACTACTCATCTCTTACCTTGTCTCTTCTGTGATCATAAATGGTACAATGACCAATTGTAAGTTGGAGTAATCCTCTCATTTTAACTGATTCAAGAGTCTCCTGAGCTCTGGCAATAAATAAAGTTGTCATACTGAGTGGAAAGGTACAGGTCACAATGATGGAGTTACCCTCAGTCACAATAATTACTTTAACTCTTTTATTTAACTTTTCAAAGGCAACTGACAAAAGGTTTTTAATGTCAGTCAGTGAAGTCTTGTCAGGATCCCATTCAAGAACAAACTTAGCAGTCTCACATTTGAGAGGAGAACTGGTTGACACCACAAGAGATTCCTGGAGGCTTAGACGTGTTGTTACTGTGGAACAAAACTCCTCAATAGCATCTTCATAAGTTTTAATGTGAACATCAGCTTTTGTAATACCAAATCGTTTGGCAATAGCTTTTAAAATACCAATGTCAATTAATGTACATTTCTCTTTAACAATTTCCAGTATGTCATCTAGTGTATTACTGCTGGTATGAGCTAACTGAGGACTGAGGTCGGGATAACAATCTCGGAGGAAGGTTTTTAACTTTTCTAAAGTTACAGAAGTCTCTTTAATAGCATCTCGGATTTTATTAAAGGTTGTTCCAAATTCTAGTCTCATTGAATTAAACATAGGACTCATACTTCGTGGAACAAAAATCCCATCTATGATGTAGTAAATATTATTAGATGAATATAAAGGATATTACCTTGAACAGACTCATTGTTTATATGAGATAGACTATGAGTAGATCCTACAATAAGAGATATAATATGATAATAATATTAATATTAACACAATATACCTTCACTGAGTAGTAGTGGTTTAGTGTGTGTTGTTCTATCTTCAAATGATTGCTCTATAATTTTAATATTTTAAAATTACATTATGTAATAAAATTTATAACTTACTATAGTCACTCATTATGACATCACCTAATTTAATATTATCGGTGAATCTTTGAAGTACACTGGCAAACACTTTTAGGTTACGATAGTTGCTATGGACAGCACCACGTACAGCTTTTAATAGTGACATTAATGGCTGAGTAGATATAGTTAGAGTATCATCTGAAATGACTCCTTCTCCATGAAGTAGTTCTGCTACTTGAACTGGATATTGGAGAGATTGAGAGAGAGTACCATAATGACAACGTAAAATGTCACTGGCATGGACTATAATAAAATATATAAATACACTTCAGTTAGTGAACAGTATATTATCATGTACCATTATAATCAGATGTTGGTTCTGAATGATGTCTTTCCTTCTTCCTTTTTAAGTCCTCATCTGATATCTCTTTATCTTCTAGTGGTCTCTTTCCACTTGAATTTAATATATCCCATTTTGCCATCACATTAGATTCCTATGAAATCATAATAACATTTAGTAGAACACTATACTATAATAATAACCTTATAAATAATGTCCTCTGATGTAATCCAATTTTCAGATTCTGTAATCTCCATTGCATCATCATGACTTGTTGTTACTTTCTCTTGAGCAATATTAGTCTTCATCTGGTCATATATCTGAGCTGTAGATATTCAAGAGAAAATACCACTATTAATCCAAACGATCTCTCACTATATTCACTGATAATTATCTCAGATAGAATTTTTGTCTCCTCAAACTTGGACAGTACTGTTGCTAATTCCTTCAACTTCTTGTGGTCTGAAGATATTGCTGTATGTATAGCAGATAACAGAGTTGTCTTCTTTTCATCCAGAATACCCTCCATTGTCTCCATCTTATCAAGTGTATCTTCATTAATACATCTCTCACTAAATAAGAGCTGAGACATTTTTACAGGATTGATCAAAGACTGTGATAATGTATCATTATGATGATAAAGAATAATAATGGCTTCAGTAGCTAAGGAGTCCATTCCTGTAATAAAAATAATGACACATACTATCTTATCAACCAGATTCACTCACCAGCAGAGATACAACATTTTCTTAATAGGACCAGCTCATACTCATGAGCAATAGTGTTTTCTTCAATGATCTTCTTCTTCAAAGTATCTAATACTTGTCTTCTGGTAGCATTAGGGTTGGTATCTAACCACAACTCAAACATTTTTAATGTCTTGTAAGTAGAATCATCAGGTTGTCTACGAATATCATCCAACTTCTTGGAATCAAGTTTAAGCAGGATACCAAACTGATACCATTTACTACCAATGTGAATATGTTCACATAATTCATCAAGAGCTGGTTTCTCTTCTAATATCTTTTGAAAAGAAAGATTTATTGCAGCCATTGCTTCTTCATCAGAAACAGCACATCTACTGGTGACCTATGGGTGAGCTCGTGTAACCACAGCCATTTGATATTTTTAACCCTTTATGTCAAGCTTCAGACAATATTAGGAAAGTTAAAGTTATTGTTCTAGAAGATACAGGTATTATAAAATACATGTTGATATTGTATATTGCCGCCATTAGGAGTAGGTAAGAGTTCTTTAGTGAAACATATACTTTGCTATGAAGATAAAGCTTTAAATTGTTCAGCACAAAAATTGCCTTTCTCTCAAAACTATGACATTTCTTCATTATATGATTACTTCTTGCTACTCAAGATTTTTAAAAAACATGCATGCTCACTAAATAACCTCTATATCTATCTATCATAGTTTATTAAAAGTGTTTAATTATAACTTGATCAATTTGACTGACCTTATTAGTCTAGTTATATTATTAATGTGTAGTCTTCTATCTCATTTGAAAATAAGAAAAGAGGTGTTGGGTTCTCTAAGTAGTTAAGAAAATTGTTAAAGAATGCTTTTCTTCAAACTCGCTTCAGAAAGTCAGCAAACAAAATCTCCATAAACGGGTTAAAAATGAGGCCACACCCATAAGTAATTATTTACTTGCGCTAAATGACCAGCTGTCAGAGAGCAAAAAGTGCCAAAAAAGGAACCAAAAAAGAGAAAGACAAAAAAGTGCGACGTTAGAGAAGTAAGTGTCAAGCAAAACTGCTCTATTTTTATTGTCTACTAGTTTTGTTAGAGAAATAAATTGTTAATAAACAGTGGTGGAGAACTAGGGGGGAGGGCAGGGGGGCTGGAGCCCCCCACTTTTGAAAGTGGCGGAGGGCTCTGCCCCCTTGCATGATGAATTCCACTCCTCACTAACAAACTGGGTGAAAAATAATTTGATTAATCAAATGATCAACCAGCTGTATATGAATCAATGACAATCATGATTTGATATGCTAAAGTTAATTGCTCAAAGAAGCTAAGTGTGACAATTGTTAAGAGAGTATGACATTATTTAATAATTTTTCAAAGTGATCTCATGGGATGAACCATTTACACTATACATTATGCTATCACATGTGGTTATTAGAAGGCAGCTGGCTAAGTTAAAGAATGACTGAGAGATATAATGGCAAAAAGGTAAAGACAACAAAGTTTGCTTTCTGTCTGGTCTGACAAGAGGGTAAGATCTGAGGGCAATGAAGACAACTATGGCTCTCCTGCATCAGAAATCCAAAACCTGAGTGGTGAACAGCAACTCGATCTTCATGATGATGAACTTCGTGATCAGGTGGATGACATTAACGTGAGTACTGCCTACAATCTTCCCAATGACAATGAAGAGACTCCAAATACTGAGAGCACACTGTTTAAACCTCTGCCTCCAGGATGCTAGTAGAAAGTTGGTGTATGTGAGAGATGCATTGGAAACAGTACGAGAGATCAGTAACCTTATCCATTATTCACCTAAAAGGCTTCATCTTTTCTCAACAAAACTTCAATGTTCTGAAGAAGGTGGTGTAACTCTAAAGCCATTGTGTCCAACAAGATGGACTGCTAGAACAGCTGCTATAGATACCATTTTAAAGGACTATGATTTTCTTATTGAGACTCTGGAAGAGGTGCATCAATCCACCAATGACGAATTTGGAATGAAAGTTGGTAGTTTACAGCAAAGCTTGGAGAAGTTCAACAGCTTGTTTTGCCTTCAGCTTTGCCATCTCTTATTCAGCATGGCAGAACAGCTTTCACTAACTCACCAAAAAAAGATAAACCTTCAAGACGCTTTTACTGCAGTGGAAGCAGCAAAAATCTTACTATAAACGAATACGATCAGATGAAGCTTTCAATAGATTTTATGATGAGTCAACCAGTCTTGCTGAAAAACATTCCATTAATCAGCCAGTCTTACCACGATATAGAAAACGTCCTTCATGATTTGAAAACAAGAGTTAACAACATCGATACACAACACCGAAATACTACCATCGCCACCAGTATTATGAAGCTTGCGACCTTTTATATACTGAACTAAATGACAGATTCCAAAATGAACTATGTTCCCCAGCAATAGCCATTGAACAAACACTCCTCAAGGCTGCAAATGGTGATTACTTCCAAAGCTGTATTGAAGAATTCATGAAATCATATTACAAAGATGATATCAATTTATCCGACTTGAATAGACATTTACTATTACTTCCAGATATCATCAACAAACAACTTCCTCGAGTTAAAAAGGTAACATCAATTAATACCATTTGTGAAGCAATGAATACTAGTAGTGCTATTAAAGAAATGCTGCTGACAGTTCATCGACTTCTGCGTCTGTACTTAACGTTGGTTATAACATCGGCAACATCTGAATGAACATTTTCTACTCTGCGACGGCTCATGACTTACACATGCTCTAAGATGACTGAAAAAACATACAACAATTGGTTCCTGCTGCATGTCCACAAAGACTTAACAGATGATTTAGACTTACATCCATTGCAAAAGAATTTATTCATGCAACAGATTGAACAGGTTAAATACTTTGGTAATTTTTTTTAAAATAAGATTTTCATTTACATCTATCTGCTTCTTCACCAAGCACTTGCCCCCCCCCCCCCCACTTTTCAGTAGCTGTCTCCACCCCTGTGTACATGCTGTACAAGTTTAGTAATACTTTCAGTAAGCATACTCCTGTGTGACAGCATAAGTTGATATAATTTTAAAATTTTTTTTAACTTAAAATTAATACATAATATATTATTATATCTGATTTTGTATATTAACAACAAGTTGGTTGATAAGAGGAATTAAAAAAAATAGGATGATTCATCAGAAACTGGAGTACACTACTAGCATAGCAATTGCTAGCTGTGTTGGTGATAGATACCAGGAGGCTGTAATACTATAGCATGAAGGAATAAGCTTGGTTTTGCGTATACGTGGGCCAGTATTGAGCAAACGTGTTAAGGCTACTCCGCTAATAGCGCTCTCAAATGTATAACAACTGACCCACCTAAAGTAATTAGTCTTTTAATGGGTGGAGTCATTGTCATTATAAGAACTCTAATTAATGCACATAGCTACGATCCTGTGACGTTCCTGTGAGTAGCAATAATGGCTCAAAAAAAGATGGAAAACGATCGCCTAGCTCAAGAAATGGCCAGGTACAACCTTAAAGGGATAGTGTTAATAATACTTATATTAATAGCATGATATTATTTGTTACTTAATTTTTTAAATGTAGGTTTGAGCAAGAAGTGTTAGGTGTAGCAGCATCTGCACCTCCACGACCTCGGCCAGTAACAGTCACAGTCTCTGCTCCACCTACTCCTCTCTTTCCACCTAAACCTGTTGAGCTAAGTAAGTCCCGATATTTTGTTTCCATGGTAACATAGGGTGTGGTGTAATACTGTACTCATTACGGGTTAGTCCCATTTCGCCTACTCCCATTTTGCCTACTAATTGACAACCAGTGCCATTTTGCCTACTCATGCAAAATGCTATACAATTCATGGAATACCATAAATACATGATGGTTTTGATGTGAGTTTCACATAAAAAGGGTGTTACCTAAGGGTATGGTAGGCACTAGGCAGTTCCCTTTGGTTTATTGTTTGCTACCAGGAAAATCTCGTGCGGTTTATCTGAGAGCCCTTGAGATTATCAAGCAAAAATCAGAAGACCTAGGCTACACACTTGCCCCAGCAGAAGTCCTCACTGACTTTGAACTAGCTATAATTCAAGCAGTAGAGTTGACATTTCCAACTACAGAGGTTAAAGGGTGCTTTTTTCATTTTGCACAAGATTTAAATAGAAAAATAGCCACCCTTGGTCTGCAAATAAGCTTACAGACAAAATCCTGATGTGAGCAAATTTGTTAGGAAGACAGTTGCTCTAGCATTTGTGCCTCAACGATTTGTTCGCTTTGCTTTGCATGGTATCAAGATGCAAGTTCCAAATGTTGAAAAAATGGACGAGCTTGTGACCTACTTTGAAGAGACATGGTTGGTGGGCAACTTTGGTCCTAGACTATGGAACATCTTCTCCTCAGATGCCAGCAGCCCTAGGACCAACAACCACCTTGAAGGATGGCACAACAAGTTGAAGTGAATTGCAAGGAAAGCCCACCCCAATATGTTTGAACTCGTCGAAATCTTCAAGCAAGAACAATCAAGCACTGAAGTCAGCATTGCTCAACTTGAAGCAGGATCCCAGCCGCCTAAAAGAGCTAAGAAGTCTGTTGAAAAAGACAATAAAATAGGAGAACTAAAAAGTAGACTTGATCAAATTAGTTTAGAAGAGTATATTAGAGGAATTTCTGCTCATACTGCCATTTGAACTATATGTGTTTACATAGTTTTGTTGGAACTTAATACTATTAGATGATTTTTAACCTTTTTTATTTTCTTACACACTTCTATCATTTTCATCACTTTTTGCATGAGTAGGCAAGATGGCACTGGTCGTCAATTAGTAGGCGAAATGGGAGTAGGCAAAATGGCACCAATTCCTCATTACATAATTGTCTATATAGTTCAAGGGGTTTTGAAGTGTAGTGGTCACATTTTAATAATGATTTTCTAATTATGTAAATGTACACTCAGACAAATTTATAAATTGCTTAGCTGGGCCCGTGTGGTATTCAATTGATCCTAGTTATTGGTAACGACAGAATCCAATAGAATTATATCATGAGTTAGAGAACTGAGACCTTTATCACTTTATTTTTGGGTTTGTTCTATGATTGTATAGAGTGAAAATGAAGAATGATTTATTAAAGCTTTTATCACTCACAATTTTAAATAGTGATTCATATAATTCTAAACCTGGAGACAAGGCACGAATTGCTATCATTGTTCCATGGGGAATATATCTGTCTATCTATCTATATCATGCTTAGGAATCCGTCTCATAACCCATAACCTCAAAGAATGCTTTGTGGGTGTGGCTACATATACTAATATGGTTGACTGGCTACAAAGCACAGGTTCTGAATCTGATTAGCAAAAATAACCTTTGATTGCTGAAAGAACTGTTTTTGCTAATAACTAAGATATAGCTTATCGCTGACAACAGAATTACTAACTATTGAATTATGTTAGACTATACCACTGTCATAGTGTCATGACAATTAAATCATCAGTATAACTTATTATAGTGATTTTGATACAGGGCAAGGAATGTTGTATAAAATATACACATTCTTTTCAAATTATATTATATTGTTATTTTCTTTAGTTCCTCAAATGATCACTCTTCCATATCAATCTTCTACACCTGTCTCTCTTCTTGGAATACAATCAGTTATTAAAAGTCATGAAGATCGAGCAGGTACTATTGATATCAAGTCTATATTGTCCCTCTGTTAGTTAGATTGGTGTCCTTCATACATGCTGTCTACCCATAACTTATATATAGCCTTTGCTAGCAGTTTGGTGTAGACTGCTTGCCATCATATATTATCTACAAAAATTATTAAACCCTTTAGATAAAGCTGTAATACTATAATATATTATGTAACAGTTATGAAATATTATAGGTAGTCAAATCATGTAGTTGTTGAGAGATTTGGGCTAACTCTTGCTGTCCTTTTACTCATTGTTATTTTGTCTATAGCTGAAGCTATGGTTAGTGGAACAAAAAAATCTAAAGGAAAAAAGAAAACTAAAGATCTTTCAAAATTAAGAATAGGTGGAGGGCAAGTCTGGGAAGACCACACCTTACATGAATGGGACCCTAGTAAGTACATTTGTGTCTTGTCTGTTCTGACACACACACACTCTCTCTCTGTCTCTCTCTCTCTCTCTCTCTCTCTCTCTCTCTCTCTCTCTCTCTCTCTCTCTCTCTGCAGATGATTATCGAATATTTTGTGGTGACTTAGGAAATGATGTAAATGATGACACACTTGCTAAAGCTTTCATGAAATATCCCACTTTTATGAAGGCCAAAGTAATACGTGACAAATGGACAAAGAAAACAAAAGGTTATGGTTTTGTTAGTTTTAAAGACTCACACGATTTTATGCAAGCAATGAGAGAGATGAATGGTAAGTACAATTTATGCAAATAAACAATGTTCTAATAATGATCTTGTTCTTATCATCTATGTAGGAAAATACATTGGTAGTAGACCAGTTCGATTAAAAAAAAGCACATGGAAAGATCGATCTTTTCTAGACGTAAAGAAAAAGGAAAAAGAAAAGAGAAAGGCCGGACTAAAATGACTTATTTGTATTACCATTTTAGCTTATCATATTTAAAATCATATTAATATTTAATATTAGTAAATTATTATAGGGACATAGGTAGGTGCTTAGTTGTCTTGTGATCTCCAACCATACAAACTTGAGATAAATGATACTACTCTACTAATAGTCTAAACTCCATGTTTTTGTACTAAACTTTTAGTCACAGTATAAGATGGTGTCATATTAGGCTCTTTCCCATCTAGTTATCATGCTTCACAGAGATAACCAAGAGACTATAACTATAGATATGTTGTGACAATCTGCTAATAATATAATAATATATGCATGTATTAATTAATAATTATTATTAACAGTTATTATAATTACTTAGGGTGTGGTCGTGACGAAATAAGTCGTGGTCATAGTAGCGGTTTTGAGTGGTGACCTTTCCGGCATTGACAAAGAAGGGCTGTCTCGTGGTTTGTGTCTTGATTCTATTAGTTTCCACCACAGGTCCTTACTCTATCTAGACTACACATAATGAGTGGCCAAAGAAAGCTTGGGTTTGGTGAGAACTTCGCGCTAAGTGGAGCTGCAGCCGTCATTTCAAAAACTGCCGCCGCCCCCATCGAGCGAGTCAAACTTTTGGTTCAAAACCAAGATGAAATGTTAAAAAGTGGCCGTCTAACAGAGCCCTATAAAGGTGTAGTCGACTGTACTGTTCGTGTCTTTCGTACTGAAGGTATTCTACCATTCTGGAGGGGTAACTTGGCCAATTGTATCCGATACTTTCCGACACAAGCTTTAAACTTTGCTTTCAAGGACCAAATCAAAGCTATGTTTAAAATGAAGAAAACCGACGCCTATGGAGTAAAGTTTGCAAAGAACGTTGCATCAGGTGGAGCTGCTGGAGCCCTTTCTCTTTGTTTTGTCTATTCCCTCGACTATGCTCGTACTCGTCTAGCTAACGATACCAAAGCTGCTGGAAAAGGTGGTACTCCTCGTCAATTTAATGGTTTAATTGATGTTTATCGTAAAACCCTTAAATCTGATGGTTTTGTCGGATTATATCGAGGCTTTGTCATCTCGTGTATTGGTATCATTGTATATCGTGGATGTTACTTTGGTTTTTATGATACACTTAAACCAATTGTATTAGGAGATGATGCTGGTGTCATTCTATCCTTTATACTAGGCTACATTGTAACCATTAGTGCCGGTCTTGTCTCCTATCCTATTGATACCATTCGACGACGTATGATGATGACATCAGGAGAAGCAGTCAAATACAAAGGTTCTTTCGATTGTGCAGTTCAGATTTTGAAACATGAGGGAGCTATGTCCTTTATGAAAGGAGCTGGTGCTAATATTCTTCGTGGTGTAGCTGGTGCTGGTGTATTAGCTGGCTTTGACAAGTTTAAGGAGTTGTACATTAGCTGGCGTCTAACATAAACATAATCCATAATGGTGTAGGCATGCTTTATGAATAGGTTCTTATAGTATTGGCTTTTTGTGCATGCATTAAGAATAATTTAGTCACTTGTACTTTTACAAATCTGTAACATTATGTATTGTTAAAATGTAATAAAATTATTTATTAGAAAAGCGAAAGGTATAGTTGCTATGACGACCATTGCATCTACACGGAGCCCCACCCACTCGTATAATTTGCATTATCGTACAGTTGCGACATGGCTATTATCTGGTCGTTTTATTTGACTCTCCTTTTCATTGTTCCATCTTGTATGTCTGATCATGACTTATCTGATAAGTATCAGTTTAACTTGACTCTCCATGAGAGATATACTCTCTACTGGACCTACAACCCACAACTGCAGAATATTTCTTTTGCAGTTAGAGTTCGGACTACAGGTTGGATTGGTTTTGGTCTCTCTCCTAATGGACAAATGCCTGGATCTGATGTAGTGATTGGATGGGTGCAAGATGGTCGTGCTTACTTTAATGTAAGTTGAATGCACATAGACTAACTAGATTTTGCAGTAAATTAAGGGATATTTATTAGTGTATCAAATAATTGTTTTATATTATAGGATCGTTTTGCTTTCCAACGTTCAACTCCTCCAATTGATGAAAGTCAAGACTGGATACTGACTAATTCTGAAGAGAGTAATGGCCACACTACACTTGAATTTACTAGAAACTACACTTCATGTGATCCAAATAACACTGATCTAAATATTGATAAAGTGAGTGTAGCTAATGTATGTTTTCAAGGATTGATCTAGGAGAGTGCCTGAGACAAAGGCACTCTTTTATATTCTATAATAAGTTCATGATCAATAATTATTTTAAATATATTCATGGTCTTGTGCTCCAACACCTATCACTAATGCCAAAAAAGGCAGTAGCAATTGGATGTCTGGGGACATAACTATATATTCATAGCAAATTCTTGCAAAATCACCTCACAAAGCTGTACCTAATAACATGTTTCTGATCTTGCAATTGAAATGATGCGCTATGAATAATAAATATGATGAATATTAATTAGGGGAAAGTTTACAGACTCACCTTCTATTTAAATATTTAGATATTCTGAATTGAATTGGTGTTTTTAAATGAGTATATATATGTATATTATATATATATATATATATATATATATATATATATATATATATATATATATATATTAATAGTATGTAGTATAAATTGATAGTATTATAATTAGTTCTATATGTACCAAACATCATCTATCATTTTGTGTTAATACATGTGCAAATAATTAAAACAGAGGAGCCATGTAGGGATTGAAAGATGTTGACCACTTACATTATAAATCATTTACAAGTCTAATAAGTAGTGTTTCTTGTAAGATAGGTCTGTATGTTTCCAATTCTTTTCCTCTACTTTTATCTGTACATGTCAGCAAAATGTGAAAAGTTTTAAACAAAATGTTTTACTATTCTTTGCATTTTATGGTTCAGTTACATTAGTAATGTCCTGTGTTGTTGTAATAGTTTCCCCTTGTCATGTTAGCTTTTCCCACTGTTTATAATAGACTAGTACATCTCGTATTGTCTGGAGCTTTAAAGAAGAAGATCCTCCTAATGGAGCTGAAGGAACATTTACTGCTCATGATTATAAAGGATCAAGAAGTGTTAACTTACTTGGAGGTTTACTAAATCCACCTAGAGATCCACTAGGAACTCAACCCTTTACTCTTGCTGTAAACCAGGTATGCATTATCTGCTACCATGATTATGACCACACCATAGCTTATGGTAAATCTCCAGCTACAGTTCTTAGCCTCCCTCCTGTTTTACTATAGTCTCACTTCCAGACTGCCACACCCCTAGGTAAGGGGCACAGCAGCCTCAGAACGAGACTGTTTTTACATCCAATTAATTACAACAGACTTTTATGGTCATTGTATTTGGATTATAGTCTGAGTCTCATGTGTGCATGCAAAGAGACTGTCAGTTACACAAGACTAGTTTATTACAATAATAGAGTTTTAAATAAGTTAAATCATTTTATTCTATTAACATAGGTGACTATTCCTAATTCAGATACTACTTACTGGTGTGCTGGATTTGAGCTACCCCAAACTATTCAGAATAAAGAGAGATACATTATCAGGGTAATATTAATTGTTATTTGTTTATTTGTTGATTTATTATTTATTTTATTGTATTATAAATTAAACAAATTAATGATGATTACTATCAATCCTTAATTACACATACACTAAATATAGTTATTATTAGCTAAAATTAAATTTCATAATTCAGAAATTATAATAAACACAACTGTATAGTTGTTATAGTATTATTATATTAAACAGATTCCTTCTACTAATATATTAGTAGTTCAGGTTTGGAATCAGATTAGAATACTATAACAAAATCCTATTGATATCTTAGGAAAACCGCAATATTACAATAATTTTTTCTTTCTTATTACTATAGTACTCACCACATGTTGATGAAGGAAATGAAGCACATGTTCATCACATGTTAATCTATCTCTGTGATGAACTCAATACTACTGCACCAGATGGTCCATGTCATAATGTTGATCAAAGTTTGGGTAATTGTCTTACTGGGCTATTAATTGGTGCCTGGGCTGTAGGGGGTGAAGTAAGTGTTTACTATAATCAGATAAGTTATCAAATATTGATTAAAGATACTGCTGATATGAATATAATCAAATTAATATGTATTCTACTACTTTGTTGTAATTTTTATAATTTTGTAGGACTTCATCTATCCACATAATGTTGCCACCCTATTGGAGGCAATGATTATCGCTATGCCGTTATTCAAATGCATTATGATAACCCACATAGAGTGTCAGGTGAGAGTTGTCTATACTATTATAATATTATAATTTGACTTTATGTCTCACATAACTTACATCATAATAATTTACATGATTTATATCTCACATGTAATATCTGGGTTTATCTAACATGATTATTATCTCACATCATTATGCAATAATAAATTATTTTTATATGTATAATCACATGACCTATAAAAATATCATACTACATGTAAGAAATTAGAGTAGTAACTTTATAATCTCTCTCTATCTCTCTCTCTCTCTCATTCTCATAGGTGTTGTTGATAGTTCTGGTATGACATTCTATTACATTGATACACCACGTCAATATGATGCTGGTATATTGGAAATTGGACATTCTGTATCTCCACTGATGATTATACCTCCAAAAGCTGAGAACTATACTGTTTATGGATATTGTTCTCCATCATGTACTCAGGTATAAAATACTATATAATAATTCTATAATGGCAGCCCTCGCATAATATAATAATAATAATAATAATAATAATAATAATAATAATAATAATAATAATAATAATAATGGTGGTTGAGTCATTTGGAGGCTGGAGCAGGGAGGCTGCTAATGTAATTAAAGAAGTTGGAAAGCTTCGAGCCCATCGTCTCGGTTTGCCCCCCCCTCTCACTCCATCTCCCATTTGTTCCAACGGCTGTCCATCACTTTATGGCGAGGCAATGCCTGTATGTGGGCCTCAAGAGTACCCATTCAGTTACCATCGGAGGATGGTATCATATGAGAACCAATGAACTTATATTAATAATAACAATAATAATAATAATAATAATAATAATAATATAAATTATAATTATAATATAATAATAACAATAATAATAATAATAATAATAATAGCATAATGGTTTAGCGTCCAAGATGCTGATTGTATTTATAAACTGAAATTTTAATTGTATACAAGTATGTGGACACTTAAAATTGTCATTATGTGATTTATTAATGCTAATATTATTAGTCTAATTATATGTTTATAAAAATAATTTATATTTGGTTCTTGTTTCTAGTATTTTCCTCCAGAAGGCATACACATCTTTGCCAACACTTTACATACTCATCTATTGGGTAAGTATTAATATTTTAAGCAAGTATTGACTAAGTTTTACTCAATAGTAAGAAATACATTTCATTTCACATGTCATAGTATAATATACACTGCCTTTGTAAAATGTGTTGTAATATCATGTTATTTAGCTTCCCTGTTAGGAATAAATAAGAAGTGTTCATAAAGTATTGAATTTTATAAAAATAAACTATAATGTGACTTTGATGTGATTTCATTACAGAGAAAGTGTAGACAGATATACACAATCTGTTATTAAATATATTGACAATAGTAGTGGTGGCATTACTAAATATAATATGATATACAACATTATATACAATATATATGGTTAATGATGTTCTCTCAATACATGATAACATAACAATCAACAGATATGTAATATAAGCATTTATAGTAAACAAGAATTATGTAGGAATTGCACTGTATACTATTTAGTGGTAGTTATTGCTGGTATATATGTTTCATTGTTTGGACAATATAGCAAAATGTTGCCTTAGTGTGAGTGGGTGTGTGGTTTCATGTCACAAAGAAAACACTTGGCCAAGCAAGTTAAGAAAATAAAGAGCAATAAAATTTAGAGGAATAAAAGGTGCTTAGAAGGCATCTCAAGCTATTAAGTATACATATATATGTGTGTGTATTATCTTCAAAAATTCTGTTATATATTACTAGTACATTTTTAGGTACAAAAATTGAACTTCTACATTTAAAACGAACTGAACAATGCCGTGATGGAGAGCAGATTGAAGAGTTGAAACCAATTGATAAAAATCTACAGTATGACTTTAATTTTCAACAAACTATACACATTGATGAAGTAATTGTTAAACCAGTAAGTGAATACAATGATTTACATGTATTTAAAGATCAATGGACAGAACTTCCAAAGGTACCTCTATAATTATATTTTTAATAGAGTGTTATATATAATTAAACTAAGGATCATTTAAAAATCACTGGTCTGTCTAGAGCCCACCTATGCATACTTTATAGCCAATTTTTATATTAGAAAATGTAATGATCGTTAGTAGTAGGTCTATTGAATAATCAGTTCTTTGATTAATTTTGTGATTGTTAAATTGCTATCAGTTCTTTGATTAATTTGTGATTGTTAAATTGCTACTGTAATAATTTAATTATACATTGTAGTTATAATTGGATAATTGGTGCATTGTAATAACATGCAAAGTAAACAAAGTGCAAATAGTATGGTTATAAACATCATTATTACTTATTGTTACAATGTTATATTTAGTTCTCAGGATTTAGTTAACCAGGTCTATACTTTAATAAAGTATATAAGAATGATTAGTCCTTCAAACGTAGTTCCAACAGAAGGTCATTGGATGTATTATGTAAAGCTCCCTAATCCAAGTATGTCAATTGGTGGGGCTGATTATCATATCAATCTACAATACAGTTCTACAAAACAGCTTCAGTCACTTTTACAGGCTTCATTCTGTTGTACTTATCTTGAAAGAATTTGTTTAATGATTTATATGTAATATATTGACATAGCCACAAATTATTGTTATATATATGATCAAACAATATGGAGGTCCTTGTGCACTCCTGGCACCTCCCCCTCCTCACAGATACACCTAGGTTTACTTTATACTAATAAAGTTTAGATAAAGTTTATGTGTTCTTCTTTCACAGGGTGATATACTAGTAGTTGTTTGTACCTATGATAGTCAGAGTCGTAGTGGAGTCACTTTGGTATGTGTCTATATTAATTATCATTATATTAACACTTTGTGTACTTATATATATATATATATATATATATATATAGGGAGGAGAGAGTACTGAAGAAGAAATGTGTTTATCATTTCCAGTTTACTATCCACGTAATAATATCTCAGATTGTCGTAGTTGGCCTGATCCTCAAAGCTTTACTTCATTTGTTATAAATAATGTTCCGTAAGATACCCTACAATCTTGTATAATTATCATTTAATACATATAGGCCAACTTTACAAGGATACTTTGCTTCTTTGCCTCAAAGAGGGATCAATAGTCAAACAATAGCTGAGACTTTCAACAGACTTGACTGGACTCCTGATCAAATCAATGGTTTAGAATCATCACTTCTAAACTCAGAACAGGTTTCTTTCTGTAGTTTCACAGCAGATATATATGGCAATGGGGTAAATGTGATATATATTTTAATGTTTTATTAGCATGTAAATTTTACTATATCTATAATGACCAACAGAAACATTTAGTTGCATAGCAACATTGTTAATATGAGCGCAATAGTTTCTTAGATTAAGGACCAGTTCTCAATTTATTATAAATGCAAATATAGAGTGTATAAAACTCTACTTACTTTTATTCATATATATCATACTCTAGCAATTATATAACTATACATATGGTAAAATTCCTTCAATCAATTGTCCATACAAAGAACCCAATAAAACATTGGAGTGTCCTGACTCATTGATGACACCAAGTGGAGCAGGATCTCTTGTGGTTGGAGTGTTTGCTTTACTTGTCTTGTCCCTGATAGCCTTCATCATAAACTGAACTGATTCTAATGCTACATGTGTGAAGTGTTTATTACTTAGTTATTTGTGCCTCTTATTTTTAGTTTTTAAATGTGGTAGTTCTTTTTTGGTGATTTTTTTATTTTCTTATTTCTCATAATTTTGTAAAATTCTAAATGGTTATAATGAGATATCATATTGTTTAATTAAAATGCTTAGTGCTAAGACCTTTTATTAATATTTAAGTAAGCCTTCACTGTTATTATATCAATGGCCATCAAATCATGACTTAACATTGCTCTCATTATAAGATAATAGTTCATCATCTTGGGTTATATTTATAATTTTTATTCATTGCATGTATAGCTCTGTTCTTTTTTGGCATCTCCAGTAATCGTACCATCAAGGCACCTCTGTTTAATGCATAATTTCTAGCATTAATAAAAGAGAGCAAGGACCTCTTGAGAATTCACAAATTCTATAATAGTTCAATGGGTTCTAAATACTATTGCCTTTGTTATTATAGTTAATAATACACTGCATAATATGTACAGCTAAATTGATAATGTACCTTCTTTATTATATTTTGCAATGACATAAATATTTGGTCCAAAATGTGTTAACATAAAAGTACAAATTGATCATCTATTATAAGTGGTTCCTCAGTCTTTTCATCTGGATCATAGTCAGAAGAAAAGGTGATTTTCTTTCTATTATTAAGGAAGATACATTAAGCTTTTAAAAAACGTCAATACTTTTAGTATACATTTTAGATTTACAACTGCCACTTCTACTGTTGATTAGTAACTAGAAGTGGAATCATCCTTCAAAAGCAGAGTAGAGACAAAACAATCTTTGCCACTAAAATTATCAAGGATCAATCTATAACGAAATTCAAAATTAATAGGTAATCAATATAATTATTGCTTATTAACTACCTTTGATTATTTTTAGTATGAGTAAAACTCTCACTAAGCATATTTACTAGATTTCCTTCTATCATTGTCAGCATCTTCTTCTTCTGAAGATAGGAATGCTACACTATCTAAACCAGCCATTTTCAAGTTTGGAAGCTAAAACAGAAAGTGAATTTCTAAGATATCTGCTTCGTCTTACAGTAGACTTAGCCACTTTGCCACAACGTGGATATTTTGTGCATGTACAAAACTGATTCATCCATTCCTTCTCATTTCAGGTTTCATTTTTTACGAGTAACCACTAAATCAAACATTCTTGACAAAATGGATTAGATTAATTAGTGACACTAAACATTTCAAACCTGTATAGTTGTTAGAATAAATCTTGGTTGAGTGTAGATACAAAACAATGTAGTCCAGACATCTTTTTAAACCATAGCTAGTTCTGTGAATGGATTATGCACAGTAGTAATGTAAAGTGTGTACTGAAATGAAGAAAGTGTGGCTAAGAAATTATATGACTTGTGTTGATTAAATATGAAATATTTTAATTGAGTCAGTCATTCACCATATTCATGAAACACGATTATTTGTTGAAAACAGACAGTATGTTAATTAGTAGTAATATCAATCCTTTTCTTACCTGTAAGCTGATCATCTAAACTGTGTTCTCCTGCACTCTCACTTTAAAGTTCATTTCATAGTCTACTATAGCTACACCACCCCTTTGTTCTTATAATACTTATAAATTCATAGCAAAACATGGCATGTCACTGAATAACTAGATTCTATTGAATCAAATTATTGTATCCTTCTCATTCTGTAGGATCAGCAATAATAATATCTGTTGAAGTGGCTCTATTTCTACCATCAAGTAATGTGTAATAAGTGCATGGTCATAGAGGTCAGCACTTTTCTTTACTTGTTGCAAAGCTATTGTTTGATATTTCTTTATCATCTTTAGTCTAAAGAAAGGCAAATGACTGACATAGATACATTCTAATTTATAAAATATATCTTTAAAATGATCTATGTATTAGTATTTAGCATACATACATAATGCCAGGAGTGTATTTGTAGAACAAATATTGTCATAACTAAAACTATTGCAAATGACTTACATATTTATTATTATCCACACACTTGTACAAACCAGTGCCACAAGTACTGGTATATAATAGAACACTGCTAAGAGTAGAGCAAACATAGTGACAACTGTACTAGCACCATCACATTGAGGAATATTGAAAGTGAACTCTGAAGTAGTGGTCAAAGTATCTTGTAACAGTGGGTTATATAGTAACATGATTAGAATGGCAAACCATGTCAATGTTGCCAATTCTAACCAGTTAGTTAACTGTTGTTTATATGGAGTTAAATAACCAACAAGTACTACCAAATATAGTAAAAGAATAATCTGTGTAGTAATGAGAATGATCAGTAATAATTATATTAAATGGTTGAAGTAACATTATTACTATTTTTGAACAACATACAGGACAAGGAGATATTTTAAATTTTAATCACCAGCAAGAAGAATAATGAATATCTGATTGTCCTACTCCTAGTGTGTCTAGTGTATACGTGAAATTAATATGACTTACTGGATGATATGGTAAAGCTATGATCAAAACTAGCAAGAAAGACCTTTGAATTAACTCCATTCCACACCAAAATCCAAAGTGTTTTCTGAAAGGCTTCATAAATGCTAAACCCATCTTCTTCATAAAATAATACTTTTATAAAACAAATTATGATATTAGACAGTTATTGATCAATGTTATCATTTATCATTCAGAGAAGGTATACCTTTACTCTTTTCTTAATGTAAGTCATTGAGATAATAACTAGTATTAACAATATAGAGAGAAATAGAACAAAGAGAGACAGTATAGTGAGCCATAAATGGCTAGTTGTAATAAAACATTCGGTCTCACCACTAAAGTACCATTGCTGTGTAAGAACAATAAAGTAGCACAGTAAATTTAGAAATCCACATTCAATTGATTAAGTAGGTTCTAATATTTCAAGTTCCATGACTTACTCTAATTGATTTGTTTCCATCTTATTGAGGTATATTAGGAAGTTTGAATCTAAAGTAATTTAGTTTAATTATTAACGTAGTCACATAACATATGGTTATGACCATATATGTCTATCCATACTCTAATTGTAGAGCATAACATGATTGTGTACAAATTACATGTACATGTTAATTTACAATATCAATTTGATGATTTTGTAAAGACATATCATTGTATTAATAAAGAGTGCAGTAACAGTCATATTCAACCCTCCTCTTCCTTTTCACATTCTTTTGTCTTACCTGTTTGCAAAGTGGTGGCGGTAATGTGGAATTTGTTTCTAGTATAAGGAAACAGTGATTATTATAAGGTAGCCTTTGAAAAGTTTGAGGTAATGATACAGCAGACACTAATATACTAGCACCATATCAATTAGATAACAAAAGTGACATAATAAGTATTTCCTTTCTATTCATATATATTTATCTCAAGTAATTAACATGTACATATTATTTGTACACAATCATGTTATGCTCCACAATTAGAGTATGGATAAACATATATGGTCATAACCATATGTTATGTGACTACATTAATAATTAAACTAAATTACTTTAGATTACAACTTCCTAATACAAACACACTACATTTGTACTATTATTATTTTAATAGCCTACATGTTTGCTAAAATGATCAAGAAGTAAAAATTTTCACCTACCTTCCAGAGTTTCCCATGAACAGTAACTGAACATCATTAAATAGACAAACATGAGAGAAAGACAGCAAGTAGAGTGCTGCTCCATCAATTGAATCAATTAATTAGTATTAATACTTACCCTGAGTGCTGATCCATTATTTCCTATGAAACTGTTTTTGCCAGCTATCTTCACTATATTAGAAGTAATACAGACAATACTGTTGCTACCAGAGTTATTTGCAATTAAACTGAGGGAAATAAAAGATACAATAATAAAAAAGAAATATATAAAGTTAGTACAATTACAACAAGAATCACAACAGATCTATTATAATTTTTCCATTACCTGTAAACAAAATCTGTTTAATAACCTCTTATACTTTGATCATACACTGGTGTTTATATATTTTAAAACACAATGCTAACAGACTACCATTTCAAAACAGTTACAAAAATAATTCTATATACATTAAAATAATTTACAATGTCTATACTCTTACCAGTTAGTCTTAAATACTTAATCTGAATGTCTGTATTATTATTACAATACTGGTGTGTCCAGTTTACAATGCCAGGAATAAAAATTAATTGATTTATTTGGACACGGAGTGTGTTCACCCAGTTTTATGGATCACATGATCCGTTTCCAATCCCGGTTACTTAGTCTACAACTTGACCTTGTACACTCTTACCTGTATTGTATTACTCTATAAAGACATTAATTAGTGTTATTTTTATTTATCAACATATTGACTATATATTTTTCTTTATATTATATTATTAAAAATAGTCAATAATACAGACATTCACTTTTAATTTAGTTATTTTACGATGAAAATGGCACTAAAAATACTTTTGTAGCTATTTCTTCTCACAGCAATGTTACCACTAAAAGACGAATTATTTAGAACAAATAAGAACACATGGTTTAGACTATTTTTATGTTAGTAAAGTCGCGCTGTTCTAATGGAAAACACTAAAACAATGTAAGATATAGGTCCACTTTTGGGACTATAGCCATTATTTTTAAGTTTTGTAGACATAATTTACAATTTGTCATCTAAAGATTATGTGTTGGTTTAGCTTGTTATTATTTGATACTTGCAATTCAATTTGGATTAGACTGTCTTCAAATCGCTCATTCCATTCTTTTCATGGGTGTAGAGTCGATAGTGTGGCATTTCAGCTTCCAATTTGGAAGGACAACAAACACAGAAAGAAAAGAACTCATGTGGCAATTGTAATAACAGTTTATAACCACTATGTAAACATTGCGGTACAATGGAGCAGTTCGCTAGACCCTACTCCGCCCTTCAACTTATCAAAAAGGAGGAGGGTCTAGCTAGCTAGACTATAGTAAAGCAGTAGTTTCTGTCTGCTACTAATATATAATTCCAGTCATGGCTACCTGGTTGTTTTATTTGGCTGTCCTTCTTTTCATTGTTCCATCTTGCATGTCTGATCATGACTTGTCTGATAAGTATCAGTTTAACTTGACACTCCATGAGAGATATACTCTCTACTGGACCTACAACCCACAACTGCAGAACATTTCTTTTGCAGTTAGAGTCCGGACTACAGGTTGGATTGGTTTTGGTCTCTCTCCTAATGGACAAATGCCTGGATCTGATGTGGTGATTGGATGGGTGCAAAATGGTAGTGCTTACTTTAATGTAAGTTGAATGCATATAGACTAAATCGATTTTGCAGTAAATTAAAGTATTAGTGATATTTATTAGTGTATCAAGTAATTATCATAATATAATTGTTTTATGTTATAGGATCGTTTTGCTGTCCAACGTTCAACTCCTCCAATTGATGAAAGTCAAGACTGGATACTGACTAATTCTGAAGAGAGTAATGGCCACACTACACTTGAATTTACTAGAAACTACACTTCATGTGATCCAAATAACAAAGATCTAAATATTGATAAAGTGAGTGTAGCTAATGTATGTTTTAGTAATACAAATTAGCTTTAGCTTGAATTTATAAATATAATATTATATACAAGTGTATATATTGATAGTATTAGTTGTATATGTACTAAACATTATCTATCATTTGTGTTAATGCATATAATTAAAACAGAGGAGCCATTTAAGGATTAAAAGACGTTGATCAACAAAATCACTTACATTATAAATCATTTACAACTCTAATAAGTAGTGTTTCTTGTAATATAGGCATATATGTTTCCAATCCTTTCATCTCCTTTTATCTGTACATGTTAGCAAAATATGACAAACAATAATTAAGTATGTGGTTATAATTCAATGTTTTTCTTGTATTTGTATGATTTAGTTACATTATTAATGTGCTGTGTTGTTGTAATAGTAACCCTTGTCATGTTAACTTTCCCACTGTTTATAATAGACTAGTACATCTCGTATTGTGTGGAGCTTTAAAGATGAAGATCCTCCTAATGGAGCTGAAGGAACATTTACTGCTCATGATTATAAAGGATCAAGAAGTGTTAACTTACTTGGAGGTCTACTAAATCCACCTAGTGATCCACCAGGAACTCAATCCTTTACACTTGCTGTAGACCAAGTATGTATTGTCTGCTACCATGATTATGACCACACCATAGCTTATGATAACAGTTACAGGTTTTAGCCCCCCTCCTGTTTTACTATAGTCTCACCTCCAGACAGCCACACCCCTATGTGAGGGGTACAGCAGCCTCAGGATGAGACTATGTTTTTTCATACAATCAATTACAATAGCCTCTAATGTCATTGTAGTAGGCTTATAGTCAATATAACCAGTCTCATGTGTGCATGCAAGCATTCGACTGTCAGTTACGTAAGACTAGTTTAGTATAATAATAGTCTAGAGTTTTAAGTTAACATTATTTTATTTTATTGTCATAGGTGACTATTCCTAATTCAGATACTACATACTGGTGTGCTGGATTTGAGCTACCCCAAACTATTCAGGATAAAGAGAGATACATTATCAGGGTAAATTGATATCTTAAGACACCACAATATTACAACAACGTTTTCATTACTATAGTACTCACCATATGTTGATGAGGGGAATGAAGCACATGTTCATCACATGTTAATCTATCTCTGTGATGAACTCAATACTACTGCACCAGATGGTTCATGTCATGATGTTGATGAAAGTTTGGGTAATTGTCTTTCTGGGCTATTAATTGGTGCTTGGGCTGTAGGGGGTGAAGTAAGTGTTTACTGTAATCAGATAAGTTATCAAATATTGATTAAAGATACTGCTGATATAGAATATAAGGAAATCAATATGTATTCTACTACTTTGTTGTAATTTTTATAATTTTGTAGGACTTCATCTATCCACATAATGTTGCCTTCCCTATTGGAGACAATGATTATCGCTATGCTGTTATTCAAATGCATTATGATAATCCACATAGAGTGTCAGGTGAGAGTTATCTGTTCTATCATTACCTGTTACCTGTAAAAATAATATCATACTACATGTAAGAAATTAGAATAGTAGCTTTATAATCTCTCTCTCTCTCATTCTCATAGGTGTTGTTGATAGTTCTGGTATGACATTCTATTACATTGATACACCACGTCAATATGATGCTGGTATATTGGTAGTTGGACATTCTGTATCTCCACTGATGGTTATACCTCCAAAAGCTAAGAACTATACTGTTTATGGATATTGTTCTTCATCATGTACTCAGGTATAAAATACACTTAAAATAGTCACATTGATTCATGCCTCCTTACATAAACATACTTTGATTACTAATTACTATAGAATTATAGCTCAACGAAGTATAACTTTTCAAAAACATTGTGATGTATTTAGGGTTGTCATATCATGAATTCTATAGTGACACCCCTCACATAATATAATAATAATAATAATAATAATAATAACAACAGCATAATGGTTTAACATCCAAGATGCTAATTGTATTAATAAACTAAAATTTTAATTGTATTCAAATATGTGGACACTTAAACATTCATTGCATAATTTCTTAATGCAAACATTATTACTCTAATTTTATGTCTATGGAAATAATTTATATTTGGTTCTTGTTTCTAGCAATTCCCTTCAGAAGGCATACACATCTTTGCCAACACTTTACATACTCATCTATTGGGTAAGTTTAAAAATTTTAAGCAAGTATTAACTAAATTGTTATTCAATAATAAGAAATACATTCCAATTTGAATGTCATAGTACGAAGTATAATATACATTGTCATTGTATAGTGCATTAAAATATCATGTTACTTAGCTTCCCTATTAGGAATAAAAAATAAGTGTTCATAAAGTATTGAATTTTATAAAAATAAACTATAATGTGACTTTGATGTGATTTCATTACAGAGAAAGTGTAGACCGATATACACAATCTTTTATTAAATATATTGACAATAGTAGTGGTGACATTACTAAATATAATATGATATACAACATATGTGGGAGTAATAATGATGATGTTCTGTTAATAAACAAATGACTGATAGCAAAGCAATCAACAGATATGAAATATAAGCATTTATAGTAAACAAGAATTATGTAGGAATTACACTGTATACTATTTAGTGGTAGTTATTGCTAGTATATATGCTTTTAATTGTTTGTATAATATGCCAACATGTTGCCTTAGTTTGTGTGTGTGGGTGGGTGTTGTGATGTCATGTGACAAAGAAAACATTACTTGATGTTTGGCTAAGCAAGTTAAGAAAACAAAGAGCAATAAAATTTAGAGGAATGAAAGGTGCTTAGAAGGCATCTAGAGCTATTAAGTATGTATAAATATATATATATATTGTATAATCTTCAAAAATTTTGTTATATATTACTAGTACATTTTTAGGTACAAAAATTGAACTTCTACATTTGAGACGTTCTGAACAATGCCGTGATGGAGAACAGATTGAAGAGTTGAAACCAATTGATAAAAATCTTCACTATGACTTTAATTTCCAACAAACTATACACATTGATGAAGTAATTGTTAAACCAGTAAGTGCATGGACACTATGATATACATGTATTTAAAGATCAATGCACAGAACTTCCTCCTATAATTATATTTTGACGATCATGGTTATAAACATTGTTATTACTTATTGTTAGAATGTTAGATTTACTTCTCAGGATTTTGTTAACCAGCTCTATACTTTAGTAAAGTACACAGGAATGATTAGTCCTTCAAGTGTAGTTCTAACAATTTGATGCATTATGAAATGCCCACACAATCCGAGTATGTCAATTGGTGGGGCTGATTATCATTCCAATCTACAATGCAGTTCTACAAAAACAGCTTCAACCATTTCTTAGGCATTATTCTGTTGTATTTATGTTCAAAGAATTTGTTTGATGATTATCTACATTTTATATGTAATATATAGACATTGCCACAAATTATTGTTATATATTTGATCAAACAACATGGAGGTGCTTGTACACTCCAGGCACCTCCCCCTCCCCACAGATACAACTCTTGATAAGGTTTACTTTATACTAATAAAGTTTAGATGAAGTTTATGTTCTTCTTTCACAGGGTGATATACTGATGGTTGCTTGTACCTATGATAGTCAGAGTCGTAGTAGAATCACTGTGGTATGTGCCTATATAAATTATCATTGTATTATGTTGTTAACACTTTATGTACTTACACATATATATAGGGAGGAGAAAGTACTAGAGAAGAAATGTGTTTTTCATTTCCAATCTATTATCCCCGTAGTAATATCTCAAATTGTCTTAGTAGTCCTGCTGTTCGGAGTTTTGCTTCATTTTATCAGAATTATGTCCCGTAAGCATGATCAATATTATCATTTAATTTTAATTAATTTAATTAATTTAATTTTTTCACTTTATTCAGTCAACCTCTATGGAATCGCTCTGATGCTTTCTTCAGACTTGACTGGACTCCTGAACAGATCAATGGCTTAGAATTATCACTGTCAAATTCACGCCAGTATTCTTGGTGTACTTTCACTGAAGATATACCTCCGGTAAAGTCATAAATTTCTGCTTTTTTTGACCAACCTAACTTGATTAATATGATAGAGATATTCATTTAGGAACACTTTATGATTTAATTCTATTTCATGCACCCTAGAAAGTAACATATGGCAAACGTCCTTCCATCAATTGTCCATACAAAGAACCCAATAAAACATTGGAGTGTCCTGACTCATTCATGCCACCAAGTGGAGCAGGATCTCTTGTAGTTGGAGTGTTTGCTTCACTTGTCTTGTCCCTGATAGCCTTCATCATAAACTAAACTGATTCTAATGCTGTATGTGTGAAGTGTTTATTACTTAGTTATTTGTTCTCTAACTTTTAGTTTTAAGATGTGGTAGTTCTTTTTTGATGATTTTTTTGCTTTCTTATTTCTCATGATTTATGTAAAATTATAAATGGTTACAATGAGTAATCGTATTGGTTGATTAAAATGCTTAGTACTAAGACCTTTTATTAATATCTAGGTAAGCCTTCACTGTTATTATATGAATGGCCATCAAATCATAACACATTCGTTGCAATTACCAACATTTCCTCAATCATGCAATCTAATTGCTAGTAGAATAGTAGAAATATTAATGTCTTGTAAATGCTAGTAACAGTAGATTATAACTATAGCAATCAATGTGTTCTATGCTCAGACTATATCACTGAATACGTAGAGGACACAGCATGCTGTAATTACAAGACTTGAAATTGAGATCATGTCATCACTTTGATGTTATCTCAGGAACTATGTAACAGATTCAATGTTTTGAGTTCATTATATATATAGATATTGTGATATTTGGTCTTATACTGTACATAATTTAATATGTATGATACAGATATTAATTACATACTGGTAACTAGTTATTATTAATATTCATATATAATTATTCATACAATGTGGTTAAATATGTTAGAATGTCTCATGTATGATTGTGTATCATAATTTATTGTTTGGAGTTAGTTGAGTTTAAGTAAAATTATTTACTGTAATCACAAGTCAGTGCAAAATTTGAATGATAAATCTTTCAGTTTTATATTAACTGCAATTATATGTTTTTCAATACTGTACATCCACTTGATAAAATATATATACAAAGTAATGATAATGATAGACTATATACATATACATAATACTACAGCATTAATAGTGACACTATTAAATATAATATGATATGCAACATAATATGCAATGTATGTGGTAGTAATAATAATGATGTTCTGTCAATAAACAAATGCTGAACAATCAAAACAATCAACAGATATGAAATATAATTAAGCATTCATAGTAAACAAGAATAATGTAGGAATTACACTGTATACTATTTAGTTGTAGTTATTGCTGATAGGCTGGACTTTATTCAGTCAATCTCTAAGGAATTGCTCTGATGCTTTTTTCAGACTTGACTGGACTCCTGATCAGATCAATGGCTTAAAATTTATTTATCATTGTCAAATTCAAGCCAATATTCTTTGTGTACTTTCACTGAAGATATACTTATGGTAAAGTCATAAATTTCTGATCTTTTCAATCAAGCTACTTGATTAATATGACTGAGATAATAGTTTAGGACCATGTATTTTCCTGATTTGATTTAATTTTATTTTACGTACTCTAGCATTTAGCATATGACAAACTTCCTTCCATCAATTGCTCATACACAGAACCTGATAAAACAATGGAGTGGTGTCCTTTTGGCTGTATTTCTGTTGTCCCTGACAATAGGATTCAATTAACACAACTAACTAATTTCTTGTCATTGATTTATTTGCATCTAAGTTGTTAACGTCTGCCAGTATGTATGTATCTTAATTAATTCAGTCTCCAATTTTAGTTTTGTTATTGTTAATATAACATTGCTCTCTTAAATCAGTCAATAACTTTTCATAATGTTAGTCTGTCTCTTGAGAAACAAAGTTGATTTTGATGGTAGTTTAAATTTAAAACAAATATCTGACAAAGTCTGTACTATAATTATTATGAATGAATGGCCATCAACTCAGAACTAGACATCACTCTCATTACAAATTTAGCTGACTGGTACCAATGTAACATTATATATGTATGACTTTAACTGAAAATAATACTATTTAATAGTATTATTTTATACAAGTATGCATGACGAATTGCACTCCTCACTTTGGTAATTTTTAGTTAATTTTTTAAAATAAGATTTTCATTTACATCTATCTGATTCTTCACTAAGTACTTGGCCCCCCCACTTTTCAGTAGCTGTCTCCACCCCTGTTTATGGTATGCTTCTCTATCATACAATCTCTTGATACTGGTAGAATAGATGAAACTAATGTTTTTCAAATGCTAGTACAGTAAGTTATAGTTACAGCAATCATTGTTCTCAGTCAATATATTGTGGAAGAAGAGGACATGTACACAACTGAGAAGCAATGGATTAATGCTGGCAGTTCATCAGTATAGATTGTAATATTATATTTTACTGTATAATATAATTATAAATTGCATATATACTACAGATTAATTTTAATGATAAAAATTTTAATATTAACTATTAACTGCAATTATTAGATGTTTTTAAATACTATTAATCACTTTATTCTTAAACAAAGTCAGGATAATGTCAGGTTCTCAGCCAAAACCGAAAAAAGCATATGCTACACTTGATAGCATCCCGTATTATAAAATAGATTTAAAAAATTGATATATGAATTATGAAAGTTGTTGCTATGACGACCATATGTCTTGCTACAGACATGATAATCTAGCCCAACCCTCTTCTACAATTGTAAAAAGCGTACTGTTCGCATTATCGTACAGTTGCGACATGGCTATAAACTGGTCGTTTTATTTGGCTGTCCTTCTTTACATTGTTCCATCTTGTATGTCTGATCATGACTTGTCTGATAAGTATCAGTTTAACTTGACACTCCATGAGAGATATACTCTCTACTGGACCTACAACCCACAACTGCAGAACATTTCTTTTGCAGTTAGAGTTCGGACTACAGGTTGGATTGGTTTTGGTCTCTCTCCTAATGGACAAATGCCTGGATCTGATGTGGTGATTGGATGGGTGCAAAATGGTAGTGCTTACTTTAATGTAAGTTGAATCATACATATAGACTAAATGGATTTTGCATTAAAATTAATGTATTATAGTGATATTTATTAGTGTATCAAGTAATTATCATAATTGTCTTGTGTTATAGGATCGTTTTGCTGTCCAACGTTCAACTCCTCCAATTGATGAAAGTCAAGACTGGATACTGACTAATTCTGAAGAGAATAATGGCCACACTACACTTGAATTTACTAGAAACTACACTTCATGTGATCCAAATAATGAAGATCTAAATATTGATAAAGTGAGTGTAGCTAATGTATGTTTTAATAATACAAATTAGCTTTAGCTTGAATTTATAAATATATATATATAGTATACTATTTAATTTGTATATGTACCAAACATTTTCTATCCTTTTCTGTTAATCCATAATATAATTAATTAAAGCAGACAAGCCACATATAGATTGAAAGAAGAAATTGACCAACACTTGCATTAGAAATCATTTACAAGAGTAATGAGTAATTTCTAGTAAGATAGGTGTGTATGTTTCCAAATACTATCTTTTTATCTGTCAGCAAAATATAACAAGTAATAATTCAGTTATGTGGTTGGAATTCAATGTTTTGCTATTTGTATTTTACGGTTCAGTTACATTAGTAATGTCCTGTGTTGTTGTAATAGTATATATATCCCTTGTCATGTTAGCTTTTCCCATTGTTTATAATAGACTAGTACATCTCGTATTGTGTGGAGCTTTAAAGATGAAGATCCTCCTAATGGAGCTGAAGGAACATTTACTGCTCATGATTATAAAGGATCAAGAAGTGTTAACTTACTTGGAGGTTTACTAAATCCACCTAGTGATCCACCAGGAACTCAATCCTTTACTCTTGCTGTAGACCAGGTATGTATATTATCAGTTACCATGATTATTACCACACCATAGCTTATGATAACTCTCCAGCTACAGGTCTTAGCCTCCCTCTTATTTTACTTTAGACTCACCTCCAGACTGCCACGCCCCTATGTGAGGGGTACAGCAGCCTCAGGATGAGACTATGTTTTTTCATACAATCAATTACAATAGCCTCTAATGTCATTGTAGTAGGCTTATAGTCAATATAACCAGTCTCATTTTTTTTGGCATGCAAGCATTCGACTGTCAGTTACGTAAGACTAGTTTATTATAATAATAGTCTAGAGTTTTAAGTTACATTATTTTATTCTATTGACATAGGTGACTATTCCTAATTCAGATACTACTTACTGGTGTGCTAGAGTTGAGCTACCCCAAACTATTCAAGATGAAGAAAGATACATTATCAGGGTAATATTAATTGTTGTTTGTTTATTTGTTGATTTATTATTTATTTTGTTGCATTATAAATTAAACAAATTAATGATGATTACTATCAATCCTTAATTGCATGTACACACTTACAGTTTTTATTTGCTAAAATTAAATTTTATAATTCAGAAATTATAATAAACACAATAATTATATAGTTGTCATAATATTATTAAATTAAAAAGATTCCTACTACTAATATACTAATAGTTCAGGTTTGGAATCAGTTTGGAATACTAGTAGAATACTATTAATGAATTAGGAAAACACAAAATAAAGTTATCTTCCTTATTCCTACAGTTCTCACCACATGTTAATGAAGGGAATGAAGCACATGTTCATCACATGTTGATATATCTATGTGATGAACTTAACACTACTGCGCCAGATGGTCCATGTGATACAGTCAGTGGTAGTTTGAGAAATTGTCTTACTGGATTACTATTTGGTGCTTGGACTGTAAGGGCTGAAGTAAGTGTTTACTGCAATCAGATTATTTATTAGACATTAAGATACTACTGATATGAACATAATAATATGTAGCAATATGCAAACTGCTAATGCAATAATTTATTATATTATTTAGCAATAAATCTACTACTTTGTTGGATTTATATAATTTTGTTAGGACTTTATCTATCCATCTGATGTTGCCTACCCTATTGGAGGCAATAATTATCGCTATGCTGTTATTCAACTGCATTATGATAACCCACATAGAGTGTCAGGTGAGAGTTCTATGTAGTATCATTACATTATAATATAAACATCATGTCTCACATAATTATGTGATAATAACAAAATATTCACAATATATATAATAGTGTGGCTCTGTAACTATAATATCTCTCTCATTCTCATAGGTGTTGTTGATAGTTCTGGTATGACATTCTATTACATTGATACACCACGTCAATATGATGCTGGTATATTGCAAGTTGGACATTTTTTGTCTCCACTCATGATTATACCTCCAAAAGCTGAGAACTATACTGTTTATGGATATTGTTCTCCATCATGTACTCAGGTATAAAATACTATAATTATAGTACATTTAAAATACTCACATAGATTGCATGCCTCCTTACATAAACATACTTTGATTACTAATTACTACAGAATTGTAGCTCAACGAACTATAACTTCTCAAAAAAGCTGTGTTATATTTAGAATTGTCATACCATAAATTCTATAGTAACAGCCTATACCATATGGTTTAGCACTCATGATAACTTTGTTGAACTACTCAAATGTTAAACAGAATCTTCATGACTCTGATAATACACTGTATAATTACATGTTATTAGTACACACACACACACACACATATTATATTAGAAATACAAATAGTATGATGTTTACTATTTCACCCTCTTATCCTGAATTGTATGCAACATAGTTGACCATTTTTACAGTGAAATAAAAATGTAGCATAAAAATATGTTCGTAAAACTAATTTATATTTTATTCTTGTTTCTAGTATTTTCCTCCAGAAGGCATACACATCTTTGCCAACACTTTACATACTCATCTATTGGGTAAGTATTAATATTTTAAGCAGGTATTGACTAATTTTACTCAATAGTAAGAAATACATTCCATTTCGCATGTCATAGTATAAAGTATAATATACACTACCACTGATGTATGTATATATAGTAGTAGCTATTGCTGATATGCATATATACACTGTCTTCATGTAGTAATGGTAGCTATTACTGGTATATATATATATATATATTTATATATATATATATATATATATATATATATATATATGCTTTATTATCTGGACAATGCCACCTTAGTTTGTGTGTGTGTCACAAAGAAAGCATTACTTGGTGCACAAGAAAGCACAGAGCAGTGGAATGTAGACAGTGATTTAGTGTGATAGTCATTGAATGGGATCAAAGGATAAGTTAGAATCTAGGTACATAAATGTTACTTTGCCAATGCTATAAAGTTCATTTTTTCTAGGACAGGATAGAAAGTAAAAATAAATGTTTTTACCACACTTGTAATGAACTGACCAATAAAATGACTTGATTTTCAGGCTTATGAATATGATAGTTATGTAGTCAAAGAAGACTACTCATAAGAAGTCAGTTTTACACCTCAAAATAAAGTTTCTACCTTCAGTTCTACATTTGATTAATTTAATAGAAACATATACTTATTAATATTATAAACTTGTCTCTTTTTATGCAAGCCAGATATTTCTTTTCGTTGCTGATATATATTTAATTGAAACAAGCTGAACAATCAATCCTTTATATATACACACACACGCACACACATTATATATATATATATATATTTGTTGTTTTCAGTAGTTATTGTTACTATTTTTTTAGGTACAAAAGTTGAACTTCTACATTTAAGACGTTCTGAACAATGCCGTGATGGAGAACAGATTGAAGAGTTGAAACCAATTGATAAAAATCTACAGTATGACTTTAATTTCCAACAAACTATACACATTGATGAAGTAATTGTTAAACCAGTAAGTGGACACTATGATATACATGTATTTAAAGATCAATGCACAGAACTTTCAAAAGTACTTTTATAATTACATTTGGTTAGTGGATTATGTATAATTAAGTTAAGGACCACTTTAAAGCCACTGGTCTGTCTAAAACCAACCTGGTCCAATTTAAAAGGCATACTTTATAACCAATTTTTTACCAGAATAATCATTAATAGTCAGAATCAATTTGTGATTAGTTTTATGATTGCTAAATTTCTACTGTAATAATTTAAATATGCATTATATTTATAATTACTTAATTGTTGCATTGTAATAACAAGCAAAGTGTGAGGAATAGTATCATAAACATTACTAATACTTATTGTTAGAATGTTAGATTAGTTCTCAGGATTTAGTTAATTAGGTCTATACTTTAATAATGTACACAGGAATGATTAGTTCATGAAACTTAGTTTCAAGAGAAGGACAATTGATGAAATTGTGAAAGCTTAATATATATCAGTGGGTAGGGTTGTCATTTCAATCTTCAATGCAGCTCCTTTATCTGTTGTATTTAACCAATTTTAAGAGATTTGATTAATGATTTACCACTTTTTATATGTATAATATTTATATTGCTGCAAATTATTATTGATTATTATATTATTATTGACCAATCAATTAGAAGTACCTCCCTCCCCCCCCCCCCTCCCCCCCCCAAATACACTCTTGATAAGGTTTACTTTTTATTAATAAAGTTTAGATAACGTTTATGTTCTTCTTTCACAGGGTGATATACTGGTAGTTGCTTGTACCTATAATAGTCAGAGTCGCAGTGGAGTCACTTTGGTATGTGTCTATATTAATTATCATTATATTAACACTTTGTTTTACTTATATATATATATATAGGGAGGAGATAGTACTAGAGAAGAAATGTGCTTATCATTTCCAATCTACTATCCACGTAGTAATATCTCAAATTGTGTTAGTGGTCCTGGTGCTAAAAGCTTTACTTCATTTGTTATAAATGATGTTCCGTAAGATACCCTACAATCTTGTATAATTATAACTTTTATACATATAGGCCAGCTCTACAAGGATACTTTGCTTCTTTGCCTCAAAGAGGGATCAATAGTCAAACAATAGCTGAGACTTTCAACAGACTTGACTGGACTCCTGATCAGATCAATGGTTTAGAATCATCACTTCTAAACTCAGAACAGGTTTCTTTCTGTAGTTTCACAGCAGATATATATGGCAATGGGGTAAATGTGAGATATATTTTAATGTTCTATTAGCATGTAAATTTTACTATATCTATATAATGACCAACAAAAATTCTTTGCTAGTAGCGATATTGTTATTATGAGATCAGAGCAACAGTTCTCAATTCATTTTAAATGCAAAATTATAGTGTGTATATAACTCTACTTACTTTTATTCTTAATATATCTTTAGCAATTATATAACTATACATATGGTAAACTTCCTTCCATCAATTGTCCATACAATGAACCCAATAAAACATTGGAGTGTCCTGACTCATTGATGACACCAAGTGGAGCAGGATCTCTTGTAGTTGGAGTGTCTGCTTCATTTGTCTTGTCCCTGATAACCTTCATCATAAACTGAACTGATTCTAATGCTGTATGTGTGAAGTGTTTGTTACTTAGTTATTTGTGCTCTAATTTTTAGTTTTGATATGTGGTAATTCTTTTTTGATGAATATTTCTTACTTTCTTATGTCATAATTTATGTAAAATTGTCAATGGTTACAAAGAGTGATACTACTGCTTCATCCAGCTAGTTCTGATCTATTATTATATGGATAGCCATCAAATTAATTATTATAATGGCAAAACAGTACAAATTGTAATGATAAATCTTTCAATTTTATATTAATTGTAATTACATGTTTTAATACTATATATATGTACTTGATAAATATAGTAATGATAATGATAAAAGCATATGACATACTTGAGTATATAAACATCAAATATAAATGTTATTATCAATGAACAGACAAAGTAACAACTACTAACTGATGATAACTCCTTGTATTTGTCAACCTCTTCTGTTATCATCATCATATGTTCATTGAATGGTATCAATATGATATAAGACAAGACCGGCACTAATGGTTAAGCTAGTATAAAGGTCAGAATGATACCAGTATCATCTTCTAATACAAGTGGTTTAAATATATCATAAAACCAATTCAAAGTAACATCCACAATATATAATGATACCAATACATGAGATGACAAAGCCTCGATATGATCTGATGACACAGTCAGATTAAAGAGTCTTTTCATAAACATTAATTAAACCATTATATTAAATATACAGCCGTTCCCAGTAATTTTCATATCATTAGCTAGATGTGTACAAGTGTAGTCAAGAGAACAGACAAAACAAAGAGAAAGGACTCCAGCAGCTGTTTGCATACATGCAAGTACTTTCTAATTAATATCAAATATGTACTTAATGTACTACCATACATTAACTAACTACATATCTAGCATATAGCCATATATGGAATAAAATTTCATAATTAGAATCCATGTTATGGAATGTACATAGTGTTTAAAAGAATTAGTTTAGACAAGTAATAAATTAATATAAGGAAACCAATACAACATGTGTTAAAATGACACACCACTATTGCAATGTTATTTCTTCATTAAAAGTAGATTTAATTTTGTCCGTGGAAGCAAACTTAAGAACATAACATAGGCAGAGTGGAAAGAATATACTGTAAATAGCTAAGTTACTTCTCCATAATGATAGGATACTTTCAGTATGAAAGATATGGACAGTACAGTTATTTAGACCTTTTAAAGGATCTGTAAGACAACCTCATTTTAGCAGCTTTGAACTAGAACTTTAACTGCTCGATGGGGTTGTAGCAGTTTTTGAAATGACAACTCCCAGATCCAACAAATGCTAAGGATTAAGCAACCTTTTTCTAGTCACTCTGGCCACTAGTGGTCATTATAGATTAGAACCTGTGGTGGAAATTAATAAAATAAGAAAGATAGACAGCCTTTCTTTGTCATTCTCCGTTGAAAAGCCAGTCAGTCTCTATGTAATCTAGGTTCCTGACCTTGTAACAGCCCAAGTAAAACTTGTCAAAAAGATTTTCTTCATAAAAGAACACAACCAATTATATCTTCCATACACTTTATAACACAGTCTAAATAGGTAGGATACAACAAAAGACTAAGTAAAGACAAGTAATAATAATAACAAAACAAAACAAAAAGCTATTCATACATAAAAAGAAATGAGCTGGACATTAGCACCAATTAACACATAATTACACTAATTAAAAAAATCCAAACACAGTAAACATATGATTAAAAAATTACATAGACCTTCACAGACCTACACAAGGCATGACTTTGTCCCCAGCAGACCACATCCCACAGACAAAAGACTTTTGCATTTGTGGTGCATTTGTTGGTATATAGGAGGTAACGTAAATAATAGTATTTTAAGATATAAACCTAAATAAAATTTATTTGGCTTCTGACTTCCGCCACCCTAATCCCACTTCTAGGCTCTACTTCCGTATTATAGGATGGTTGCATTTATAGGTATTCGTTGGGCATGTGGTCTACATCCCTCGTGCGTCAGGCTATATAAAGCAGTATTTTCTGTCTGCACTAATATATAATTCCAGTTATGGCTACCTGGTTGTTTTATTTGGCTATCCTTCTTTTCATTGTTCCATCTTGCTTGTCTGATCATGACTTGACTGATAAGTATCAGTTTAACTTGACTCTCCATGAGAGATATACTCTCTACTGGACCTACAACCCACAACTGCAGAACATTTCTTTTGCAGTTAGAGTCCGGACTACAGGTTGGGTCGGTTTTGGTCTCTCTCCTAATGGACAAATGCCTGGATCTGATGTGGTGATTGGATGGGTGCAAGATGGTCGTGGTTACTTTAATGTAAGTTGAATCATTCATATAGACTAAATGGATTTTGTAATAAATAAAGTATTAATGATAATTATTTATCAGTGTATCAAGGAATTATCATAATTGTTTTATGTTATAGGATCGCTTTGCTGTCCAACGTTCAACTCCTCCAATTGATGAAAGTCAAGACTGGATACTGACTAATTCTGAAGAGAGTAATGGCCACACTACACTTGAATTTACTAGAAACTACACTTCATGTGATCCAAATAATGAAGATCTAAATATTGATAAAGTGAGTGTATTAACATGCTCTTATGATAGTGTTAGGTTCAATTACTGTCACATGTTGTACATTGTAACATACCTTTACTAATATTACATAGTGTGAATATCAAATTGGTCAACTTCAGTGGTTTCCATTCAAAATATGCACTTAGAATATTCTCATCACAATAATTAACCTCTATAGTTAGACAATCATCACATAAAATTCCCCAAATAATATAGAGCTGCTCAAATAGAGCATAGAAAGTGTCTACTTCTATTATACAAATATCAGTGTAGTATCTCTTAGCTTTCATACTGTCATCATAATCACTGTTTATAATAGACTGGTACATCTCGTATTGTGTGGAGCTTTAAAGAAGAAGATCCTCCTAATGGAGCTGAAGGAACATTTACTGCTCATGATTATAAAGGATCAAGAAGTGTTAACTTACTTGGAGGTCTACTAAATCCACCTAGTGATCCACCAGGAACTCAATCCTTTACTCTTGCTGTAGACCAGGTACATATAATTGTGTGGTCATGTGCTTCTTTAACTACCTAAGATCTAAAGATTGCTAACATCTCATACAAAATTTAAATATATAAATATTTGAAATGTATCCAGATATACAGACTTTATTCTATCAATTTATTATTTAGGTGACTATTCCTAGTGTGGATACTACCTACTGGTGTGCTGGATTTGAGCTCCCACAATTTGTTCAGGATAGGGAGCATTACATAATCAAGGTCTAAAATCAGCATTCATCTTTGCTGCTAAATCATTACTATCATAAATTGTCATGACATAATATAATAACTAGTGTTCATATAGGCTTAACTTGTCATCATGAACTTATGCATATATAAAGCCATGGATTAAACCCAACCAATTTTAGCCAGAGGAGGATAAATGCAGTCTGTAGACAGTTACCAGTGTTTTTATAATAACTGTTAATAGTATTATAGTTCCTAATTAAATGTTATCAACAAGTTCTTCATGTATTTCTCATTGTACTTCAGGCGTCACCACTTGTTGATGAAGGGAACGAAGCACATGTCCATCACATGTTGATCTATCTCTGTGATGAACTCAATACTACTGCACCAGATGGTCCATGTCATGATGTTGATGAAAGTTTGAGCAATTGTTTTTCTGGGCTACTAATTGGTGCTTGGGCTGTAGGAGGTGAGGTAAGTTTTTATTATGCAGCAATTTTAGTGAGTTAAACCAGATTCACATGGAAATTGAGGAATCAAATAGAATCATATAATTATATTTTTGAATAACTATGTATAATCCTGACAAAATGTTTTTATAATAAGACAGACAGTCATGTATAAAATAATAGTGATTTATATTTACTTTATCTAACAATATACATCTCATTAATTTGTTTTAGGACTTCGTCTATCCACATAATATTGCCTTCCCTATTGGAGGTAATAATTATCGCTATGCTGTTATTCAAATGCATTATGATAACCCACATAGAGTGTCAGGTGAGAATTATATTTACTATTATTAGATTTTACTATGACTTCATGTCTCACATGACTTGTGTCATAGTAACTCACGTGATTTATATCTCACATGTAATATCTGAGTTTATCTCACATGATTATGATAACCCACATAGAGTGTCAAGTGAGAATTATATTTACTATTATTAGATGACTTCATGTCTCACATGACTTATGTCATGTGATTTATATGACATAAGTCATGTGAGACATGTGAGATATAAATCATGTCTCACATGTAATATCTGAGTTTATCTCACATGATTATTTGATGATTATCATGATGTTATGTAATAATATCTAACACGATTATGTAATAAAATCACATGATTATGTGGAGTAACAATAATATCATATTATAGTGCATATAAGAATTTGGAGTAGTAACTGATATCTCTCTCTACCTCCCTCCCTCCCTCCCCCTCCTCTCTCTCTCTCATTCTCAGGTGTTGTTGATAGTTCTGGTATGACATTCTATTACATTGATACACCACGTCAATATGATGCTGGTATAATGGAAATTGGACATTTTGTGTCTCCACTGATGATTATACCTCCAAAAGCTGAAAACTATACTGTTTATGGATATTGTTCTCCATCATGTACTCAAGTAAAAAAAATATAAGAATGATTACTTCTATATCATTGAATGTTGTTTGTTTATGTTAATTGTTCTAGTTAGTCAAAAAACTATTTCTGCATCTAACCATCTAGAACTAACTCTAAATAATATTCTCTGTAATGGATTCTTATTCAATTAATATACAAATACCAATTTTGTAGACTGTGTATTACAAATTTTGTTATTTTTCTTCTTTGTCAGCATTTTCCTCCAGAAGGCATTCGCATCTTTGCCAATACTTTACATACTCATCTACTGGGTAAGTATTACATAAATTTACTAACAATGCTAATTATATTTAGTTAAGATAAGAATATATTTTATACTTGTATTACTCAACAGGAAGAACTACTTTCCCTTATCATATCATTAATACTAGAGTGTACTCTACTATTAATGATATAGTGTATATTATAATAGAGAAACTATTTTTATTTAAAATTTACCATCTGTGGTCATTGTAAGGGCTCAAGCCCAACAGTTAATTGATTTAATAAAGTACATACATTAATATTGTATTTTTGGTTTAGTTAATCATTTGTTTCTGGTAGGTTCTTTCTTTGTTGTGGTACTCTTTTCTTTAAATATATTCAAGTTTTCCATGTTAATTAGTATGTTAAGTGGTGCTTATTAATAATTTAAATATGTTGTTTTCAGTAAATTGTTAACTTTTCCTTTAGTTTTGTAATCTCATTTTTACATTTGAGTGCATATAATGCATCAGCATTCATCTTTTTGTCCATAAGTAGACTTTCTTTGGTTTAACAACATGTTAATAACTAAGTCCAGATAGTAATCTGTGACAGTCATGTTGACACAATAAAAAAAAAAAAAAAAAAATGTTTTTGTTGGTTACATTTTCAGAAGCAAATCATAAAAATTACTACCTTGAATATTCCCATTGTGTGGTAGTTGTTTTCGGTAGTTATTGTTAGTATGTTTATAGGTACAAAAATTGAACTTCTACATTTAAGACGCACTGAACAATGCCGTGATGGAAAACAGATTGAAGAGTTGAAGCCAATTGATAAAAATCTTCACTATGACTTTAATTTCCAACAGACTGTTCACATTGATGAAGTGATTGTCAAACCAGTAAGGGATTGTAATCACATACTTGTTAGTATATCATTCTTTGTTAGCTGTAATTCTAAAACTGTAGATAAATCCTAACTTCCTTCTTTAACAGGGTGATATGCTAATAGTTGTTTGTACCTATGATAGTAGGGCTCGTACTGGAGTCTCTTTGGTAAGTTTTGCTTAGAGTATTTGGTTTTTGACACTCTAGCACTTTATATCAATATATAGGGAGGAGAGAGTACTAGAGAAGAAATGTGTTTATCATTTCCAATCTACTATCCACGTAGTAATATCTCAAACTGTCTTAGTGGTCCTGGTCCTCGAAGCTTTACTTCATTTATTGTAAACGATGTTCCGTAAGATAACCTACAATATTGTATAATTATCATTTTAATACATATAGACCAGCTCTACAAGGATACTTTGCTTCTTTGCCTCAAAGAGGAATTAATCACAGAACAGTAAATGAGACTTTCAACAGACTTGACTGGACTCATAATCAGATCAATGGTTTAGAATCATCACTTTTAAACTCAGACCAGTTTTCTTACTGTAGTTTTACATCAGATATATATGGCAATGGGGTAAATGAGAAATCTATTTTAATGTTTAATTAGCATGTAAATTTTACTATGTATATAATGACCAACAAAAATTCTTCATTAGTAGCAACATTGCCAATATGAGAGAATAGTCTCTTAGATTAAGCACTAGTTCTCAATTGATAATGCAAATATGGAGCTTATATAACTCTACTTACTTTTATTCATATATATCTTATATACTCTAGCAATTATATAACTTAACAAGTGGTAAAATTCCTTCCGTCAATTGTCCATACAATGAACCCAATAAAACATTGGAGTGTCCTGACTCATTCTCACCAAGTGGAGCAGGATCTCTTGTAGTTGGAGTGTTTGCTTCACTTGTCTTGTCCCTGATAGCCATCATCATTAACTGAACTGATTGAAATGCTTCATGTGTGAATTTTTTTACGTAGTTATTTGTGCTAAGTTTATGGTAGTCCTTTATTGATAAGTATTTTGTATTTTCCTATTTTTCTTAATATTTATTTGAAATATCAGCATCATCTTGATTACAATTGTTAATGAAAATCAATAAATTATATTGAGTGGAATATTATGTGTATTAAAAATTTCAAAACCATTATATGCCCAATTTTAAAGCAATAATATAAACGACAAAAATGAAATACATAATCTCAGAGTTCTGTTTCTCTTCTTATCTCTTCAATTCCCTGTCCATCCTCTTCCTCAAGACTCCATTGTTATTGTAGCCACATATTAGCATATACTCCTTCTAATGACAGGAGCTCTTGATGTGTCCCTCATCTACATATCTCTCCATTTTTTTAATACCAAGATCTGGTTGGCACGGATAGTGGTAGACAATTGATGAACTACAATGATAGTGCTTCTCTCTTGAGATACCTGCATTAGAGAGGCTTGAATATTATGTTCAGTTTGTGTATCTAGTGCTGAGGTAGCCTCATCTAATAACTGATGGTAGATTTGCCAGCTCCTGAGGGTCCAACAAGAGCTAGTGTCTCAATGTAATGTCATTTAGATATAATTATCTTTGTCTCTTTGATATTTCAATAATTGTGCTCTTATATATATACTGCAGTCTCTACTAGTTTTAGCCAATCTCAGTCTTAAAATAACATAATTGTAACTACTGTACTTTTATCAAGCAACAATGTTGACAGATCAGCTACAAAGTGAAATCTTCTTCTCCTTCAGAACGTGCCCTCCCTCCTATATCAGAGATGCCACTGCCTCCTTTGACCTCTCATGTTCGAAGCCCTCTCTGATCTGGTGGATGGAATGGTCTTCACCTGATTTCCCTCTCCACCAACGCCATCTTTCAAGAGCCACTGATCAGTCCACTTTTGACTCCCTCCTCTCAAACACTACTTCCTCTCGTCTGTAAGCTCTTGCCCTGTCTTCCTCTATCCCTCATGCAGGAGATTGGCTCAATGTGGTCCCTTCCTTTACCTTAGGTCTCCACCTCCATGATCAAGAGTTTCATCAGTATCTCTAGTGCTGGCTCGGTGTCAAAATGTTCTCTGTTGTGACCCTTTACAGTGACCGTCAAATTTAATGTGGCAGCAACAAAGACCATATACACCAATATGACTCTATCAGAGATGCCCTTTTCTCCATAGCCCAGTCTGCAGCTCTTTGCCCAAGAGAAATAATAATTTTTATACATATAGGCACGCTCTACAAGGATACTTTGCTTCTTTACCTCAAAGAAGGATCAGTCATCAAAAAGTAACTAAGACTTTTAACAGACTTGACTAGACTCCTGATCAGATCAGTGGCTTAGAATCATCACTTCCAAACTCAGAACAGATTTCTTACTGTAGTTTCACATCAGATATATATGGCAATGTGGTAAATGAGAGATATGTTCTATTAGCATTTAGCATATAAATTTTACTATATCTATAATAACCAACAAAAATTCTTCATTAGTAGCAACATTGCTTATATGAGAGAATAGTTTCTTAAATTAAGCACTAATTCTTAATTGATGATAAGTGCAAATATGGAGCTTATATAATTCTACTTACTTTTATTCATATATATCTTATATACTTTAGCAATTATATAACTTAACAAGTGGTAAAATTCCTTCCATCAATTGTCCATACAATGAACCCAATAAAACATTGGAGTGTCCTGACTCATTCTCACCAAGTGGAGCAGGATCTCTTATAGTTGAAGTGTTTGCTTCACTTGTCTTGTCCCTGATAGCCTTCATCATAAACTGAACTGATTGAAATGCTACATGTGCGAAATTTTTTTAAGTAGTTATTTGTGCTATTTTATTAAGTTTAACAAGTGGTAACCAATACAACATGCTTATTTACTACTAGTGACTCACTAGTAGTAAATAAGCATGTTGTATTGGTTTCCTTATATTAATTTATTACTTGTCTAAACTAATTCTTTTAAACACTATGTACATTCCATAACATGGATTCTAATTATGAAATTTTATTCCATATATGGCTATATGCTAGATATGTAGTTAATGTATGGTAGTACATTAAGTACATATTTGATATTAATTAGAAAGTAGTTGTATGTATGCAAACAGCTGCTGGAGTCCTTTCTCTTTGTTTTGTCTGTTCTCTTGACTACACTTGTACATGTCTAGCTAATGATATGAAAATTGCTGGGAAAGGCTGTATATTTAATATAATGGTTTAATTAATGTTTATGAAAAGACTCTTTAATCTGACTGTGTCATCAGATCATATCAAGGCTTTGTCATCTCATGTATTGGTATCATTACATAATGTGGATATTACTTTGAATTGGTTTTATGATATATTTAAACCACTTGTATTAGAAGATGATACTGGTATCATTCTGACCTTTATACTAGCTTAACCATTAGTGCCGGTCTTGTCTTATATCATATTGATACCATTCAATGAACATATGATGATGATAACAGAAGAGGTTGACAAATACAAGGAGTTATCATCAGTTAGTAGTTGTTACTTTGTCTGTTCATTGATAATAACATTTATATTTGATGTTTATATACTCAAGTATGTCATATGCTTTTATCATTATCATTACTATATTTATCAAGTACATATATATAGTATTAAAACATGTAATTACAATTAATGGAAATGAAGAGATAAGAGGAGAAACAGAACTCTGAGATTATGTATTTCTAAATGTTTTCTTGTCGTTTACATTATTACTTTAAAATTTGGGAAATAATGGTTTTGAAATTTTTAGTATTTTAATTAAACATAATATTCCACTCAATATATTGATTTTTGTTAACAATTGTAATCAAAATGATGCTGATACTAAAAGAAAACGTCTTCGTACAAGCACACCTTTTACTACTGCCAATAGTAGTTCGGAATCAGATGATGAGAGTTATGAGATACCTTTAGGCCCTGGGCCGCGGGCAGAGGAGGAGCAGGACCTTAATGTGAGTTCAGTTTGAATATATATAATGCCTCTCATTCATCAATTTTGTTACTAGATGGCTGATTGTTCCTCGAACATTTCATAAACAGTAGCTGACAGTGACACATCGACATCAGAAATGAATGCTAGTACACTTACCTGCAGTCCAGTCACTCCTGTTACACAACCTACTAGTACTAGGCCTCCTGATTTAGCCCACGAAAAAGGTGACAGTCCAGTTCTCGAACACAGCAAAAGGACCAATTTCGAAGTTTCAATTCAAGTTGGTATAATGACTATCCATTCCTCGAGTACTCAGTGCAAAGAGATGCCATTTTTTGTTTTCCGTGCCGGTTATTTCCATCTCCATCTCATAAAGCTGAAAGTACATTCACAGAGAAAGGTTTAAGAGACTGAAAGAAAATTGGCTACAAGTTGAAGAAACATGCCACTTCTGATGCCCACAAGCATAGTATGGTAGCTTGGGCTGGATACAAGCAGGCAAAAGCTCATGGTACAATTGGTGATATGCTTAGTAGCACAAGAGCCAAAACCATTCAAGAGAACAGAGATTTCCTGAAATCTATATCAAAAGTTGCTGTATTGTGTGCTAGGCAAGACATAGGACTTAGAGGTCATCGAGAACATGAAACATCAATGAACAAAGGAAACTTCCTTGAAATTCTAGAGCTGGTTGCATCTGAAAGTAGCATTTTAAAGAAACGTATAAAAGAGACTCCTCGAAATGCGAAATATACCTCGAAGACTAGTACTATTCAAAATGATCTTTTGAAGTCTGCTTCAGATGTTATTCTAGAACAGATCGTGGCTGAATTGAATCAGTCAAGACATTTTTCCATTATTGCTGATGAATCTCGTGACATTTCACGAATGGAGCAACTCTCTTTATGTTTACGATATGTTCATCCTCAGGATCACACTGTGAAGGAGAGATTTGTTGGCTTTACAGATTGTCATGAATTAGATGCCTCTTCTCTAGCTCAGAAGATTATGGATGGAGTTGAAAGGTTAGGCATAGACATTAAGAAATGTATAGCACAATGTTATGACGGAGCGTCCGTTATGAGTGGTCAGAGTAGGGGTGTTCAGAAGAAGATTCGTGATGTTGTTGGTAGAGGTTGTATTTACGTTCACTGCTATGCTCATCGTATTAACTTGGTTGTAGTCAGCACAGCTTCTAGGATTGAAAAAGTGAAGGACTTCTTTGGTTTAATGGAAGCTGTTTATCGTTTCATTAATGTCTCTTCACTGAGGCATAGCAAATTTATTGATGCTCAAAAAGAGAGAGGTTTGACAGTGATGGAGATTCCCAAATTGAGTGATACGAGATGGGTTTGCAGATATTCTGCTGTTAGACTGTACAAGGAACGCTTTGGCTCACTTCTTAAAGCATTAGAAATGATTTGTATTCAATCCAAAGATGGTTGTGAGAAAGCAGAATGTACTGGTCTACTTACTCAACTACGTACTTTCTCCTTTGTTTTGCTTCTGTGGGTGTTTGAAGATATTCTAGGAATCACCAAATTGCTTTCTGATACATTGCAAAGTAAAAACCTTGATTTGGCAAAAGCAATAGATCTTGTTGACTCTGTCTCAAAAACCTTAACTGAGAGGCGTTCCCTTGAGTATTTTAATCAGATTTGGCACAATGCATAAAGAAACACCCTTAACTGGGAAATTCCCATTGAATGACCACAACGAAACCAAGTAATTCCGACACGTTTACAAGATGCTCTTATTCTTGCTCCTCTCACTATAAGATCAAGCAGTAGCCCTGCTGTATTTTCACATCTGTATTTTTCCATCATTGACCATATTCTTGCTGAGCTTAAGCACCGTTTTGATGATAACAGGAGTATCATTTTGGCTGTAGCTGCTTGTGCTCCTCAAAGTGAAAAGTTCTTGGATATGGAAGTCATCAAGCCATTAGCTATTGAGTGTCGCATAGATTTATCTAAATTGGCTCCACAAATTGCTGTGGCCAAGAACATGCTCAGTACAGCTTCTCATCATCCTGCCACAACCACAGAGGAGTTCTTGGTTATGCTAAGTTCAATGCAAGCAGCTTTCCCTGACCTTTATAACTTGATTTCTGCTTCCGTAACAATACCTGTTACTAGTGCTACTGCAGAACGATCTTTTTCAAATTTAAATCGTGTCAAGAGTTACCTTAGATCGACTATGGCAGAAGATCGTCTAAATAATATTTCGATCTTATCAATTGAAAGTGAACTTTCCAGAAATATTGACTATGATAAGGTTATAGATAAATTTAGTTTAATGAACCAGCGAAGGTTAACACTTATGTAAAATTTTTATTAATCTAATGAAAATAACATTGTAGAAGAATTAATTGACCTTTAGCTCTGGATCCGCCCCTGGTCATGGCTACCTGGTTGTTTTATTTGGCTGTCCTTCTTTTCATTGTTCCATCTTCCATGTCTGATCATGACTTGTCTGATAAGTATCAGTTTAACTTGACACTCCATGAGAGATATACTCTCTACTGGACCTACAACCCACAACTGCAGAACATTTCTTTTGCAGTTAGAGTTCGGACTACAGGTTGGGTTGGTTTTGGTCTCTCTCCTAATGGACAAATGCCTGGATCTGATGTGGTGATTGGATGGGTACAAGATGGTCGTGGTTACTTTAATGTAAGTTGAATCATTCATATAGACAAATGGATTTTGTAATAAATAAAGCATTAATGATAATTATTTATTAGTGTATCAAGTAATTATCATAATTGTTTTATGTTATAGGATCGTTTTGCTGCCCAACGTTCAACTCCTCCAATTGATGAAAGTCAAGACTGGATACTGACTAATTCTGAAGAGAGTAATGGCCACACTACACTTGAATTTACTAGAAACTACACTTCATGTGATCCAAATAACACTGATCTAAATATTGATAAAGTGAGTGTAGTTAATGTATATTTTAATAATGCAAATTAACTATAGCTTAAATATATATATAGTATACTATTTAATTTGTATATGTATCAAACATTTTCTATCCTTTTCTGTTAATCCATAATATAATTAATTAATATAATTAATTAAAGCAGACAAGCCATATAAAGAAAGAAGAAATTGACCACGACTTGCATTAGAAATCATTTACAAGAATAATGAGTAATTTCTAGTAAGATAGGTGTGTATGTTTCCAAATATTATCTTTTTATTTGTCAGCATAATGTAACAAGTAACAATTCAGTTATGTGGTTGGAATTCAATGTTTTGCTATTTGTATTTTACGGTTCAGTTACATTAGTAATGTACTGTGTTGTTGTAATAGTATCCCTTGTCATGTTAGCTTTTCCCACTGTTTATAATAGACTGGTACATCTCGTATTGTGTGGAGCTTTAAAGAAGAAGATCCTCCTAATGGAGCTGAAGGAACATTTACTGCTCATGATTATAAAGGATCAAGAAGTGTTAACTTACTTGGAGGTCTACTAAATCCACCTAGTGATCCACCAGGAACTCAATCCTTTACTCTTGCTGTAGACCAGGTACATATAATTGTGTGGTCATGTGCTTCTTTAAGTACCTAAGATCTAAAGATTGCTAACATCTCATACATAAGTATATAAATATTTGAAATGTATCCAGATATACAGACTTTATTCTATCAATTTATTATTTAGGTGACTATTCCTAGTGTGGATACTACCTACTGGTGTGCTGGATTTAAGCTCCCACAATTCGTTCAGGATAGGGAGCGATACATAATCAAGGTCTAAAATCAGCATTCATCTTTGCTGCTAAATCATTACTATCATAAATTGTCATGACATAATAACTAGTGTTAATATAGGCTTAACTTGTCATCATGAACTTACGCATATATAAAGCCATGGATTAAACCCAACCAATTTTAGCCAGAGGAGGATAAATGCAGTCTGTAGGCAGTTACCAGTGTTTTTATAATAACTACTGTTAATAATACCATAGTTCCAAATTAAATGTTGTCAGCTATTTTTTCATGTATTTCTCATTGTACTTCAGGCGTCACCACTTGTTGATGAAGGAAATGAAGCATATGTTCATCACATGTTAATCTATCTCTGTGATGAACTCAATACTACTGCACCAGATGGTCCGTGTCATAATATTGATACAAGTTTGAGAAGTTGTTTTTCTGGGCTACTAATTGGTGCCTGGGCTATAGGGGGTGAGGTAGGTTTTTATTATGCAGCAATGTTTTAGTGAGTTAAACCAGCATTTAGATTCACATGGAAATTGAGGAATCAAGTAGAATCATATAATTATATTTTTGAATAATTATGTATAACAAAATGTTGTTATAGTTTGACAGAAAATCAGGTATCAGACTTTATCTAACAATATACATCTCATTAATTTGTTTTAGGACTTCGTCTATCCACGTAATATTGCCTACCCTATTGGAGGTAATGAATATCGCTATGCTGCTATTCAAATGCATTATGATAACCCACATAGAGTGTCAGGTGAGAGTTATTATTAGATTATAGTATGACTTCCTGTCTCTCATGACTTACCTATGTCATAGTAACTCACATGATTTATATCTCACATGTAATATCTGAGTTTATCTCACATGATTATTTGATGATCATCATGAATTCGGGTTAGTCCCATTTCGCCTACTCCCATTTCGCCTACTAATTGACAACCAGTGCCATTTTGCCTACTCATGCAAAATGCTATACAATTCATGGAATACCATAAATACATGATGGTTTTGATGTGAGTTTCACATAAAAAGGGTGTTACCTAAGGGTATGGTAGGCACTAGGCAGTTCCCTTTGGTTTATTGTTTGCTACCAGGAAAATCTCGTGTGGTTTATCTGAGAGCCCTTGAGATTATCAAGTAAAAATCAGAAGACCTAGGCTACACACTTGCCCCAGCAGAAGTCCTCACTGACTTTGAACTAGCTATAATTCAAGCAGTAGAGTTGACATTTCCAACTACAGAGGTTAAAGGGTGCTTTTTTCATTTAGCACAAGCTTTAAATAGAAAAATAGCCACCCTTGGTCTGCAATAAGCTTACAGACAAAATCCTGATGTGAGCAAATTTGTTAGGAAGACAGTTGCTCTAACATTTGTGCCTCAACGATTTGTTCGCTTTGCTTTGCATGGTATCAAGATGCAAGTTCCAAATGTTGAAAAATGGACGAGCTTGTGACCTACTTTGAAGAGACATGGTTGGTGGGCAACTTTGGTCCTAGACTATGGAACATCTTCTCCTCAGATGCCAGCAGCCCTAGGACCAACAACCACCTTGAAGGATGGCACAACAAGTTGAAGTGAATTGCAAGGAAAGCCCACCCCAATATGTTTGAACTCGTCGAAATCTTCAAGCAAGAACAATCAAGCACTGAAGTCAGCATTGCTCAACTTGAAGCAGGATCCCAGCCACCTAAAAAAGCTAAGAAGTCTGTTGAAAAAGACAATAAAATAGGAGAACTAAAAAGTAGATTTGATCAAATTAGTTTAGAAGAGTATATTAGAGGAATTTCTGCTCATACTGCCATTTGAACTATATGTGTTTACATAGTTTTGTTGGAACTTAATACTATTAGATGATTTTTAACCTTTTTTATTTTCTTACACACTTCTATCATTTTCATCACTTTTTGCATGAGTAGGCAAGATGGCACTGGTCGTCAATTAGTAGGCGAAATGGGAGTAGGCAAAATGGCACCAATTCATGAATTCATGATCTTATGATTATGTAATAATATTGAACACAATTGTGTAATAAAATCTTATATGATTAACAATAATATCATATTATAGTGCATATAAGAATTTGGAGTAGTAACTAATATCTCTCTCTACCTCCCTCCCTCCCCCTCCTCTCTCTCTCTCATTCTTATAGGTGTTGTTGATAGTTCTGGTATGACATTCCATTACATTGATACACCACGTAAATATGATGCTGGTATATTGGATATTGGACATTTTGTGTCTCCATTGATGATTATACCTCCAAAAGCTGAGAACTATACTGTTTATGGATATTGTTCTCCATCATGTACTCAGGTATAAAAAACCATAAGAATGATTACTTCTATGTCCTTGAATGTTGTTTGTTTGTGTTAATTCTTCTAGTTAATCAAAAAACTATTCTGGATCTAACCATCTAGAACTAACTTTAAATAATATTCTCTGTAATGGATTCATATTCAATTAATATACAAATACCAATTTTGTAGACTGTCTATTACAAATTTTGTTATTTTTCTTCTTTGTCAGCATTTTCCTCCAGAAGGCATACACATATTTGCCAACATTTTACATACTCATCTACTGGGTAAGTATTACATGAATTTACTAACAATGCTAATTATATTTAGTTAAGATAAGAATATATTTTATACTTGTATTACTCAACAGGAAGAACTACTTTCCCTTATCATATCATTAATACTAGACTATACTTTACTATTAATGATATAGTGTATATTATAATAGAGAAACTATTTTTATTTAGAATTTACCATCTGTGGTCATTGTAAGGGCTCAAGCCCAACAGTTAATTGATTTAATAAAGTACATACATTAATATTGTATTTTTGGTTTAGTTAATCATTTGTTTCTGGTAGGTTCTTTCTTTGTTGTGGTACTCTTTTCTTAATATATATTCAAGTTTTACGCATTAATTAGTATATTAAGTGGTGCTTATTAATAATTTAAATATGTTGTTTTCAGTAAATTGTTAACTTTTCTTTTAGTTTTGTAATCTCATTTTTACATTTGAGTGCATATAATGCATCAGCATTCATCTTTTTGTGCATAAGTAGACTTTTTTGGTTTAACGACATGTTAATAACTAAGTCCAGATAGTAATCTGTGATAATCATGTTGACACGATTAAAAAAAAAAACCAAAAAATGTTTTTGTTGGTTACATTTTCAGAAGCAAATCATAAAAATTACTACCTTGAATATTCTCATTGTGTGGTAGTTGTTTTTGGTAGTTATTGTTAGTATGTTTATAGGTACAAAAATTGAACTTTTACATTTAAGACGCACTGAACAATGCCGTGATGGAAAACAGATTGAAGAGTTGAAACCAATTGATAAAAACCTTCACTATGACTTTAATTTCCAACAGACTGTTCACATTGATGAAGTGATTGTCAAACCAGTAAGTGATTGTAATCACATGCTTGTTAGTATATCATTCTTTGTTAGCTGTAATTCTAAAACTGTAGATAAATCCTAACTTCCTTCTTTAACAGGGTGATATGCTAATAGTTGTTTGTACCTATGATAGTAGGGCTCGTACTGGAGTCTCTTTGGTAAGTTTTGCTTAGAGTATTTGGTTTTTGACACTTTAGCACTTTATATCAATATATAGGGAGGAGAGAGTACTAGAGAAGAAATGTGTTTATCATTTCCAATCTACTATCCACGTAGTAATATCTCAGAGTGTCGTAGTAAACCTGGTCCTCGAAGCTTTACTTCATTTGTTATAAACGATGTTCCGTAAGATAACCTACAATATTGTATAATTATCATTTTAATATATATAGACCAGCTCTACAAGGATACTTTGCTTCTTTGTCTCAAAGAGGAATCAATCATCGAACAGTAAATGAGACTTTCAACAGACTTGACTGGACTCCTAGTCAGATCAATGGTTTAGAATCATCACTTTTAAACTCAGACCAGCTTTCTTGGTGTAATTTTACATCAGATATATATGGCAATGGGGTAAATGAGAGATCTATTTTAAAGTTCAATTAGCATGTAAATTTTACTATATCTATAATGACCAACAGAAATTCTTTGTTAGTAGCAATATTGTTAATATGAGAGAATAGTTTCTTATATTGACCACTAGTTCTCAATTGATGATAAGTGCAAATATGGAGTGTATTAACTCTACTTAATTTTATTCATATATATCTTATATACTTTAGCAATTATATAACTATACATATGGTAAAATTCCTTCCATCAATTGTCCATACAAAGAACCCAATAAAACATTGGAGTGTCCTGACTCATTCATGCCACCAAGTGGAGCAGGATCTCTTGTAGTTGGAGTGTTTGCTTTACTTGTCTTGTCACTGATAGCCTTCATCATAAACTAAACTGATTCTAATGCTGTATGTGTGAAATATTTGTTACTTAGTTATTTGTGCTTCTTATTTTTAGTTGTGGTAGTCCTTTTATGATTAATATTTTGTACTTTATATTATTCATTAAGTCATATCAAATTCTTACAATAGATGATCTTAATGTTTAATTAAAATGTTTAATGCCAACTGTTTTTTAAAACCTGTGGCATGTTGTTATTAACGAGCAAAACATGTATTTTAGATATATATGTTAATAGTGTATACCATATAAGCCCCACATCAAAATAAAAGTTAAATTGTACATGTACAATATCAAGATGTTGTTTGTTAAGTACAGAATTATAATAATTACAATCATTAAATGAAAATCAATATATACATAATATTGTGTGGAATATTATGTATAGATAAAATATTAAAGATTTTAAAAGCATTATATGTCAAATTTTATAGTAACAATGTAAATGACAAGAATATATTAAGAAATATATAATCTTTAGAGTTCTGTTTCTCCTCTTGTCTCTTCCATTCCCTGTCCCTCCTCTTCCTCAAGACTTCGTTGTTGTTGTAACCACATATTAGCATATACTCCTTCTAATGATAGGAGCTCTTGATGTGTCCCTCGTTCACATATCTCTCCATCTTTTAACACCAAGATCTGGTTGGCATGGATAATGGTGGATAGACGATGAGCTACAATGATAGTGCTTCTCCCTTGACACACCTTCATTAGAGAGACTTGAATATTACGTTCAGTTTGTGTATCCAGTGCTGAGGTAGCCTCATCTAGTAATATAATAGATGGATTTTTGAGAATAGTACGAGCTATGGCTACTCTTTGTTTCTCTCCTCCACTTAATTTAAGTCCTCTCTCTCCAACAACTGTTGAATACTGTTGAGGAAAGCTCAAGATACGGTCATGCATATCAGCATATTCAGCAGCTCTCTCTACTTCATCATCAGTAGCTGTTACACGTCCATATCGTATATTATATTGAATAATATCATTAAATAAGACAGTATCTTGAGGTACCACACCTATATTTTGACGTAATGAAGACTGTTTAATATGACGAATATCTTGACCATCAATAAGAATCATACCATCCTATAAGGACACAAATGATGTTAATAATAATAATAATGATAAGACACTTTCAGGTCATAAGATTGAAATTTACTTATTAAAGTTATTCCATGAAACTTAATTACTTTTATTATATTTAATATTTATTGGTTTCTATAGAAATACAGATAATATTGGAGGATTTTGACAAATACATTCAACTTCACTTACTGAAGTAACCACCATTTGTAAATTCATTTCATATATAAAATGCAGTGGTAGGCATGCTTAATGAGGTCAGTAATAAGACTTCCCCTAATCCTATCACTAAACCTTCCTAAACTCTAATGTATAGAGTGGGCTAATGCTAACAATATACATACATTCTACTTTGTTTTTTTTGTCAATGATAGAAGATTTACAAAGATTGCTTCATAATAAGCAAGCCCTAAACACCTGGTTATGAGGCTACATTAATTGTAAACAAGGTCTCCTATTATCAATTACTAGACTATTTTCTGTCCAAATTGAATGTGTCTTTAAAAGCATCAATAACAAAAATACACTTGTAAAAACATAATGAGCTAAGAATCACACACAAAAAATTTAAACTATGAGGGCATGTCCAAATTAGGTTGATGACATGAAATATTTGTCAGCATAATTGAAATTCCTTAAACTGCTGCACAAATTGGACAGAATATACTACAACCTCAAAGGAAATGAACCAGGAAGTGAACAGATCATAACTATATTTGTAGGGAGTACATGATGCTAATGCTTCTTGTCTCCCAAAAAGTAAGAGCACACAATCTACTTGGATTATTAATGATTATAGTACATTGTCAAGTAGCCATTATTAATATCATACATAGTCTAGGGACAATACTTAGTACAATACTATAGTATTAAGAGGATCCATACTAACATACACTATTCTCACATATTAAAGTACCGTATAGTGGGTATTATTGGCGGTCGAAATATTTGACAGTCTGCCGTCAAAATAAGCAAAATTAAAATTTGACGAAATTTAAATTTGGCAATTTGTTAAAAATAGTTGTTGTAATTAAATGTGGGTTGTATTAATTAATGGTGGGTGGTACTACGGGTACTATATAAAGCCAAGTGAACTCTCGTGAAAGCTCGTTAGTTTCTTTTAGTTCTTTTCCAGGTAAGGATGCGCACTGTTCTTCATTAGGCGGGGCAGTTCTCTTCATGAAATACCTAAGTAACGGCATTTACGCAGAAGGGTAGCAGATGGGGATCACGTGCAGGAAGGTGTGAAAAGTTATTAACGGTTTTTGATTTGACGATTTTGTTGTAGACCGTCAATACGCCAAATTAAATTCGCCGCCAACAATACCCACTATACGGTATATCAAATAGTTAAGAGATAAATGGTTGTCCCACCTGAATATCATAGAATCTAAACAACAGACGTATGATGGTAGATTTACCAGCTCCTGAAGGTCCAACAAGAGCTAGTGTCTCACCAGGTCTTACTGTAAATGAGAGATCTTTAAGTATAGGTTTCTCAGGATTATAATGGAAGTAGACATGACGAAACTCTATACACCCATCAGTAATCTATAGGTAATGAGATCAATGTAATGTCATTTAGATATAATCATCTTTGTCCTTTTGATATTTCAATAATTGTGCTCTTTATATACAGTAGTCTCTACTACTATAGTTATAGCCAATAGTACATTTAGACATTCTCAGTCTTAAAATAATATTATTATAACTACTGTATTTTTATCAAGTGACAATGTCAGGTACACACTTCACACCCTCACAACAAATATGAAGACTATGGCCACACCTTCTTAATAACACTTCAGGTGCAGGCCACACTACTGTGGGACAAAATGGCAGACATTATAATGTTTCAAAACAGTTACAGAATGATTTCTCAAGTAAAAAATTATTTTGCAGTTTGTATATCTTTTACATTTTAAAATGTGCTGATTCTGATAACCTCTTCACATTTTTGTCAGGTGGTCTAGAAATGCTCAAATATTAATTATTTATTTAATTATTTTTCTATCTTAGTAAGGTAATGTGACAAACAATAGAGAATGGAACTGGTAGCCTCTGAAAGCAAATTGTATTAGGAGGATGAGTGTGTGTTGTAGCTTTAGGCCTAATGGCAATGTATGGATAATTATAACTTTAAAGGTCAAAGGTCATCATTATTGAACCATAAACTAGACAAAGGACAATACACCTAATAAGTATTGTGTATATGTGTATAATTCATGATGACAGTGAGCTTTATACCAATACTATTAACACAATGAGAGCACATAGAGATCATGAAGCCATCCAAACAAGAGAGAGGAAATTGCAAATTTTGTGTCAGTCAATTCTTGCATCAACAATACATGACTAATTGACTATACTATTGTTCTCATACCTGAAGGGGTGGAGCATCAGGGTCATCCTGGACCTCTTGTTCCACATCTAACAGATCAAACATGTTTTCCATATCAATGAACGACTGTTGTATAAGACGATAATATGTTCCAAAAAAGTTAAGTGGTGAATACAACTGAATTATGTATGTAGCAAACAGGACAAAGTCACCCACACCTAACACCCCTTGATACACTCTGATGAAAAAGAGACAAGACAATTAATTGTTAATGTAAACTTTTGTCTATAATATTAAAATCTTTAGAACCAGCCCTATTTATTTTTAATATATTCATAGATGTTATTTCTAAACGAGCATAATTTACAATTCTTATTTTAATTTAATTCAGTCCATACTGACTAACAATGACAATCTATTTCCTCATTCTTTATTCACTTAACTTACTTCTTAAGGATAATGTTACTACTCTCTTTAGTGAAGAATACACACAAATACTGACAAGCTAACTTTGTTAAACAATCAAGTTTCCTTTTATCATAGATAATGTTACATGTGAACATTTATCCATAATCCTATTCTTTATAAACAACATCATAGAGGCCATATTTACATCATCGAAAGCGTTTAACATAGTTATTTGTACTAATTTTATTAATTTTATGGTAGTCCTTTATTGATAAGTATTTTGTATTTTGTAAGTATTTTGATAGATTTACCAGCTCCTGAGGGTCCAACAAGAGCTAGTGTCTCAATGTAATGTCATTTAGATATAATTATCTTTGTCTCTTTGATATTTCAATAATTGTGCTCTTATATATATACTGCAGTCTCTACTAGTTTTAGCCAATCTCAGTCTTAAAATAACATAATTGTAACTACTGTACTTTTATCAAGCAACAATGTTGACAGATCAGCTACAAAGTGAAACTAATTAGTGCTTGGACTGTAGGAGGTGAAGTGTTTATTGTCAGATTAGTTATCAAACATTGATTAAAGATTCTGCTGATATATTCATAAGGATATTAATATGTATTCTACTACTTTGTTATAATTTTTATAATTTTATAGAACTTCATCTATCCACGTAATGTTGCCTTTCCCTATTGGAGGCAATGATTATTGCTATGCCATTATCCAAATGCATTATGATAACCCACATAGAGTATCAGGTGAGAGTTGTTTGTACTATCATTATACCTGTTACCTGTAAAAATAATATCATACTACATGTAAGAAATTGGAGCACTTTATAATCTCTCTCTCTCTCATTCTCATATATAGGTGTTGCTGATAGTTCTGGTATGACATTCTATTGTATTACAACACCATGTCAATATGATGCTGGTATAATAGTAAATGGAAATTCTGTATCTCGACTGATGTTTATACCTCCAAAAGCTAAGAACTATATTGTTTATGGATATTGTTCTTCATCATGTACACAGGTACAGAATACTATATAATACATTTAAAATAACCACATAGACAGCATGTATCTTTATATAAACATGGAATTATAGCTCAGCAAACTATAACTTTTCAAAAACATTGTGTTGTATTTAGAGTTGTCATATCATGAATTCTAAAGTGACAGCCCTCATATAATATAACAACAACAACAACAACAACAATAATAATAATAATAATAATAATAATAATAATAATATCTATCATTAAGGAGCTTGCTCCTAGCCAGGGCCTCTCCCTGAACCATAGCAAATCGTTACTCTTTATCCCCAAAGAGGACTACCCACCTCACAACCCACTTCCACCTGAAATTCACATTACCAGTGAAGGCTTTGTCTTGCTGGGCTCTCCTATAGGCCCCAGCTCCTTCTGTAATTCCTATCTCCTAAGGAGAGTCACAAAACTCAAACACACTCTCCCTTTTACCTGACCTACAGGACTCACGTATGAATACAACACTCCTGAAGTCCTGTCTTGCCTTCCCCCAAATCTTCTTCTCCTTCAGAACATGCCCTCCCTCCTATATCACAGATGCCACTGCCTCCTTTGACACTCTCATGCTCAAAGCCCTCTCTGATCTGGTGGATGGAATGGTCTTCACCTGACACAGTAAATATCTTAAAAATATGATTAAAAAAATTACATAGACCTTCACAGACCTACACAAGGCATGACTTTGTCCCCAGCAGACCACATCCCACAGACAAAAGACTTTTGCATTTGTGGTGCATTTGTTGGTATATAGGAGGTAACGTAAATAATAGTATTTTAAGATATAAACCTTTTTTACAGTATTTTAACATCTACATTATGTGACGCTATATTGACATAATTTTTTTGTGTCTAGATGCTAGTATCATACTTAATTTCAAAAGATACAATTTTCAATTATTAACAAGCTAACTGCTGATTTGAATGTAAAGCTCATTTTTGTTAATTAAAGTAATATATCTGGTTGATCCCTAAAAATTATCATGCACTATAATTATATATATAATAGTAACTGTGTGTATGCATGACAAGAGAAATAATGGATATAATTTAATTTGTCGGAGATCAATATAGCTTCACATTTTGTTTTTGTAATGCTTTGATGTTGTTTCATTTAAAAATAACTATTATTATATTAACCTTTATTGTATTCTATTAATGTAGCGGGTCTTAAGGTGGCAGTATGGTGGTGTTAATAATATTCATAGTTTAACTTTTTTCTATATATAATTTCTATATCTTTTCTTGTTTTAATACTGTCTTTTGACTACTACATTATATCAATAGTGTTCAATTTCGATAAAAAATTTAAATCAAGAGTTACTGTAGTAACAGTATACAGAACAAAGGTACATTTTTCTAAAAACTTCTTATAGGTAGAGATTAGAAACTTACTTTGCTATTACAGTTATATGAGATCTATAATCCTATGAAAGCTTTTTTTTGAATTACTGCTATACTTTCTGAGATACACTAAGAAGAGTCAAATCTTTGAGAGCCTTCAGAAAACCGAACGCCATTTTTAAAAATTGGCTTCATAGGATTACTCATACATATGTTGGGTAGGGTTTTCTTACCTGTACGTTGAGCTGAGATAAATGTACCTTAGTAGTTACTACAACAGTTGCTCATTAAGCTACGAAACCACTGGAATGTGTCATTATCTTGGAACCACACCCATGTTAATAATAGGTGGGCAATATGGCTTAGAATGCAAACCAGCCACAAATATGTGTTAATGAGTGTGTTATGAATATAGTATGAATATTATTATAATAAAATTTATTTGGCTTCTGACTTCCACCACCCTAATCCCACTCTTTTAGGCTCTAACATTATACTTCCGTATTATAGGATGGTTGCATTTATAGGTATTCGTTGGGCATGTCCCAGGCTATATAAAGCAGTATTTTCTGTCTGCTCTAATATATAATTCCAGTCATGGCTACCTGGTTGTTTTATTTGGCTGTCCTTCTTTTCATTGTTCCATCTTGTTTGTCTGATCATGACTTGTCTGATAAGTATCAGTTTAACTTGACTCTCCATGAGAGATATACTCTCTACTGGACCTACAACCCACAACTGCAGAACATTTCTTTTGCAGTTAGAGTTCGGACTACAGGTTGGATTGGTTTTGGTCTCTCTCCTAATGGACAAATGCCTGGATCTGATGTGGTGATTGGATGGGTGCAAGATGGTCGTGGTTACTTTAATGTAAGTTGAATCATTCATATAGACTAAATGGATTTTGTAATAAATAAAGCATTAATGATAATTATTTATTAGTGTATCAAGGAATTATCATAATTGTTTTATGTTATAGGATCGTTTTGCTGTCCAACGTTCAACTCCTCCAATTGATGAAAGTCAAGACTGGATACTGACTAATTCTGAAGAGAGTAATGGCCACACTACACTTGAATTTACTAGAAACTACACTTCATGTGATCCAAATAACAAAGATCTAAATATTGATAGAGTGAGTTTAGCTAATGTATATTTTAGTAATACAAATTAGTTTTAGCTTGAATTTATAAATATATACATAGTATACTATTTAATTTGTATATGTACCAAACATTTTCTATCCTTTTCTGTTAATCCATAAGATCATATAGGGATTGAAAGAAGAAATTGACCAACACTTGCATTAGAAATCATTTACAAGTGTAATGAGTAATTTCTAGTAAGATAGGTGTGTATGTTTCCAAATACTATTTTTTTATCTGTCAGTATAATGTGACAAGTAATAATTCAGTTATGTGGTTGGAATTCAATGTTTTGCTATTTGTATATTTTACGGTTCAGTTACATTAGTAATGTACTGTGTTGTTGTAATAGTATCCCTTTGTCATGTTAGCTTTTCCCACTGTTTATAATAGACTGGTACATCTCGTATTGTGTGGAGCTTTAAAGAAGAAGATCCTCCTAATGGAGCTGAAGGAACATTTACTGCTCATGATTATAAAGGATCAAGAAGTGTTAACTTACTTGGAGGTTTACTAAATCCACCTAGTGATCCACCAGGAACTCAATCCTTTACTCTTGCTGTAGACCAGGTACATATAATTGTGTGGTCATGTGTTTCTTTAAGTACCTAAGTAAAAATCGCTAACATCTCATACATAAATATATAAATATTTGAAATGTATCCAGATATATACAGACTTTATTTAATCAATTTATTATTTAGGTGACTATTCCTAGTGCTGATACTACCTACTGGTGTGCTGGATTTGAGCTCCCACAATTTGTTCAGGATAGGGAGCGATACATAATCAAGGTCTAAAATCTGCATTCATCTTTGCTGCTAAATCATTACTATCATAAATTGTCATGACATAGTATAATAACTAGTGTTAATATAGGCTTAACTTGTCATCATGAACTTACCCATATATAAAGCCATGAATTAAACCCAACCAATTTTAGCCAGAGGAGGATAAATGCAGTCTGTAGGCAGTTACCAGTGTTTTTATAATAACTACTGTTAATAGTACTATAGTTCCAAATTAAATGTTGTCAACTATTTTTTCATGTATTTCTCATTGTACTTCAGGCGTCACCACTTGTTGATGAAGGAAATGAAGCACATGTTCATCACATGTTAATCTATCTCTGTGATGAACTCAATACTACTGCACCAGATGGTCCATGTCATGATGTTGATACAAGTTTGAGCAATTGTTTTTCTGGGCTACTAATTGGTGCCTGGGCTATAGGGGGTGAGGTAGGTTTTTATTATGCAGCAATTTTTTAGCGAGTTAAACCAGAGTTTTGATTCACATGTAAATTGAGGAATCAAATAGAATCATATAATTATATTTTTGAATAATTATGTATAATCCTGACAGAATGTTTTTATAATAGGACAGACAGTCAGGTATAAAATAATAAAGTGATTTATAATTACTTTATCTAACAATATACATCTCATTAATTTGTTGTAGGACTTCATCTATCCACGTAATATTGCCTACCCTATTGGAGGTAATGAATATCGCTATGCTGTTATTCAAATGCATTATGATAACCCACATAGAGTGTCAGGTGAGAGTTATCTATACTATTATTAGATTATAGTATGACTTCCTGTCTCACATGACTATTGTCATAGTAACTCACATGATTTATATCTCACATGTAATATCTGAGTTTATCTCACATGATTATTTGATGATCATCATGAATTCATGATCTTATGATTATGTAATAATATCAAACACAATTATGTAATAAAATCTTATATGATTAACAATAATATTATATTATAGTGCATATAAGAATTTGGAGTAGTAACTGATATCTCTCTCTACCTCCCTCCCCCCACCTCTCTCTCTCTCATTCTCATAGGTGTTGTTGATAGTTCTGGTATGACATTCTATTACATTGATACACCACGTCAATATGATGCTGGTATATTGGAAATTGGACATTTTGTGTCTCCACTGATGATTATACCTCCAAAAGCTGAGAACTATACTGTTTATGGATATTGTTCTCCATCATGTACTCAGGTATAAAAATATAAAAATGATTGCTTTCTATGTCCTTGAATGTTGTTTGTTTGTGTTAATTCTTCTAGTTAATCAAAAAACTATTTCTGCATCTAACTGTCTAGAACTAACTTTAAATAATATTCTCTGTAATGGATTCATATTCAATTAATATACAAATACCAATTTTGTAGACTGTGTATTACAAATTTTGTTATTTTTCTTCTTTCTCAGCATTTTCCTCCAGAAGGCATACACATCTTTGCCAACACTTTACATACTCATCTACTGGGTAAGTATTACATAAATTTACTAACAATGCTAATTATAGTTAAGATAAGAATATATTTTATACTTGTATTACTCAACAGGAAGAACTACTTTCCCTATCATATCATGAATACTAGACTATACTTTACTATTAATGATATAGTGTATATTATAATAGAGAAACTATTTTTATTTAGAATTTACCATCTGTGGTCATTGTAAGGGCTCAAGCCCAACAGTTAATTGATTTAATAAAGTACATACATTAATATTGTATTTTTGGTTTAGTTAATCATTTGTTTCTGGTAGGTTCTTTCTTTGTTGTGGTACTCTTTTCTTAAAATATATTCAAGTTTTACGCATTAATTAGTATATTAAGTGGTGCTTATTAATAATTTATACGTTGCTTTCAGTAAATTGTTAACTTTTCCTTTAGTTTTGTAATCTCATTTTTACATTTGAGTGCATAAAATGCATCAGCATTCATCTTTTTGTGCATAAGTAGACTTTCTTTGGTTTAACAACATGTTAATAACTAAGTCCAGATAGTAATCTGTGACAATCATGTTGACATGATAAAAAAAAAAACCAAAAAATGTTTTTGTTGGTTAAATTTTCAGAAGCAAATCATAAAAATTACTACCTTGAATATTCACATTGTGTGGTAGTTGTTTCCAGTAGTTATTGTTAGTACGTTTTTAGGGACAAAAATTGAACTTCTACATTTAAGACGCACTGAACAATGCCGTGATGGAAAACAGATTGAAGAGTTGAAACCAATTGATAAAAATCTACAGTATGACTTTAATTTCCAACAGACTATTCACCTTGATGAAGTGATTGTCAAACCAGTAAGGGTTGTAGTCACATACTTGATAGTATATCATTCTTTGTTAGCTGTAATTCTAAAACTGTAGATAAATCCTAACTTCCTTCTTTAACAGGGTGATATGCTAATAGTTGTTTGTACCTATGATAGTAGGGCTCGTACTGGAGTCTCTTTGGTAAGTTTTGCTTAGAGTATTTGGTTTTTGACACTCTAGCACTTTATATCAATATATAGGGAGGAGAGGGTACTAGAGAAGAAATGTGTTTATCATTTCCAATCTACTATCCACGTAGTAATATCTCAGATTGTCTTAGTAATCCTGGTCCTCAAAGCTTTACTTCATTTGTTATAAACAATGTTCCGTAAGATAACCTACAATCTTGTATGATTATCATTTTAATACATATAGGCCAGCTCTACAAGGATACTTTGCTTCTTTGCCTCAAAGAGGAATTAATCATCGAACAGTAAATGAGACTTTCAACAGACTTGACTGGACTCCTAGTCAGATCAATGGTTTAGAATCATCAATTTTAAACTCAGACCAGCTTTCTTGGTGTAGTTTCACATCAGATATATATGGCAATGGGGTAAATGAGAGATCTATTTTAAAGTTCAATTAGCATGTAAATTTTACTATATCTATAATGACCAACAGAAATTCTTTGTTAGTAGCAATATTGTTAATATGAGAGAATAGTTTCTTATATTGACCACTAGTTCTCAATTGATGATAAGTGCAAATATGGAGTGTATTAACTCTACTTAATTTTATTCATATATATCTTATATACTTTAGCAATTATATAACTATACATATGGTAAAATTCCTTCCATCGATTGTCCATACAAAGAACCCAATAAAACATTGGAGTGTCCTGACTCATTCATGCCACCAAGTGGAGCAGGATCTCTTGTAGTTGGAGTGTTTGCTTTACTTGTCTTGTCACTGATAGCCTTCATCATAAACTAAACTGATTCTAATGCTATATGTGTGAAGTGTTTGTTACTTAGTTATTTGTGCCTCTTATTTTTAGTTTTAAGATGTGGTAGTCCTTTTATGATTAATATTTTGTACTTTTTTATTATTATTCATTAAGTCATATCAAATTCTTACAATAGATGATCTTAATGTTTAATTAAAATGTTTAATGCCAACTGTTTTTTAAAACCTGTGGCATGTTGTTATTAACGAGCAAAACATGTATTTTAGATATATATGTTAATAGTGTATACCATATAAGCCCCACATCGAAATAAAAGTTAAATTGAACATGTACAATATCAAGATGTTGTTTGTTAAGTACAGAATTATAATAATTACAATCATTAAATGAAAATCAATATATACATAATATTGTGTGGAATATTATGTATAGATAAAATATTAAAGATTTTAAAAGCACTATATGCCAAATTTTATAGTAACAATGTAAATGACAAGAATATATTAAGAAATATATAATCTTTAGAGTTCTGTTTCTCCTCTTGTCTCTTCAATTCCCCGTCCCTCCTCTTCCTCAAGACTTCGTTGTTGTTGTAACCACATATTAGCATATACTCCTTCTAATGATAGGAGCTCTTGATGTGTCCCTCGTTCACGTATCTCTCCATCTTTTAACACCAAGATCTGGTTGGCATGGATAATGGTGGAAAGACGATGAGCTACAATGATAGTGCTTCTCCCTTGACACACCTTCATTAGAGAGACTTGAATATTACGTTCAGTTTGTGTATCCAGTGCTGAGGTAGCCTCATCTAGTAATATAATAAATGGATTTTTGAGAATAGTACGAGCTATGGCTACTCTTTGTTTCTCTCCTCCACTTAATTTAAGTCCTCTCTCTCCAACAACTGTTGAATACTGTTGAGGAAAGCTCAAGATACGGTCATGCATATCAGCATATTCAGCAGCTCTCTCTACTTCATCATCAGTAGCTGTTACACGTCCATATCGTATATTATATTGAATAATATCATTAAATAAGACAGTATCTTGAGGTACCACACCTATATTTTGACGTAATGAAGACTGTTTAATATGACGAATATCTTGACCATCAATAAGAATCATACCATCCTATAAGGACACAAATGATGTTAATAATAATAATAATTGATAATGATAAGACACTTTCAGGTCATAAGATTGAAATTTACTTATTAAAGTTATTCCATGGAACTTAATTACTTTTATTATATTTAATATTTATTGGTTTCTATAGAAATACAGATAATATTGGAGGATTTTGACAAATACATTCAACTTCACTTACTGAAGTAACCACCATTTGTAAATTCATTTCATATATAAAATGCAGTGGTAGGCATGCTTAATGAGGTCAGTAATAAGAGTTCCCTAATCTTATCACTAAACCTTCCTAAACTCTAATGTATAGAGTGGGCTAATGCTAACAATATACATACATTCTACTTCGGTTTTTTTGTCAATGATAGAAGGTTTACAAAGATTGCTTCATAATAAGCAAGCCCTAAACACCTGGTTATGAGGCTACATTAATTGTAAACAAGGTCTCCTATTGTCAAATTACTAGACCATGTTCTGTCCAAATTGAAAGTGTCTTTAAAAGCATCAATAACAAAAATACACTTGTAAAAACATAATGAGCTAAGAATCACACACAAAAAATTTAAACTATGAGGGCATGTCCAAATTAGGTTGATTACATGAATTATTTGTCAGCATAATTGAAATTCCTTAAACTGCTGCACAAATTGGACAGAATGTACTACAACCTCAAAGGAAATGAACCAGGCAGTGAACAGATCATAACTATATTTGTAGGGAGTGCATGGTGCTAATGCTTCTTGTCTCACAAAAAGTAAGAGCACACAATCTACTTGGATTATTAATGATTATAGTACATTGTCAAGTAGCCATTATTAATATCATACATAGTCTAGGGACAATACTTAGTACAATACTATAGTATTAAGAGGATCCATACTAACATACACTATTCTCACATATTAAAGTACCTTATAGCAGGTATTATTGGCGGTTGAAATATTTGACGGTCTGCCGTCAAAATAAGCAAAATTAAAATTTGACGAAATTTAAATTTGGCGATTTGTTAAAAATAGTTGTTGTAATTAAATGTGGGTTGTATTAACTAACGGTGGGTGGTACTACGGGTACTATATAATGCCAAGTGAACTCTTGTGAAAGCTCGTTAGTTTCTTTTAGTTCTTTTCCAACTAAGGATGCGCACTGTTCTTCATTAGGCGGGGCAGTTCTCTTCGTGAAATACCTAAGTAACGCCATTTACGCAGAAGGGTAGCAGATAGGGATCACGTGCAGGAAGGCGTGAAAAGTTATTAACGGTTTTTGATTTGACGATTTTGTTGCAGACCGTCAATATGCCAAATTAAATTTGCCACCAATAATACCCGCTATACGGTATATCAAATAGTTAAGAGATAAATGGTTGTCCCACCTGAATATCATAGAATCTAAACAACAGACGTATGATGGTAGATTTGCCAGCTCCTGAAGGTCCAACAAGAGCTAGTGTCTCACCAGGTCTTACTGTAAATGAGAGATCTTTAAGTATAGGTTTCTCAGGATTATAATGGAAGTAGACATGACGAAACTCTATACAGCCATCAGTAATCTATAGGCAATGAGACCAATGTAATGTCATTTAGATATAACCATCTTTGTCCTTTTGATATTCAATAATTGTGCTCTTTATATACAGTAGTCTCTACTAGTTATAGCCAATAGTACATTTAGACATTCTCAGTCTTAAAATAATATTATTATAACTACTGTATTTTTATCAAGTGACAATGTTGACAGAGCAGGTACACACTTCACACCCTCACAACAAATATGAAAACTATGGCCACACCTTCTTAATAACACTCAGGTGCAGGCCACACTACTGTGGGGCAAAATGGCAGACATTATAATGTTTCAAAACAGTTACAGAATGATTTCTCAAGTAAAAAATTATTTTGCAGTTTGTATATCTTTTACATTTTAAAATGTGCTGATTCTGATAACCTCTTCACATTTTTGTCAGGTGGTCTAGAAATGCTCAAATATTAATTATTTATTTAATTATTTTTCTATCTTAGTAAGGTAATGTGACAAACAATAGAGAATGGAACTGCTAGCCTCTGAAAGCAAATTGTATTTGGAGAGGACAAGTGTGTGTCATAGCTTTAGGCCTAATGGCAATGTATTATCACCTTAAAGGTCAAAGGTCATCATTATTGAACCATAAACTAGGACAAAGGACAATAAACCTAATAAGTACTGTGTATATGTGTATAATTCATGATGACAGTGACCTTTATACCAATACTATTAACACAATGAGAGTACATAGAGATCATGAAGCCATTCAAACAAGAGAGAGAAAATTGCAAATTTTGTGTCAGTCAATTCTTGCATCAACAATACACGACTAATTGACTATACTATTGTTCTCATACCTGAAGGGGTGGAGCATCAGGGTCATCCTGGACCTCTTGTTCCACATCTAACAGATCAAACATGTTTTCCATATCAATGAACGACTGTTGTATAAGACGATAATATGTTCCAAAAAAATTAAGTGGTGAATATAACTGAATTATGTATGTAGCAAACAGGACAAAGTCACCCACACCTAACACCCCTTGATACACTCTGATGAAAAAGAGACAAGACAATTAATTGTTAATGTAAACTTTTGTCTATAATATTAAAATCTTTAGAACCAGCCCTATTTATTTTTAATATATTCATAGATGTTATTTCTAAACGAGCATAATTTACAATTCTTATTCGAATTTAATTCAGTCCATACTGACTAACAATGACAATCTATTTCCTCATTCCTCATTCTTTATTCACATAACTTACTTCTTAAGGATAATGTTACTACTCTCTTTAGTGAAGAATGCACACAAATACTGACAAGCTAACTTTGTTAAACAATCAAGTTTCCTTTTATCATAGATAATGTTACATGTGAACACATATCCATTAAGAGATGTTGTGATATTATACACGTTAATTTCAATAATCCTACTCTTTATAAACAACATCATAAAGGCCATATTTACATCATCAAAAGAACATCGAAATAACCACACACTTCCATTGTGAAAATTGAACTGTTAATAACTGACATTACATGTAAACAGATGTTACTATAATTAACATACTCACCTATAACCACATAACAAAGATCCTACTAACAGTCCAGTTGTAATAATCAAATTCTGGCCAGTATTGAGTACATTTAAAGTAGCCAGACTATCCCATTCTGACTTTTGATAATTCACTATGGCCCCCTCATATCGATCAACTTCAAACTCCTCTCGACCATAATATTTGACTGTTTCAAAATTGATCAAAGAATCAACAGATTTTGCTTTAACCTCGTTGTCTCGTTCATTCATAATACGTCTAAATTTAGTCCTCCACTCTGTGATGGCTATTGTAAACAATAAATATGTAGTCATAGTAGTGAAGACAATTAATCCAAACCAAGCATCAAAAGCAACTATAAAATACACAACAGCTACTCCAATATCGACTATAGTAGGGACAATATTAAACAAGACATAATTAAGTAGATTATTAATACTCTGGTTCCCACGATCGATAACACGTAGAATTTCACCAGTCTTGCGTCCCAAGTGCCAACGCAACGAGAGATCATGTAAATGACCAAATAACTTAACTTGCATTGCTCTACTTGTATATTGTTGTACATTGATCCATAAAAAAACTCGTAGATTGTTCATTAGACCCAGTCCTCCCACTGCTCCACCTTGAAGGAATCGTAATAAAACATAGATTAAAATTGAAGCAATTGGGAATGTAACACCACTTGTTTTAGAAGTCATCCCATACATCAGATCAAGATGATCTCTCATGTTCTGTTTTGGTGAGAGAGCATTTACTATTTTCTTGTAGTATATTGGTACATATAGGTTAACAACACGAGCACCTACTAATAAAATAATACATGCAATGACCCGTAGTTGTAATATGGGATGTCCTTTAGGCCAAATATAAGGAAACATTAATTTAGTTTTTATCCATAAACTACCAAATGTTGAACCTTGACTGCTTTTACGTTCAAAGCTACCAGCCTTGCTAGGATCCTCGTGTCCTTGGGAATAGACAACATTATGTTCAGAGGACTCCTCATTCAAGTTTACTAGCAGCTGGTATTGCTTTCGTCGTGATAACAGTGGTCGTATTATGCCCACACTAATTAAAATTATAAGGGAACAGAACTGGACACAGAACAGTACAAGATCACTAATGTCCAGTTTGTTTTTAAGACGCCACCACCATTCTTTGTTAGACCAGGAGGCCAGATCAAAACATAACCACACTATATTAGCTAACCAGAACAGAACTACTGGTATACTGTGATGAAGTGCAAACAATACATTGAAACGTTCTCTGCATATCATCAAGAGACAGAACAACCAGGCTATACAACTCGTTACATTGGTCACAATCATGTATCCATAGATAGATCCTCCAGGTAACAGACCATGTAGTATCAACTTAACTGCAAATATGACTGCCATTAACAGACAAGTTACAACCTCCACTAGGAAACTCTTAGAGTGAAGTAATGGTTTCCATTTATTGTGTCCATTTGGTTTAGCTTTAGGTTTTCCTCCTAGAACGATAATACTAAGTCCAAAGATGATGAGAAAACCAGACGAGAAGAGACTACCCACAATGGTCACAAAACATCTTGAGAACCCATTTCCTCTCCACACGACATTATCTGTATCTCCTGGCTCACAAAACGGCAACATAGCTCTCTTCGGTCTTGTTTACTATGCCCAGAAAAGAATTGGGACTATTATATTAGCGGTTTCATATAGGCGTGGTAATAACTACCAAGATGCTTCCTGTATACACGTGGCTGCACTCTAGTATACAACACGGTGTGTTCCTCCCGCTCGCTTGTCTCCTCCCCCAGGAAATGATGCAAGTATACATATTTAATATCGCGCTGACCTACAATTGACAAATCATGTTTAATAAATAGAGCCATAAAATTTTTAAAACTATGAAAATGTTCAATTTTAAAAAGACTTGAAAAAAATAACAATTGACAAAATAATAACTAAAAAAACTTAACAAGTAAATCATACATAAGTAAGAATATAAACTAAAGTTTACTTACAAGTAATAGCAACAAGTACAATAGTTTTTGATTATTCATAAATATAATTTGGGCTGGATCCTTGTTGAAGTTATAATTATTATGATGCAATTAAGAGGTAGGCTATTGTTTCCGGGCCTATCCCAAGGAAATAATTACCTATAATAATTATAATAATTATTATAGTTAATTTATAAAATAACTATAATAATTATAACTAGGACGAGCCCAAATTTTATATATGAATAATTAATAACTATCGTCTACAGTAAAGTCTACTGCTTGTAAGTAAAGTTTATTTTCTTATTTGTATCATTCCCTCTAACAATGTAGGCTATTGTTGTATAGATTAATATTTTTTTAATTTAAGCTACGTCTCCAGCAAGTAAGTGTCATGGCATGGAGGTCACATGGCACCAGTAATGATGATCTAGTGTCCAAATTAAAAAGTAAATTGATCAATAAGTTATATCATAGTTTTTAAAGCTATTTATTATCATTACAGGTAATGGAGTTATTACTTCTGACAAAGTTGAGGCTACTATGAGAGCACTTGACAGAAAGGATTTTTGCCCTCAAAACGCATATAATGATGCTCCTCAAAGAATTGGTATGAAACCATTGATTGGTCCTGATTTTGTTTAACACCTCTCTCTCTCTCTCTCTCTCTCTCTCTCTCTCTCAGGCTATAACACTACTATCAGTGCACCTCATATGGTACATAATAACATGACTATTTTAAAATACAATGATAAACTGTAGTCCATTATATTTCCTAACTCAAAAATTATAATTAATTAGGAACATGTATTTTAGTTGTCTGGCTACTGTTAGTCTTTTAAATGAGACTTCATAAAAATTTCTGTTGGACTTCAAAATTGCATAGTTCTTAAACTTAGACTGTAATGTATATTTATAACCTTTACTATAAAGAGCACATGTGGTACAGTAGGCTTGTTGAGAACTTGGTAATATAAGACTGTACATTGTATGAGTGTGGTAATGTAACACTACTTCATATACTGTACATAGTATGTAGTATTAAGTTACTGTGCTCTCAACAATAGTACTGTATGCAGTAATTTATATTAGTAGGTTTGACTCAAAACAGGTCTGTCAAGTTTTTAGAATAACTAGTAATACCACAAAATGATTGTTATGTACATTGAGTTATCAGTTAGTTCATTAAGTGCATATGTAGTACAGGTGTTGCATTAAATTTAATAACATCACTAGACCACCCATCAAGTACACATTCAGATTTTAAATTATATATTGATTATATACATTATAAACTGCTAACTTTTGTTCAAGTTGAAAAGCAGTTCAAATTATTTTGTCATTATAATAGCTAGCATTTTGACCTATTGCTATATATACATACATGCTGAAAACTTACCTATTCTCTGTCTCAACTATTTAGCATGCACATGCTTTAGGAATATTAAAAGATCATTTAAAGGAGGGGGCAAGAGCTATGGATATTGGAACTGGAAGTGGCTATTTCACTACTTGCTTGGCTATAATGGTATGTTATGAACAGATAATTGAATAGTTGGATGTGGAGAGACAGATTGATAGATATGTGATAGACAACAAATAATTGAACAAAGATTAGACCCATCAATGACTTAATGACTTGAATATATATATATATATATAGATTAAAGCTTAATTTTAGTATGATTTCCAAGTGTTTGTTTCTAATTTATGTTTGTAGGTAGGAAAGACTGTTTGTGTTATAGGTGTTGAACATATCAATGACTAACAAAAGTATTAGTAATTTAAAATTATTAATTTAGTAAAAATAGACTATTTAATTTAAACAATTTATGGATATATAGATTGGATGACGTAAACTAGTTACAAAATGTTAGAACTAATAATGTTTTTTTTATAAAGAAATAGATCATTTTCATTTAAAAACAATCAATTCCATAAAACAATAATAATCAAAACTATAATATGATGTTTATTTTCAGTTTACATCACACAGTCTGTATAACAAAATATTGGTTAAATCAACAAATAGATGACTGTGAATGTATGGATAGATTAAAGCTACTAATGTGTCTCCAATTTATTTTTGTAGGTAGGAAAGACTGGTTGTGCTGTAGGTGTTGAACATATAAAACAACTCAATGATCTAGCAATTTCTAATGTATTAAAAAATAACAAGAAATTATTAACAAATGGCAACTTAAAACTTGTTGGTAAGCTTTGAACACGTCTGCTAGCTTAGACTATGTTTGTCTTTTAAAAAATAACTCATAGTTTATTCCAAGGAGACATACCAGTCTGTTTTAATATATTATTAGTATTGATGATGTCTAAGGAGACATACCAGTCTGTTTTAATATATTATTAGTATTGATGATGTCTAAGGAGACATACCAGTCTGTTTTAATATATTATTAGTATTGATGATGTCTAAGGAGACATACCTGTCTGTTTTAATATATTATTAGTATTTATGATGTCTAAGGAGACATACCAGTCTGTTTTAATATATTATTAGTATTGATGATGTCTAAGGAGACATACCAGTCTGTTTTAATATATTATTAGTATTGATGATTGATGTATTCTAATTTTTGTCATTCTCTAATATTAAAACAACAATTCATATCACTTTCAAATGAAAGCTATTAAAAAGTTTTCATTTTCATTAACATGACTTATCAATTTGTATTTAACTGCCAACTCTATGAGTAATCAAAAAGAATAATACATGTTATGACCTGTTGAATAGACTGACATATCATTGATAGCTTTCTTCATTGAATACTATATATGTGTATTTTTTTCTATGTAGTTGGTGATGGACGGTTAGGTTATCCTGATTCAGCACCTTACGATGCTATACATGTTGGAGCAGCTGCACCAACTGTACCACAGGCAGTAAGTCAACTATTTTCATCATTTTAGTTTTTATGAACCATGTACAATAAAGTTGTTCATCTGAAAAATTAAGAACTGTAACAAAATAAGTTACAAATATACCAAATATACACATGTATTGTATAGTGGGAAAATTGGCAGGTAAAAATTTGGTAATTTGTCACAATCTGAAACTACTTATTGTCAAAAGATTTGATTGATTTAATTTTGCAAATTTATAAAAATGACCAAACCGCCAAATTTTTCCAATATCTATGGTATTTTATAACTGGTACCTTTTGTGTCAGGATTTAAGGGTACATGAAGATTATTGTATACTTTATTTCATAGTTATTGAACCAGTTAAAACCAGGAGGTCGTTTGTTAATGCCTGTTGGTCCTCATGGAGGTAATCAGTCCTTAGAACAATATGACAAGCTTCCCAATGGGTCTATTACCAAAACTAAACTAATGGGTGTAATGTTTGTACCACTCACTGACAAAGAGAAACAAGTACCAGGTAAGTCAACAAGAAAACAATTATATAACAGTGTCCTAAGATCGTTAATGTAACTTAAACTTATATGAGTTAATTTTAAATGTGTAAACTGTTAAAAATTAGCCACATTCCAATTATTTGTAGTTAAAGGTATTGTACCACCATACACCATATGTATATATGATGAAACTAGTAACACTAGAAATGCATGCCAATTTACTGTTATAGTCAAAGAAATCTGTTTTTCATAAAAATATTATGACATCAGTAACTAATGTTACTATTTTTATTCTAATATTATGACATCAGTAACTAATGTTACTATTTTTATTCTAATATTATGACATCAGTAACTAATGTTACTATTTTTATTCTGGTACAATTCCCTTAATAGGTACAACATTTTGTACAAAAAAATTACATTTATATATTATTTTTATAAGATCTGGCATCTTCACAACAGTCAACAACACCAGATCAACAGCACCAAGATGATCTTATAGACACAATATATCAACTATTACAGACACAAGAAAATAGTAAAAATGTAGAAGCTACTCTTCGTCAAGAATTACAAGAAACAAAGGAAAAACTTAAAAACTCACAAAAACAGAGTTCTAATCTACACGAAAACCTTCAACGATTACAAGTCACTGAGGGTAACCTTCGCCAAGAGATGAAACGTCGAACTGATACTGAAACAGAACTTCGACAGCAACTAAGACAACAAAATAACATTGAAACAGAACTACGTCAACAACTGAAACGTCGAACTGATGCTGAGACAGAGCTTTCTCAAGAACTAAATCGTCAAGCAAACATAGAGAGAGATCTTCGTCAACAACTACGAGAGGCTATTCAACAAGCTCAACAAAGAGAACCTTCTTCTTCACCACAGAATCAAGCTCACTGGGTTGTACTTAAGGAGGAGATAAACGTTACACAGGATGTGATTGGTAAAGGAGGATGGGGAGAAGTCAGAGCAGCCAATTTCCGTGGTCTCAAAGTGGCTGCAAAGTGCCTTCATGATCTCATAATATCAGACTATAATATTTCAATTTTTGCTCGTGAAATGGAGATTGCTGCTCGTGTGCGTCATCCCAATCTCCTCCAGTTCATAGGAGCCACTAAAGAGGGTAACCCTATCATCCTCTCTGAATTAATGCCTACTAGCTTACGCAAAGAGCTTGAAAAATCACCTCTTACACGTTCTCAGATTGTCAGAATTGCTCAAGATATCTGTGCTGCTCTTAACTACCTTCATCTTTGGAAACCCCACCCTATACTTCATCGTGACGTTAGTAGCCCTAATGTTCTCCTTGAACCATCAGGTAAAGGACAATGGAAAGCTAAACTCTCTGATTATGGGTCAGCTAATCTTGCTCATCAGATATCTACAACAGTTGGTCCAGGATCTCCAGCATATTCTGCACCTGAAGCTCCATTTCCTGATCGCCATTCTCCAGCAATGGATGTCTATAGTTTTGGAGTGTTACTAATGGAAATGATTGTCCGTAAACCTCCTCCTCCTACAACAGTCGCTAGAGAAGTTGAAGTTGAAAATGTCCCTTGGCCATCCTTTAAAAGACTGATACAAAAGTGTATACTACGTGAGTATCAAAATCGTCCGTCAACTGGCCAAGTTCTAATAGATTTAACTTCTATTTAGTATTGAATATACATTAATAGGTTTTTTGAGTAACAGTTTGTGATTATTTTGTATCTTTTTGATCTTTTTGATTCAGACATATTTTAGATTATAATTACTAGTTCTATTTATGCACTAACTAGAGCATCATCATTTTTCACAAGTTACAAGAACTATTATATTTTTATAATTTTTTGCACATTGTTAAGTTATACAGCCTATATGATAATATACTATATAGTAAACTATGAGAAAATAATAATGCAATTTATGCTGTATTATATGTCAGTGTTTCCATAGTGATTAAGCAATAACTATTTTAGTTTATTTTTTTCTTGGAAATAGTTACACAAGTTTTGTGCTATTTACCTAAGTGTTCTTGTAATTTGTGCTGTAATAACAGAACAGTTTATATAACACACATGTGTGTTGATAAAGGCTTTTGTACACCATAGATGGAAAATCTTTAATACAACTAATACATATTATAACAATGATACTAAATGTTGAATATTATGCAAACATACATATTAATTATTGCAATACACTGTTATATACAAGAACTCATATAGTCATGCAGCACATAGTGATCAGACATCTTATGATATATCAATATTTTAGTAAAGGAAGAGTATATCATGATGGAAAGTCTACTGGGACAACGAAAGGGACTGGAAAAACTCCAGATTGGTTTGTTTCATTGATACCAGTCCACCAATTTTTATCAGAACATTTGGTCACTGAGATGAATTCTCCTTTAGTGAAAGATAATTCTTTAGGGTCATGTGATCGAAAAGTGATTCTAGCTTTCACTTCTATAGGAACTGGATGAGATAATACTACTCTCTCATTTCGACTAAGTGTGTGATTGTGATGATAGTCAACTAATAAATTGATGGAGGGGAATTTTTTATCTAACATGAAATACCTGTGTTCTTCATCAGCTAGAATTTTGAAATGTCTTACTTCCTTATCGTGTTTAACTGAAATTGAGAATTTGTTCAGAGATGTTCCACTCTCTCTCACAATGTAAGAGTGATCTTGTGGTTGTGGTGCTAGGAGGTCTTCTGCTTCTGATTTGGTCATTTTTCTAATGCATCCTGGTAGAGGTTTGAACCTAATGTAAGTCTTAGGAACTAATCCTACTGTTTTGTAAAGCTTTGCATTAGACCAATCAGTGTCTTCATTATCTGTCAAAATAGTCATGATGGCTCCTTTCTTGAATTGAAGTTCATCTTCCTCCTCTGGAAGGAAATCAAACTTAGCTACGGCCTCCATTTCACCTACAAAGTTAGTGATGAATATTATTAAAGTCAAAGGGCGGGGCTGGAAGTGTCTGCTGCTACAATGGTGCTATTTTGTGAGCCAGGAGATACAGATAATATTGTGTGGAGAGGAAATGGGTTCTCAAGATGTTTTGTGACCATTGTGGGTAGTCTCTTCTCGTCTGGTTTTCTCATCATCTTTGGACTTAGTATTATTGTATTAGGAGGAAAACCTAAAGCTAAACCAAATGGACACAACAAATGGAGACCATTACTTCACTCTAAGAGTTTCCTAGTGGAAGTTGTAACTTGTCTGTTAATGGCAGTCATATTTGCAGTTAAGTTGATACTACATGGTCTGTTACCTGGAGGATCTATCTATGGATACATGATTGTGACCAATGTAACGAGTTGTATAGCCTGGTTGTTCTGTCTCTTGATGATATGCAGAGAACGTTTCAATGTATTGTTTGCACTTCATCACAGTATACCAGTAGTTCTGTTCTGGTTAGCTAATATAGTGTGGTTATGTTTTGATCTGGCCTCCTGGTCTAACAAAGAATGGTGGTGGCATCTTAAAAACAAACTAGACATTACTGATCTTGTACTGTTCTGTGTCCAGTTCTGTTCCCTTATGATTTTGATTAGTGTGGGCATATTGCGACCACTGTTATCACGACGACAGCAATACCAGTTGTTAGTTAATATTGAAGTCTCTGAAGCACCATTACTAGTAGATTCACAAGAAGATGACCACAATGATTCAGAAATGTCAGGAAATTTTATACGCAATCGAAATCATGCATCAGCATTTACTGACTTTATCCAAAAAGCTAAAGTAATATTTCCATATATTTGGCCTAAAGGACATCCTATGTTACAACTACGGGTCATTGTATGCTTCTTTATACTAGCCATTGGTCGTGTTGTTAACCTGTATGTACCAATATATTACAAGAAGATAGTAAATGCACTCACACCAAAGCAAAACATTACAGACAGTCTCGATCTCACATATGGTATGACAATTAACAACACTGGTATCACATTCCCAATGATATCAATATTAATTTATATTATCCTTCGTTTTCTTCAAGGAGGCTCTATTGGTAACATGGGCTTCACTAATAATCTCCGATCTTATCTATGGATTAGAGTACAGCAGTACACTATGAGAGCAATGCAGCGTAGGCTCTTTAGTCATCTACATGATCTTTCTCTACGCTGGCATTTAGGCCGCAAGACTGGTGAGGTGATACGAGTTATTGACAGAGGCACTCTTAGTATTAACAATCTATTGGACTATGTCTTGTTTAATATCCTTCCAATGATGCTAGACATTGGAATAGCAGTGTTTTATTTCATTATAGCATTCAATGCATGGTTTGGTTTAATTGTGTTTACAACAATGGGAGGTTATCTGATCTATACAATTGGTATTATAGAATGGAGGACTAAGTATAGAAGAGAAATGAATAAACTTGACAATGAAGTCAAAGCTAAAGCAGTTGATTCTTTGTTAAATTTTGAGACAGTCAAATATTATGGTCAAGAGAGGTATGAAGTGGATCGTTTCAATGATGCTATTCTCAGATTTCAACGAGAAGAGTGGAAAACATTAGCTAGCCTCAATGTGCTAAACTCAGGACAGAATATTATCATTACGCTGGGACTAATGGCAGGGTCAATGTTGTGTGCATATAGGTAAGGAGTAAATATGATGACATATTTAGCTTTGGACTGTGTAAAATATATGCATGAGATTATCTCCTAACAGCACATGCTTATTTGACAATAGCAAAGAGATCTAATGTACCAAACCATTTAGATGGAACTATTAAAACAAGCTAGTATGTCTATATGAATTTTATAATTTGAATTAAAAGTTTAGTATTGCAATTCCTTTGGGTTCTCCTTGATATGATAGCCTTTTATTGTGAGACAAAGATCCCAATCCTAAATCAACATTAATGTTATTCTATATTAGATATATACTAATAGTAAAACTATTCATGTTTGTCTAGAGTGTATCAAGGTGTGTTTGATGTTGGTGATTTTGTCCTGTACGTAACCTACATTGTTCAGTTGTATTCTCCACTGAACTTTTTTGGAATGTACTATCAGTTATTACAACAAGCATTCATTGATATGGAGAATATGTTTGATCTACTAGATGCTAAGCAAGAAGTCCAGGATGACTTTGATGCTAAACCACTAAAGGTAAATGATGCAATTGGCATCACAATAATTATCTTTAAGTAGAGACTACAGTATATAAAGAGCACATTTAGTGAAATGTCAAAAAAAAGATGGTTATATCTAAATGAAATTATATTGATCTCATTGCCTATAGATTACTGATGGCTGTATAGAGTTTCGTCATGTCTACTTCCACTACAATCCTGAGAAACCTATACTTAAAGATCTCTCATTTACAGTAAGACCTGGTGAGACACTAGCTCTTGTTGGACCCTCAGGAGCTGGCAAATCTACCATCATACGTCTGTTGTTTAGATTCTATGATATTCAGGTGGGACAGCTAAATGTATTCATTATGCACATACCTATTAAACTGTCTCTTAATAGTATTCATATCCAATTAACACAATAGTACCAATGTCACATGCTTTTCTCATGTACAGGATGGTATGATTCATATTGATGGTCAAGATATTCGTCATATTAAACAGTCTTCATTACGTCAAAATATAGGTGTGGTACCTCAAGATACTGTCTTATTTAATGATGTTATACAATATAATATACGATATGGACGTGTAACAGCTACTGATGATGAAGTAGAGAGAGCTGCTGAATATGCTGATATGCATGACCGTATCTTGAGCTTTCCTCAACAGTATTCAACAGTTGTTGGAGAGAGAGGACTTAAATTGAGTGGAGGAGAGAAACAAAGAGTAGCTATTGCTCGTACTATTCTCAAAAATCCATCTATTATATTACTAGATGAGGCTACCTCAGCACTGGATACACAAACTGAACGTAATATTCAAGCCTCTCTAATGAAGGTGTGTCAAGGGAGAAGCACTATCATTGTAGCTCATCGTCTGTCCACCATTATCCATGCCAACCAGATTTTGGTGTTAAAAGATGGAGAGATATGTGAACGAGGGACACATCAAGAGCTCCTATCATTAGAAGGAGTATATGCTAATATGTGGTTACAACAACAACGAAGTCTTGAGGAAGAGGATGGACGGGGAATTGAAGAGATGACTAATTTGTCTTTGTTATAATTTATTAATACTATTATGTTGAAAATTATTTATATTACAAACTGTTCATGTTGAGAATGAACACAAGGTTAGTGTTATAATAACTCTGGCGAGGATTGAGCTAGAGAGAAATGGTTTTCATTGTTCAAAATGCTTGCAAATCTGGAAATTTTTTTTAAAACCTAGAATGCTCACAATTTAGCAAGTTTGGAACCAGAAATCCCTGGGCCATATAAAATGAATGGTGTTCTCTTCCAGTAAATACTGTGACACTAGTCTTACTGATCTATAGCTTTGAAAGGAATTGTTTGTTTTCCATTCTACTAAGTGTATTTTGAGTGCATGGCGTCCTGACTGTGTATAAAAATAACAATTTATTAATAATTATACATGAGATCAGGTCATGGTAGAATGTGAGGGTCAAACTCATAGCAACTTGAGGAGCATTGCCATTAGTGATAATACAGTGATCACACTAATGTAATTAATATGAATTATCCCAATATTTTTATTGAAGGAAAAAAACAAATAGAGGATTACATATTTTGTGACATAGCCTCACACACATACATTACACTTATATCTAGTAGGGTGGACCAGAGTGGTACTGGTTTATAAATTTACTGTTTATTCATTGACACTGTTTGTTAGACAACATCAGTTATCTTCTCTCTAGAGACTGTCTCTCTATACAACTATAAGATAGTCATGTGTACCTAGTACTATATACAAATACATACCTGTTAGTTGTCTTTCTCTTATAAGTAACTTTCGCTCTCTCTAAGCCATTGCTTCTTCTCTTTGCTTGATTTCTTGTTCTCTTTTATGTAACTCCTCTTCCCTCTTCTTGTTAATACTTTCTCGTCTTCTTAGCTCATCTTCTGACATTAATTTCTTTGTCTCTTTTTCTTGGCTTAATTTGTCATGTGGCAATCTCTCTTCTACTAATACCAGTAATCTTGATATTGAAGGACGACGATCAGGCTATGGAAAATGAACAATCTGCAAATAATATCATCATATATTTGCAATGCTGTTGCATTACTTAAGTATAGAGTGTGATACTATATATATATATATATATATATATATATATAACAAATCTAACCACTGAGGTTTAAATGAATGCTTAGTTTACTTAATCATCTTGTAGGTGTAACCACATTACATATTATAATCAGTACCCATTGTAAAAGCTGTTTGTACAGGTACCTTGTTATATACATGTACTTCTACATGTACATGTATACGTACATTTACTGACATTAGTATGTAATAGACTGGCAATCACTGACAAATATAGTGAGGATTTGAATGAACTTCACAAAAAATGGTGTGCTACTGTTGGGTTTTCAAGTCGGTATTCAGCTTTGCATTGATAGTCTGTCTCCTTAATTATTGAACATGTATAGTGCCATTAGTGGAAAAGTTGTGCTATGTACATTCTATTATTTAACAAAAGCTATAAAACTAAATTGAATGTTTTAAATGTTTTAATCCCTTTTATTGTATTCCCTTACATGTCTATGGTCTAGGAGGAACTTGGTGTTGTACTCATTCATTTAAAACGTGCATGGAGTATTTTGCGGGTAGCTGAAAAATGCATTTTTTGGTATGTTCCTGACCTCATTATAGAGGTGATCAATGTGATCTTGGCCATCATAAATTTTGCCCCAATACATATGTGAAGAGTTTACAAATTCCCTGCTACAAGTGTTACCAATTTTGTGTTTTATGATTATACTCTTACTCCTCAGTTAGCTTGGCACTATCAATCCATCTCTGGATGTTCCATGCTGTATCATCATCATCTAGTTGTGTTTTGGGGTCTTGTAGCTGGTACTAGCTTTATATAATGATATTGTATTACTTATTAAAGCAACGAGCAAGTCCATTGATAGAAAGAATGTAGAAAAAGTAATGACACAAGAATTAAGAGTGATGCATGTATATCGTAAGCATTACTAACTATGCTATAATTCCTTTGGTGCTTTCTCATGTAAATGTTTTCACCATAATTCTTCATAAATATAGTTGGAAAGAATGTTACAGCGTTCACATTGATTTCTTGCTGAAGAGTCCTACCATGTAAAAATATATAAAGGGCAAAACCCCATCCAGAGTTTTCGGGATTTTTTTGCAACATGACTATATGATGATTATTATTATCGGAGATAGAGATAGGTAGAGAAAGAGAGAGAGAGAGGGGGGGGGGAGAGATTTTAGGCAGACCCTTGGGAGCTAAAAAGCTGTATGCAACCACAAACATCTAGTACTGTACATGGATTTTATCACTGCACAAGGGAAGCAAATAATTTTATCGAAAAGGCAGCGGTCCTGTGTCAGAATATAAAGTCATTATTGAGAGGCGTGTCACAATCTTTGCATATTATTATGTACGGATAATTTAATCAATACGGTATCTGTATTTATACTATTTATAGTTCGCAGATTAGAGCGAGCGATCTAGATTGCTAACGATGTAAGTGTAGAGAACTGAAAAGCATCAAAAGTTTACGAACATTCTCTACAAGCGTGCGAAATTAATTTTGGCCTTCTCAAAAGCACGAAACTTTCGGCGAAATTCACACTGTTAACTTTCGCGGATGGAGCCTGCAAAGTGTAAAGCAGTTCCGCTCTTCGATAAATTTGAACAGCCAGAACATGAATTTCTCCAAGAAAGTGATTTGTACAAGCCATTATTGCTTGATATTAGTAAATCAGGTCTCAACTATGCCTATCATAAGCATTTTCAAAAGGATGATGATGATCAACACAAATACACTAAAACGAATCGTCCTATTAACGTCATTGTTCTTGGAGGTGGAATATCTGGATTGGTTGCAGGTTATGAGCTAGCTCAAGTTGGACACAAAGTTACCATATTAGAGATGCAACATCGTGTTGGAGGAAAAGTGAAGACAATTGGAGATTCTCATTTCTACCCTGGACTGTGGGCTGATTGTAAGTATTACTGCATGAATGCATCCACAACTGAATGGCTAAAATGTCTCTAATACACAGTTTGGAAATTATATGTATATCATGCATAAAATATGATTTTTTAACATTATTAGAATCACAACATTTAAGATGAATATTAATTATATTTTGCCTTTAATGTTTCTGTTGTATATATAGCAGGAGCAATGCGTACACCTGGGACAGGAGAACCAGGCTGGGATAAGAAAGGACCATGCCACTACTTGACTGATTTTTATGTCAATCATTTTCAGCTCCCTAAAATACCTTTTCTTAATGCTGACCCAAATGATTGTACATATTATAAGTTCTATGGTCAAGAACTCATTCAAAAGAAAGGTATGTATAGATATGAATAAAAACAAATCATATACATTACAATAAATATGATTGATTTTAGAATGGAAAAAAAACCCTACAAAGTATTGTGATAAGTTTTGGCCAGGCTGGGACAAAAAATTAGAGGAGGTTGAGAAAATAAAGCCAGGATTCAGAAATGAAATGAACATTGTTGACATAGGTAAGTTACCTTTATCATATAAAATATTGTACACTGCAATAAGACAAAAGCTATGCATATATAATACCCTGGTATATATGTGTGTATGTGTGTGTGTGTGTGTGTGTGTGTGTGTGTGTGTGTGTGTGTGTGTGTGTGTGTGTGTGTGTGTGTGTGTGTGTGTGTGTGTGTGTGTGTGTGTGTGCATGCATAGATATACATGACACAATGTCTTTGTAATTTGAGTGGAAGTTGACTTTTATATATATATAGAGTTTTTGGAAAGTTATTAAATGCTTACAATAGTGCCACTATATGAAGACAATTTTTTAACTATAGATACCTACTTTGATGCGACAGTGGTTCCACTTGTAAATCAACTTCGAAAATGGTTAGATATTGATCCAGTAGCCGCATGGGATGAATGGGTCACAAAGTGGTCATTTTTCTCTGTGGAGCAATTCCTTCGCAGTTCATACGAGCAAGTAAAAATTGCACTCGACCGACTTCCTATGAATAGGAAGTTTCCTACCAATTATGATGAGGATCTTGCTCCACTTGCTGACCTTCTTCCATGGCCACATCAGGCTGTTATTGGTTATAGTACCTACACGTACATTCTTCCTTATCAGTTAAGCCTACTTGAATATCTACGTGACAGCCATCTAGGTCAGTGGTGGAGGGAGCCTATGTACACTTTGAAAGATGGTTTACGTATGCTTCCAGAGGCATTTATGAAGGAAGGATTTGGTTGGAATAAGGATGTTGATCTTTCTAAGAATATAGTTTTTGGGGTCACTGCTCACACCATTGAGTATACTGAAGATTCTGTAAAAGTTTTTTGCCGTAACAATACCACTCAAGAGGAACTCAAACCGTTTGAGGGAGATCGACTTATTATCACAGTGCCAATCAATCTAATTCGTGGAATGAAATTCTCTCCTCCCTTACCACAAGAGTACTATCAAGCATTTGAAAACCTGAATATTATCTCAGGTTCTAAAATAATGATACAATGCCGTACCCGTTTTTGGCAAGAACAAGGAATACAAGGAGGCTGCAGCACAACTAACATGCCTATTGGACGAATGTTCTATCAAAGTAACCCTGGTTTTAAAGTTCCAAGCTGTGAACGTGGCATTCTATTGTGCTACGCATGGAAGAGTGAGGCTCTTATATTTGGGGCGCATTCTCGTGAGGAAGATGCTATTGCAGAAGCTGTTAAACAGATTGCAGAAATCCATCCTGAGGTTAAAGAACAGTTTGAAGTTGGGGCTATTCAAAGTTGGTATACTGACCCAGCAGCTCAAGGATGTTCAACCTTTCTTCAACCAGAGGAGACTAATCTTATGAGGAGACTGATGCATAAACCTTATAGCCCAATTTACTTTGGTGGAGAAGGAGTCTCATTTACAAATGGTTGGATTCAAGGTGCTTTTGAGTCTGGTCTTAGGGCAGCATATCAGCTGTATGTGCACAATGAAACCAACATGGAAAACTGAATTTTAACATAAAATGAGCATTTTTTTATTTTCTTAATAACTGCTTATTTGCTGTTTGGCACAATTAGTGTGTTGTCTCTGTTTGAAGTACTAGTCACTTTATAGTAGTTTCCTTTTTGCATAGATGATAATGATGTATTATAAAAAATGTTTTTATTAAATTTTTCAAAACAGTTTATGTATCTCATATAATGTAAATCTTACCAACTGTTGGTGTGTGTTTACTTATAGAAACACTTGCTATATATGCTTATACTAACCATTTTTGATTACGGTATTGCTGTAAGTGATAAATGTTGTCAGGTAAATTGTTAGTGTAATTTTTTTGTACTAAGCATTGCAAATACAGCCATAAAGCATTGCTCGTGTAACCTGGTTGATAGGATAGTTGTTTATTAAAAAAAGGAGTTCAAATTAAAACGCATTATAAATAAGCTATTTATATGGAAACCTAAGACTATCTCTAAAAAGTAAACCAAGGGAAATGGAGTAATACTAAGAATGATACAAAGATCAAACTAAAACTATTGGACTAAAAGCAAGACTTATAATTAAAATAAATAAACAAAGGTAAGAACAATAAACTAAAAATTTAATAAACAAAGTAAAAATTGTTATGATTAACTGTTGAAATAAATTAGCACATGCAACCAGTATAGTGTCTGGCAATCTCAAGGTCATTTATCACATTCACATTGGACCTGGATCATTTGGTCATAGTAATTCAATATTCATCTAGACAAGGGACAAAGAAATCAATTTTGACTGTTAGTTACTCTAGTGTACATCCCAATGTACTAATTCTTGATGTTTTTGATCACGAGCAGTGTTGTGGCAGACTTTTGACCTAGTCTTCATTAGAATGAAAGTAAGGTAAGTGATTACAACAGATAGTTCAGAGGTATGATTGTGTAATAGATTCAGGCTGTCATTTGATTCTTGTACAATTGGCCACCCCATGACAACACATATAATAGTTTAACATTTAAACTATTGTCAGGCCTGCATGATCTCTTCCTGAATACCTCAGCAACATAGGTATAGATCATTTATAATTTTTTGGGGTTCATCTATGTGTAGCATCTTACATATTAATACACTACGCAGTTATTATTTAAGAAAGTATGTTACTATGTTAAAGCTTAGGAAGATTTAGGATCTTAGGACCTAGGGAATAAAGATCTATATGGTGTCACGTCCTGGCACAATTTATACAAAAGCTATATATACAAGGTTGTTGAATTCTAAAAGAAGGGATGACACAGAGAAAATAGTTGCCTCAACTAGTTGCTAATAACAAACAAGCCAATTCAAGACTTGAGCATTAAGTACACTCCTTTTTCTAATTATATAAATAAATGCATATGTAAGAGGTGACAAAGTATTCATAGTTTACCAAAGTCACCATGCAATCAACACAACACAACATATATGATATTGTAGGTACCACAATGTTGTCCTAATCTAAATTCAAAGTTGCCCAGATAGGATTAGAATTAAGAAAATATCTTATAAGGAATATGAAAACCTTCAAGCTTAAAGTGGATAAAAAATGGTTTAGTATTATTAATATCCTTCAGAAGCTTTGGAAACGTGGAATTAGTAAATATAGAAACAAAAATGGGATTGAAAAATGAACTTGCATATTATGTTTACGCATTTCTAAGAGTTTAAGTTTACTATTTGCTCCACTGTCCCTAGCTTCTTGTTTACATGTTTAATATTGAAATAATAATCATTAACAGTCACATAACATAACTCAGGACACATTCCTGGTGAAAACAACATATTCATAATCAGGTCATAAGTTCTAAGTTCAACTATTAATATAATGGCTATCCTATACACCCAAATAATGTGTGCTGAATTCAGTTAGAGGATGAGAAATGCAGACAAAGAACAAAACATACATAATCTACAAAACAAAGTTTGGTGTAGTATGCATAACAATAATCTGATAGACTATGCTCTGACCTATTGTATAAGCAATTCTATACTACATGCAATGTCATCTTTTCTTTTAAAATGCTTGGCACATGTAGAATCATCAATTCTTATACAAGTCATCTATTAGCTAGATTTTAAGAAAGAGAGCCAATATATAGGGCAAGCCTTGAGCTAAATGAAACTAAAAGTAGATAAGATATACTTTACATATATAGTTCAGATCTGACTGAAGTAACAACATCTTCATGATTAGATCATATCATTAGCTCATCTTCTTAATATACATAGCATAAATATTGAATCCAACCTTGAATTTTTGATATATGTATATACTTGCAGTTTGTCTGTGTGTTGCTGGAAGCTGAAAGAAATGAAAAGTAAGTCTAAACTCTAGCTACTATACCTCAATCTTAAAACATAGTTTTCAATAACAAACAGTCTTTCTTCCTAATTTCTGATTTAACTATTTCTATAGGGTTCTCCATTACCTGCATGAATAATAACTATATAGAGCTGTCTATAATTTCCCAACTCTTCTATAAAGGATAGCATTTTACAGGAAAGTGTTTTATTTCCTTTCTCTTTACATCTTCATTTTGTACATGTTTTAGATATATCTACCTACTCGTAACTTGTTTACAGGTTTGATATTAAAATGGTAATCATTAATAGTCACAAGATAACACTAAATACATTCACAATCATTATAATAGTCCCAAGAACAACATATTCATAGGTCATAAGTTCAATCATGAATATAAGAGCATTCCTATACACCCCCAAAAATGTAAATTGAATTCAAATAAGGATGGGAAATGCAGATAACCTACAAGTACTTACATCTGTCTACAAACCAGGGTTTTGTGTAGTATGCATTAAGGATAATCTAACAAAATCTGAAAATATTGCTGTAACCTAACTATATATTAACAATTCTATATGTATCACAATGTCACCTTCCTTTGATGTTTGGCAAATGTAGAATGATCAATTCTTTTATAAGTTTTCAACATAAGTTATCTATAATCCAAGCATTGTGTCAGCTAGAGTTACAGGTTTAAGAGAAATTCCTTTACAGGGAGGCAATATATTGGGCAAGCTTTGAGCTGCATGCATGAGGCTACAAATAGTAACAAGTTGCATTATGTTGTCAAAGAAATAAGGTAATAATATTCTTCAGTATTTTTAGGTCATATCAATATTCCCACAGTTTATCTTGTTAGTATAGTAGTATACATATACTACACCCAACCCTGAGTTTCTGATATCTGTATGTACTTGTGGTTTGTCTACATTTCTCATCCTCTAATTGAGTTCAGCATACATTGACTACCATATTATTGAAAATAGAAATGACAAAGTTAAAAGAAATGAAAAATTAAACCTGAAGTCTAAATTTGTAAAGAAAAGTTTCATTTTTTGTGTTTTTGTGGTTTTATTTTGTAGTGTATATTTTTACCACATAAAGATTATTAATAATAATTATAGGCAGAGTTGTCTACAATTCCCTAACCCTTCAACTCCAAAGGATAGTATTTTTACTAGAAAGTTATCTTTGTCTCCTTTCTGTCTTCATTGTGATAAATTACAAGTCTAGTTAAAATATGTCCACCTGTTGTTTACAGGTATGATAATTTGGGATGGTAATTATTAACAGTTACAAGATGACTAAGGACATATTCATGATTATTATTACAATTCTGAGAACAACTATTCACAATCGGGTCATAAGTTCAACCATGAATATAATGACTATCCCATACACCCCCCATTATGTGTACTGAATTCAATTACAGGACACACACACACATATGATGCTTTGGGAATATTGCTGGCTCAAATGTTATGTCTTAAACTTAAGTCATCTAAAGACATATTAACTCAATAAAACATTGCACATAACAAATATATATATATATATATATATATATATATATATATATATATATATATATATATATATATATATATACATATATATATGTATTTATACTCATTGTAATTGTCACTAAGCTTTTACAACTGATGCAATAATATTAACTTTATATCTTATCACTAATAAATAATAAAAATGTTGGCAAAATGTACAGTACAAATAAAATATGAAAAAACTAAAAGCATTGTTTGAGTCCTTTAACTTAAACATGGTATTGGATAATAGATCCTAAGGGAGTAGAGCCTACATTGTTTGAATTTGGATCTACAAAAGAAGGGATCTGATTCTGAACCTGGAATGTGGCTGACAGTGGAATAAGTTCCAGTGCTTTTGTTTCTTCTTCAAATTCAGTGTTATCAATGGAATGAACATTTTTTAAACAATGCCAAATAGTAACTTCAATACTTCCTAGAGAGATAAAAGATTATAGATAAGTAGAAAACATAGAAACAGAAATCAGAAAAAAAAGGAGAATATACAGAGACAAACCTGGAATTTGGATTATTCTTCTGATCCTATCAATTATTTTGACTGTAGTATCATCATCATATACAGGAAGATTAAGAGGTATATTTTTTTGTGGATTGACAGCAATTACTATAGCAACAGGCTACATAATAAACGAATTGGAAATAGTGATAAATGGAAGAACAAACAAATTGATAGACAGTGAGAAACACATGTACAAGTACCAATGAAGACACCTTTGGAGGTTCATAGGTGAATACAGATATTGGCTTTCCAGGAGTACACTCTTCTTTAATCTTAGTATCCATAGCAGCAGCAACAGACTCTATCCATAGTTCACTAAGCTAAAGGCATAAACCAATGATTAGCATATACACAATTTACTAATCACAATACCTCAAGAGATTTTGTTAAATAATTAAGGTTTCTTGCAATGATGACTTTCTCATCAATTGGAAAAGTCAATTTAAGAGCATCTGGGCCCTTTACTAAGAGGTTAGCCTATAATCAGAAGTCAGGTGTGAGGCTCAAGTGAATTAACAGAGCTAATTAATTACCTTAACAGTTTGCACGAATGGCATCACTTTTTTCATAATTGATTTGAGTTCTGGCTCTTCCTGTAATGCTTGCAATATAATAGTGTTCTTTGGTAAGTCATTACCAGACTAATGGAAGGAGAAAAATATCATATATAATTATGTACTAAATTTATAAAACAAAGTTAGAGAGAATGCAGTTGATAAAATAATTGTTATGTATTTAATATATTGATAGATCGATGATTGGAGAATGAAGTGCAGATTGAGTCTTAATTGAAATTGTATAAGTAAAAGTTTGAAAAGTGGTTGAAAAAGTAGTATGCAAGATATTAAATGTCTGAAAAAACCAAAAACATGGAAACAAGAACTTTCAAGGTACTAGGACACGTCCATGTTATATAATGTGGATATGTCCTAGTACTTTGAAATGAGTTGTTGGCATTATCAAATTTATAAAACACTGATTGACCTAAAGACAGAGCATACCTTGTTATACAATCCAGCAAGAGCAGTTAGAGTTATTGCTTGCCATTTTGGGAATTCATCAGCCACATAAATGATTCCATATTCAGGACGAGTATCACCCAATCCTTTCTAATTACCCAAATATTAATTATTATGGCATTTAATGACTTATTCACCTTTTCTTTAAGTTCCAGCATTTTCTTGATCCTCACACGAAACATATGCAATAGCTCATCAAGATAATTCACTTCCATAAGCAGCAACTCATCCACTTTATCAGCTGCAGGCCACCTAGCGTACATTATACTCTCTTTCTAAACAAAATAATACACAATAGAGCACCATGTACAATATTTACCTTTCCCAATAGAGTCCACATGTACTCAGTGATGTGAGGACATATTGGAGAAATGAGCAGTGCCTGTACCTCTATGAATCTCTCCACTAACAGCCAATTCATCCCATCATCTGCAGAAGTCATATCACGATATCTATCACGTGATTTCTGTTATAACAAAAAAGGAAAGTATGTAATTGTATTTGTGCTTTACATACAACAACAATAATAAATCATAGAACAACCTGGTACACTTCATGAGTCATGCAGATAAGCAAACAAGTTTGTAGTTTATAATATTCTTTGTTTATTGTAATAAACAACTTAATAATTATAATTATATTAATTACATATTAACACAAACTATTGCAGAACCTTCTAACAAACCTGTAGATCATAGAAACCAGATCTGAGTGCTTCTCTAAACCTCATGTTGTCATAATGATTATCAGTTTGGATAATAGCATGATTAATTTCATTATTAAAGACATGATCTTGATGTGTCCACTTGTCACGCAAGTTATTACGCATTGTGTCCTTTAATGTAATCATTTCCTGGAAATAGAATCATTAATCAAATGGGAAATTGGAATGGAAAAAAGGAGCATGTAAATGGTACAGCGAGATATACAAAATACAATAGGATAAAGAAGTAGGTAAAAGTTGACAGGCAAATAGTAAAAAAATACATGTACATGAAACCTTGATCCATTCAACTTGAGAGTAAAGTCTCAGTAATGCAGCATCGGCCATTTCAAACATAAAATTAGCATCTTCTAAACCATCTCCAGCATCAGCAAGAGTCATACGAGTTCCTATAATATGACCAGATACATGTAATGATGAAATGTGGGTGAAATTGATTACCATCAGCTGAGAAACGTTCAACAGCTTGTTTCAATGTTAAGAAATTTCCTGTTGATTTAGACATCTGTGGAAAATTTTCATTAATAAGAATGAACATTTCAATGTAAGTCACACTCACTTTCTCAGAGTTCAAGAGTAGGTGTCCATTAGCTCTTATACTTTTTGGCCATTTACAATATTCATCATCATGACTTGGTGAAGGCCATATTGCCAAGTGGTTATACAAGTAGTATGTGAGATGGTTCTGAATAAGATCCTTTCCAGAGACCCTCAGATTTACAGGATACCAGTATGTGAACTCATGTCGTAACAACCTGTATTAAAATAGTAGTTGCAAATAACAAGGACAATCTCACTTGAAACTATTGTTACACTCAAATAAGTAGTTAAATTAAACAGGGACTCTCTTACATCATTATTTACCACATGGTTGAGTGTTTGGGAAATCACTTCATACTGTTTATCTAAACAGTAATTTTCCCAGTTTTATGCTTACTTTAGTGCCTCTATAGGTATATCAGTGTTTGGAAAATCCCCTTCACAAAATATATAGTTCCATACTTCCACTGTCATCTGTTCTGCACTGTATGTTCGGACATATATATGAATTTGATTGATTGAACACTCTATTGATTTTAGCTTACCTGATTCTCAGAGGTCCCTTTTTTGACCCATCAACTACACCTCCTTGCAATAAGTGAGACACTGTGTAGTATGCCGTGTATATTGTGGAATCTGACAAAGCCTCAATTAGGTACTTCTTATCCCATGGTATCCTTGTTCCTAAACCATAGGAACGAGAACAGGCATGTTCGTGAAGCCATTCAAGTGTGTATTCAAAGTTGTTTCGGACTTCATCAGAAAACCTGTATACATAAAGTTTTAAGAGAGCAACAGCATGTGTGTTGTCATAGTTACATTTTCAATCCTCTCAAGGCCTCATGAACTTCCTTTTTCCAACTCTCTTCTCCATAATTTATGTACCTAAGATTAATGAACAATTGATAGACAGACCAAGACATGTATACATACAGACATGCATAAATACAGTCAGATAGACGTACAGACATACCACTGATCACAAAGAGCAACCACACATCTGTCTCCTGAGCGTGATATAACAGTTGTTTCTGGTTCCTGATAAAGAACAGCTTCTCCATTATCAAGCATCATTTGTTGGATCTTTTTCTTAGCAACTTGTACCTTCTCACCATTACACAAACCAACAATCATCATCTGAGAACAGAGCACACCTCAATTAACAAATTACATGGTAGACATAAATAGACATGATATAAATATATAACATAGTCACAGAATGACCATATGACTCACTCCTTCATAGAAACCTTGTAAATATACCAGTTCTTTAGCTTTTTCAAGCTGTATTCTGTCATTCTGTGAGTTGACTTTCATCTGGTCACATGCTACTATTGCTGAGAGGTTACCAAGATCAGGAACATTGATGATAGGTACCTAACATAGTTAATGCATGAGACTGTTAACATATGAATTAGGATATGTCCAAGTTTTACTGGTTCAAATGGAAAGACCATGTCATCTGTGATGCTATATTTGTCACGAAGTGCCTAACAAAGCCAACTGATATTGTAACCATGGCAAGAAACTATCATGCACACCTTCCCTTTCTTTAAATCTCTGAGAGCAGCATAATCGTCAGGAGAATCAGAAGGAACGGAGGTAACTATCCCAGTACCTAAGTGGCAAGAAGATAGTGTGATATGAGAAGAGTGACTCAATTGACCAATTATTATGTCATAGGTTAAACTAACCTTTCTCTTCCTTGACTGTTAGCATAGGAAGTGTATAAATGACATCATATGATGTAAGAGGTGCTTTCAGGGGAAGTCCTATAATATCCTGTTCGAATCAAAAGTTTAATTGTTACATTCAAAATATAGAATCCATATTCTGATTTTATTATCTTGATTCCTATACCTGTCCTTTGAATGTAAGAATAGAATCCACCTTCCCAAACTTATCAGTAAATTCCTGATACGCCATATTGAGGGCTGCACGATGAGTACTCACAAAGTATTCCCCTGTCTTTATCTTAAATACTTCATATGTCAATTCAGGATGTACCCAGCAGTTTGTCTGTCCATACATTGTCTCCGGACGAAGAGTAGCAGCAATCAAGAACACATGTTTCCCAGATAGTATCCTATTAAACAACCCCATGATTATCATGAGACAACCATGTCACAACATTTACTTTAGTTTCTCTGGGAAAGGCTCTATAGCTCTTAATTTAATTAATGTATATTCCTGTGGACCTACACCTTCACCAGTAGAACGATCATGATCCATACTAGGTTGATTATCCATAGGAGAAAATATGGTATGTCTAGAAAATTAAGAAGACAGTGACATAGATAGGCAGTTGATAAACAGATCTGCTTAATTACCTTTTGCCATATTTAATTTTTCCTTTATCTTTCAAAGTTAGGAAATGCCACCTCACAAATGAGTCGTAATATGGATTGGCATCAGTTGTGATGAATGATCTTCGCCAATCAACCTTTAAGAAGCCATAAAGATGTGCTGATGTTGTAATTAGCTATATCACTTTCCTACCTTTACACCAAGAGAACGAAGGTCCTCTTGTGCTAATGGAGGGAAGTATTTGAGCCAATAGTTGGTTTCAGTAAACCTAGTATGAGAAACTATGCTGATCACATGGCTGACAAGTTTTTATCAATACTTAAGTATTTCTTCATCTGATATTCCAATACTCTGCATGATCTCCCACTGATACATCTTTATATCCCCACCTTTCATTGCTACTTTACTCTTTACCTGAAAACCAACCAGCCAGGTTGTCATAGATGATTACTGGGTTAATTAAAGGAGTTACCTTTTTAGCCTTATTTGTAGGGTCAGCTGGGTCAGAGATGTTTTTTTCTTCTTGCTTTACTTCTAGAGTCTGAACTGGGAACTTTGGAGGATAACCAAATTCATTAATCTCTCTCATAAGTTTATCAGCACATGCCTATTAGGAAGGAAAGTTGGCACAAGGTTAATGTATCATACCCACCTTAATTGGCATTCCTGTGCAATGGAACCCAAATGGGAACAGACATCGTTTCCCTTTCAATCGCTGGTAACCTACAGCAAACTAGCAAGAGAATATATATATAAGAAAAAAAGAAAGAGAGAGAGAGAGAGAGAGAGAAAGGGAATGATCGAGAGACAAGAAGTGACAAAGTGATCATAGTACACATAATATATACAATATAGTTTAACTTACATCAGCCTGTGTCCAAGAGAGTAGATTGAAACGAGAAACAATATTAGAAATGATGTCACATTAGTAACTATTAACTATACCTTAGTAACAGTAAAAGTATGTCCAAGGTGGAGACAACCGTTCATATAAGGGTAAGGGAATGTTGCCATAAACTTGTTCGCATGACTGGTTTTAAAAATTAAAAGATTGCAGTCAAATTTTTATCAATTCACTTACTTGAATGTAGGGTCATCTTCTCCTGGCTAACATAGCAGGACAATTAATTTTATTTAGGATATGAAACTACTAGTAGTTTTACCTTGGGAGCATCTATTTCAAATATCTTTTCTTTCTCCCATCTTTGCTGACACTCCTTCTCGATCTCTCTAATAATATCTCTCTTGAAGAACTTCAAAAAATCAAACAAAAAAGGTACACAACATAATTATACTGGAAGTGGGTAAATTTAAACTGTTCTGCCGTATTTCAATGCATAAATTTAGGTATAGGGTTTATCTAGCATTGAAACACGACATTCGAAATCTAGTTTAGCATAACGTAAAAATCCCCTCCCCTCACTCTCCCAAAAAATACTTACAGACATGTCTTCAAATTTTGCGGTTGTTTGTCTGTGTAACGGTACTTTAACGGTATTTTTATGGAAGTTTGTCGGATCGCCTTTTGACCAATCAGTTACGAGGACTATTTTGATTGGTTCGTCATAGGTTCGTTCAAATCCTATTAATTGTGGGCGAGCCCGAGCGGAGCAATCTTGTGGTGTCTGGGTTTTCTAAGTACCTACAATGAATTTGATTGATAGTTCATATTTAGTTTCATTTATACTAGCGATATTAACAGGATTTCAATCTATGACTGATTTGAGCATTTGACTTGCATCATAGCAGAGCCATATGAAGCAAACATTCATTGTCACTATATATATATATATATATATATATATATATAAACCTGTTAAACTTCCAAAGACGCATATAATCTTTATAAAAGTGTGTACTGCCAGCTGAGTTTTTGGCCAAAATAGTTGTCAACTTTGCTACTTGTAGCGTAAGTAATGTTTGCAGACCAATGAGGATTGCTGAAGCAACTTAAGACCTGTTTTGTGTTCTATATAATATTTTTGGAATATTGCGTTCAATAAGTAGATGCGCCTTTCACGAGATGTTTTTAACGTTACAATCCATATTATTCCTACTTCCGGTACGAAATTATAGTATTTAAGTCGGCTATATTCGGCGTATTCGCGCAACAAAATGCACAGTGAGACGAGAACAGCTTGGTGGAAAGAAGGGTTAATCACCCTTGTCCCAGGTGCCTTTTTTGGAATTACGTCTGTACTGGTCGGCCATCCTTTTGACACAATTAAAACTAGAATGCAGGCAATGAGAGGATTTGAAAGTAGAAATATGATCCATTCATTCATTAAAACTATGGATGATCAGAGGATTCGTGGTTTATACAGAGGTGCTTTATATCCATTAATTGGATCAATTTTTTATAGATCTACTCAGTTTTCTCTCTATGAAGCCATTTATACATATATGGATTCACCATTTGGTAAGTACCGAATACCAGGGACTTTTGGAATAGAAACTCGTGTCATAGTTGGTGGTTTGGGTGGAGGTACTATCCGAGCACTAATAGAGACTCCTTTAGAGTATGCGAAGATATCTCGACAGACTGTCCAATCATGGAAACTACAACATGTATATAAAGGCTTTGGAATAACATGGTGTCGATCTGTTGGACTACTGTGTACATTTTTCATTCTATATGACTCAACAAAACGATTTTATCCAAATCTATTGGATAGACCTATATTAGGACAATTCTTAATGGGAGGGGTTGCAGCTACTATGGCATGGTGGATTGTGTGGCCGTTAGAATATATGAAGTCACAAGTCCAAGGGAGTTATGGGAAGGATCTACCTGTGTGGAAACGGATACTGGCTGTGAGAGAAAGGGGCGGACTGTTTGCTCTTTATCGAGGCATTTTTCCTGGGACAATCAGAAGTTTTTTTGCAAATGGGATTGCTATGATCATAATGGCAAAATCTCAGCAAAAAATGACAGATTGGGGATTTAGATAAGTGAGCAAGATTGATTGCTGCAATTATGTGACATATATTTTTTGTTGTGTTTTCAAGGAATAGTAGATGTTTGTATTATAAAAAGTTTCTAGATTTTTTTGATTAGTTTTTAGAAAGTTATATATAAACAAACTCAATAAATGAAGTATAACACATGCATGAATCCTTTTAATGAGTTGTAGTTCAAGATTGAACTGTAGTGTATATGCATGTGTTCTATAATATTGAATTCTAGTCTCAGTGCCATACTCCGCCCTTAGTGATTAAGGGTGAATACTGGGACTGAGACTAATTGAATTCAGTACACACATGCATGAAAAGAGGATATATATATATTCATGGTCTGATTACCTGATCACGAATATATTATATCCTATAAACATCAAATGTATCAAATTGAAAGGATAGGCTGATTGTGGACTGTACAAATATTATAATCAATGGCTATAATAATTACAGAGAAACCTTATGTTTATGTACTGGATTCTCTCTATTTAAGAATATTACTAGTTTGGATATACATAGAGAAAGGAATTTTCACTTAATAGGAGATAGTGAGTGACCTTGATCTTTCATTTTGCTCAATGTAATTTCAAACAAAAACTAAATATTAGCATGTTCTTTTCTAGCATCTTTTTAAATTAAACATGATAGGTAATTATTGTGCTACATATTATGGTAACATTGACACATCATAATCCGATACATCCATTACTAAATTAATTAAATAAAATTCTCTAATGTTGTGCAACTGTGTATACTATTACTCAAGTATTAGTATGCATAGTTGAAGTCACTTTAAGAATATTCTAAGCAAGAGGTAATAAGATGGACTCTGAACTGAAACTAGACAAATTATAATGTTTTTCAGACAACTTTATTTGAGTTTAAAGAATTTTAAAGATAATTTTGCTAGGCAATGTAGGTTCTGCCCCCTTGGGCACTATATCCGAGAAATGGGACACCCCTAGGAATAATTCTCATTACAATATCAGTGGTGATTGGTTTTTGTTATTACCAATTTCACTAATCTACTTAAACCTAAAGTTTATTTAATAATTGTAATAATGTAGAATTGTCTACCTAACTCCGTACAGTAGCTCTTAATATTACTTTAGCCTTATTACCTCGAAGCTTGCTCTCTACAAAATAAGTTTCTTTGCATTGTATGCCTCTGTTGGTACAATATCTGGATTATGATTAATGTTGAATTGGTGAATCTATCAATCAAGTGCACTGTTTTTGAAAAGAATGATGTCATAGTGGTATGTAAACATTATTGTATTGATGATGTCAATGTTAATTTAGTAATAGATTGTGGTGTATTAGATAACCACATTTATCTATTGTAGAGGTTACTACTTAGACCAAAGCAATATTTCCACAGTTTATCTTGCTAATAAAGAATAACATCTGCATGTACTAGATACACCCAGCCCTGAGTTGTATATATGTACAGTTATACTAATTGAATGTGAGAGTGAAACTAAATTAATAAAGTACAATCTAAACTGCATGCATTGTGCATGCAAATGTTTGTCATGTGTTCTATATAATTGAATTCAGTACAATAGAAAAGGGGTGGATACTATTTTATTCATGATTGAGTACATGACCTGATGATAACATTCTTCTCAGGATTGCTACAATGATCACGAATGTGTTCTGAGTTATCTAGAGACCGTTATTGAATACCACATATATTCATGATTAAGTACATGACCAAATGATAACATTTTCCCCAGAATTGTTACAATGATCATGAATGTGCTCTGAGTTATCTAGAGACCGTTATTGAATACCACATATATTCATGAATGAGTACATGACCAAATGATAACATTTTCCCCAGAATTGTTACAATGATCATGAATGTGCTCTGAGTTATCTAGAGACCGTTATTGAATACCACATATATTCATGATTAAGTACATGACCAAATGATAACATTTTCCCCAGAATTGTTACAATGATCATGAATGTGCTCTGAGTTATCTAGAGACCGTTATTGAATACCACATATATTCATGAATGAGTACATGACCAAATGATAACATTTTCCCCAGAATTGTTACAATGATCATGAATGTGCTCTGAGTTATCTAGAGACCGTTATTGAATACCACATATATTCATGATTAAGTACATGACCAAATGATAACATTTTCCCCAGAATTGTTACAATGATCATGAATGTGTTCTGAGTTATCTAGAGACCGTTATTGAATACTATTTCAATATCAAATGTGTAAACAACATAAACACATGGACTAGAATATGAAAATAATACAAAAATGGATAAAGAACAAGACAATCATACCTCTTGTATTCCAGAGTTTAATTCACACAATAGTATCTGAACACAATTTTTATACTTGATAGCTATATTTTACAGCAATGTAGTACAATCCTTACACAAATCCTAACCTTATATACATCTAACTGAACTGTCTTTTACTTTAGACTTCTTATGGGACTGTTTACCTCATACAACTGTTGCAACAAAAACACTATGCCTTTGATATTGTGACTACTATATAGACATTTCCCATACTGTCATTCTCCACTTTGAGCTTGTTTGAGATGTCTGTACTGACATCCTTACATTTAATGAATTTTTATCAACTTGTAATAGATAGGAGTGTGTCAAACTTAATGGGCAATTTTACTTTGTTTTACATTACCAGCAGCTTTACAGTAGAAAATAATGTTAGTCTTAAACAAATTATTGGTGCACTCTAGCTAGCTGCAGTAAATAAAACCTTATGTTTTATGATAACCAAATAATAACAGTTTGATCAGTCTTGTTAATGAAGAGTTTAGAGTTTAAGGTTCAGGGGATCCGGACTTATTACATTTGCAAACATATTGTTAAATTGTGCAGGTGAAACTGTGTAGAATTCTACTTCATATTATTTCATCCTCTAGTTAAATGATGAGCTATGGCAAGAGTTTGGAATACAGTTAGCTTTAAAATTTTAAGCAAGATTTCTAACATAGAGACCTATAAGAGAAGAAAAAAATAGATTTTAAGATTTGGTATCTTGATATTGGGAAAATAGTATGTCATCACTATATACATGGAATATTGTTCTAATTGTGCTTGGAAGATTAGACAAGATTTGTAGTCATAAATACTATCCATGCAGAAAGTATAGACTTAAACATTTCAATAATGAAATGATTATGATCTCAAATTGATTTTTTCATAATTTTACATATTCTTTACTAATTAGCCAGGACATAAAATCTCCTGTACATTTTGCTAAATTTGAAAGAATAATAATTAGAACTGAATTATATTAACCACTTCTGTCATGTTGAATGAACCTGTGTCTACTTCAATAAGATCAAACTGATCATGAATCATAAGATAATTTCATCATTTATTGTCAAATCATAGCAACTTAAGGAGCATTGCCATTAGTGATAATACAGTGATCACACTAATGTAATTAATATGAATTATCCCAATATTTTTCTGAAGGAAAAATAAACACAAATAGAGGATTACATATTTTGTGACAGCCTCACACACACACATTACACATATATCTAGTAGAATGGACCAGAGTGGCACTGGTTTATAAATTTACTGTTTTATTCATTGACACTGTTCATTAGACAACATCAGTTATCTTCTCTCTTGACACTGTCTCTCTACAACTATAAGATAGTCATGTGTGCCTACTATATACAAATACATACCTGTTAGTTGTCTTTCTCTTATAAGTAACTGTCGCTCTCTCTTAGCCATTGCTTCTTCTCTTTGCTTGATTTCCTGTTCTCTTTTATGTAACTCTTCTTCCCTCTTCTTAATAATACCTTCTCGTCTTCTTAGCTCATCTTCTGACATTAATTTCTTTGCCTCTTTTTCTTGGCTTAATTTGTCATGCAGTAATCTCTCTTCTACTAATACCAGTAATCTTGATATTGAAGGACGACGATCAGGCTATGGAAATAATATCATCAGATCTTTTGCAATGCTGCTGTATTGTTTAATTATAAAGTGATATACATATACATACATACATATCATAGGCGGAGGAAGCAAAAAATGTCTGAGGGGGCAAATCGTTTTGCTTTTCAACTACCCCCCAACTATAAAATTTTGTTGCTAGCATCAATATGTTTATACATACCTATACACTTAATTCACTTCAACAAATTGTTTATCTATTCCGAATTCATCAATTGTATCTGTTATGTCTGTATGCATGTGCAACAATATCATATTGTTCAAATGTGGTTGACTCATGGTTGGCAGTCATATATAACCACTGTGGCTGAAATGAATGCTGGGTTTATTCAATTATCTTCTAGGTATAACCACATTACATATTATAATCAGTACCCATTGTAAAAGCTGTTTGTACAGGTACCTTGTTATATACATGTACATGTATACGTACATTTACTGACATTAGTATGTAATAGACTGGCAATCACTCCATGAAGATTGTCAGAGTATTGAGTGGGTATTCTAGCAAATCGACCAATACATATATGCTCTGCTAGCTTCTGTTGAGTCATTGCTGTAAAAGGAGGTCTAGAGAAAATAAAGGAGTCATACTTTACACCTCTAATAATTATGGAAAAAATTAATTCCTATGGAACAATCAATATTGATTTTTATTCTATGGTCAATATATATCTGTCCCTCAATTAAAGTAATTATTGATTAATTCTATAATCAAGTAATGTACTTTTTTCCTTATCAAGTAGCTCTAAGTTTTGATATCCATCTTCATACCTTAAGGCACATAACTCATACAGTAAACATCCTAAGGACCACAAGTCACTTCTATGATCATAACTGCTGTCACTAAACTGTTCCTACAAACAACAGACATGATCAATGCATCATAGCTACTGTGAATATATTACTTACAGGACTCATGTAATATGGAGTACCTACAAGAGTTTTTGCTAGTGAAGTATTATGTAAAATACGAGCAAGTCCAAAATCTCCTAATTTGACTCCACCCTCACTGTCCAGGAATACATTAGCTGGTTTAAGGTCTCTATGCATCACCTGAGATAAAAACAAATTCCTGTAATATGTAATGAGCAAAATAAGGTAATAGAGGTAGAAGACTACTTGAAGGGATTGATCAGTGTCTATAGGTCTCCACATTTATCATAACAAAACTATTATTATGGTTCATTTACTTCATTACATACATTGATAACAAAAATCTTGACAAATATGAGTGATCTGATAGACATGTTGTGACAAGGACAATATACAATCTAGTCTAATATAGTGATAACTAACTTTGCCTCCTTCGTTCTCTTTAGACTTATGACACTCATGTAGTGCTAGCAATAACTGATGTATTACTTTCCATATAAATTCCTCACTTAAGTATTTCCTATAGTAATGGAAGACAACTTTAAAGAATATTCTGAATATTAAATGCTCTCTTATTTAGAATATACATCAACATCTGTCTGTATTCATGGCATGTGATGAGAAGGACAGCTTCTTAGACCTAAAATGTCTAACATCAAGACAGTGTGCATGTTAATCTAGTGTATATATAATTATAGTATAGTAGAGAAGATTGCAGGGACTAAGGAATATATACCTTTCGGATTTATGTTTACTGATGACAGCTGCCAGATCACCTCCTGAACAATACTCTGTGACAATGTATAATTTACTATGTGATTTATCAATGATCCTGTATAAGAAATAAAATATTTAGCGATAAAAATGTGTAATCTCTTTAAGACATTTGAAACATCAGCTGATGTTTCTAGCATGACATCTGATGTTTCCATTATAAGATATTGATCTACTGTAGTCACGCTGAATCAAAAAAGCTTTCAAAATATGACAACATGTCCTACATGTACAATTTTGTAATAGGTCCATGATAAGTTATAATTTTTAAATCTCTGCATTGAGTTCCTCTTTAAAAAGGTTTCATTCCACAACTACTAGTACTGAACGTGTCAAAAACTGTCTGTGTCTATACTAACCGATCATAGTAGCGTATGATACGTGGATGTCTAAACTCTCTTAATAAATTGACTTCTCTCACTAGCTGTTGTTTCTCCACTTCAGTCATAGTACCATAATCTATCTCCTTCCACACCAAGATCTAAGGAAAGAGAAATAAACTAATGTTGTTATAATAAATTACACTATGAACAATCATACTTGACATTCAAAAACATGATATTCTACTAACAATATCCCTCAATTACAGCTAATAAGAGATATACAACTAGACAATATACAATAATTCTTAACTGTTATTTGACAGAGTATAGAGGTTCCGTGTGGAAGTAATTAATGATGGGTGCTACCAAAAATAACCATAGCAACCATTCCTATATGCTCTAGTTTACATGATATTTCATAGAATGGTGCTCATCAATACACAACATATAAGTGTCCACTTGATATGTATTGCTAATTTCATTAAAGGATGATATCACAGTACTAAATGATGATGATTATAGTAGTAGTCCATATTTTGTGTAAAACTCTAATTCTATGATCTCCATAAAATAATACATTGTTATAATGTATATGTATGGATTGTGAAGGGTCAAATATCGGACTAGTATGGGTTCTGTCATTATGTGGGTTGTATTTGGTAGAAATACAACCCACATACAACCCACAGAAACAGCTGGACCAGATTTCAAAGCAAAGATCCAATGCAAAAGCTATTTTAGAGAAGATCTATGCTGTTACAGTAATAATTGCTGTGAATGACTTACTTTTCCATCTCCTTTCCGTCTTATTTTTTGGCACTGACCAAAGCTACCACTTCCAATCGTTTCCAGTACAACGTAGTCCTCTAACTTACCACTGGGCATGTTTGAGTTTCCCTCTATCTCCATGGTAACGAGCTCAAATAACTTACGATTACTCGTTAAAAATTAAGAATGTACTCGAACAATTTTTTTTAAATTTGAGATTCATATTTGTACTTATTAAATTATTATTAAAAACAACAATGAATACATGTGACATAAAAGAGACGAATGAACCTCTACAGATAATTAATTAACAAAAATAAAATTAATTATAATAAATACAATGTACACAAAAGTTCTTAGCGTGCATTCATTTTAGCTCTTTGCATCTGGAGAGAGAGAGAGAGAGAGAGAGAGAAAGAGCTCAAAGCATTTATTTGTAATATGAAGAAAGGGCTTTAATATTAAAAAAAATTCAAATTTCCCATTGCTCAAGAGTATGCTCAATATTACATTCATTTATATGTACATATATGCTTTTATATGCTTCCAAAGTCATACAGGACCTACCCATCAACCCCACATATGTAGTCATGAGTGGGTGGGGTAGTGGGTGTGGTTATAGAGAGTACACAAAGCGGCCTACCAATAAAGAAGCTGGTAGGTCACTTGGAAAATCTCCTTCTCCATTAGCAATAGCAGGATTAGCACCATATGCCATCAGGAGAGCCACTATCTCCTTCAATCTCCGCCCAGCTGCTATATGCAATGGTGTGTTGCCTAGATAACAAAAGAAGAAAACAAGTGATTATGTGTTACTATGGTAACGATCATTGAATATATATGTATGGGAACTTACCTGAGAATGTAATAGCATTGACATTACAGCCATTCTCTAATAAGAAATTACATAGCTGAAAATTTTGTGATTCAACAGCATAATGCAATGCAGTACGACCACTACAAGAGTCCTTAAGGGAAAAAGAATAACATCACTTAATCAGTTAGACCATGTGTGAATTAGCTTACAGCCATGTTCTTATTGGCTCCCATTTCAAAGAGAAACTTGAGTACTTCAATACTACCTTCTCTTGTAGCTACATGTACAGGAGTGAGGCCTACATGATGAAAGCAATATTAGTAGACCAAATAAAGAGTAAGACAGCAATGTGCATTTTAGTACAATATTTGATATAGTCCCAACACTACCAATGTACACACAGTACTCAGTCAGGTTATTACCATTACCACTTAATGGTATAAACATTTCCTTAAGTTTTTTTAATTAATAATAGAGACTAATGTAAACAATTAAAGATTGTTTATTACTTTACAGTTAACAAAACCCTATACTATGCATTACAAGGAAAATATCCCACAATTTTTTAATACAAATACCAACAGAAGCCGTTAACATGAAAGACAGATCTGTTAACATCAAGGTGAGAGCATTTGTCAGTCTACCTGCAAAATTTCTGATGTTATAATCAGGGGGATGATTATCTGCCTGGGAAAGAATTTGTAAGACACTGACATTCTTTCTTTGAGCTGCTAAATGAATGCTTGTGTTGCCACGGCGATCTGGAAAGTTGACTGATGCTCCAGCTTGTACCAAGAGATGAATGAGCATTGGTTGTTGTGTTATTATAGCAAGATGAAGGGGAGTCTAAATAGATCAATAAAGAGATGAATGGATACATAGCTAGTGGACAAAAAAATGGAGGACGTACCTGTCTCATATTGTTAGCAATATCCAAGTTCATATGTACTCCAGTGATCAGTCGTACAAGATAAAAAGTAAGAGGAATGTTTTCTTGAATTATTGCTAAATGGAGTGGTCTACAAGTGAGGAGAAAATAGAAAAACAAAAAAATTAATGAGCAATATAAATAAAGAACTTAGCTACAAATAATAATAACATTTATATTTTCGTCTAATGGGTGGCTGACTAGTCTAGCCTATCATATCACTGACAATGTGATATAACTTAATAGAATAGACGATCTAATAGTGACAACATTCCTAAGTACACAGCCTTAGCTTGGACATAGTTAATTCTTTTGAGGTGATTTGTCAGACACAAAAAATGAATTATTAGAAGATGACCTTCAGTACCAACAGTTAATTTATTGTCATAGTTATTGTGAAAATAAACTGTCAGCATCATTCACAGTTATTTTTTTTCACAACTATTACAGCATAATATTATAATAGGACTCACGTGTCTCCATCCTCATCTGGTAAGATTGCCAAATGGGCCTCACTGACTTGCAACAAAGCATTCTGTTTTCCTTCAGTTTCTCGTTTCTTGTTTTCACTTTCTCTATTCCTTCCTGTGTCCACAGAAGGTGGTGCCACCAATGATTCTCTTTCTCTCTCTTCTTGATCACCGACTCCATTTTGACGACTGGTATCAATAGGACTACTATGTATTGGACTTGCTCGGGGACTATACCGTCCACTCAATGACGAGGATGATGAAGGACTCTCTCGATGTCTACCAGATCTGGGACTATGTGACCGAGGCAGACCACTGTCAACAGAGTGAAGATATGTAACAGGTGAAGAAGATTCATTGCTTGAGGAAACATGAGTTGATCTGCTATCTGGTTCAGCTGGTTCTCCTTGAAATGGAAGTTTAAGAGTTGAAGAAGCAGCTGCCAGTTGAGCTATCCATTGTTGATAAAGCAAAAGGAGACCAGGATTGAAATAGACTGGATGGATTTGTTGCTGTGGTGGTTGAGTGGGTGTGTCCTCTTTGGTGTCTTTAGCCAAGAGATCATTAATGGAGAAACTTTTAGTTTTAGACTGATGTTGAGGAGATGTTGAAGTAGTGGGCAGAGTCACACTAGTTGTGGGCGGAGTTACATTAGTAAGAGGCAAAGGGAAAGGTAGTAAGGTACCAATTGGAGGCGGAAAAGAGGGAGTAAAGTTAGTAGTAGTCCTAGAAGGTTCAGGGGAAGGACTGGGTGTGTTCCTTGGGCTGGGGGAGGTGCGATGAGAAGTGTATGGCTTCTTCCTCTGAGAGGAGGAAGGAGAGACAGGTCTGACTATCGTGGGAACTCGGATAGCTGGTGATGGAGGCTGGTGTTGAGGTGAGAGACCTGTAGAAGAAAAAGGAAACACAAATCAAAGAGGACTTTTAAATTAAACAATGTTTAATTTACTAATTATGAACAATAATTACGGGAGCTATTAACTACTTGATAGAATAGGCCTATATATAGATACTTTTCAGGTAAATAAAAAGCAGTAGATCAAACAAGAGACCTAATAAGTAAGCATAGAAATTGTACAAGTGAGAGTACACATACTACTCAGCACACACTCTTCTGATACTATGGCTTAAGACCATAAGAGGATGTATAATTGTTGACTTTGATGTCATTGACTAAAGGATCATTATATCATGTAACATATGACAACTACTGCCTATAAAGGTAATGGTGACTTTTAAGTTGTAACCTCCAAACAGGAGGTTGTGTGAATAGCTGAACTTTGATCTGCATAATCTGAGGAAACTCAACCAGTCACAAAGGGAAGATCATTCCATTGACTCAGGATTACAAACCAATGCTGAGTGACTTAAACCACAAACTCAAAGAGGAAGAGAAGGTATTGTAGGCCATTAAAGTTACTTACAACATGTTGTGTTAAGCTGCAGCATGAACCTTAAAAAGAGTACTTACTCCATTTACATTTATAATTGAATGTACAATTTTGTCAACTGAAAGCTCTTTATTCAAGAATTACTTGAAATTATTAATAAATAAATTAAACCAAATCTGATAAGACAAATCGAATTATGAAAAAGAGGTTTCTGTGTTGACATACTCAGCAAAAGAATACGTGTACAGTTAACACTAAGTGTGATTCTGAACTATAAGATAAGTAGGAGTTAGTTGTAACTGGTCTACTCACATTAACTTTATATGGCATAAATGTAGTACATTTTAAATTCCTTTTATCTTAACAATACCAGGTGCCGATTTGAATGTGAAATGTGCTAGTCAGCTGATTATTACTCCCGTAGACAAAAAACAAATACTGACTACGCAATAAGACATTATAATGTTACGCAATGTTTGCCTAACATTACTTTACTTGGTTATTATATCACTTTCAATATTGTAGACTACCTTTCTCTGTGTACATATATTGCATATTTCCGAGAATACTAAATTAATTAGCTTGTTCAAACGAATAGTAGCAACCCCTTAAATCTGTTACCGTTAACTTTAGAAAGTTTCATTGTATATTCCAAGAACATAATAATTATTAATGTTTCAAAAGTTCCCAATCTTAAAAAAACCCTCTTCCTCATTAACCTACGACCTTTAATTGTTATTATAATAACAAAGACAACAGACCATTGTTATTCTATTGTGTGTGGAGTTACTTAAGCCATCATGTAAAACTTTGTGGTCAACTATATTTAGCCTATTAGATTACATGTATTATAGAAAGGCCTTAAAAATCAATTATTACAGATAACCTCTTATCAAACTCCTCATGTCCAAATGGAAACCAAGTATTCTTGGAATATAATACCATATACATGTACATGTATATGTACATATGTAGAGAAAACATGACCTTTTGATGTTATTAGTACATCTGAATAACATGACACAAATTGAAAGTACTGCATAATCACTTTAGTAGACATATTTAACAAGTAGTAAATAAGGTATTGTATTGAGGAAATGAAATTTGAGCTCTACTATTACATGTACTGTCTCTTATGTATAAATTGAAGTAATTAACTTTCAGCAAAACATGTAACAGTTATTATTATTAATTATTATACATGCACACACATGCATAGTGGATATTTCCCTTCAATTAAAATTACATTCATAATGACAACTCAGCAAATAACTGAGATTGTATGAAACCCAATTACTAATTATATAGTACACACCAAAGAAGTCAGTGTAATGAGTTGGAGTAGCATGAATCTCTCTCTCTCTAAACTATATACCTTAAAACATAGTATCTGATAATGCTACAATTAATATTAACCTGGCTGTATAACACTTAATGTAGCTTCAAATTGAAGATGATTCTGGTTTCTAAATAATCTTATTAGAAAGTTTTGGAAATAGTTCTGATCAAAAGCTAATAAACCTCAAAAAATAGAACATCAAGTCCCAAATAGATATATTATAACAAGTCAAATGAAAATAAACACTCAATAATAAACCACAAGATCAACAGTATGCTAAGCTTTATTAAGATATCCAAATGTGAACAAGAATAGCATCAAGATGTACACTAAGATATACAAAAATATACTAAGTACATACACCTGAATCACACCTTCCAACACAAACTCCCTAATTTCTTTGTATCTCTATAATAGTTCCCCACACACATTTTCAAGTGAAAAGACAAAGAGGAAGAGTTGTCTGTTAACATGGAAAGAACAAGTCCTACATACTCCCTTTACTGTGGGGAGAAAAGGTTGTGGTTTGTTCATACAACCCTTTCCATGTGGATCAGTCCCATAGAAACCTTCATAGGAATAGGTACCTCGTAACTAGGGGCTGGTATTTATTAAGGAAGGTGGTTATTCGTATGACCCAATGCCATATAGATCTAATATTACTTACATCCAATTATGGTTGTAATTTAATGAAGGCATACCAGCTACCAGCTATGGATATCCCATAACAACATGGGGGCTGGATGCAATGGTAACTATTTAAATACAAAGATACCCTACTCCATCAAAGGGTTATTATAAAAGCTTTAATGTGACAATCAGGTAGGCAGTCATTACTGATGCACAAAGGAAAGGGAATGTGAAAGTACATAAATTATTTAATTTAAAAGAACTATGTAGTAAGCTAAATTGCATTTATACACACTACTACTGTAATATGATGGGATTACAACTGAAGACTTAGAGTAATTATGTTATGACAAAGGCTTTATAATAACTCCCATAGTGGCAGTCCTATAAAATCATTACACAAAGTTTGATGTTAGTAAACTATAAGATCTTGTATAACAAAGAATTATTTTATCAGTATGTCAAAGGGTATTAATATAATAGTTACAAACAGTCAAGAAACATTAAATATTTCTGAATAATCAGAGGAAAAAGAAGGGAAGACACACTTGACAATACACAAACATTTACCATAGAATTGACATAGTAATAACTACCCTTTTATCTTTTAAACAACTACCTTTCCAAGAATTATGACTACAGACCATCAATTTGCATGCTATCATATAAAAACACTTGTTTATCAGGTATCATAAAGTCAGTGGAAATACCCTTCAAATATTATAACTACTATAACTAAAATTAATGCTTTTCACAAAGCAATTATTTGCTTGCATGACTTGAAAATATCTAATTTTCTCACTTGTTCCTGTTCTGGCCATTTTAGGTACTCCTCTACCTTCTTTTTTCACTTCTTCTTCTTCTGATATCATTCTCTTCATATTTGATGCATGTTCTGATCTTTGAAGATGTTGTTCCATTAGAAGCTCATCAGCACTATTTACTTCAATGTTCTTACCAACTACTGGAATAGCATGAGGTGATGCAGGTGATATTGATCCTGGAGAGAGAGTGTGTGTGGTGTGTCAGAGAGAGAGAGAGAGAGTCAATTAACATATTACAAACTGGAGTAATTTACACATACTAAACTTCTTTACAATTTCACTAGTTACATGTATATTGACTAATATTATTACAACACTAGAGATCTATGTTAGGCATCCAACCACAAACTACCCACAAGCTAAGATCACTGCTACTTGGAAATTCTATTACAAATAAAACTAATAAGCTTCCTTTCTTTCCTTCTCAAAGGTATGCTGTTCAGTGGCATGTAAACAGGATGTGGACTACAAAAATTGTACTATATAAAAACAGTGTGTGGAGGTTCCCTCCACATCAAATAGTCAACAGTATGTTAGATCACTGATATTACTACATGTGTATTTCCGGCGTAAATATGTGTGCGCATGTGTGTGCTTAAAAAGGAAAAGAAAATTAAATTTAGTAACATAACAAGTCTTTTCTGGAAAAATGTTATCTATTTAACCAAGAAATTTGAAATAGTATCATGACTACACATTTTGTTAGCATCATAGTCATAACCATTAGTACATTAAAGGAATTAATGGTGAATGACAAATTATAGCACTTTATGGGAGAGTAATACTCGATCCCTCTAAAAGGATATTCAAATGAATGATAAATAAACTGGTTGAGCAGGCAACAGTACATTCAAGGATAACAGACAATTCAACTTGATCTGTCAATAAAAACAATATCCATTAATGGAAGATTCAATTAATTATACTCATATTATGATCAAGCTGACACTTGCTTCAATTAAAAGGACTGCTAGTATGACTCATATTTTCAACATCATTATGATGTACAAAGTCATGTGATATTGGGACTTTAGTCTTGCTCATCAGAAATATGTCTGTGTTTATATTCAAAGGTGACTGAATGAACAGTCATATTACATAAATGATGTGTTGTCTGTTTCCATGTGAGATCATTAAACTAAGAATAGGTGATCACCATAACACTTACATACCCTCCACTAATTTCTAATTTCCTAAGAAGTCACAAGTCACTATCACATTCCCTTAGAAAAAAATTCAAATATATTTGACCTATGGCAGTAGGGACTCATGTATTAGCAGTCACTTAGTCTGTCTATAGCTACAGTGTACATAAGATAGTACAAACAACTATTTTCCCAATAACAAAGCTAACCATTCCATTCCAAACAGACAAAGGATAACTGTCAAATTAATGGCAGTAATATAGAGAGCATAGTAGGTTAAAAGCATGTGGTACTATGCTACATGTACAAGGTCATGAGGTCACTTAAGTGTATTACATCAGGCTATGAAAGGTCAGTCAAAGCATGCTTAACTGGGTTTCCCCTAGCTTTTACTCTCATGACGATAAATTACAAATTTAGTGTGCCAAATGTTGTCCTCAAAACACTCAACTACTGTAGTACACACTAGAGTGGATTACAGCAGGTACATTTTAGATAGGTGTGTGTGCAAACAGGAGAAAGGTCAACATTACGCATTAAAAATTGACAACTACATCATCACTGCATGAAATTAAGAACATACACTGAAAGTGGAGGTGTGGAACAAGGAAGTAACAAACACATCACACTAAGCTTTAGTTCAATATAAGTTCCAATATAGTTTGGAAGTTCCAATTGCTATTAAATGGAGTATGCAATATATGGTAGACAAGTACTGTCTCTTTGGTAATTGACTTAGTCAAGCTTGAGTTGGCATCATGATTGACACTAACAATCAAGACAGTCGTCATACATTCCAGTCATCTGGTATGCCATTTATTAAGGCAGTGCTACTTACACTACAGATCCCACTGTTTGTTTTCAGTATCATTTTAACTCCTCCTTTGTACTCCCTTGCATTCATATCATAAGGATAGATCATGTATTCTTTCATTCCACTTAAGGAAAGCATATATGTTATGTTAGTACTATTTAATTTGTTAAGATACTAAATTCTTTGCATAACAATTGTTTCACTTGTCCATACATAGTTAGATTAATCTGGGAGAAAATCAAGGTTACACTTGATAGAGTTACACGCTACTAATTACTGTTATGATCAGCTTTAAATGTGTATATATATTTGAACGCCAGCCCAAGAGCAGATTTGAGTATAAATTATATTAGAGAATTATTGTAGCTGGTTACACATTAATTTTCATTGCAACAACTACTCATGCACTAGGAAAGGAAGCGAACTGACCAATTTTCATAATATAGTAATGGCCAGAATTGAGGAAACAGTGACAGTGAACTATGAATGGATTGATTGAATTACAATTGTAATTTTGTTTACCTTGAATTGAGGGGCCAGTGTCCATCTCAGCGACTCTTTCTTCGCGAGCATGTTGTTGTTGCATTTGAAATGTCTGCCAACTAGCCATTGGTACTCTTGATGGACTCAAAGTATTCTCATACACATTCACACGTTGGTCAGTCCTCTGTGGTAATCGACTGTAATTCTGCACTGCTACAGGGCTTTGAGCTTCTAGTCTTATAGAGTCAATTCTTTTAGCTATTTGTGTAGTTGGTGAAGGAATAATGACAACAGGAGTAGACAGATCTAGAGCCCTTCTTTTACGTGATCCTGATAAATCAAGCACTGATTGTTCTCTTATTGTATTTACAGGCGCTACTTGAGTTCTTATAACATCAATTTCTTCATCAGAATCTGTTCCACCTCTAGAAATCAACCGAATTGAAGCTGAACTGCCATCTGACTCGACCATCCTTCTTTTGTCAGGGCCATTAGGCGAGGAGGGGGATATGCGTGACCTCTCCTTAAAACTTCCCTTGCTAATAGCCGATTTGCTTGCCATATCTTTGCTACAACTGAGATCAGCAACACTTGATCAATGCACTATAAAGATCTAGTCGAAGGGAGAATACCTTTAATAGGGGAAAAAAATCCTAAAGACGGGGGAACTCCCAGCTGAGCCTGAGACTAACCCACGTGACCGTCACGAAAGGAAATCGATTAATTAATTAAATATATAGCAAAGCGTGACTGAGCGTGTTAGCCTTAACGATATTCATGACGATAAAAAATGATGTAGTTTAAATGTGTCTATTATGTTCCATGATCTCAGTCATCTAATGTACAGTGCCAAAATGACACAGCACTATTATAATTCCCAAATGATTATATTAGTACTATTGATACACATATATCTTCTATATTTTTAACATATAACATGTTACATCAATGGTGTTATGATACTAAACAATACATATTAATATGAATTGGGTATTTTGGTGATGCAATAACGGTCTGTGCATTAGCCTCCAAAAAGTGAATGATTACAATGAAATCATTATGATATTATGTATAAAAAATAATGCTGACAAGGAATATTAAAAGGATATATCATATAGCAACGATAGTGAGGGTATTTCAGATAGTACAGAGAAATTATAATGAATGTCCCAAAAACTTCCTAAATAGTATTCATTATCATGTACATATGAAATACAACTCACACTTAATGTATTACAACGAAACTATAATTCAGTTTATGGTAGAACATGTTGTTATAATAATTATTGTCTGTGATATAATAATGTTAGGTTGATCACAATTGACCAAGGTAATGTATGTTCTATTGAACATACAAGGTCTAATGATTCAGTTTTATCAAGAGAGCAAGTCATCATGACTGATTTCTAAGGACATGTCTTCTTAACACATTTTATACTATGTTAGAATTTGTTAATAATAATTATCACATGATATAGTATACAACATGTATATGTCATAACAGATAGATTTTAAGTTGTTAAGATTGTTAATCAAAATATTTATTAGCATCTTCATCTTCTTTGTCTACTTCAACAGAGAGCTGATACTCCTTTAGTTCAGCTAACACTTCAGCTATTTCAAAATGAACTTGTTGACATCTAGGATTGATAAAATATATTATGACAAATGTTCATATGTATTACATGTACATGTATATACATGTGTATATTTATACATGTACATATACACATGAAACTATATCTACATTACATCCAGTGTATGTGTATCACCTAAGTACAACAATACACTACTCCTTAAATAGTTACATCATTCATCATATTTTAGTATAGAATGGGTAATTTTTGGGATCATTTTTATGTACAAATACAAATTCATATTTACACACTAGATGATAGTATTCCAGGATAAAGCTGCCACAACTAATTAACTAAGAAGGAATAGGTACTGTTTTAAACTATGTTGGTATGACAAGCATTGTTACCAAAGTTACAACAAAATGCTTTAAAACATCTTGTTTATCTAGACTATTACACATGGATATTATAGTAATACTAGTAAGAACAATTACTATATAATTTGTGGCTATTAGAGACATTTTGTTTTACTCCAAGAAATTCCGAAGAAATGTAAATTTACAGGAAAACATGTATGACGATAATAAGGTATATAAAATAATAATACATTGTATAAATAATAATGTAGATGCTTATTTAATTGAGCATTGTGCAATTAGACTTCTTGGAATTGTTCACGAAAGTACACGTGGATGTATAAAAAAAGAGGTGTTACAAAATTTGCTGTGTCATTGTTTGTGGTCTAATATGCAGCTGTTCTATATTATCTCATGTACATGTATGTAAATGTACGTGTACATGTGTCGTTGCTATTATAATAGTAGAAGGATATGTAATTTTGCATACCATATAATGTTTTCGTAAAGGGAAATATCCAGTTGAACAAACATAGTATTCTCCATTACAAAGTGTCAATAGTGATTATAAATCAACAACAGACAAGCAAAACAGCCAGACAATATCCTGCAAACACTTTGTAATGTGTGATGTTTACATCCTGATTGTACTAAAACTAACTTCCAATTCATAATCATTTACCAAATAAGGTAATAACTTATAGTACTTACATGGTACTGTCTGTGTATGTAACTGATATTCAGGTATATATCATAAGAGTGTATAAAAGTAATCAACACACTTTCAGAAACTGTATACCTTATATGGCAATAATTTACACCAAATATAAATAACATATACTTAGAATGTAGGGAATGTATGATAGTTCTAAATATCACAAAAATGAGTATAGGCATAAGGTGATTTCCAGGATGTATAGTCATTTACCATATAAGGCAATAGTTTAGGGTGCATTAATTAATAAGTAACCAGAACTTGAATACATGTATGCTCATATGTCAAGAAAACTGACTAACTGACTAACTATATGACAGTTTGTGACACTATATGACAGTTTGTGACATTTTATGATTGAGGTTCAGTCAGGCATCAAAATTATGCATAAGTGAATATAACTATATTGATTACTATATAAGGTGTGGAAAACAATAAGATCATATTGTAAATATTGACATTAGCATTTTAAAACAACACTTAATAAGGTAACCTATTTATGCTGATTCATAATATGGTAATGTAATGTTAATCATTATAATTGAAGAGTATAATTGAGGGAGTTATATTGTAGTATTTCACTTAAGGATATATTGCTATAAATGGAGTCATTATAACCATAGACAGTCAATATAGATACATACATGTTTTCTGATCAGACTATACTCACAAGAATCTTTTTATCTTCCTTACTTGGCACAAAATTGTAACAGTTTACCCAAACACATTTGTAAATCACAATAACTAAGTTGTTATGGTTACATAAACTATACATCCTTTTAAGGTAATATTTTAATATGGGTAATTAATGCAGCTAAGTTTCTAAACACAATATAATGTTCCCACAACATGTATGTATAAACCTTATCATATTGTAAAGATAATATCTTCACAGAGTAGAATAATTAGCAGCCCCTCATAGAGAGATAGATAGAAAGGGAGAGATTAATGTATCAATACAGTTAGAATACAACACTGAACGCCTTTCCATTACAGCCTATGACAAAAATGTAATAACACTCCTAGAGTTTCTCCTTTGGTATTCTATTCCATTCTCTAACACATTAATCTCTTTTCTAGCAATATAGCATATTACAGAGGACTGCTACTTGTTCTGCTCTTTCAAGATTTACCATTCAGTAATAGACATATACATTGGATTACTAATACAATAAAACATTACAGTAAATATGCTAAAAATTTAACACAGTCAGAATTAATAAGAAATGCTTGGAATAGAAGTCTCCAAAAAATCAGAAAAGATGATTTCACTATTTCAAACTCTACAAGAACGAGAACCTAATCTAAATAGGAACAGTAAAATTAAGATGACATCACTCCATTTATGTAATGGTATTTTTGGTAGTTCATACATAACAATATCATGGCTTCTTTGTCTTGAACTCTCCTTTGATTGTCAAAACATCTCAGATATGTAAACCAAACGAATATAGGGATTTGTTAGTTGCAGTAGTATTCTGACATTCTATTAATGTATCCTAGCAACTGGACACAAGAAATAAGTATAATGGTGTATAGTGTTGCTATAGGCTACTGTCAATGTTTTGTTACACGTAGTTGGCAACTACGTGTAACAAAACATTGACAGTAGCCTATAGCAACACTATACACCATTATACTTATTTCTTGTGTCCATGCATGTTAGGTATGTTTCAACAGCTGCTAGATGTAAACATATTACAGGTGTGTCAAGCATGAGTGATCAAATATATATACATATAATTATATATTATATAATATATATGTATAATGACAGACACAATAAAGGTAAGAATCACAATATCTTTGATGTCCACTAGACCAGAACATGTTGTACTACTAGTTACAAATACAAAAATAATACTACCATAGCTACAATAATCCCTATGTTGTTTCATTTACATAACTGAATTTGATGTTGTTATTATATCAGTTGTTACATTTCTTATATTGTGCTCATATCATAATCTACCCTATATGTATTGTTATGATATCCACATTTCCTACTGGCATTAGAACAGGAAGTATGAAAGATTAGTCAGCATTTTAAGAATTGTGAAACAGTGCATACCATATGTTAATATACAATCCACTTGGCTACATGAAATTGTGCAATTGGGAATATAAACAAATGATAGGACCAACAATGTCTCTATAATACAAACAATAATAGTATTATATGAATGTGTTGTATGGTGACATAATATACAACTATATCATTATGTAGAAAATGAATGAATTGATGGATGAATGGATAGATGGATGGATGGATGGATGGATGTATAATAGACATATTCTTCAATGATACTATGAAGTCATTGCTCACAGTACATTAGTAATATATAATATTAATAATAAAATAATCCAAGTACAACTGTTACACATGTATCTTACAAGATATTGGATAACACACAAAATTATTAAAAGCTAATGCATATAATTAAATGAGGGCATTAGATACTTGATATAATAGAATATTAGATCCACAATACACATGTATAACACATGTACATATAACACATGTACATACACATGTATAACACATGTACATATAACACATGTATATATAGCACATGTACATACACATGTATAACACATGTACATACACATGTATAACACATGTACATATAACACATGTATATATAGCACATGTATATATAGCACATGTACATATACATGTATAACACATGTACATACACATGTATAATACATGTACATATAACACATGTATACATTATATGTACATGTATTACTATTGTCCATTAAGTTAATGTCTATTGATTATATCTTTGACTATGCAAATTACTCTAATGACTTCATTATGGTTTACTACACCAATATATATGTATCGTTATGATTATATACCTTATATATGGGTAATACACACTAACATTAATGTTACAATTAGAACATTATACAGAGCAATATGACTATATGACTATACTACACTACTTTAAGTTGGTATCTGTGTTTTGTATACTATTTTCAAGCTAACATTCTAAAAATAGAATCATGCTATTTATAGAATTTTACCTGTACTTGCTGCTTTCTAAATGTTGTAATGAAGCAATCAGTGTTTCCATCCATTGGACTGTAGTGCATAGATCAGTGGTATATGTAAAGTCATCATGACGAAGACTCTTTTGAAATTCTTTAGTCATTTCTTCAAAATTTGCAAAATTGTTAGCTTTCTAAGTAATATAAAAAGATAATATGAGAGAGAGAGAGAGAGAGAGAGAGAGAGAGAGAGAGAGAGAGAGAGAGAGAGAGAGAGAGAGAGAGAGAGAGAGAGAGTCGTGTTCATACCTGATTCTCTAACATTTCTATAACATCCTCATGTTGTTTTGAGATCATAGCCTCCTTCTTAGTCTATTAAGAATACAGTTATATCAAACAATATTGAATATTATAATATACCTGAAGGAAGATCTCTTTCTCAGCATGTTGTCGATCTTCAAATTCTTTAGTTGCTGAATGAATATTCTATAAAACAGCATTTAAGAAAGTAATAGGTTATCTTAATATCACATCACAAATATCTTCAAAACACAACTATACTCACCATTATAGTATTAGCACAAACACAGTCAAAGTATTAGAATTGATGTAGAAGTGTATCTGAATAATCCTTAAAAGGCTTTAGTTGATTCTAAATACATTATATGCCTAACTAGTGGTGTAGTTATGAAGTATAATATATTGGTTATGATGACATATATGTACTACACACTGTACATATATATATAATATGTATGTATGTATGTTGTATTAGAGTATGACTTTAATTATAAAATGCCATTGGTTATGAAGTACATGGTATATGTTAATGCAAATGTTAATACATAATAATATATAATAATATATATTAATATATAATAATATATATTAATATATAATAATATATATTAATATATAATAATATATATTAATATATAATAATATATAGTAATATATAATAATATATATTAATACATAATAATATATATTAATATATAATAATATATAATAATACATAATAATATATATTAATACATAATAATATATAATAATACATAATAATATATAATAATACATAATAATATATAATAATATATATTAATATATAATAATATATAGTAATATATAATAATATATAATAATACATAATAATATATATTAATACATAATAATATATAATAATACATAATAATATATAATAATACATAATAATATATAATAATATTATACATATTAGTTTGGATATGCCAGAGTAGTTACTGCAGATGTCAAAGACTCATCTTTGATTAAACATTTTTTATTAATATGATTACTTATTATTATTATTAGTTAGTTAGTTTTTTGTTTTTATACCTATCTTTACTCTAAACCTTTCCTTACCTACCTACTATACAGATATATATCTTACCAGTCATTATGAAATAACCACTGGTTATAAATTTTTACTAGTTATAGTTATAAAGTATAGTTTAAAACGGTACCTTACCATAATAATGACACCAATGAAGAGATTAGTGAAGATAAAATGACCCAGAAATAAAAACACCATTGTAAATATCTCACTACCTTTGAAGCCATGAAATGATAACTGTTCTTGTAAATCAGTCCAACCATCTGCCTATAAATAAAAGAATCTTCACAATGGAAGGTTGTGTTTGTCAAGCTTAAGTTACTTTAAAAATATTAAACCCTTGATTAAACTTTGACACTTTAATGTACACTGAAGTATGGTAACAATTCCTTAGTAATATTACATGTACATGATGTATGAAATAGAACATCCCTATAATTAGGATCATAATTACTGATTTGGTAATCAAACCAATTTACACAACATGAGTTACTTGTAGTTTGATATGAAAATAATAAAGATTAAAATTAATAATAGGGCTTTATTCAAAATAAGAGAGTTAGTTCTGTTTTGAATAAAGTGTGCTACTTACAGTAACAAAAATGAAAAGAGACAATAAACATTGGCCAAAATTGCCCCAATTTCTTTTGTCTCCATCCTCCTCATAACCAAAGAAGTAGTAACCAATGATAGCAAACAAGAACATGAGAATCATTAGAAGAAGTAACAAGTAGAACACCGAACTTTTAAATGTCTGAATGAGTGCGTTGACTAAAACTTGTAATCCACGAATAAAAGAAATAGATCGTAGTGTCCGTAAAGTTCGTAGTGCTACATATAAAAAATATTTGCAGTAATAATCTGATATCTAAATTGCCTGAGGGTCTTTAGTAGTCATAGCAACAAAGATAGTTAATAAACATATAGTCAACATAACTGCTTGACTTTTCTATTTTAGTTATTTCTAACTATTTCTATTATATTCGATATTTTAAATATATCCCATTATTACATCATCGTCTTTTTTTTGATTGCTTGAAAGACATAACTATAATTTTTATCTAGTTCACCTCTTATAACTTTGAGTACCATTAGCCCAGTCTGTCCAAAGTTAAGAGCCGTTAATATGCTCTGTACAGATGAAATCATTAATACACTAAAGTCAAAGAGATTGTAATAATTTTTCCAATAGCCGAGAGGTTCTGCATAAATCTTCATGACAAACTCCATTAGATAGATGCCCAAAAATATGTTATCAACTGCCATAAGAAACATTGGGATCTTTTCACTCAGAGAGGTTGTTTCCATGGCAATAGTAATTGCATTGAGAAATATAGTACCCATTATGAACCAATTAAAAACTGAACTCTACAAGAGATGAGAATAATTAACAATAATTATTTAATGAATAAATTTAGTGTTCAATGATTTATTTACAAATTTCAAGTACATATATACACTGCTCAGTCTGTGCAATTGTATTTTATAAATGCCTTAAATACATAATATTATAAAGTGCATACATTAAGTATATCAATAATTAATTACTATAAGTAACTAGTAATTAGAATAATAAAATGATATATACTGTGTCTGTTCGACTAGCAATATGTAGATGTCATAATGAAAGGAATTTAATTAAAGAGTCTAAACTTCTAAGATATTACAGCTGCAGACTAAGATTGACTATACTTTGTTCCATTTTGATTTTAACCCCTGACTCAGTGTTATATCTTAGGCTAGAAATAACTTAGAGTGAAATGGTTTATACCATTATTACATCTTAGAACTCTGCTTAAAATATGTAAAAATCAGAGCACTAGCCATTTAGAAAAGTTGTAAACTAGAAAAACCATATAATTTGAATGATGTTTTCACATTCCACCACGACATGACATTACATATAACTTCCACTGCGACATGACATTACATATAACTCCCACCACGACATGACATTACATATAACTTCCACCATGACATGACATTACATATAACTCCCACCACGACATGACATTACATATAACTTCCACCACGACATGACATTACATATAACTTCCACCATGACATGACATTACATATAACTCCCACCACGACATGACATTACATATAACTTCCACCACGACATGACATTACATATAACTTCCACCACGACATGACATTACATATAACTCCCACCACGACATGACATTACATATAACTTCCACCATGACATGACATTACATATAACTTCCACCACGACATGACATTACATATAACTTCCACCATGATATGACATTACATATAACTTCCACCACGACATGACATTACATATAACTTCCACCACGACATGACATTACATATAACTTCCACCATGACATGACATTACATATAACTCCCACCACGACATGACATTACATATAACTTCCACCATGACATGACATTACATATAACTTCCACCACGACATGACATTACATATAACTCCCACCACATTACATATAACTTCCACCATGACATTACATTACATATAACTTGTATACATTGACAAATTTTAGCACAACCATTCACTAGCTGCAGCAAAAATGTTTCTTACAGCGTAAGCATGTAAGACTAACAGCAAAGGAAACACTTCAATAAGATTTGTTAAAAAGGAGTAAGCTACAAGGTCAACATAAATTGATATCATCTTTTATTATTGAAATTCTACAAATTGAAGGCCTATTTTTTTATACTCACTTCCACAACTACATTGACAAAGGAATGAAAATTGGCATCTTTTCTCTGAGTCTGTTTGGTGACTTCAGTTGCTCTGACAAAATGAAGAGCCACACAGATAAGAGACAGAAAAATTAAGAATTAAAAGATTAAGAAAAACAAAAAAAAATAATATTCTGGCAAATAAATAATACAAACACAGCAAAGATAAAGAGAATAGTGTGTATTGTATAACTTTAATGTATTGACATGACTTATTTCAACAAATAAAGAAATAAACATGTTATAAACAGACTTATACAATAAACACTAACAAAGTTATTACATATTACTACTACATACAATGTTGTAGTTGACTCTTCAAGATAGCTGGTCAAATCTTGTTCCTCTGAATACATATTTCGCTCAGTGGGAAAAGAAGATAGAGTAAGCTATGATCTCACAGCTATAGTACTTAGTGACTGTCAATAATTAATTGCAGCTGCACTACTGTAGTACAAATTAAACTAAGTAAGTAAGTATACAATATTAATATAGTGTAACATTGTTAATGTAGTTGTACCATAATGATTGTGTGCATATTACATCCTGGGATAAGTATACTCTTTTGTAGGCACCACATTCAGCAGATTTTAGTTAAGACATCATACCATCATATATTGTGTGGTTAACTGACTATTAAATTACATTCAATTTATAATATAATTATACAATTCAAAATATGAAGTCAGCAAATCTTTTAATGATTTTTTGTGTTATTAAGAAGTAGACTGATGTCATACGAGTACCACTGTTCTTTCTTTGCTTGACACCATAGGCATGAACTCCAATGATTGTATATACTCCAGTCTTGTTATAATAGATAGGACTACCACTGTTACCACCATAAGTATCACATGTGTACCTCAGACGTTTATCAAGAACTTTAGCAAGAGGACAACTGGTACCATAGAGACACAATCTTCGAAAATCTGCAGGGTAGCCATAGATAAAGATAGTAGTTGTCCTAGTGGGAGGAGTCAGGTAAGTAAAGCTCATTGACACTGGAGAGGGAGTACTAACAATGATCCAACCAATATCATTTTCAGGATGAGGATTATTAATCCATGAACGAAGGATAATAGCACTTTCCCAATTATGAACTTGCCCTTTATTTGGATCACAGTCCTTTGCACGATGGATATTTAGATTGTAGTACCATCCACTATGGCCATGGATACAATGAGCTACAGTTAGAACAGTATTGTGAGATATAAATGTTCCAGTACATCCAACAGCTATACGTCCAATGGCTGTGAAAGGAAAATGATATGGAACCTGATGATGACGTTCATCACGTCCAATTATGGAACGTTTTTCTGCTAGATCCTCTAATGTGTCTTCTAGAACTTCACGAAATCCACGTGTGGGTAGTTCTGTAGGAAATTCACCTGGATTATGTGTGGGTAGTTCTGTAGGAAGTTTCCAAGGATTATGTGTGGGTAGTTCTGTAGGAAGTTTCCAAGGATTATGTGTGGGTAGTTCTGTAGGAGGATTACGTGTGGGTAGTTCTGTAGGAAATTCATCAATATCCTTTACTTCTTTGGTGTAGAAGAGATTCTCAACTTCCTCTAGAGACCCAGTGTATTCATATCCATCTTTTGTTACCATAACAAGTTGAAGACCCTCCAAGAATTCATGGGAGCTCTCAGGAGGTGAAGCTTTATTGCTGAATGTCACAGGCATACCAATAATGCTCTCTATAAGAGAGAACTGTATCTTTCGCCCTCCATGGTGTTGAGCCTTCATGGGTCTCCAAAGAAGAACAAAGCAGGTTAACACAAACAGATCTGTTGATGCCATTTAAAACTTGGAGAACAAGTGAAGTCCTTTGAACAGCTTGATGAGTGGAGAATGGCTCTGTGGTGGTTAGTTTGTTTTATATACTAATTAGTGGTGTCATGTTATGAAGATACTACAATGAAAAAGAGTATGAGTTATACAACATACTTCAGACTACCAGACTCCTTCATTGTATATGTTGCATACATTAGTCTAGAAAAGCTGGCACTAGGAATACTTCTGTCAATTACTCTCTCTGAGTAGTGGAAGCATCTCATTCTGATCTCTCTCTCTCTCTCTCTCTCTCTCTCTCTTACCTTCTTCATAACCCCATTGAGTTGTCCAAAACATTCACCATCCAAAGTTTATACCAAAACAGCTGTAAATATTTGCCAAGCTGAGCTATTCTCTTTAGATTGTTTTCTATTGTTGTCTCAAGCAAAGGCACATCCCTCTAGCTGTTACTGTGTTGTTGCTGTTATTGTTACATAAGGATGCCTTCACATTTAACACCAAATGGCAATGGTCTTTTATCCAAACCTAAAATAATTGTAATCTGGTGATGATATCTCAACATCAGATAGCACACTTGACTGCCAATCAAATAGTCTTCTGGACTTTACCTATCATTGTTGGCATTTACTCAAGAAAAAGGGCTTGAACTCACGTTATGGGGATAGAGAATCACATCAGCTGACTTTACACCATTGTCAACAACCAAGAGTTAGTAAAACACCTCCCTGCTGGTCAAACATCAAGAGCACTCTATCCCCTTCCTTCTTCCAAACTAATTTTGAGTAAGTGAAAAGACACTTAATTTTTCCTGATTTAAATACAATGAAAATCATCTTGTTGTAGTTTCATTTTCATCCTAAAGTTACGCACAATGACCTCACATATATCAAGCTTCTCTGGACTGATAAGCATTACATGAACCTAAGGTTATCCAAATTTTTAACTCTTTCTTTCCAAGTTTTTAATTGCATTCTCTCACATTGGCAAAAGCTGCACATTGTGAATTGATTGCCTTATGCTTGTCTGGAAGAACAAAAAGAACTGTTATAAAATTAGATAGAAGGAACAAAAAATAATGATGAAGAGTATTTAGGTAAGGATTTTTATTTTTTGTAACATAAAAGGAACATAATGATATTTACATTAGTAATATGAAACTAACACAATAAAACAAATATTTTGACACAAGCAGACAACTATACTATTTAGTGTCATGCTCAATATCAAGAATTGTCAAACATAGTTATCATCTATTGCATTTATTTTTGGAATAGTACATGTAAGGTACATCCATAATAGACAGGAGTTACACTGTATCCATTCAACAGTTTCTTTAAAACAGTCTCCACAATCTTTTGCATATTTTTTACAAGTGTTTTCTTAGCTATATTAATTTGTAATTGATTTGGTTTTGACATAGTTTCACAATTTTTATTTAATGACAGTTTAATTTTAACTGGTAAAGACTTTTTAGATATATATCGTGTGATAGCTTTTATGACTGTGATTGATGCTTAAAGGTGCTTGTTAGCTGTAGATATGGCATGAAGTCTGTACAATATTCACCATTATAGTTCTAGTTAATAAAGTTTACTAATAAAGGATGTGGGAAATACAATGAAGGGAATGGATCAATGGACTTACTTCACATTTGATGTATTACTAGGAATATTGTACCCTATTTAAAGAAGTATGGTCATAATCCTTTTAACACGAGAGGTAATAGATGGTTATTTTTAACCCTTTAGTAATTGATTATATTTTTTAGCCAATTGATGCCAAGTCACTTATCAAATTGAATTTTTATAAAAATTCAGAAGGTATTACATCTTTAATCAATATGGGTGTGGTTTAATTCAGTAATGATTTCATGACATGTCAATATCATTGTCTAATCACCTTCAAAGTCTTTAATAAAAATAGTCACATTGTTACTATAATATAGTAACAATGTGACTATTATTTTTACAGAGGAAGAGATGTTAACACTGAGGCATATTATGCCTCAGTGTTAACATCTCTTCCTCTGTTTCTGTAGGTAATTGAGAGATTGACACTGACAATGTTAAGACAAGTGACATAATAACTATACAGGTAATTATCATAATTACTTTAAAATTAGTAGGGTCATCCCCAATGTTGTTACATAGGACCCAACTGCACTTAAAAATTTTAAAATTTCAAGTTTTCATTACATGAAGAACAACTATAGATGAAGAAGGTATGAACATTGTATTAGATTATAATATTGTGACTGAGTCTAACAAAAAGGATTTTATCATGTAAAAGATTTCAAACAGAAATTTGCATGTAAATAGTAGGTACATGTCTGTCTTAAATTTACTAAATTTGTTATGTAGGAAACAAAACACCTTCATAACAAATTTTGTAGACTTCCTATTGCATAGTAACTGTTTATATTCAAAGTTTATTGAAAATTTTGTGCAATAAGACTCTTTTTTCACACTGTCTAGTACTGTTATGTCTGTGTTTGTAATGAACAATGTTTTTATATTAACCATTTGGAACTAAAAGAGCTAGAACAGATCCTAAATATTGTTTACAAGTCATTAATCCTGAGGCTAGACTTCCTTTAAAAGGACTTTATGAAGAATATAAAACTCTTATAAGATAGTGTCTGGACCCATATGTGTCCATTGTGTAACCATTTGTCCATTATTCCATTTGTCAGACTAAGTCTTATAAGTAGCATAGACTTTTCAGACTGAGTCTTATAACCGATATAAACTTTTCAGACTGAGTCTTTTCTATAGCTACAAAGAATAGACAAAGTTATAGAAAACCTGAGAGGAATGAGACTGAGGATGAATTAAGAAATAGTAAAGTGATGAAAGTCATTGAACAAAGGTACTATTAAAGAACACAAACAACTTTGTGATAAATATTGCAGTACATTGATAATACTGCATCTTCAAGTACTATAATAATTATTATTAGTAGTAGTATTATAATTATGTTTGTTATTGTCCATTAGTAAAGACAAGACATATCGTCCTTATTGATATCGTCCTATAGGATAACGTTATCAAGACATATCCTTACAAGATATCAACAATCTGGACGATATCCATACAGATCAGATAGACTACATAATCACTGTCAACTTTCAACTCAAACATCTTACTCTCTCTACATATGTAGTAAACTAAGTGACACTTGATTCTCATGTAACACATTAACATGTTTAAATGGCAAACCTACAGTTTTTAATTCATGGCTAAAATTTATAAAACGTAAAGTTTGTCAATAAAATTAAAACTGTAATGCGTCCATTAAAAGATGATATATTTAAAATGTAGAATTTTTTTGAAGCTAGCACTGACAGATCTAGGTTCATTTAGCTAGTGGGCTAAACTAGATAGCTGTCTCCTTCATACATACACTAGTTTCACTAATTCATAATATAAACACATGTGCAACCATATTGTTATAGAAAAAGCCTGAGACCACTACTGTCTAGTTTGGAAGTTTCTGATAGAAATATATTATACCTTTTATTGTATATAGACATTGCTATATTTCTTTCTACTAACAACTTGTAGAATGTTAAAAATACTTGTATAATTATTTTGAAGATTTTAATTAGATATTAATCAAATCAATTAAAAATCAATTAAAAATCAATTAATGTTGCTCACGCGTGTAGTTTTTTCCCGCCAAATTTGTCACGGGTTTGTGTCGACTGCTTGTCAAATTGAAGCATGACGAGATTTCTTGATAGTATATTTAAAGTACTCCATTTTGCATACTTTTATTATCAGGTGAGTTATCTCTCCATCCATCCATCCATCTCACATCTGTTCTGCTGTTGTTACAAATAACTCTCTCTTTCTCTGTCTATGTTCTCTAGGACATCTCATCGATGGATCATCTCATACTTCGTTGGATCAACTCGCCTCATCGTTGGATAACCTCTCGTCGCTGGATCATCTTTTTTTTATTTTAGTTATGTCATCTTTATCTGTTTTCTTTTCTTTTTTGTTCTTTAACTTTTATTTTATTTTTTAATTTTGTCAATTGATTTTTTGAATTAAAAAAAAACCTCTTCTCTCTTCGTTTCTACAGGACTCAACTGTTCTTTTCTTGTGTTCTCTGGTGTTCTTGACTGTTCTTCTCTGATGTTCTTGACTGTTCTTCTCTGGTGTTCTCTGATGTTATTAACTGTTCTTCTCTGGTGTTCTCGTGTCTATTCTGATGTTCTCTGGATGTAAAAGATGAGTCGCTCTCCTGCCTGGTCTCTTCTGTCTTCCTTCAAGCCTTCTTTCCTCTTCTTTTAATTTTTTTTTTAATTTTATTTTGGGCTATTCAGCCCATACACTATACACACACTCATACAAACTCTATTAATTATCTCCTCCCTGCCGCCTGGCGGCCTAAAAAAAATTTTTTTTTAATATCCTAGGCCGCCAGGTGGCGGGGAGGAGCTCTGATCTTCTAGGGTGCGTGTGTGTGTGCTGTGTGTGTGTGTGTGTGTTGATGGCCCCTTTTCACTTCCTCTGTCTCTCTTCATCTCTATCCATTCATTGTCTCTACTAGTTTAGTTACTTTTTTCTTTCCTTGCAGGAGCAGCACTGGTGAAGAAGGTGAGCTCTCTATCCATCCATTCATCCATCTTTAGTAATCCAGTTGTTACAACTAACTCTCTCTTTCTTTCTCTATGTTCTCTACTTGTGGAGTGACTGGACTCTTGGGGACTTTCAACTACTGAAACTGTCTTATTTTAATTTATTGTTTGTTTGTTTTCTTTCTTTTTTATTGTAATTTTTTCATGTTTAAAGTAGTTTATTAGTATATTGTTTTAATTTATTATATTGAACTTCTCAAAAAAACATTTTTACTAAAACTTATTCAAGTCAATTATCTTAATTTTAGTTATTGTTTAAGTTGATTGCTAATCACCAACTTTGAAATTTCAAGGTGACATTCTAGATTTAATATAACTTTGAAAATTGAATTAGTTACAATCATACTGAATTTAATCTTTTTACAACTATTGTATTAGTCAGTATAACTAATTTTAACATTTCTTTAGATCATATTATCATTCATATTTTTTTAACAAAAACCTAAATTATTTAATTAAAAATCTTTTTTTAATAATTAATTTAAAAACCTATTAAAGTATTTTGCTATTCTTGTAAGCGTTTTGCTGTACGCTCGTGCTACTGTCATATTTTCCCGCCATAATGACAGGTCACGCGTTTGCTGTTCCTCTCTAGTCGCGTGCTGATGATATAGTAACGGTTCTCTGGAAACCTTTTTTCATTGGACTCTTTACCTATTTGAAATTTTAATTTCTGTTTCAATGTTAATTTTAATCAAGTTCTTTTTAGACAATTATTTTTATTCTGGCTTTTAATTGTTAAAATAATTATTTACCATTTAACTTGTTTGTTGTATGTTTATTGTATGTTTACAATGTTCAGTACTCTCACAAGATATCAAGAAACTGGATGAGATCCATACAGATCAGAGAGACTGAACAATTGCTGTCACCTTCTAACACAAAGATCTTCCTCTCTGTATTATAAGTGCTACTACTTGATGATATATACTAGTAGCAATAGATTAACATGTAATGCAGTGACATGTCTAAATGACAAATATACAATTTTTATTTATGGTAAATATAAAAATGGCAAAAAGTTTGGCAATAAAACAGTTTTAATTGGAATTGTATTAAATGATACATTTAAAGTACAGACAATGTTAGGTATTTTATGGTCAGTGGATTGGGTGTGGCCAAATGATGTTGTACTCTGATACTGGTGGTAAGACAGATGTCTCGACTTGATGATACACACAACATGTCTTAAGGTTATCTTCTAGACTAAATGAACCAGTACAGTCTAGACAGTGGTAGGATTTGTCACTAGTGTAATGAGAATAAATATGATATTAAGTCATAATGTTACAATCAGTACTAGTTACATGATGACATAGAGGACACTGGAAAGCATCTAGTTTTAAGGGACAATGATTATTGACATGATCAGTTAATACAGTTGAGTTAACACATGTCCTCTTACAGCTATTTACAAGATAACAGAGTTTTGTGTTAGATGACATATTCAGTGAGAACCACACATGGTATATAGGATAATAATAATAATTAATTAGAGCTCCACCTACTACTTAAGAGTATTATTAATAATTAACTAATAAATCAATGGAATGTCTAGATAATTCACTTGCTACAACAATTTTATTGACTTGTAGCCATTAAATATGTTTATACTGTCATTACTATATTCATTTAGTAGTTATATATCTCTGCATTCAAACATTTTACTTTCAACAAAATTAATGAAACCAGTCTACATGAAATATTAAAATACACAAAGCTTTGATCTTCAGAGAATAATACAATTAGTCTTTAAATTTTGTATTACCTTTATTCCATTCCAGTGTCCTCGACGTTACAGTACCATCACCATGACGACAAGCATATCTCCCAGCATGAGTCTCTGCATCAATTTTATATCGTATTGTCTCACGTACATAAGGAATTAACTTCATATTGACCTCATCTCTATCTTCTGCTGTAGTATACACACATATCACTTTAATGTTTGGGTCTGAAGAATTTGGGTTGACATTCATTGTTGAGACTTTAACTACAGTAGCTCCAGTTCACCAGATACTACTACAGCCTGACTTATTGTCTCCCAGATCCGATCAGTACAAGAGATGAGTTTGAAGATCAACTGTTTGCCTAATGTTGATCCTTTGGCATTGTAGTGAGCTGGATAAATCCAGTAATTAGCAAATACCTCTGTGGGTTTGGCGGAACTTTGGCCATCTTAGGTCTTTAATTTTTAACCTCTTTTCAACTGTCGCAGTGTCAATATGGGTAAAAGCAGCATTAGAAAGACAAATTGTAAGTTTAATATACAAAGATGACCAAGTCTAGAAGTAGTTAGATTATGTTCCCATTTTAGGTTCCATTTCTTTCTCTTTTAATAAGATACCTCACTTGTAAAGAATGGTCCACAATATTAAAGAAGGCAGCAGCTGCTGCTAAGGGTGAAAGATCAGAATTCAAATGACTTTCATTTAATTGTTGTAGGTCAGTACATATAATACAACTGGTTTGATAATATTGTGTGTCTAGTTTGTCTCTTCAATCATTTGAACATCCTTTGTGTACATCTGATGGAGTAGTATTTGATCTGATGTAAGTAGATATGAAATGGATGAATGGGTGAATAGATGGATAGATGGACAGATCCAATGGACAGACAGACAGAAGGATGGATAAATAGATGGTTGGTTGAGTAGATGGGTGGAAAGATGTGGGAAATACAATGAAAGGAATGATCAATGGACTTACTTCACATTAGATGTATTACTAGGAACATTGTACCCTATTTAAAGAAGTATGGTCATAATCCTTTTAACAGGAGAGGTAATATATAGTTATTTTTAACCCTTTAGTAAATGATTATATTAATATAGCCAATTGATGCCAAGTCACTTGTCAAATTGACGCTCCAGCCAGGATTACCTCGTCTTCGGACAACAGTTAATATTTATATTATTTACATTTTTAAGTGTCTAGGTAGTCTACAAACAAACACCATACTTTAATGTGAAATTAATAACATTGTTTTTTGTGTTACTTTTTATTTATGAAATAAATACATTTACATGTATTTGCTGTCACAGTCAATCATTATTCTTCATTATTGTTTGTTCCTTCCATCCATCGAACAATATAACAGTTCCTTTAGGTCTGCTCACGTGAATGAATGCTATAGAAGCTTGAGAGAAGGGGTTAAAAATTTGGGTAACTTTTCCGTCTAATGGCTGCCACGCAGACCTGGACTGCTACAGGGAGCTCTTTTATCATATTTAATTTTGGTGGGCAGCTAAAACTGATAATATTAAAAGAAGGAATTGACAAAACTACTCAAGAATTCTACTACTAAATTCTTATCTCAGTTCATTAGCACATGAATGGGAAATTAGTCAGCCATTATGCACCATAAAAACGAATAACATAATGAGTTAAAATGTAGTACCAGGTGGTCATACGAGTACCACTGTTTGTTCCTTGATAGACACCATAAGCATGTACTCCAATGATTGTGTACCTACCATTTCTGTTATAGTAGACACCACTACCACTGTTACCACCATAAGTATCACATGTGTACTTCAGACGTTTAGATTCAACTATAGCAAGAGGACAATTGGTACCATAGAGACACCAATCTGGGCGTCTTGTTGTTGGAAGATCTGCTGGGTAACCATAGATAAAGATAGTTGTTGAAGTAACTGGAGGAGTCATAAAAGTAAAGCTCATTGACACTAAAGAGGGAGTATCAACAATGATCCACCCAATGTCATTTTCAGGGATACGATCGTTAATCCATGCAGCAAGGGTAACAGCAACATTCCAAGTGTGCTTTGTCCCTTGATCTGGATCACAGTCCTTTGCACGATACACATCCAAACGAGAATACCATCCACTCCTACCATAGACACAATGGCCAGCAGTCAGAACAGTCTTTGGAGCTATAAATGTTCCAGTACATCCGAGAGCAACACGTCCAATAGCTGTATAAGGAAAACTGTTTGGAACTTGTTTTTGACGTTGGTCGGTTCCAATGACAGAACGTTTCTCAGCTAGATCCTCCAGTGAATCTTCTAGAACCTTACGAAAATCATTGTTAGCATGTGTAAGTACATCCTCATCTTGAGATATATCATGAGGATGTGAGGGCATTTTCTCATCTTGAGATTTATCATGAGAGTGTGTGGGAAGTTCCTCATTTTCATCATCTTTATCTTCTTTTGTGTAGAAGAGATTCTCCACCTCTTCTAGTGATCCGGTATATTCATATCCATCTTTGGTCACCATAACGAGTCAAAGACCCTCCAGGAATTCATCTGTACCCTCAGGAGGTGCAGGTTTGTTGCTGAATTGGACAGGCAGACCAATGATGTTCTTTATAGGAGAGAACTGAATTTTTTTCCATCCATTTTTAGCAGGTCCAGCGTCTATGGACTTCCAAATGAGAACAGAGCTAGTCAACACAAAAAGGATCAATACCTTCATTGTAACTTAAAACTTGCAAAGAAGTTAATGATAAGTTAATAGCATTGGTTGCAACAGCAGTGCTTAATTTTCTATAGTTGATCTCCATTTATATACTCTTCTGATATTGTCATGAATAGTACCATGTTGTCATGGTAACAACATGTTTCAATAGTATAGTGTTGTAGTTGATTTGATTGAGATATTATTAGTACTATGAAACTTATCAATCACAAATGACCCCACAAACCGTAGCCCTAGGCTACTAGGTTACTCAGTAGTTATGGTAATAATTTATTCATAAGCATTTAAAAGAGTATAACTTTGGAATAAAGAACATCTCTATAATACCGAGGGATACTTTTGTTTGGTCACAATTAATGAAGTCAGATTAGAATGTTCCTGACTGTATTACATGTCAATGAACAATCCAGACTACCGCTAAATTGGCAAACATGCTTGATTGATATACAATGTAACATGTAAAGTTTTCTTGACTATCAATGAAGTAGAATCCATAAAGTGACTGACATTATGTTTTACCCCATTAATAGTATGTCTGTTGTCTTGTTCAGTAAGTTAATTACGTAAATTTACACCAGTCTAACAGTTTTCAAGATTAGCTTTGTGATGACTTCAGTTATTGTCCTCCAAATTAATACTATGTCTGTTAACTTGTTCAGTAAGTTAATTATGCAATTCACATTAGACTAAGATTAACTTTGTGTTAACTTATTGTACTCCAAAGTAACAAGGCTTTTTTATGTTATTTAAGTTACATAACATTAACATACATTCTCTAACTTAATTGTTAACATCAAGTAATTAAAGAATTATGTATTTTAAATATATTTATAATTATGTGAACTATATGTATATACAAAACATACAGTACATATTATATATATTTGACATATAGTCATTGTAGAATATAGAACATTATATATTATATGTACATCACATGTATGTCTATACTTCATTTATTACTGAATGAATATGGCTTGTACAGTAAATATGATAGACTAAACATGTCAACTAGAGTCATATTTCAAGCTAATGTATATATATTATGTACATTACTACATTGTAAATGAATATGTTACTATAAATGAACTAATTTGTACCTTACATGGGTGTATTACTATGGAATCTAGAATTCATGTGAATTACTCACGGTATAATTTGATACTTTGTAATTGTACAACATACCAACAAATGGTCTGATGATTCCATAAATTCTAGATTCAATGTAATCCACTGATGCATGTAAGCTACAAATTGTTCGTTGTAATAATTAATTAGTTTTGAAGTGAAATAAAGTTGTGAGATGTATATTATACATCTCACTCATTTTATTTAATATTCTTGTAATGGATGAGCATTCTATCTTAATTTGACTAACTTGAAAGGATACTGACATGGAGTACCAAAACATTAACAAACTACATGTATAGTAAAAAAGAGATAAAGACAAAAGGAAAAGATGTAGTGCTTGTAGATGAAAGAGAAGAAAGACACACACACCAAGTAATTAACAAATCACATATCTTAAATATATTTATAATTATGTCAACTATATGTATATACAAAACATACAGTACATATTATATATATTTAACATATAGTCATTGTAGAATATAGAACATTATATATTATATGTACAGAAGCCAAGGATGGACATTCTAATTCCTATATCATATTTTAATCAAATGGGGCTATACGGAGTTGGAACGTCCATCCTCAGCTTCGATAAATAACAGTCCTACAATATGCAACCAAAATCAAGAAACTAACCAACTAGAAACATCTCATTGATGTTTGATTCTAAAAGATGGCTTGTGGTACTCATGCTTTGCATTTTATTAAGTAACAAGAAAAGCCTAGAAATGGCACACATGCAAGTAATGGATAAGGAATAAGAAATTGGAACTCATCAATTGTGTCATTAATTGGAATTTTAAGATATGTGAAGAGCACAGAAGAAATAAGAATTGGAATGTCTGTCCTCGGCTTCAGTATATATGTACATGATATGTATGTCTAAGACTATATTTATTAGTGATGACCAGTATTATAACACTGTTATCACACTGGTTGCTATGGCAATGTCTTAGCAATAGACAGAAATGGATATGTAGACAGATGATGGTATTATGTTTACTGAGTAAAATTGTTGTGGTGAATCTGTAGTGGTAACAGCTGTTCTTAGAAGCCATTTGGTAATTATCAGGTATCTGGTAGGAGTGTCTATATATAGGTATGGTCCAGATTGTCCATTGAAAAGTGTTGACAGAAAATAACATATATATTTAGACTAGCTATGATATATTCATTTAACAATTACACAGGAAATCACATGTAAGTGCATCAGAAATACAACAAATGTTATCTCATTCTACATTTTACATGTCAATACATACCAATATTTCAAGCAATTTTCTACTTTAATATAATTTATATGATATTTATTAATACAATACAATGAATATAGGAACAACAACCCTGCTGTTGATAATTTATGTAAATACAAACTAAATTTTAGATTCTAATAATAATGCTGTTTGTGTCTTATTAGACATCATTAGTATAATGTACCATTATATCAGTGGAGTTATAAACACCATTATACAACATAATGCTTCAAAGAATAAATATGATAGCCAATATTAATGTTTCAACTAGTTACAAGCTTACAGTTAATATATATATATATATATATATATATGTATATTATACATTTCACAATTTTTTGTAACACTCTGGTACAGATGAGCATTCCATCTTTTTTGATAAGCTCAAAATGATATTGAGCTACATAGAGTACCAAAATATCAACAAACTACATGTATAGAAAGGAGTCTCAGAGAAAATGATAAGGGAAAGAGAAAAAGCAGTACATGTAGATGAAATAGAAGGGAAGGGAGATACATGCGTTATTGTATGTACCTTTTCTATTCTTCCCTTTATCTATCAATCTTATCTGACTTGTCCATCTACACTATGTACATGTAAAATCTTGTTTCTAGATCTGTTGTCTAATGAACTTATCTAAATAAGAAATTATACCAATATAATATAAAGAGTGGAGTTAGTAGACATTCTTGTGTATAAATATGATTATGACATCATAATTTGTAATGTTGTATTAAAGATTAATAATTCAAGTTATAAAATCTATATTATATATATAGACTTATTTATCTATTCATTCTATCTGTCTACTAATCATTAATCTATCCTCCAGCTGTCAGTCCATCAATTACATATAATTACTCTACTTATCATCTATATTAATCTATATTAAAACTGAATCACATAATAGACAGTAATAGTGTATAGTATATCATCACCTGAGTATACTAATTAAAATGTCTTGAGATAACTATTATGAAACGAGTTCATATCCTTTAATGGACATAAATGGCAAAACTGTTTATATAACTACATAATGACAAGCCCTCATGTACAAGACTAACATCTATAATACTATTTGTGATTTATAAACCTTCAATAGAGCAATCTGATTAGTCAGTTGACTATATACATACTAAAATTAGTTTAATATAGGCAATATCTGGTATGTTTTTACAATGTTTAATTTATAACAAATCTGAAAACATAATTCTATTAAGTAAGTAGCTTTAATCTTAAACAATAATTAACCTAAATAATTAAAATAGTGTAACATTCCTAAAAGTTAATCAAGCTTTGCCTATTGTTTGACAGTTTGAATTGGCCTAATTGTTATAGTGTAATATAGTTTCATTAATTCAATCTAATCCTAATTCTATATCTAACTTACCACAAAACCAAAACTAATCTAACTCAACATAAACTAACCCAGTTAGTTCAGTAGAAAAGTATCCATTATGCATGAGAGATTGAGAGTTCATATTGAGTTAGACTAGTTTTGACTCATATTAGTCTTACATCAATAATGAATCTGTAGTAACAAATACCTTAATTAAAATGACAAAATGCTATTTTAAGTGTAGGATCTCCAAAGTCTAGCTTCAGCTATATCAGTACATAGATAGTCAATGTTTTACTCTCATTGGCTATAATATTGTGTATGATATGTATTGTATACAGTATGTACTATGTATGATATCTATATAGCTAAAATGTATCAACTAGATCGATCTACTTGACACATTTTAGCTATAAAGTTAATATGATTACTTACGTGAATAAAATGATGACTGTCTTGGATATTTAAATCCATTATGAAACAGTTGTACATTCACTCTTCCTATCTTTCTTAGTCTAGGTGTAACACATAATACTTGTCTTTGACTAACATAGACACCATCCACTTTAATACCATCAAATAAACAATATAACTTATCAGTAGATTTAATATAAGTGGGTCCAGTTAGTATTACTGGTACACCACCTAATATATGACCATACCATGGATTGAGTTGAAGAGCACCTATTAGTAACAATAATGAGAGATAAATGAGTTTATTTGTCTAACCTGTATTGATAATGTTTAGATTCATTCCTGTTAAGTATGTATATCCTTCTGCACTGAGAAAAAAAATAGTATTTCATACTTCCATATCCACTTACACTAAGACCAGCACTAATATTATTACCATGAATAGGTTCCCAATCCCAGTTATAAGGTTTATCATCTAATAGAACATCAGTTGTGTTAGTTGTTGCTATTTGAATGTAATGATGATCAACAAAGTCAGTCAATGAAGTGTTCAGTGGTACATAGATCACTTTATTAATGTACTGTTCTATGGGTGGTATCACACTCAGGGTTTTATGGAGGTATGAAAAGTTATAATAGGAGTCTCTTACATGACCTTCTGAAACAAGTTGAGATACAAGTATTGGCTTATCAGATTCAATGGTACAATAGGTAACTGGATCAATGTAAGTATTTGTAAAGTTTCAGTCACAGGGAAACAACAAAAATGTCATAATAATTAATGTATTGTTACATGTTTCAATGATAGTAGTTTCTTCTTCAGTGTCCACAATTTTTGTATAGTACTGCACTGATGCTACATGAAATGGTAAAAGGAAAAACTCTTTACCCCAAGTCACCATTAGAGGGATTTGCACTGTAACATAATCACAAAACCACCACTGCCACCATCAGTGTTGTGAAAAAAACACATTCAACCATAATTGTTGATTTGACACTATACCACACTATGTCCACCGATAACTGTTAAAAGTTTATTTGAAATAATTTGAGTACCAGTTAAATCATTAGTATTCATCATTGACGTCATAGTCCACAGACATCACAACAACTGATATAGGAGTGTTGTCATCATTAGAATAGATATGAATTCCTTTGAATCGTTCTGAATAATTTCCATGATGTGGTTCAACATTATCAGGTAGTATTACAAGAGCAGGACTATTAACAGATACATTACCAGTGTAGTACCAACCTGTACTATTGTGGTTCCACACAATACCTAACTCTACTGTGAAGGTAACTGGTTGGACTGATAATGTAGTAATGGTGAGTTCTCTTGTATAGTGCCAACTTGACCTCAGTATACCAACATAGAAATGAACTCCATATGTAGAAAGCTGACCATTGGTTATCTTAGTAATAATGTACTCATAATAGGTTATCAATAATATATTCCTAGTATAATGCTGACAAGTTTATACAAATTACAATAACATTATATAAGTGGTCTAGAGTGTTTATTAGTTGATTATTAAAATGATAAATAACAAAATTCAAATCAATCTACATAAAGTCTAATATAATAGAACTAACTACAATATATAGTGTACTGGTATTGTATGTCAAAGTATATGTTAACTAGTTTGACTATATAACCCTCTCCCTCAATAGAGTAACTAAAATCTAATTGTGTTCTTGTGGTTCATTTTGCATTAAAAAGTTGAGAAGATCAATATGTCTTGTTATAAGTTCAAATTTAAAGTTTAAATTTATGTTTGGTAGTAAATACAATATATCACATTTATAATATATGTATATCTGTTGTTATTATTAAATAGTGAGTGTGATAGCAATGATACAGCAATGATATATTCAACTGTTATATATTGAACATACAATATGAACAGTTTACATGCTATGTCAGCAGAACTAACCATAAATTACTGTTGTAATTGTCAAGAAATAACATAAAATATGAAGAAATTATGTGACAATCATTGTTTGTTCAAAAATTGAAGATAAATGAAAATGAAGCACAAAAAATAGCAAATTTCATATTTTTTATTTAACTTGTAAATATACAAAAGCAATTATAATTAAGTACAAAACAACACTACACTCTTATTTGTTCATATATAATGTAACTGCTATATATTGAAGATACAATATGTTTAGAACAGTTTATATGCTCTGCCAGCACAACTAACCATAAATTACTGCAGCGACTGTCAATAATTAACATAAAATATGAAGAAATTATGTAACAATCATTGTTTATTTAAAAATTGAAAATAAATGAAGATACAGCAAAAAATAACAAATATCAAAGTTCTTTATATAACTTGTAATTAAGTACAAAACAACACTACAGTCTTTAAATGTAATGTATTTATTGTTAATCACTTTTGTCTAATTGTTCTGACAATTGATCACTCATTTCAAGTTTCTCTAGATCTTTAGAGTCGAAAGACATTTTAGTGGTCTTCTTTTTCAGCACCAGTACTACCACTAAAACTATTATCACTACAACAAGTAGTAGTACTCCAAGACCTACTACAACTCCAACAGCAACGACAAAATTATTATCATCAGTTGATTGTTGTATTGTAGGAGCTAATACAATATAAGTATGAGAACAATTGATATTATCAACTATAATAACTAATAATTTATCATGTAAGAATTTTTTTTATTCTGACTTACTTGTCACTTCATTCTTGCAAGACTCTCCCATAAATCCAGGTAAACAATGACAGCTATAATTCCTACCATGAGGTTGACATGTGCCACCATTACAAGGATTAGGATCACAGGGTGTATGAACTACTAACAATTAATAAATTTATTTTGTTATGATAACAGTGAGTCCTCACCAGTAGTATTACAACTGTCTCCTTCATATCCTTCTTCACAAACACACATATTAGTATCCACACAAGATCCATGAACACATGGTGGATTACATGTACCTAATGTCTGGTCATGTGAGGAAATTTTTTTATTCTGACTTACTTGTCACTTCATTCTTGCAAGACTCTCCTATAAATCCAGGTAAACAATGACAGCTATAATTCCTACCATGAGGTTGACATGTACCACCATTACAAGGGTTAGGATCACAGGGTGTATGAACTACTAACAATTAATAAATTTATTTTGTTCATAATAACAGTGAATCCTCACCAGTAGTATTACAACTGTCTCCTTCATATCCTTCTTCACAAACACACATATTAGTATCCACACAAGATCCATGAACACATGGTGGATTACATGTACCTAATGTCTGGTCATGTGAGGAAAATTTTTTATTCTGACTTACTTGTCACTTCATTCTTGCAAGACTCTCCCATAAATCCAGGTAAACAATGACAGCTATAATTCCTACCATGAGGTTGACATGTACCATCATTACAAGGATTAGGATCACAGGGTGTATGAACTACTAACAATTAATAAATTTATTTTGTTATGATAACAGTGAGTCCTCACCAGTAGTATTACAACTGTCTCCTTCATATCCTTCTTCACAAACACACATATTAGTATCCACACAAGATCCATGAACACATGGTGGATTACATGTACCTAATGTCTGGTCATGTGAGGAAAATTTTTTATTCTGACTTACTTGTCACTTCATTCTTGCAAGACTCTCCTATAAATCCAGGTAAACAATGACAGCTATAATTCCTACCATGAGGTTGACATGTACCACCATTACAAGGATTAGGATCACAGGGTGTATGAACTACTAACAATTAATAAATTTATTTTGTTATGATAACAGTGAGTCCTCACCAGTAGTATTACAACTGTCTCCTTCATATCCTTCTTCACAAACACACATATTAGTATCCACACAAGATCCATGAACACATGGTGGATTACATGTAACTAATGTCTGGTCATGTGAGGAAAATTTTTTATTCTGACTTACTTGTCACTTCATTCTTGCAAGACTCTCCTATAAATCCAGGTAAACAATGACAGCTATAATTCCTACCATGAGGTTGACATGTGCCACCATTACAAGGGTCAGGATCACAGGGAGAATGAACTACTAACAAATAGTAAATTTAGATTGCTCATGATAACAGTGAATCCTCACCAGTAGTATTACAACTGTCTCCTTCATATCCTTCTTCACAAACACACATATTAGTATCCACACAAGATCCATGAACACATGATGGATTACACGTAACTAATGTCTGGTCATGTGAGGAAAATTTTTTATTCTGACTTACTTGTCACTTCATTCTTGCAAGACTCTCCTATAAATCCAGGTAAACAATGACAGCTATAATTCCTACCATGAGGTTGACATGTGCCACCATTACAAGGGTCAGGATCACAGGGAGAATGAACTACTAACAAATAGTAAATTTAGATTGCTCATGATAACAGTGAATCCTCACCAGTAGTATTACAACTGTCTCCTTCATATCCTTCTTCACAAGCACACATATTAGTATCCACACAAGAACCATGAACACATGATGGATTACATGTAACTAATGTTCAATATTGAAAAAAAGCCATAAATAATTAACTTACTTCTTTGCTTTTGTTCACAAAACTCTCCAGTAAAGCCAGGTAGACATGTACAGATGTAATTTCCAGCATGATATTGACATGTACCATTGTTGTTGCAAAGATTTTCATCACATGTTGAGTAAACTATAATATTGATACAAGTAGTTTATCTATTGAATTATGTAACTGTATCATTCATTACCTATGATATCACAAGTGTCTCCTTTATAGCCTTCTCCACAAGCACACACATTAGTATCCACACAAGCACCATGAACACAGGATGGATTACAATTTACTATATATGAGACAGTAGTCAATAGAGTGAATGAGCATTAATTACTTACTTGGTTTGGATAAATTAACTAGTTGTTCAAGTTCCTGTCCTCCTCGATATGTAGCCTCTCCAATCTCAATTCTTCCAGTAGTTGCTATATCAAACTTACAGAACACATCATCTCCACAAATATCATTAGCTTTTTTTTCCAGAGCAGCATCAGAAAAGGAAGCTTCATACACAGGAATGAATGATGGAAAATAGTATGTAGACCAGCTTTGTCCAAAATGATATGTAAACAAACTGTCACTAGGATTATCAATGATCCCTAAATAAAATTTAGAATTATTATAAATTCTAACTAGCATACACTTACATGTAATTCCAAACTTTTCATGTATCTCTTGTATAGTAGAGTTTAATGATAATGTTGTTCCATTTCCCCTTGGAGTAAGATCATCTGTCTTATCACCATTATATGTACCCATTAATCCTTGAGTTTTTCTTTGATAACTCTCAGGGAGGCTAACAATAAGGACAGATATAAAACCATTTTCTTCTTGTACTTGTAGAAATGCACCACTTGAGAATGTAGCACTGAATGTGGTGTTACCAGATTTAATGATGGTCACATTTTCAAAGTCTTGAATTTTTAATTCATCAAAGTTAGCTCTTTCTCCATCAACAAGAGTAATCACAGAAGTGATATTGTCAACTGTTTCTATTTCAAACTGAACTGTACTTGAACTCTTTTCTTTGGCTACACAAGCTGAGAAGACAGTAGCATGTGCAACACTTCCCAATGAAGTTTTAACTTCAATCATTCTTCCTTGTAGTGTAAATGATTCATCATTTGTCTCAATGAGAACAAATTCTCCCTTTCCATTAAATGTGTATTTGTGAAGATCAAGGGTCACAATATGTGGATCACCAATTATGATAGCTAATGAATGACAAATTATTATAAATTACAAAAGAAACCAAGTGTTAATCTTACAAATTGAAACCATACTGGCAAGCATGCTTGTTATCCATGAACTATATTCTATAATACTGTTAATATGATACATACTCACCAGGTATTGGAGGAGTGTAAGCTGTTCCATTATCTGAAGGACGTCTTTCATAGTAAATATTACAACTAGTTTGTGTTCCTTTACAACAGAAGATATATGGTAGGATATCTTCAAATTGATGTTTGATCAAGTTACTCAAGTAATTCAATCTAGTACTACCAACTGTAGATACTTTATCTATTGATCCTCCACCTGGTGGTCCCACGATTAGATTACCATCTCTACCATAGCAACATTCATTACCTGCTCCTTCATTAGTCCTACAAATGTACATAATTATATTAATAATATAACATGTGTATATTATATAGTACACAGATCATTGTATAGTAGTTGTACAGCTATTTTCCAAATATAAGCTACATGTGAATACTACAATATATCAGTTTGTTATTATAGATTAGTGTGACTCTTTAGTTATGTAGTAGTAAATAAGATATCTAAGCATATCTATAATGTATATATTCACATAATGGTTTCCTCATAAAATTAGTTCATCATCTAGACTAATGACTTTAATTCTAGAGAGTTATTGTACGCTATCACATTATATATATACATATATATATATACATATATATATATATATATATATATATGTATGTATGTATGTATGTATATAAGATGGGATTATGGGACTCCAAGGGAATTCTGATGGCAAATCTGGACAACACTTCCATACATAGACTGTTGATTTACATTGCTACCTACATTACATGTTGAAGTAGTAGTACTTAGAAAAAGACAGGATATCAACTACTCTACATATATTGTTTACAAAATGACTTACGTACTGTATGTAATATTAAGTGTAGACTCTTGTATAGTCAATTACACAATTATCAGTCTTCTAGTTACTCAAAGTGGGTAATAGTAATTCTTTTGATAAAAGTTTTCACAATAACTCATTTAGTAGACAATAATTGCCTCTTCTTAGTACTATTAACTTGTTTATTCAAAACCATTTGATGTGGATAGAGATTGCTAATTTAATAAGTTATCTTTACTATTATTCCACCCATCTTGTATAATATATGGTAAACCACTTAACCAGAATATACAGGCTGTTTCCTTTGAAGTTCCTCTAGTAGTTACAAAAATACTAACCACTTAGTTTAGTCATTAATATTTGGTGGAATATCGTCTAGCTATGAAAGTTAAAGCTTAATGCGCAAATGTAGTCAAAAATTAAATAATTAGATGATATGCATTGCCAGTCTAAATAGAATGTCTATCATATATAGCTAACTGTTATGTATTACAAACTAAATATTTATTTTATTTGATAACTTAATATCAGTATATTCTGCATAAAAATTATACACAATGTTAGTTAACACTAACCACTATACACCATAGCAATGACAAAATGTATAATATTACAAATAATAGGTTTATTCTTATTTCCCTCATGTATAGAAAGGTTATTGCACTCAGAGAATAGCTTTGGTAATTAGATTAGTTGAAATAACCAATCAGTTTTAACATAAGATTTAATCATTCACAATACATTAGTTAGTATCTTACATAAACTAATTGATAATTATAATATTATAGTTCATGGCTGAATCAACTTACCTTGTAATAGTCCTTTGATGAAAACATTTAAAAGCTTTAGGATGAAAGAATTCTATCAGTCTTGGATCTCTATCTTCAAGAAGTCCACTGTTCACAGTTCTAGCTTGACCAATAGTGGGTGGACATGGGAAATCAGAACGCACTTTATCTAATAATTGTTGACCAATACTAGATGGTTCACTGATAGACCATGCTTTACATGCAGACCATAGTTTAGTACCACTAGATTGTTTATTGGTTGATATTATCCATATTATATCTGTCCATTGAGTGACTGTCCCTTCTGCTTTATCAAATAATGTTAGATTTTGCAAATTACTACCTTTAGCTTCAATGGAAATAATAGCAGCATAAACAAATTGATTATTGGAGTGAGATATAATAGGTACTGTGACAGTAGCTGACCCAGTATTAGCTAAATCACTGTCTAGTGTGGTCACTTGTTCTAATGTAGAGACATCATTAGATATCTGGAATATATGTAATTTAACGTCAACAAGTAAATCTGAGGGAGTAATGACATCTTGTAATGGTTTGGTTAGAGATATTGTAGACCACATTAACATAATATTATCTCCTACATGTATAAGTAGTTTATGAGAGCTAATGTCAATATGATTATCATCTTCAATACATCCTACAGATGAGATAAATCAAAAAATACTTAAATTTAAATCATTACTTACGTGAATAAAATGATGATTCCCTTTCATATTTAAATCCATTATGAAACAGTTGTACATTCACTCTTCCTATCTTTCTTAGTCTAGGTGTAATACATAATACTTGTCTTTGACTAACATAGACACCATCCACTTTAATACCATCAAATAAACAATATAACTTATCAGTAGATTTAATATAAGTGGGTCCAGTTAGTATTACTGGTACACCACCTAATATATTACCATACCATGGATTGAGTTGAAGAGCACCTATTAGTAACAATAATGAGAGATAAATGAGTTTATTTGTCTAACCTGTATTGATAATGTTTAGATTCATTCCTGCTAAGTATGTATACCCTTCTGCACTGAGAAAAAAATAGTATTTCATACTTCCATATCCAATTACACTAAGACCGGCAGTAATATCAGTATGATGTAAAACATGAGGTAGAGTGTCATCAAACTTATGAACTGTTCCATATCCTATAATGTCACCATTATTACCATGAATAGGTTTCCAGTCCCAGTTATAAGGTTTATCATCTAATAGAACATCAGTTGTGTTAGTTGTTGCTATTTGAATGTAATGATGATCAACAAAGTCAGTCAATGAAGTGTTCAGTTGTACATAGACCACTTTGTTAATGTACTGTTCTATGGGAGGTATCACCATCAGGGTTTCATGGAGGTATGAAAAGTTATAATAGGAGTCTCTTACATGACCTTCTGAAACAAGTTGAGATACAAGTATTGGCTTATCAGATTCAATGGTACAATAGGTAACTGGATCAATGTAAGTATTTGTAAAGTTCCAATCACCGGGAAATGTCAAAAATGTGGTATTAATTAATGTATTGTTACAAGTTTGAGTGATAGTAGTTTCTCCTTCAGAGGCCACAATCTTTGTATAGTGTTGCACTGATGTTTCAGGAAATGGTACAAGGAGGAATGTTTTACCCCAAGTCACTGTAGGAGGGATCTGCTCTGTAACATAATCACAAAACCACCACAACCACCACCAGTCATTTTGTGAGAAGTACATATTCAACCACCATTGTTGATTTGATACTACACCACACTCATGTCCACTGATAACTGTTAAAGGTTTATTTGAAATAATTTGAGTACCAGTTAAATCATCTACAGCTCCAATCAGAAGTGTTTGCATCAAATGTAGTGTAATGGTATAGGTATTGCCAGCATTGATAATAATAGTTGGGCTGCTTGGATTTTGAGGGTCTTCAGGAACCACTATCATCTGTGTAGCCACAATAGTTATAGTAGTGTTGTCCTCATTTCCAACTAAAAGAAACAGACTCTGGTCTCGCCACCAGCTATTAATTGATACCACATAATATTCATATCGTTGTAGTCCCATATTGATGTATGGATATGCTAAGTATTCAGCATTGAGGTCATAGTCCACAGACATCACAACAACTGATATAGGAGTGTTGTCATCATTAGAATAGATATGAATTCCTTTGAATCGTTCTGAATAATTTCCATGATGTGGTTCAACATTATCAGGTAGTATTACAATAGCAGGACTATTAACAGATACATTACCAGTGTAGTACCAACCTGTACTATTGTGGTTCCACCCAATACCTAACTCTACTGTGAAGTTAACTGACTGAACTGATAGTGTAGTAATGGTGAGTTCTCTTGTATAGTGCCAAATTGACCTCAGTATACCAACATAGAAATGAACTCCATATGTAGAAAGCTGACCATTGGTTATCTTAGGAAAATATACAGCAATCACTGTTGGAGAAAATAATGTTATATCACTTGGTTACTAGTTAATGATCTACTTACAGACTGAAGTTAATAGAACAGTGTAGACTAGCTTCATTTTGATCTTTCTCTCTTCCAATATGGACAAACAAGTGAACTCTTATAAATACAGTGGTAGCTTTTCAACAGCTTCAGTGATATAATTAAACCATATTATGTGATAACAGTACATTAGTAATAATGTACTCATAGTAGGTTATCAATATAGTGTCAATATAATGTTGAGAAGTTTATCAAACTAAATAATATAACAAAATTATATAAGTAGTCTAGAGTAATTTATAAGTTGATTATTAATTGATATGATAAATAACAAAATTCAAATCAATCTAAACAAACTCTAATATAATAGAACTATATAGTGTACTGGTATTATAATGTCAAAGTAAATGTTAACTTGTTTGACTATATAGCCCTCTCTCTTACTAAATCTAATTGTGTTTTTGTGGTTCATTTTGCATTAAATACACTATAAAAATTAACATGTCATTTTAACAACTAATTTGTAGCTTGCATGGATGAATTACTATGGAATATAGAAATCATGCAAATTACTCACTGTGTAATTGGTTGGTATGTTGTACTAATACATACCAACAAAATTATACAGTGACTAATTCATATAATAACTATATTCCATAGCAGTTCACCCATGTAAAGTACAAATTAGTTGTTAAAATAACATTAATTTTAACAGTGTAGTTGAGAAGATCAATACGTTTTGTTATGTTATTTGTCCTTTAATGTTTTATCATCTCTGGAATAACATGCTGTTACTATAATCCTATGAGATGTCATTACATGTTGTCACTATGCTATGAAAGGTTACAGAGATGTCATACAAGCATCAATAAATTATGGTGTAGATGTTAGTGTTATGAAGTGACCCTTAATATTATGTAGCATTTTTTCCAAAGCCACAACTTAAAACAACATAAACTTGGATGATATCAATAAGGTCTTATAATGGTCAAAATAAAAAGATGAGATTAGGATTGGACACATTATCATTACACACACAGATCTAACATTTTTAACACAGGGTAATACTGTTAGAGAGATAGACGTTTACACAAATATTTACCTTTTGTAACAAAGATAATACTGGTATATATATTTCTGTACAGAGTTCATGATGTGATGAGAGAGAGAGAGAGATGGTAATAGTAATGACAAATATTACAATAGTGATAAATATAAATGTAGTAGTAATAACAAATATAATGGCAATGATAAATCTAATGCTAGTGGAAAAGAGAATGATAGATGTAATTGTATATATAAGTGTAATAGTACTGGTAGTGATGAATGCAACAGTTGTTATAAATGTAATATAACTATAGCGATGAATTTAATAGTAATGGTAATGATAAATGTAAGGGTAGCAGTGAATAAAGGTAAAAATGTAAATATAATGGTTTGTCATAACCCATTACCACATCATTCATCATTAGCATCACATTTGTCATAACCCATTATCATAACATTCATCGTTAACATTACATTTGTCAATACCATTATCATAACATTCATCGTTAACATTACATTTGTCAATACCATTATCATAACATTCATTGTTACCGTTACATTTCACATTACCATTGCCATTACCATAGGGGTAGGAAGGGGGGGCAAGGGGGGCTGAAGCCCCCCCAACTTCAAATCAGGGGCTTAGCCCCCCTGATTTGTGCTCAAGACTATGTACAAAATAACCTCTTAACTGAAGTGCTTATTGCGTTAATTTTTTCTGAAGTTCATAATCTAATTAAACTGTATCTATCCGTACCAATGATGTTTAGCCACCACTCTGACGATAAACTATGACTGCTTGCTGAGAACTTGGTAAAAATTGAAGATTATTTTTTTTGTTCGGTTAGCTTTCTTCATAAGTTGAACAGGAATATTAGCATTCATGCCACCATGTTTTCTACTTGTACAATGTACACAATTAAGTTAATGTACATGTAATTATCAATTGTAACTAACCTGAAATGGGATGATCATTCCATAATTTAACAAATTGCTTTCTTCTAATATATGACACTTTGATAGTAACCCAACAAATACAGAACAAATGACGTGGGTCATCAATATTGATGTGTACCTGTTCCATTTAATTCAACTAATACATGTATTATTAGATAATTAATTCTGCTATTATAGATTGTTCTAATCTCTGCAGTTTATTTACTTTTAGTGACATATTCTTATCTCTAATAATAGCTTCAAGTAGGTCTCCCAAATGTTCATGGCAAGTTATTTATGCAGGCACATTCATTCCCAACAATACCACATGAAATCAAACTGCAGTTCCAATCGTACAGTTCTGTATATATATTATCACCTATAGTCTATATGATGATTTTCAATTATAACCTTATTTTATTTGCTTTTGTAAAACCCCATCTTTATTATGCCAGTCAAATCTTAGTCTAGTCAAAATTTAGTTTTATTATGACCTTATAATAAGGTTTCTTTCTAACAGCTCATGTGTAAAGTCGTTAAATATGTTGTTACTGGTTTGATTCTTGTGATCGATTATCTCTTACATGATATGATAATTATCAATTTTATTATCATTTTTATGCAGCCACAGAATTTAATAGTCCATATTCTTTGAAAGTTGAACACATCAAGTTTATCTTCTTTTTCTTTAAGCAGTTCTATATTTATACCTGCAAAAATAACTTTGTTAACTGTAGTCAAATATCTCGTCTGCTATATATCCTTTAGCTTTGAATTCTATTATCTGGCATCTTTAATTTATTTTATCGATTTTACTTCTCTCTTTTCCTTCACGTTCTTTTTCCTCTTTGACATCACTACTTCAAAATCATCAGTAAAGTAAGTGAGAGAACTTGCCATCATTCGATTTCAAAATTTTTCAGTATTTTTAATCTTGTTTTTTTGAATTTGTTTACCTGTACATGGACATTTCCATATCACTGATATTACAATTACTGTAATGTCCTGAACACTGAAATTGTCTGGAGTATACACTTGGTATACTTTAAAGGGTGTCAATGATTCATCAGATATCAGAGGAGGTGTGTGGCATGTTAATGTCACCATTTTCTATGAACGAGCTTTCATTTTTGTTTTCTTTATAATCAAGAAGAACCAAAAGAATTTTTCAGAAAAAACTCGAGTCATTTCTAGGAGTATTTTTTAAGAGCAGCGATATCTTGTATATCAGTACAATAATATCAGCTATACATATGTATATCAGCTAATTTCATGTTATCATTTTTATTAATTCTTCATTGCAATAATTTTAATGGAACATACTTGTGAACTAGTTGCTCTGTCTTCCAGCATTCTCAGGTGGATGAAGGTTAGTGATAGCATTGCTAGACTCATGCAGTATAGACTGGTGGACACAACATATACAATGAAAGAGACTTTTAGTCTGAAGTATGTCATGTAACTCAAGTCACCTCATGCCCTTTTTCATTGTAGTATGTCACTCCCTTCATAACATGACATCACTGATCAGAGGTCACTAGATCAGTATATAAGAGAAGACAAACAACCAGGTCATCATCATCTGCTCATCCAGCTTTTCAAAGGATTTTGATCTTCGTATTTTCTGCAAGTTTTAAAATGGCATCAACCATTCTTTATGTGTTGACCATGTCTTTTCTACTTTGTGGGTCCATTGATGCTCTACCTGCTGGATGGAGGAAGATTCAATTCTCACCTATAAAGAACATTATTGGTATGCCTGTCCAATTCAGTGACAAAGCTGCACCTCCTGAGGGCACGGATGAATTCCTGAAAGGTCTTAGGCTCGTTATGGTGACCAAAGATGGATATGAATATACTGGATCACTAGAAGATGTGGAGAGTCTCTTTTACACGAGGGAAAATAAAAATGAGGAAGTACCAACACATCCTCATGATGAGGAACCACTCAAAGACACAGATTTTCGTAAGGTTCTAGAGGAATCACTAGAGAAACTGGCTGAGAAACGTTCTGTCATTGGAACCGACCAACGTCAAAAACAAGTTCCAAACAGTTTTCCTTATACAGCTATTGGACGTGTTGCTCTCGGATGTACTGGAACATTTGTAGCTCCGAAGACTGTTCTAACTGCAGGTCATTGTGTCTATGGCAACACTGGGTGGTACTCTAATTTGGATGTTCATCGTGCAAAGGACTGTGATCCAAATCAAGGGACAAAGCACATTTGGAAGAATGCTGTTACCATTGACGGATGGATTAGTAATCGTATCCCTGAAAATGATATTGGGTGGATCATTGTTGGTACTCCCGCTCCATCTTTATCTATGGTTACCCAGCAGATCTCCCAACAACAAGTCGCCCAAATTGGTGTCTCTATGGTACCAGTTGTCCTCTTGCTATAGTTGAATCTAAACGTCTGAGGTACAAGTGTGATACTTATGGTGGTAACAGTGGTAGTGGTGTCTACTATAACAGAAATGGAGTGAACACAATCATTGGAGTACATGCTTATGGTGCCTACCAAGAAAGAAATAGTGGTACTCGTATGACCAAGGCATACTACGATGTAACTAATTACGTCATTCGCCAATATGGTGCATAAATGTCTTGACTAGTTCCTTTCTTTTAATTTACTATTTAGGCTTCAATTTTTGTACTTATTTGTACTGACATTTTTAAATTTACAAAATGTTTAATTAAAAATGAACCTACTGATTGAATGCAATTTGCCAGCTTTAAATATACTGAATAATATAGTTGGCTCAACTTAGTGTAGTTACCCTCACTTTTAGGAACTGGTAATTACAGTTTTCATGTCATTTTTTAGAAACTAAACAACTACAATAAGACATTGAACTTGACCAGCTTTAAATTTAGTTATGCGTGCAATGCACAGGTGGTCACTCAAGAGGTGCAGCTTTGTCACGGTGTTCTTTAAGGAGAGAACTGAATGTACCATCCATGATACTAATGTGTCAATACACCACAAGATTATTGTATACGAATGTGATAAGTCAAATACTAATAATTATTTCATGGTGACACTGTTACATTGGACCAATGTTTCATGGTGACACTGTTACATTGGACCAATGTTTCATGGTGACACTGTTACATTGGACCAATGTTTCATGGTGACACTGTTACATTGGACAAAAGTTTCATGGTAACACGTTACATTGGACCAATGTTTCATGGTGACACTATTACATTGGACCAATGTTTCATGGTGACACTGTTACATTGGACCAAAGTTTCATGGTAACACGTTACATTGGACCAATGTTTCATGGTGACACTATTACATTGGACCAATGTTTCATGGTGACACCGTTACATTGGACCAATGTTTCATGGTGACGCTATTACATTGGACCAATGTTTCATGGTGACACTGTTACATTGGACCAAAGTTTCATGGTAACACGTTACATTGGACCAATGTTTCATGGTAACACTTGTTACATTGGACAAAAGTTTCATGGTGACGCTGTTACATTGGACCAATGTTTCATGGTGACACTGTTACATTGGACCAATGTTTCATGGTGACACTGTTACATTGGACCAATGTTTCATGGTGGCTGTTACATTGGACCAATGTTTCATGGTGACGCTGTTACATTGGACCAATGTTTCATGGTGACACTGTTACATTGGACCAATGTTTCATGGTGACGCTGTTACATTGGACCAATGTTTTGTGGTGACACTGTTACATTGAACCAAAGTTTTATGGTGACACTGTTACATTGGACCAATGTTTCATGGTGACACTGTTACATTGGACCAATGTTTCATGGTGACGCTGTTACATTGGACCAATGTTTCGTGGTGACACTGTTACATTGGACCAATGTTTCATGGTGACGCTGTTACATTGGACCAATGTTTCGTGGTGACACTGTTACATTGGACCAATGCTTCATGGTGACGCTGTTACATTGGACCAATGTTTTGTGGTGACACTGTTACATTGAACCAAAGTTTCATGGTAACACGTTACATTGGACCAATGTTTCATGGTGACACTGTTACATTGGACCAATGTTTTGTGGTGACACTGTTACATTGAACCAAAGTTTCATGGTGACACTGTTACATTGGACCAATGTTTCATGGTGACGCTGTTACATTGGACCAATGTTTTGTGGTGACACTGTTACATTGAACCAAAGTTTCATGGTAACACATTACATTGGATCAATGTTTTGTGGTGACACTGTTACATTGGACCAATGTTTCATGGTGACACTGTTACATTGGACCAATGTTTCATGGTGACGCTGTTACATTGGACCAATGTTTTGTGGTGACACTGTTACATTGAACCAAAGTTTCATGGTAACACGTTACATTGGACCAATGTTTCATGGTGACACTGTTACATTGGACCAATGTTTTGTGGTGACACTGTTACATTGAACCAAAGTTTCATGGTGACACTGTTACATTGGACCAATGTTTCATGGTGACGCTGTTACATTGGACCAATGTTTTGTGGTGACACTGTTACATTGAACCAAAGTTTCATGGTAACACATTACATTGGATCAATGTTTCATGGTGACACTGTTACATTGGACCAATGTTTCATGGTGACACTGTTACATTGGACCAATGTTTCATGGTGACGCTGTTACATTGGACCAATGTTTTGTGGTGACACTGTTACATTGGACCAATGTTTCATGTTGACACTATTACTTTGGACCAATGTTTCATGGTGACGCTGTTACATTGGACCAATGTTTTGTGGTGACACTGTTACATTGGACCAATGTTTCATGGTACAATGTTACCATAGTATATAGTGAATTCTAGGGAGGGATGATTGTGATACAAATATCTAAAATAAGACTAACCACAGCAGGAATGGCAGTATAAAAAACCACATACTCAGTAGAACGTGTATATATATATGGCTTTAAGTTAAGTCGATCCATTAATACACACTGATGAGTGAAGGTATTAAGCATACCACCCACTTATGTGTCAACTTTATTCCGTATAGAGTCTAAATTTATTAAGTATACGGAATTATCCTGACTTCCAAAGAAAATGAGTTTCTTCACTTGCCTCTGTCTCTTGTTTGGAATTACATTAGCATTTGATCCCAGTCCTAACCCCAAGTCTATAGTGACAGTGGGTCATGCTCGATTCACTGTGCTCACTTCTCGTCTTATTCGCATGGAATGGGGTAGTACAGTTAATGCAGCCACTTTTACCTTCATTCATAGAAACTTACCAACTCCTAACTATAAAGTCACTAAGAATAATGATGGCTGGTCAGTAATAGATACCAATGATATTCAAGTAAGTTATAATAATAATTATGAAGACTTTAAAGTTTATCTTACTACTAGGTTTACTATAAACCAGATGATGTTGGATTTAACTCAAACAATCTCTATATTCAATACAAAGTTAGAAATGAAGTCAATAAATGGTCTCCACAACCTGCTATTCATGATAATGTCAATGGAAATCTACTGGGTACCATCAGAGTAAGATAATGAACACCATACTACTATTTACATGTACTTATTATCTTAACAGCTGTAAAGTTTGTGAAATATCTTTTCTGCTATATAGACTTTAGATGGTGATTTTGGATATCGTAACTTAAACTGTTATACTCAAACCAGTGATGACTTACACTGTACTCTAGGGTAAGATGTATAATCTTTCTGATACTGATTCTCACATACACACACACACACACACACACACACACACACACACACTCATCTAGTATTATCTCAAAGGATGGATATGTTGTTGTAGATGATTCAGGTCTTCCTCAATATGATAATTCAATATGGCCTTGGGTTAGCTCTAATTCTTCAAACAATAGTACTTGTGATTCTGTGGGATACACTACTGTAAGTCCATGAATGACATATTTATAATAATATTTGTTAAATGATGAAATAATCACATTTATTGTTTTGTGTTATTGTTATAAACATTCTTTTATTTTTATTTTTGAAAGTGAGATCATCTAAGTGTGTTGATAACATTTAATGTCATCATTAACAATTTATGCACTTCGTTGCTCTCTTGTTATTAGAGTCTGTCATGTGGTTATCCTACTATATCGGAGACTGACTGTACTGGAAGAGGATGTTGTTGGTCTCCATCTTCTCAAACTAATGTCAGTTGTTTTCATGGTTCTAAGACTTATCAAGATTTTTATTTCTTTGGTCATGGACATGGTAAGGATAGATGGATGGATTATAGACAGATGCATAGATCAATTGATATGTTTAAAATATACATTAATTTTTTATATTTCTCAATATTAGATTACAAAGGAGCTGTTAAAGACTTTACTCTTGTATCAGGACATATTCCATTACCTCCTAGATATACTTTTGGTGTGTTCTACTCTCGTTATTGGGCATATAATGATCAAGGAGAAATGGTAAGTGTACATATTATGTGTTATAGTCAGGTATATAATGAACTTATAGGATGTTGTTAGAGGATATGAAAGTAGGAGGATACCTCTAGATAATTTAGTAACAGATATGGACTGGCATAATACTTTCTATAAAGAGTCAAATGAAGGGAAGAAAGATCAGGTAAAGATGTAATGTGTGTTTAAATGATGTATAACTTATATTAAAGTATGTATAACTTATATTAAAGTATGTATAACTTATATTAAAGTATGATCAATACACATTACATATATATATATATATATTGTTTTCACTTTCATGTTGTGTGTGACTGTTGTAGTCTGGACAACCTATTGGATGGACTGGATTTTCTTGGGATAAAAATCTTTTCCCTAATCCTGAAGGATTCTTAGATTGGTATATATAACACTGTTTTTTTGTAATTTGATAATCATTCTCTCTCTCTCTCTCTCTCTCTCTCTCTCTCTTTCTCTCTCTCCTCTCTCTCTGATATTAGGTGTAAAAGACACAAGTTAAGGAACACTCTCAATGTTCATCCTGCTGGTGGTATTGAGCCTTGGGAAGATGTATATCCAGCAATGGCTACTGCTATGGGTATTGATCCTAAGGTCAGTATATATTACAATAATTATTATTAGTTTATTTGACCTATAGACAGAAAAATATGTCCCTTGGAGACCAACTGATCCAAAGGTAATATGAAATGATTACATATCTTCTCTCTATAATTATCATAGTTTGTAGATAATTTCTTTAAACTTGTACTAAAACCATTACAAGATCAAGGTATTGACTTTTGGTGGTTGGACTGGCAGCAAGGTCAGGACTTGTACAATAATCAATTTTAATTTTTTAGCACACACTATATATCATTACAAGTCTATACATTATAGTTATCTATACATTATAGTTTTGATAAGTTAGTACTAATTAATTAAAATTGTCATATCTATAATTATTTTTCCCTATTATTCTTTTCTTTAGGTGAAAGTGGTAGTTCAACTGGTATATCTATTCCTAATGTTAATCCTACCTTTTGGATTAACTATATCTTTAGTACTAATCCTTACCAATGGAACAGTACTGTTAGTGATATTAGTAATATCATTATATGTGATTATGTGGTCATATTATAGACACCAGCTCATAGACCATTGATACTACATCGATGGGGTGGTCTTGGTAACCATAGATACCAAGTTGGTTTCTCTGGAGATGTCTTTCCTGTATGTAATATTTTATTTTGTACATGCACGCATACATCATCTCTTGGTCTCTCTTTTTGTCTCTGTCTCTTTCTTTGTCTCTCTCTCTCTCTTTCTTAGAGTTGGGATTCTCTTGATTTCCAAGTGTTCTTTACACTACGTGCCTCTAATGTTCTTTATGGTTACTGGAGTCATGATATTGGTGGTCATCTAGCTCCGCCCTCTCCAGAGTTATATACAAGGTTTGTTTTAAAATTATGCATATTTTTATATAACATAGTTTAAACACATTTGTCATAACTTATAACATCTATCATTACTTTACATATGTATAAATAGCATACACATGAATGTGACCTGTGAACTTTAAATCCTTACCTATAATTGTCTATGTTCTATATCTCATTCAATTATAATATTTACTAGATTATATTATTATAACCTCTTATGTTCACTATTTATAGATGGGTACAGTGGGGAGTTTTCTCTCCAATCTTTCGTACTCATTGTACTAAAAATGCAGACAATGATCGTCGTATATGGACATATCCACTGGTAAGTTAATAAATGACTTTGTTAACTAGACATGTTATGATGTTGATATAATTCTTTAATATATAAGTACTTTGTTAAAGGAGCTACCCCAGTATAGGGAGTAATACTGAACATTGACTATTAAATGCACAATAATCCACCTTCATAGAGTGGTTACTAACTTTCTGTCTTGTCTACAACTCTCATCATAACCTCTCATTGAATATCTTATGATAATCCAAAGTATTATAATATATTATATAATAATTATATTTGTGATGATAGGGTTGTTATGTATCAATATTGTAGTTCATTCTTGTCCTATTTGTATCTCTTGTTATAATATATAGGAGAACTACAAGATCATGAGAGAGGCTATGATCACACGAGCTGCTCTAGTGCCATATATCTATACTCATGCTAGAAGTGCCTATGATACTGGTAATATATAGTATTTATTAGTATAGAGAATTAACATAATCTAATTATTATATTCAGGACTAACTCTCCTTCGAGCTATGTATTTTGAATATCCAGATGTTGATGAAGCTTATCTCCTTGACAAACAGGTATTAAGTTATAAAATACTAATGTTTTATTTCTCTCTCTCAGTATTTCTTTGGTCCTGATATATTGGTATCTCCTGTTACATCTCCCATTGATATACACACAGAGATGGTCACTAAACAAATCTGGATACCGTCAGTAAGTATAGTCATATAGAACATAGATAATTATTTAATCACTATGTTTAATTCTATAATGGTTTGAGTCAGTCTATTTATGAGAGCAAGGATTCTTCTTTCTTGATGTGATCTGTATTTCTCTAACATATCTCTTAATAATATTCTATATGGTATACATGTTTCATGTAGGGTACTTATATATCCTGGACAACAGGCAAGATGTATAGTGGTCCTCAGATTATTAACGAGACATACACATTGTATGAGATACCTCTCTTTGTTAAAGCTGGTTCTATTATTCCAATGAGAGTAGATGGATTCAATGATGGTAAAAACTTTCTGTTGATTTAGCTATTCTTACTTTCATCTATAATGAATTTCTATTCATTTGTTTACTTTATATATTATTTTTACTATAGAATCTCTGGGTACAGCTGCAGAGAACCCAACTAGTTTAAAATTCATAGTCTTTGTAGGAGATGCATCAAGGTAAGGAACTACCGTATAGCAGGTATTATTGGCAGCGAATTTAGTTTGGCATATTGATGGTCTGCAACAAAATCGTCAAATCGAAAACTGTCAATAATTTTCACACCTCCCTGCATGGATCCCCATCTGCTAGCCACTACGTAAATGGCGTTACTTAGGTATTTCACAAAGAGAACTGTCCTGCCTAGTGAAGAATAGTGCACATCCTTATCGCTAAAAGAAGCCAACAAGAGAGTTGATATGTGCTTATTGGTACTGTATTACTTCACATATTTTCTTAAAAATAATAATGCAATTTAGTTTCATGCTCACATATCCACTCACTTAATGTGAAAAATGGTCTTATTGATTTATTACATTATCATATAATACTCATTGGCCAAGGAAGATAATAGAGGAATCAGTTACTGCCTTATATTCACAATATCTTCATGTAGTTACGAACAAGTTATATTTTTTAAGTCTATTTAGTAAATTAGTATTAATAATGCCAAAAAAATTGTATCAGTCAAGAAACATAATCATTCTCATATTAACCAAGTGAATGTCTGGATATGATACTGATTGTAAATGTTGTAATTTCATGTTGATATCTGACACTCATAAATGTTGTCAGATACTAGCAACGATGATATGTGTTATATTAACTGTTTTCTCTGTCTCTCTCATCTTCAGCGGTAGTGGATATCTCTATGAAGATGATGGTATTAGTATTGACTATCAGTTAAATAATAACAGTTACAATAATTTCACTGTATCATTTACTCATACCACTACTGAGTAAGTTAGTAGTTTTAGACCATTCAATTTTTTGTTACTAATATTCATAGTGATTATAACTATGTATGTAATTCATAATAAAAAAAAACTATTTTTTCATTTAGTTCTACTTTAACTGTTGTCATTGATGCTATTGGTAGCCATTTTATTGGATCACCAACACAACGCAACTATCAGATTGTTGTACCTAACTTCTGGCCAGGTGGGTGGAGTTAAGGATTAATGCTTAAGTACAACATTTAGGAATTGTACAATTGTCATAATAATCATTTTTATATTATAATGGTGTGGCAACTATAGAATGTTAAAATGATCTTTGATTAGTGATATGAATTGTGTTAGCACTTGAACTAGAGACTAAGTAAATTGATGAGGTTGTTATATACATTATCAGTTTAACAATGAGATTAATTTATATTTGTCACTTTCATTGTTGTAATAATTAAAAATGAGGTATACACATAGTGAAAAAAATGTAGGCATGCTTCGTCCACCATGTAGATAGGCTAAGTTTAAATATAACATTAAACCTCTCTATCTGTATATAATATGTTACCAATGTATTTCTACTTACCGTTTCTTTAGCTGAAGAGGCAATGATAGATGGTCAGTCTGTATCATACTGTCCATTAGAAGATAAGTTTAAAGACTATAGACAGGACTGTTGGACATATGATGGAAGGTTAGTGGAAAATTAAGATGTTCATTTAATTATGACAGGTCATTTATCTTAAAGTCAAAAATGATACAGTAAAATTAATATGTTTAGTTGATAAATTATAAATTTATTTTAACAGACACATCATTTTTTTGCAGTTCTCTATCTTTGATCATCAATGTTGTGACGTTAAAATCTGTTCAAAATTCTGTC